>CAWUFW010008096.1:0-600000 GCA_963921515.1 Calotriton arnoldi | reverse complement strand
TCTTACAACACTATTATAGTTGTGCCTCAGCAGTGGAGATCGAATCTACAGACTTTCTGGTAGCAAAAATTTGTACAATATGTGTACCATAATTTTGTGACCTAAATGTTTTTTTTTTTAACAGACCTATGTTCGAATAGGTTGGTTCACAAAATTTGGAAACAAAGTTGGTCGCAATCTGACCTCCCTCTTTAATATCCACGAGGTAGGTCACAAATTGTGTCACACTTTGATTGTTTGCTATCACAGGATGGTAGCCTGCTATGGTCGTCAAACCGCCATGTCTGTGATTAAATTTAAATAAAGCTAACTTTTTTTATTAATGCAGCCCACTTTACTTATAGGAAACAGGACTGTATTTGGAAAAAGCTTTGTTTTTAATATAGCTTCACTGAGAGTTGGCAGTGGTCCTCTGAGCCCACTCACTTCTCTCTGTAACTTTTTTCAACGTGTACAAAGGGGAAGCGGAGGAAAGGGGACCCCTTCCATTTTGCACGTGAGTTTCAATGTGGAAGTCAGTAACTTTTCAGTGGTTAGCAACTGGAATTACGGTCGCAAAATGTTCATATGTCTCATACAGAATTGCTATTTGCAAGGGACACATACAGTATGTCCATTGCAAGAGCGTTTTGGTATGGAGTTGCAAAGGCATCCAAAAAATTTAACTGAGTCCTACAATGAGTTTTATACATAGCAAAAAATGTTTTTGTGGTCACAACCAACGATTCACAGTGCTTGCAACTGAAAAATGATTAGAACACGCAGCCCCACATTCACTAATTGTATCAGAGTAATCTACATCTGCTTGCACAGCTCATCCTTAGGGAGGGCGCCCTGTCTGTATCACATTATTAAATCCACGTCACATTCCCTTTCAGTTGCACATTATTATATCTATGTCATCACAGCCCAATTCCTGTTAGTGTCACATTATTATATCTATGTCACGAGAGCACAATGCCTGTCAGTATCACTTTATTATATCTATGTCACAAGAGCACGATCCCTTTCAGTATCACATTATTATATCTATGTCACGACAGCACAATCCCTGTCAGTTGCACATTATTATATCTATGTCGCAACAGCACAATCCATGTCTGTATCACTTTATTATATCTATGTCATGACAGCACAATCCCTGTCAGAATACCATTAATATATCTATGTCACGACAGCACAATCCCTGTCAGTATCACATTATTATATCTAGATCACAACAGAGCAATTCCTGTTAGTATCATATTAATATATCTATGTCACGACAGCACAGTCCCTGTCATTATCACATTATTATATATAAGTCGACACACGACAGCACAATCCCTGTCAGTTGTATATTATTATATCTATGTCACAACAGCACAATCCCTGTCAGTATCACATTATTATATCTATGTCACGACAGCACAATCCCTGTCTGTTTCACATTATTATAACTATGTCACGACAGCACAATCCCTGTCATTATCACATTATTATATCTATGTCGACTCACGACAGCACAATCCCTGTCAGTTGCATATTATTATATATATGTCAGAACAGCACAATCCCTGTCAGTATCACATTATTATATCTATATCACAACAGAACAATCCCTGTCAGTATCACATTATTATATCTATGTCATGACAGCACAATCCCTGTCCGTTTCACATTATTATATCTATGTCACGACAGCACAATCCATGTCTGTATCACTTTATTATATCTATGTCATGACAGCACAATCCCTGTCAGAATACCATTAATATATCTATGTCACGACAGCACAATCCCTGTCAGTATCACATTATTATATCTAGATCACAACAGAGCAATTCCTGTTAGTATCATATTAATATATCTATGTCACAACAGCACAGTCCCTGTCATTATCACATTATTATATATAAGTCGACACACGACAGCACAATCCCTGTCAGTTGCATATTATTATATCTATGTCACAACAGCACAATCCCTGTCAGTATCACATTATTATATCTATGTCACGACAGCACAATCCCTGTCTGTTTCACATTATTATAACTATGTCACGACAGCACAATCCCTGTCAGTATCACATTATTATAGCTATATCACAACAGAACAATCCCTGTCCTTATCACATTATTATATCTATGTCGACTCACGACAGCACAATCCCTGTCAGTTGCATATTATTATATATATGTCAGAACAGCACAATCCCTGTCAGTATCACATTATTATATCTATATCACAACAGAACAATCCCTGTCAGTATCACATTATTATATCTATGTCATGACAGCACAATCCCTGTCCGTTTCACATTATTATATCTATGTCACGACAGTACAATCCATGTCTGTATCACTTTATTATATCTATGTCATAACAGCACAATCCCTGTCAGAATACCATTATTATATCTATGTCACGATAGCACAATCCCTGTCAGTATCACATTATTATATCTAGATCACAACAGAGCAATCCCTGTTAGTATCATATTATTATATCTATGTCACAACAGCACAGTCCCTGTCATTATCACATTATTACATTATTATATCTATGTCGACTCACGACAGCACAATCCCTGTCAGTTGCATATTATTATATCTATGTCAGAACAGCACAATCCCTGTCAGTATCACATTATTATATCTATGTCACGACAGCACAGTCCCTGTCATTATCACATTATCACATTATTATATCTATGTCGACTCACGACAGCACAATCCCTGTCAGTTGCATATTATTATATCTATGTCAGAACAGCACAATCCCTGTCAGTATCACATTATTATATCTATGTCACGACAGCACAATCCCTGTCCGTTGCACATTATTATACCTGTGTCACGACAGCACAATCCCTGTCAGTCTACCATTATTATATCTATATCACGACAGCAAAATCCCTGTCCGTTTCACATTATTATATCTATGTCACGACAGCACAATCCCTGTCAGTATCACATTATTATATCTATATCACAACAGAACAACCCCTGTCAGTATCACATTATTATATCTATGTCACAACAGCACAATATGTCAGTTGCACATTATTATAATCATGTCACAACTGCACATTCCCTACAAGTAGCATTTTTGTGTATCCCTGTCACAACAACACAATCTCTGTCAGCTTCATATATTAATTTGCCTATGCCACTATTTGAACAGTTAGGGCCAGTTTCACAAAAGGACTGTGTTACGCTTGCATCACGTGAGGTGAAGCAAGGGCAACGCAAGCCTTAAGTGAGATCCTCTATGCTAAACAGAGCCACCTTTCTTGGCTCTGCGTGGCATAGTAAATCTGGAGTAACGCAACACGTAGCAAGTCTCTGCCTTGATTTACTCTGCCCTGGGAAGGCATTTTCATGGGAGGAGCCTGGGAATTCCCTGCATCCATCCACTGAGGTTGGTGAATTCCCAGACTTACTACCAGTATCAAACCTGGGAATGCATCAATAAAGTACTCCATCCCAGGGAAGGCACAACGAGGAGAAATAACTTTGTTTCTTCTTGTTTTTTCTATGTCTGCTGCATTTTGTAGCACATGTAGAAAGAGGAAAATGTCTCTAAAGATTGTTTTTGTGCAGGAAGAGACATCCTGCCTGCACTCATGGTGCAAGGATGCCTGCGTTGGTGCTAGGCTGCAATGTGTTCACCAGTCAGGGGAGAGAACAGAAATGTGCCATATCCTATTAGATATGGTGCATTCCTGTCCTCTCCATGTGACACAGTGCAGCACCCATGAAAAGGAAGAGACATCCTGCCTGCACTCATGGTGCAAGGATGCCTGCGTTGGTGCTAGGCTGCAATGTGTTCACCAGTGAGGGGAGAGAACAGAAATGCACCATATCTTATTAGATATGGTGCATTCCTGTCCTCTCCATGTGACACAGTGCAGCACAGCAAGTTGTCTTGCTGCGTTGCACTGTGTCACATCTTTGTAAATCTGGCCATTAGCTTCCAACATTGTACCTCACAAGTTACATTACTGCCCTTGTATTCCACAGTAAAGTATTGTTACTGTTCTCCAGATAGTGCAACACTCCTCTTTCTGTTTGTATTTGTAGCACTTTTTTTCTTGCCTAATATTGATATATTACTTAATATATGTTTTCATTGCAGATTTAAAATGAGGACCATGTCACAAATAAAAAACCAAACTATGGTGAATGAGTTCATTCTGCTGGGATTTTCATACCAGCGCCAGATAAAATGTGCTATGTTTTCCACTTTTCTTGTGATCTATCTGGTCACCATTATAGCTAACATTCTCATCATCATATTAACCCAAGTGGACTCCAAACTTCACTCTCCAATGTACTTTTTTCTATGTAATTTATCAGTGGTCGATCTCTGTTACTCTTCAGCAAATGTCCCTAAAGGTTTGGAGGGGTTGATTGAAGGGAGGAGCGTTATCACATTTGCTGGGTGTGCTGCTCAAATGTACTGTGCTCTCTCCTTAGGCATTACTCAATGCATCCTTCTGGCAGTCATGGCATGGGATCGATACATCGCGATATGCAACCCCCTGAACTATGTCATGGTTATGAACAGAAGTTTCTGTATTCGGCTGGCAGTCATGACCTGGTGCAGTGGCTTTCTTTTGTCAGTTGTTCATGTGTCTCTCACACTAACAGTTCCTTTCTGTGGGCACCACAAGATTGATTACCCTTCATGTGAGGTGACCGCTGTCTTACGATTGGCATGTACGGATATTCGTTTACAAGAAGCTGTGATTTTTATGATGTCAGTAATTATCCTTCTGGTCCCATTCTCTATAATTTTCTTCACCTACTCTTACATCATCTCCACCATCCTGAGGATGCCAACAACGGCTGGAAGATTAAAGGCCTTCTCCACCTGTGGTTCACACATGCTGGTGGTTACGCTCTTCTTTGGGACAACCATGGTGATGTATTTGAGACCCAGATCAATGATATCTCCTGAGAACGATAAAGTTATTGTGATGTTCTACGGAGCTATGACTCCAATGCTTAACCCACTCATTTATTCTATGAGGAACAAAGACGTTGGGCAGGCTTTTCAGAAACTCGTCCGGAATAATATAGTTTCCAAAGATTAAAAGTTCAGATCCTAAAAGATATTCTGGCATTTAGATCATCTCATTGCTGCATTCCCATGAACTATGAGCTTAAATTTTAACTGACTCCCTTCTGGTCAAATGAATGAAACTCAGACAATTTAATATGTATAGGAATCCGCCCCCTTGTCTACATACATGTATTATGGAACAAAAGAACTTCAAAGCACATGGATAAAGACAGAGAAAGACTAAACCCATCATACTAAGAAAGCCTGGACCAGGTGAAGAGTCAGGTCAAGAGCTCATGCACACAGTGCATGCAGTAGCCACCAATACTACTCATACAAATAATGTCCAGAAGGCTGTGTCACTAGAATTTCACTGATGCTCCCTCAATTACATGCAAAGAATAGCCAAAAATGTGGACAATATATCACTGAGTATGACCCAAAAATATAGGAAAAACAAACTACATGATTCCGAGGCCCTGTTGGTTCCAAAGATGTGCCATGGAATGACTATCCCTTGAGCACTTTGACCAGGAATGGGATGTATTCTGTGCAAGCAGCACTGTTAATGAGAATTGGTACCACCACAATTGTGGATCCACTCTTTCTCCTTATTGTTATTTTGGATTCAATAAATGACATTTGCGACAATTTTGGTTTACCATTATTTTTAATCCCAAAGCACCTCACAAGTAAGGATATTAAGGGTTTGGGTTTTATGTAAATATGTGTGTGTGTTAATAGATATGCTAATAAGGTAATGTATTTTACATACTCATATACATATTCACTGACAAAAAGAAAGGTTCAAGTGACATTATAATTATGTGTTTAAAGAGAAATCCTATAGGGGTGTGGATTGCGTGCTTGAGCCTTCCCTCACAAATTTTCTTCCCATTTCTCAGCAGGCAGCTCTGGAGGAAATTCAGAGATGTAAGTCAGGGGCACCTGATGACCCCTGCCCCCCTTAATTATGGAAAGTGATGGCTCACTCCCTTAAGCACATGCTGTCTCACATATGGAATTCCTCCCTGGTATCTGGCATTTTCCCAGACATTTGGAAACATGCCACACTTCTCCCCCTGAGGAAAAAACCGAATGGTGATCCCGGGGATTTGAATAACTATAGGCTGAGCTCTCTGTTGCCTGTGCCAGCAAAAATGCTGGAAAAACTGGTGCAGCGTCAATTGACCAATTTTATTGAGAGTAAGGGCATTTTACATGATACCCAATCGGGTTTTCGGTCTGGTTTCAGTACATAGACTGCCCTCTTGGAGGTGGCTGAGTCGGTAAGATTGTCGGTAGATTCAGGGGCATTGGCAATGCTGGTGCTCCTGGATCTCTCTGCGGCATTCAACACAGTTGACCACACCTTGCTAGCTCAGAGATTGCAGGAGCTGGGCGTAGGAGGTGTGGTCCTGGTCTGGCTGAAGTCCTACCTTAACAATCGCTCACAGATGGTCGCTCTGCAACCCTATCAGTCTAAACCGAAACATCTTTGGTGCGGAGTACCTCAGGGGTCAGCGTTGAGTCCACTTTTGTTTAATCTTTATTTGGCTCCGCTGTTCTTGCTGATAACCAATTGGGGGGTGAAGGCGATTTGGTACGCCGATGACACCCAGTTGTTTTTTTCTTTTAAAGAGCACACTGAGGACTCCTTCAAGAGTTTCAAGGGCTGCATGAGAGACATCACGATGTGGATGAACAATAATAAACTCAAACTCAACGTGGGAAATACAGAGGTGATGTTTTTCGGGAAGGAGTCGCCCCCAGCGCCGGATCTCTGGTGGCCACTGGAGATGGGATCACCCCCTGCCCCTGCAGTGATTATAAAAACTTAGGCCTGAAATGGGAGGCTGATCTTTCATTCTCGGCTCAAATACAGCAGGTGACAGCCACCTGCTTTAGTAAATTGAAAAACCTGGGGAAATTTCTGAATCTGTTGCCAGAAGAGTGCCGTAAAATCATAGTCCGAGCCATGGTGACATCTAGGCTGGACTATGCTAATGGCCTCTATTTGGGCTTGCCAAAGTACTTAATCAGACGACTGCAGATGGTCCAAAATGCGGCTGCAAGACTGATTAGGCGTGTACCATTCCGCCATCATGTCTCTCCGCATTTAAAAGAGCTCCACTGGTTACCGGTGGCGAAAAGAATTGAGTTCAAGGTTCTGACTCTGGCTTTTCGAGCTATGCATGGTAACTGCCCCAGCTACCTGAAACAGAGGTTATGCTGTTACAAACAGACTCGCTCACTAGGCTCCAACTCACAAAAGCTGCTCTGCATCCTTCTATTTAGGAAGGCTTGCTTGGGTGGCAGATCCTTCGCGGTCGGGCCACCAAGTTGTGGAACGCTCTGCCAAGCAACTACTGCAACATTGATTCAGAACCTCTTTTTAGGAAAGCGATCAAGACTTGGCTCTTTAGGTCAGAGTAGGGGTGGGGCCTTGGCTCTAGGCTTCCTATCTGCGTACTATCTTCCGCTAGAGCGCCAGGACACCTCTGTTTGAGGTAGCTGTTGCTCTTTACAAGTGTATGTATGTATTATTATTATTATTATTAAATAAGATAAAAACTCTGAAATTCAACAGTGCTAGTTAACTGAGCTAAGTATAGCTTGGAGCTCCACGTTGCAGTACTTATGACCTGATATATTATATCACTTATAACATGGTAAATGACATCATTGATGGCATCACTGATGACATTTCAAATTACATCATTGATGACATCAATGATAACACCATAGTCATGAACAGCATAGAGTTAAGGAATGCACACATTGAGGTCGATGATAGTACAGATATAGAATAATCCCTGGAGACTGGTGTAGCTGTGCATTTTCAAAGCTATATGGTGCACGGATTAGAAATCACTATGTTTGAGATAAAAGAAGTATTCTATGTTAAACAAGGTGCAGGCTGAGCACACCTGGTACGGGTTGCAGAGGTACATTTTAAAGTAGGTTATGGCTTAAAGCCAAAATCTGTTCTAAAAATCTGTGAGCAAGGTAAAAGTTGCTATTTACAATACATCAACCATCATGGGCTATCTAGGACCATGCCAATGCTAAATAGTTGTAATACAGTGGCATAGACAATTTTTATTAGCTGCACATGTTTATTTTCAGAATTTCATAAAAGATGTTGAGCCATTGCAGGTTATTACATAATGCAGACTGTAGGGCTGTCCGACTTAGAGATGTTTTATCTCATACTAGTGTTGTAAGCTGGGCTGTAAGATATTATTCCCATCTCAAGAATGTGTGTATTTCATTTTACTAAGCTACAGAGAATTGTTCATAGGGCCTGACAGAAGATGTCTCTAGAGTAGCAAATGTATTCGTGTCAACCTCTTGACTTAAAATTGTGGCTCATCTCAAGTCTTTAAGAGGGTAATCCCATTAAGGTGAATAGATAATTGTACACAGGTGTAGTATGTTGAATTACTTCAAGTAAACAAACCCTATAGGACAGGTCACAATGATTTTATGATGTCATCAGTGACGTCCCCATTAGAAAATACAGAATGATAGCGCTCTAGTTGTTCATTAAAAAAATGTTTTCTCTTTTTGGCTTCTGGATAACATTCCTTGACCTCTATGAGAAAACTATGAGAGTAAATAGTTTCTTGTAATTATGGTTCATCAACTCTCAGCAGAGGGTCAGCATTTTTTGCAGAATAAAATCACATTAGAACACACTAGAATTTCTGAAATGAGTATGGTACCACCAACAAAGGATTGGTTTTGTGCCTAAAATCTGTTATGACCCTTTATATGTGCTCCTTTTTTGAGACCCTCGTAACTTAGAAATCACTACAATGTATTTCAGTGGGGAACATGTACCCAAGTCCTGAGATGGCTTCCAAAAAATGTTGACCATTTTGTGGCCAGCCAATCAAGGATGGATCTCCCCTTTGGGACCCCCACGTATATGTCCTCCTTATAGTTTTTGTACGCATTTTCAGATCACAAGGACCATGAACATGAACCTTGTTATGGCTTCCACAACATATATTCCCAGGTCATGGCCAGCCTTACAGAATTGACTAGCCTCCTTTAAAGTGTCCAATCATAGCATATTCAAAGTCCATATATCACCATCTTTTTATACCTTTCATCACCACTCCCAAGCATCTCCTTTAACCAGATGTTCTCAAAAGTGGCAAAACACATTAATCAATAATACACATTATGTTTTCTGACACAAATTCTAACTTTCTGCCAAATTTGGTGTAATTCTGTAACTGTAATTTTTCTGTATTGCTTCACAAAACTTTCTTTGGGAATTATCATGTGAAATCAATGTTTTGGGACCCACGTGTTTTTCTTGGCCCCCTCTTCACATCGCGGTGCAAAACTTTACAGAAAAGAGCTGAGGTGAATGATTTTTTTATGGAAAGGTTTGTGAACATTCATCATACGGTGCCAAAGTTATTAGTAAAACAAAAAACACTGTTCCTAAAGAAACTCTGACCTATGATAACTGCACAGTGTTTACCTCCACTGTGTTTTAGGTACACACACAATACTCAAAGCAATACTCTTCTAGGCTTAGAGAGCCTCATAAATTATGAAACATCTGTAGCAGGGAACCCTGAGTAGTTCCCGGAATTTAGTTGGAATGGCATTGTAGAGTGCTCCATATGAAACATCTGCTCTCCTTCTAAAACTTTGAACTACCTAGGGTTCCCTCTTTCCTTTTTTTTTGCATAATTTATGCAGCACTCAAACCCTGAAGAAATAATACCTTGACTTATACTGGATTCCCCCTTGTGTCTGGACAAAGCTATGTCTCTCTGATAGAACTCTAATGACAGTGAAAAACATGTGTCAGGGACTGCTTTTATTTATTCAGGTTGACTTGGATGGTATTTTACCAATCCAAATCTGTAATAATGTGCCTTGAGTGGTTAAAGGGTTTTGTCATTTTTCAGCTTGGTGTGGATGGCACTAGCTAATCCTCTGCTTTTAGCTGCATAAATGGCAAATTATGTTGTCAGTTTTCTAGCTCAGCATGTATGAGACTTTGCCTAAGGTATGGTTAGAAACCTTTGAGATGAGCAGTTTTAGTGTGTCAGTGGTGTTGAAGGGTGCTCCATATAAATGAGCTGCTCTCCACCTAAAATAGGATGCCCTACTTTCTTATTTGCATTTAATCACACCAAATCACAAAATCTGATGTTCTTGATAAAGATCTAGCTTTGTGTCATATTTGGTGTAGTTATGTTCAGGCATTTTTCCTTTATCGTTGTCATCAATGATATCATTTAAACCCTTCGCTGCCAGGAGTCCCCCCCATGCAAAGCATTTTTTTGTAACTTTTTGTCCACATAAGGTATCCGCACCAAATTTGCACCCTTTTCTTCCAACATCTTGAGGATTCTAAAGGTAGCCAGGGTTTGTGGATTCCCCTGGATCGGAACGCAAAATTGGCCAAAATACAGCAAATCTTTGATTTTTTCAGAAAAATGGGAAAAAGGTGCAGCAGAATAAAGCATCCGTTCAAATGGGAGCAACAAGGGGTTTGCAGTGCTAGAATCACCATCTACCCAGCTTTGAGGAGCAGGCAGACTTTTGTCAGAAAACCAAAATTTTCTACACAGTGGGCCCGATTCACAGAACTAACTTAAGACAAAATCCTAAACCTACTACCATTTTGTTATTCACAGAAGGCACTTACTCATTTTGGTATTCACAGAAGGCACTTACTTACTCATTTTGAGTAACTTACTCATTTTGGTATTCACAGAAGGCACTTATTCATTGATGAGTAAGTGTCTTCTGTGAATACCAAAATGAGTAAGTTACTCAAAATGAGTAAGTTACTCAAAATCCAAACCATCTATTCTTCATTTCCTCAGAGAGACCTATCTATGGCGTCTCTGCCTCCCCCATGTCCCTCTCATACTTGGTCGAAGTTCAGACCTTTAAGCTTTGAGGCCTCTCTGAACTTGATAAAACAAAATCTGGCTCTCCTCTAGACCCTTGCCCAGCTAGGTTTTTTTTCAAACTTCTGGCCCCATTACTCAATCCTAATTTAAATTGGCTCTGGAATTCGTCCCTGGAAACAGGGATTTACCCTTCGGCTTGGAAGACTGCACTTAAAAAAAGAGGATGCAGATCCTGCTGACTTGAAAAATTTCAGGCCTATCTCCCTCCTGCCAGCACCTGCCAAAATTTTAGAGAAGGAAGTGCAGAAGCAGCTTTCTGAATTCCTGGAAGTTAATAATCTCCTCCATGATTCCCAGTCTGGTTTTAGATCTGGGTTTAGTACTGAAACAGCGCTGCTGGAGGTAGCTGAAACTATCCGGGAGACCTTGGACACTGGTCACTGTGCAATGCTGGTGCTGTTAGATTTATCTGCAGCATTTGACACAGTGTCACACAAGATTCTCCTCGATAGACTTAAACATCTGGGAGTGACAGGGACCGTACTGTCTTGGTTTGGCTCTTTTTAGAAGACCGGTCCCAGAAAATCATATTGCATCCCCATATCTCCTCTTCTCGCCCCATAATTTGTGGAGTCCCTCAGGGCTTGGCCTTGAGCCCAGCCCTTTTTAATGTTTATCTCGCTCCCCTGGCTCCTTTGATTCAACAGCATGGGGTGAGTATCATCTCATATGCTGATGACACTCAGCTCGTGTTTTCCTTTAGGGACAACTCGGAAGCAGCATTTATAAATTTGAAACAATGCTTGATTGACATTTCAACTTGGATGACGGACAATTGTCTCAGGCTTAATGCTGACAAAACTGAGGTGTTGTTTTTTAACCAGCCTTCGCCACCCCCAACCAACCTTTGGTGGCCACCTGTGCTTAATCCTCCCCCTCAGCCGGTGTCTTCCGCTAGAAATCTGGGATTCAAGTTTGATTCGTCCCTATCTTGCAAAGCCCAGATAAACCAGGTGTCGTCCTCATGTTTTTGGAAAATGAGGTCCATACGTAGATTTCTTCATCTTCTACCTATGGACTGTAGAAAGACAGTGGTCCATGCACTGATTACCTCCCAACTGGACTACGCAAATAGCCTTTATTTGGGTCAGCCCGACTACTTGATTAAGAAGTTACAGACCATACAGAACGCGGCAGCCAGGCTTATTAGAAATGTCCCGATACGTCATCACATATCGCCTCATCTGCGGAGTTTGCACTGGCTGCCAGTAAAAAGGAGGTTGGAATTTAAGGCTCTGACTTTCGCGTACAGAGCAAGCAGAGAAAAGGGCCCTCTCTACCTAAGGAAAAGACTCCGTAATTACTATCAGACTAGAAACCTGAGATCTAATCATCAAAGTCTTCTAGTCATTCCTCGCTTTGGTAAAGCAAGGCTCGGTGGCCGGTCATTTACAGTTAGAACTACGCGGCTATGGAATTCCCTGCCAGAATATATCAGGAAGGCAAAATCCGAATCTGTCTTCCGTGGATTTCTGAAAACCTGGCTTTTTAACTTCCCCTAATCTCGTTAGCTGGTGGCTTTTTACTCCTTCTCTTGTCTCCGTTAGCGCCGGGACACCTCCGTTGGAGGTAGCTGTGCGCTCTATAAGCTTTAAATTAAATTAAATTAAATTAAATTAAAACTCAGAAAAATATTGCAGTTGAGAGGGTCAGTAGTAGGAGTTAAACTGACTGAAATTGAAACTGATAGCATTGGAGAAAGAAATTGCATTGAACTATTGCAGAAATGAAATTGTTTGAAGGTTTAAAGAAACTGTTGGGAGGTAAAGTGAAAAATTCGTTTTTAATTGGTGATGCTCCTGAAGGAACACCCGTGCATTTTATGTCTGTCAATTTGGGACAAAATTCATGTATGTGGGTTCACCAATGGTGCAAGATTACTGAAAAAGAAGGTCCTTTGAGGTTTCCAAAAGATGGTACTTTTGAATTGCAAATTATTGAAAAATTAAGGGAAGTGTTATGTGAAATAAAGACACCATCTACAGCTGCACAATTTGAGGCCTTAAGCATGTGGGAAAAGACAGCAAGAGACAAAGCAAGTGAGGATAAAAAGGTAAAGCACCAGATACAGGAGAAGGGAATTAAAGATGACAAAAAGCTTCAAATAAATAGTGATTCAGGGGATGAAATAATGGATGCATTGTTGACTGAGTGTCCGCCACTTTATGTGGTTCCCATTAAAAATACTGAAAATAGTGTACCAGTAAGTACTACAGTGGCTACTGCTTCTGTTGAACAGAGAGAAACACAGATTGAGAGAACTGTGCAGACATTTCAGATTGACCCACTAACAGTTGATTCAGCACTGACAGTGATATCTCTAGGTGTTACTGCTTCAAATGTGACTGATTCAGTACAAATATTACAAACTGCAGATGCACAGGTAGTGCCTGGACAAATTGTGACTGTCCCAATTAATATGGACCCTACTCAAAACGTTCAAAGAGCTGCAGAAGGAGTGATTTTGTCAGGGTTCATTTCAGAAACTCAGAATTCACAGATTATTGAACAGAAACTACCCCAGACAGTTCAAGCACTGAAAGGTGGGGGAAAAATGGTCTTTACAACATCTGCAGCCCGGGATAAAATGAATACATTTGAAGATGGGATTTTTCAAACCTGCTTTGAAGAAGCAGCAGTGATTAAAAAGATAGAGAGCATGGGGGAAAAAATTAATCCAGACCCTGGAAAAGAGAACCAGCTTAGGGGCATATTCACAAGGAGCTATCACCGAATTAACGGCACTTTATCGCAGCCAAAGTCGTGATAAATTTACCTCCCCATTCACAAGCCGATGTTAACAGCCCACAGCACCAGTTTACCCGCGATAGCAGCCTCAAAACACATCGCCACAGAGGACCCCCGCAAATATCGCTAATGAGATGCAGAGTGGGCGTTCCCGTGACAAAAGTCGAGACAACAGCACACCTCAACATTCACAATGACCAGCCACATCCGCAATAAAAACACAAAACAGGCGATAAGGCATGTCAGCACCAGGAAATCTACACCTGCTCTGACCTGGTGTAAACTCGGACAGCAGCCTGCAAACCAGAAGGGAGCACAGCCCAGGGCTACATCGGAAGAGCAACAGATACCATGGAGCCACCCATCATGTGGCCCGGACACCCAAGAGGGCCACAACACCCACAGCCACCACGCCCAGGACCACCCCTCCCTGGCACCCCCCGACCAAAGACATGCCACATCAGCCAAACCTAAACATGTACAAATAATTCCGCTTGATGCCGCACAATCACAACTGGTGACATGCATGTGTCGCCACAGAAATGACCAGCACACATTCACTTTCGAAACAACAAATGAAACTTTATTAATATGAACAACGAAATGAAGTGAAGACACATGGCCGCTCCCCTCAGGACAATACGTAGGTCACAGTCTGTAAGACAAAAAACATGATGAGAACGTGTGTACTGCGCACATCAGAGGACAGAGAGAGAGCGAAGGAGAGAGAGAGGAAGAGATGCACACCCAGGCCCCAATGCTCACCTTCCGCCACCTGCGCGTAGACAGGAGGTCCCACCATGTGCCACTGCAAGCCACAAGCCTGGGGCCCGCGGACATGGCACCCTCCACTTCATGCAGCCCCACTCCGCAGGCCACCAGGTTTCACGTTTGTTGCTGGGTCCTGATTACTCCATGGCAGAGGACATACCAGTGCACCAGGCACCATCACAGGCTGCACACCCGCTCAGCCCAATGGGTGCCACCAATACTGGGATCCCGGAAGCGTCGCCACGTGGCGGTAGGCCCACGCTACCCGCTGGCTTTGGCCTACACTGCGGTCCAGCAGGGCACACAAAACCTGAGCTGTCCAGACCGCCGGGACGGGGCATCATCGCAGGCTGCACACCCGCTCAGCAGCTCAAGGTGCCACTGACACAGTGCACCCCAAGTCACCGTTCTGTGGCGGGGTGCCTGTGCCGTCCGCAAGGCCCCGGGTGCCACTAACCCTGTGCAACCCCAGTCTGCGCCACGTGGTGGTAGGCCTGTGCCTCACTCAAGGCCTCGTGTGCCACTAACCCTGTGCAACCCCAGTCTGCGCCACGTGGTGGTCGGCCCGTGCCTCACTCAAGGCCTTGTGTGCCACTAACCCTGTGCAACCCCAGTCTGCGCCACACGGTGGTAGGCCCGTGCCTCACTCAAGGCCTCGGATGCCACTAACCCTGTGCGCAACAACTCATGGGCCCTACATGTGTGAGAACCGTGGAGCGGCCGTCATCCAGTCACCACCAGAAGAGGGGAATGTGACGTCGCCTGCCCCTTATGTTTGCACAGTCACATGGCCTGTGACGCCTGTGCCGGATGGGTGTGGTGTGTGGAAACCTGCCCTAAGGGAGTGGCTGTGACATTCTGACAACTAGACCAGTGACCTGCACACCACCAGCGAGTATGGCTGCGACGGGTAGCAATGAGGGCCCCCCCTCGGGGCGTTAGCGGAGTGGTCTGGTCTGCCATACGCCCGACCAGTGCAGGGCTTGCAACAATGACCCGTGAGCTCTGGGCGTGGTCCAGTCCATGTCCGGACAAGAAAGTAACTGATGCATGTGTCCCTGCTGTAGTGTTCACGGAACCCGCTACACAGAATGCAATGTCGCACCCTCTTACTGTCATCCCACAGGATGAACATCATTGACGCAAGGGAAGGCACTGTCCCCACATTCATCCACACATCCACACAGGAATGACGTAAGACATTACACAGCAGTGCGTCACAGTATGTTTATTTGCACATCCAGTGCAGTCATGCAGCTGGAGTGGTACAGGGCAATGTCGAGCACACTACACAATATGGGCCCGTGGAGGGCCAGCCAGTGTCCATCCCGGGATGAGCTGTACTGCGGAAGAGGAAGGGTACAGTCCGCAGTCTGTCCGATGTGTCATTGGTCGTCAAACAGGATGTGGCAGTCCACGTCGCTGTCCAAGGTGAGTGCCTCGGAGTGTATCAGGGGTCAGTGGTAGGTCTTGAGGCCATGTGCGGCACCAAGCAGAAACAGGCAAGGTGGCGGAAATGGATGCTAGTGCCTGGCCCTCCTGACCACAGTCCCATCCACGTCCTCGTCCCCGGGTGTGTGCCCTGCCCCACCTGTGGGTGTTGCAGTGCCGGCTGCGGCACTGTGTGCCACTGACACATCAGGTGCCGTAGTGGATATGCCTGCCGCACTGGGAGGCACTGACACACCAGGGGGCGGAGATGTGGATGGTGTGGGGGCAGCAGCATTCATCATCGCCACGCCTTGTGGCAGCAATGCTATGACGAGGACATGCAGGGCACAGTAGATCCCAGCTACATTTCGCTGATGTGCAGCGGTGGCTGCCTGCCTTTCCGCCTCCATCCGCACCATGTCCTCCATGAGCCTCTGCATGTTTGCCAGCTCACGGCTGGCATCGCTGGGGCCACTCTGAGCAGACAGGTATTCTTCCCTCCGCGTCATGACTCCAGAGATGTCAGTCAGGGCTCGCTGGAGACCATGGGGCAGACATAGACACACAAGGATGGCGTCCAGTTTGTTAGCCATGAGCTCGAACCCCACCCGCACCTGCTCGGCCGTCTCCCTCTGGCCCTCCAGCACACAGCATTGGAAGGCCATTTGTTGTTCTTGGGGGTCTTGGGAGAGTGCCGGGGCTGTGGGTGCCTCCTGCTGGGTGGTTTGGGTGATGGGTGGGGTCTCATGGATGTAGCTGGGCTGCCCTGATCCTGGAGGTGATTTGCGGATGAGGTCAATGAGGTCTTGGATGGTTTGGGTGTCGATGCTGGTGTTGTCCTCCTCCTCGTCATCAGTGAAGAGTGACTGTGACTGCTCTGCAGGAGGTGTTGACGATGCCCCTGCGATGTGAAGGGGAGATGGTGTATTACAATGTGTCCACATGTATGTAGCCGCATGGCACAGGTTGACATTCAGACAGCATGGCATTGTACATTGTGACAGTCTGTGGGTCTGGGCGAGGACCCAGAGTGATTGTGGGTGTGCACTGT
The DNA here is from genome assembly GCA_963921515.1 of Calotriton arnoldi. Taxonomy (NCBI): domain Eukaryota; kingdom Metazoa; phylum Chordata; class Amphibia; order Caudata; family Salamandridae; genus Calotriton; species Calotriton arnoldi. Next base: position 582,996 of record CAWUFW010008096.1, on the reverse strand, counting down.
GCCCTGCTTGCTTGTGCATGTGTGCCATTGTGGCCATCTCCCCTGTCCCCCCAGTACCTGGTGGTAACTCACCCTGTTGCGGTTGTGTTGTGTCCTGTCGAGCAGTGTCGGGTCCCCCGACTCCAGCCACAGTCTCCACACTGATGACTGTCGACACCAGCTCCTCCATGTCATCCAGCACCAGCTGTTGTGCTGGCCCCCCACCTCCGGTCTGCGTTGCTGCCTTCAGGTTGGCACTGAGTTTCTCCTTGGTCTTCCGCTTGATGTCATTCCATGCCCTCTTGACTAAGCCTGGGCGTAGTTCGCGAAGTAGTGCTACGCAAAGCTATGCGAAGTGCAGTTCGCACTACGCGAGCTACGCGTAGCACTACGCGAACTGCGTAGTGCGCTGTTCGCAATGATTGCACAGTGCCGGATGCTTGTCCGCACTGTGCAATCATTGAAAACGGCATCTTGCACAGTGCGAGCTGTCTTTTACTGCCGCTCGAGTAGATTTTTACTCGAGCGGCAGCTTTCTCAACGTGGACTGGTAGTTTCTCATCGCGAGCGGTCGCGAGCATACGCGACCACTCGCAATGAGAAACCTGATCTCCCCGCGTTGAGAATCTCGCCAGGAGGTTTATTTTCCACACTCGCGATCGGCAACTTGATGTTGCTGATCGCGAACGAGGAAAAAGTCTCGCCGGGATGTCATTTTGCTTGCTCGCGGTCGCCAACTTGACGTTGAGGACCGCGAGCAAGCAAAAAATGTCCGCTGCACTATGCTACGCTACACTACGCGTGTTTGCACTGTGCTACGTGCAATTCGCGTTGTGCAAAGTAGCGCAAACTTTGCAAACTACGCGAGCGTAGCGTAGTGCTTTGCCCAGGGTTACTCTTGACCTCGTCCATTGTCCGCTTGTGCTCTCTGACGGCATTCACCTTGTCGACGATGTCCCGCCATATTCCATTTTTGGTGCCCAATGACACGTTGGAGGTGACGAAGAGTTGTTGATGGTGTTCCATCACCTCCGTGACTATGATCCTGTTCGCCAGCGGACTGAACTTGGTCTTCCTGGTCTTCTTGTCCTTGCCCTTCCCTGTCCCCGAGGTCCCAGGCTGGTCGTCCGGGATGCTTGTGGGGTTGCGCTCATCCTCTGCGCCTGCTCCGGCTGCCTCCATGGTGCTTGTGTGTTGGTCAGTTTGTGTGTGGGTGTTTTTTTCTGCTTTTATGGAGGTTTTTGACACCTGCCAGGTGTGTGTTGCAGCCTGGCGCTGCTTGTCGCTGGTTTCCTCATCGCGCTTTGGCCCATCGCGTGTTTTTTGGTGTTGTGGCTTGTGTTTTTATCTCCATCGTGGTGGTTGTATCGCGGACTTTGTCCGCGGTTTCGGCAGACTATCGCATGGTACCGCCTTGTTGTGAATTCCACGTTGACACAGGGTTATTTTCCCGAAATGGGCTGCAATATTGAAAGTTGCGTTGCGCTACTCTTGCGGTAGTTATCACACGTTCTTGTGAATATACCCCTTAGTGTTTTAAATTCAACATTTGAACATGAAGAAATTAACAGTCCCTGCTGTTTAAATCATGAAAATGTGAACCAGTGTCAGGAGAAAGAATTAATTTCCCTGAGTAAGGAAACAGCTACATGTACAGTAACTACACATGATAGACTGACTGATTTGGCTCAAAAATATGAAATTTATGTTTCAGGAAGTTTTCAATTTCAGAAAAGTTTCAGGGTACATATGATTGATGAGGCAAATGAGAAAATGTGTTCTTCAGGAATGCAATTGCACATTGCTGAAATAATAAAATATATTTTCAAATGCAATGGGTTTGAGAAATTAGGAGACAAGTGGGCAAGAAAAGATGAGAAGAAAAAGAAACCACCAGACCTTGTTAGGAAAAATAATAAACAGGATGAGGGAGAAGCTTTTGCTTACTCATTGAGAGAAAAGGTGGGAGAAGTGCATGTTCATGTGCCACGGAACAAAAGTGAACTTGCAGCATTTCTGAACACATTCCCACAATTGAGAGACAAACTTATGCTGTGGTACCCACAAGTTGATGGATTTGTTGAAATTTTAAAAGAGTTGAGTATTAATTTGAAAATGATATTTGACACTGCCATGCAAACTGAATTGTGGTTTGAATCTAAAGTTGTTGTGCAAAGGCCACCCAGGGGAATACAGGATGGGATGACTTGTGTTGCTCTTACCAGGCTCTGTTACCCAGAATCTCTTGCAAAGCCCAAAATTTGTAAAAAAAACCCACATTTTCCTCACATTTCTGTGATGGAAAATTCTGGAATCTGCGTGGAGTCAAAAACTTCCACCCATCAAGCATTCCCCTAAGTCTCCCGATAAAAATGGTACCTCACTTGTGTGGGTAGGACTAGTGCCCGTGACAGGAAACGGCCCAAAACACAACATTGACACATCACATTTTTCCAGTGCAGACTGGCCCTTTTTTCGTAATGTGCCTAGCTGTGGATTTTGGACCCTACCTCTGTCGGCACCTAGGGAAACCTAGCAAACATATACATTTTTCAAAACTAGACATCAAGGGAAATCCCGGATGGAGTGACTTGTGTGGCTCTCACCAAGTTCTATTACCCAGAATCCCTTGAAAACCTCAAACGTGGCAAAAAAAGACTTTTTCTTTACAGTTCTGTGATGGAAAGTTCTGGAATCTATGTGGATCCACAAACTTCCACTCACCCAGCATTCCCCTAAGTCTCCGGATACAAATGGTGCTTCAGTTGTTAGGGCAGGCCTAGTGCCCGTGACAGGAAACAACCCAAAATGCAACGTGGACACATCACATTTTTCCACAGAAAACTGACCCTTTTTTTCAATGTGCCTAGCTGTAGATTAGGGACCCTAGCACAGCTGGCACCTGGGGAAACCTAGCAAATCTGTACATTTTTGTAAACTAGACACCCAGGGGAATACAGAATGGGATACTTGTGTGGCTCTCACCAGGATCCCAGAATCCCTTGCAAAGCCCAAACTCTGTAAAAAAAACACATTTTCCTCACATTTTTGTGATGGAAAGTTCTGGAATCTGCGTGGATCCACAAACCTGCACCCACCCAGCATTCCCCAAACTCTCCCAATAAAAATGGTCCCTCACTTTTGTGGGTAGGCCTAGTGCCCGTGACAGGAAACAGCCCAAAACACAACGTGGACACATCTGTCGGCATCTAGGGAAACCTAGCAAACCTATTATTTTTAAAAAACTAGACATCAAGGGAAATCTGGAATGGAGTGACTTGTGTGGCTCTCACCAGGTTCTATTACCCAGAATCCCTTGCAAAGCGCAAACTTTGTAAAAAAAAAGCACACTATGCTCAAATTTCTGTGATGGAAAGTTCTGGAATATGCAGGGAGACACAAACTTCCACCCTCCCAGCATTACCCCAAGTCTACCAAGAAAAATGGTACCTCACTAGTATGGGTAGGCCTAGTTCCCGTGACAGGAAATGGCCCAAAATGCAATGTGGACACCACATTTTCCAGTGAGAACTGACCTTTTTTTGCAATGGTCCTAGCTGTGGATTTTGGACCCTAACTCTGCCAGCACCAAAGGAAACCTAGCAAACCTATACATTTTTGAAAACTAGATATCCATAGAAATCCAGGATGGGGTAACCTGTGTGGCTCTCACCAGGTTCTGTTATGCAGCGTTGTTGTGTTTTGGGCCATTTCCAGTCACAGGCACTAGTCCTACCCACACAAGTGAGGTGCCATTTTTATCGAGAGTCTTGGGGAAATGCTGGGTGGGTGGAAGTTTGTGGCTCCCCGCAGATTCCAGAACTTTCCATCACAGAAATGTGAGGATAATGTGTTTTGTTTTTACAAAGTTTGAGAATTTCAAGGGATTCCGGTCACGCAAATGTCATTGCATTGAAACAAGAAAAATGCCTCTGGAGGTTGGGGAAGCTCTTCCCCACCTTAGGCAAAAAAAAGGAAATCCCTCTGCTGTAAACAGCAGAGAGATTTAGTGCGTGTGTGCTCATGATGGAATGGATCCATCATGCGCACACGAGCACTGGTGCTCATGACGGAACCATTCCGTCATGAGCATTGAAGGGGTTAAAATGTCATGAATTATGTCATATGTGAGGTCCTAAGCAGAGCGTGAGGGGTACATAAGTTAAAGTTAGCTCAGTAAACTATAACTGGCAAATGTCAATGTGTGTTTTTGGTTTTTAAATGTTAGTTTTTATCTCATTTCAACACCTAATTATAACACCACCTTAACATTTGTTTTCCAGTGAATGTCTGTGTTTTATTTGACGTAAGGTAAGATCTTAATACCACCCTAACAAAAAACCCACTTTATCCTTTCTTTTCTTTCAGATAATTTCTAGGGTTTATTTATCATATTAATCTAAACAGCCCTGCACTCGCTCAACCGCACTGGGGCTGCCAAAACATAGACAAAGGCTATGTGCAGTCATGGTTGGCCACAGGGCTTTGAATCTGGTCAGGTCCTGCACTTTGCCCGCTGCCCTGCAGTTGGCCAGTACTGGATGCACAAGACCCGAGGCAGCATGCACCTGGGGTTGCCCTCAGTACTTTATGGAAAGTATGTGCTGATTCCAGCAAGTGTACAGCAGTACCCGTGGTCTGAATATTTTTTTAAATGTTGGCAAATGGGAGAGTACCTCTGGGTACCCCAACAAGTGCCTTAGGGTCAGGTGTCCCAATCATGACTCCTTATACTCTAATTTTTAAATGTTTTTTGGACATGGGGACTGTGTCACCGAGTCCTGTAATGGTGACCACAAACTTTTCCTTTGAGTTTCAGGCAGCCAATCCGATCCTATGGGCCTGGGAGCAGACTGGAGAAAAAGCTACCTCAATTAATCAGAGAGTCATATTGTTAAAAGTTTCAGTACTATGGGACTTCCACAAGACCATTAGTCCGGATTTATCAAACTTTTTACACACTTCATGTCAACAGGAGCACCTCTTTAAATGCTAATATCTCAAAATCGGCTGAACAAATTTACACCCAATCACAAAAAGCACAATTAAAGTTCTACATTTCTGCCAAAGTTTCCTTTGAGGAGTAACATGGATAATCAATGTTTAGCGACCCCTGCTTTTTCTTGACGGCTGCCTGACAGATTGCTGTGAAATTTTCCATGAAGAAGGTGAGGTGGATGAACTTTTTTGTGCAGATTCATCGAATGGCACAAAATGAAAAAAAACCTCTCTGATTCTTTGCAAGCTCTGACCTAACTATAACTACACAGTGACACAGAAACACATACACACACACCCAACCACACACCCAGGCAACCACCCAGAAAATTACTCACACACCCAATCACAGACCCATAAAACCTCTGAGACACCCACTTATACACCCATATAACCACTCACACATCCACTCACATACCCGCACAACCACTCACACATCCACTAACAGACCCATAAAACCACTCACAACCCTACTCCCACATACACTTACATACCCACTCATATACCCACTCACAAACTCACACAGTTACTCAGGCACCTAGTCATGCACTCATACAACCTCTCACACACCCAAACAACTATTCACACACCCAGAAAACCACTCACACAATCCCATTCACAGACCCATACAACTACTCACATACCTACTGACAGATGTATACAGCCACTCACACACCCGCTGACATCCATATACCACACACACACACTCACACACCCATAGATGTGTGAGACCCACACTGATACAGTCACACAGCTACTCAGATGACACATGTGATAAATAGTATCACTCATTAGTAGTACAGAAAGAATAGTAATTTAACTTATGCAGTAGTTTAGTATCTATCTTTAAGTCTCAGAAACTTTTACGAAACACACTCATTGGATGATGTCATCAGTGGTGTCATTTTAGATGCCTTCAGTGATGTCACTGACCATATCATGAGTGCTGTAATATGTGAGATCATAAGCAGTGAATTGAGGGGCGTAAGTTAAAATTATCTCCGGTAACTATAACTGTGGAATTTCTATGGTTTTGTACATGTGAAATCTGAGCCTAACTATAACGTCTTTGTAACCTTTTGTTTTTTTCAGTGAATATTTATTTATATATATGTATATATATATTCACTGAAAAAACCATAGGTTTTAGGGACAGTTATAGTTAGTTGGACATTTCACTCGTACAAAACCATAGAAATTCCCCCGTTATAGTTAGTTCAGCTAACTATAACTCACGCCCCCGCAATGCACTGCTGATGACGTCACATATTACATCACTCATGACATGGTCAGTGACATCACTGATGACATCTCAAATGACATCACTGATGACATCACTGATGACATCATCCAGTGACTGTGTTTCTGTAAAGTTTAAATATGTTTAATATATATAGGGAAAGGCGTATTGAAGAATGAGTGGGGGTATAAGTGTCTGAATGGATGATTTAGTACGTGAGTGACTGACTCTACAAGTGAGTGATTAAATGTATCTTACTGAATGCATGGGTTAGTGACTAAACTGTGTGAATGTCTGTATCCGTCTGTCTGTTGGTTTGTAAGTGGCTGCATGGCTTTCTGAATAGCTACATGAGTGTCTACATGGGTTATTGATTGATTGTCTGAGTATCTGTATGGGTGCCTGAGTGTTTGTGTGGGTGGGGTGTGTGTGACTCTGTGCATAGATGTGTGAGTTGGTGATTCACTGGGTGCATGGTTTCAAGAGTGCATCTGTGATGGACTGTATGGGTGGGTGAGTGTGTGTATGGGTGTGTTAGTGATTGAATGTATATCTCAGTGGTACATGTGTGAGTAACTACATATGTGAAAGGCAGTATATATGTGTGTTGGAGTATATAAATGGCTATAAGTGAGAGTGTGTGATTGTGAGAGTGGCTGTATGGATGAGTGTGTACTTGTATCAGTGATTGTATAAGAGCGTAAGAATGTGCTAGTATTTGTATGAGTAAGTGAGCTGGTGTGTGTATAACTGTCTAGGTGAGTAAATGGGTGTGTGATTAAGTTTTTTGCATGACTGACTAGGTGTGTGAGTACCTCTATGGATGAGTGGCGGTGTGTGAGTGTTTATATAGGTGTATGAGTGCATATGATAGTCCTGTACTGAGTGACTAAGTATGAGTGACTGTACGGGTGAGTGAGTGGATGTGTGTGTAGACCTAAGAATCAGTGAGTGGGTATGTAGTTTTTGGTGTTGGAGTGTCTATGGTTTTGAGAATGGCAGTCTGTAATTTAGAGTGGGTGTATCAAAAGTTATTTAGGGTGTGAGAAGATGCATGAAATTATCACATGGATGATGTCATCAGTGATGTCATTTGAGATGTCATCAGTGATGTCATCAGTGATGTCACTGACCATGTCATGAGTGATGTAATATGTGACGTCATCAGCAGTGCATTGTGGGGCGCGAGTTATAGTTAGCTGAACTAACTATAACGGGGGAATTTCTATGGTTTTGTACGAGTGAAATGTCCAACTAACTATAACTGTCCCTAAAACCTATGGTTTTTTCAGTGAATTTCAAAGGTTTTTTAAATGCTAATTTCTAACTATAACTTGTCTGAAACCTATGGTTTTTTCAGTGAATTTCAAAGGTTTTTTAAATGCTAATTTCTAACTATAACGTGCCTGAAACCTATGATTTTTTAAGTGAATTTCAAAGGTTTTTTTAAATGCTAGTTTCTAACTATGCCTACAGAGGTAGGACATGTGAAGAAAGAAGAAAAAACGCACAGAAAGAAGCAAAAGATGTGCAGAAAGAACCAATAGAGGAGCAGAAAGAGGCCTTGTTGCAAAATCATCCTGTGCCCACAACTTTTTCAGACGGGTACTGGTGGTAACTGACTTTGACTAACCAGAGCCAGTGCTATGCTAAAAGACACTTAGAATACAGTGAAAACACCTACATACACTAGGGAACACTATGCGTTGGGGTACCCCTGTGATTAGCATGACCTCCTCTGCAAGTCCCTAGTACATAATAGGGCAGGGGGATTAAAACTACCTCTTAAAACGCGCTAAAGGGCGCGTTTGCACAGTGGTGAAGGGAGGGGGCCTGAAGTGACATGTGTGCAAACGCACCCCGTGGCGCGTTTTAAGTTGCGGGATTAAGTCCCCTTGAATTCTGAGGGTCCCTGGGCCCAACTAGCCCCCCAGGTACCTACAGTTAGGACCACAGAGCTGAGTTGCAGAGAGGCGTTCCGAGGCCACGCACCTTTTTCACCTCTCTGCAACGCAACTCTGTTGTGCTTACTGAAGGTACCTGGTGGGCTAGTTGGCCCCCAGGGTCCCTCAGGATTCAAAGGGAATTAATTCCCCAACTTAAAACGCACCACAGGGCGTGTTTGCGCACATGTCACCTGAGGCCCCGCCCCTCCCTTCACCACTGTGCAAACACGCCCGTGGTGCGTTTTAAGTTGGGGGATTAGGTCACCTTGAATCCTGAGGGTCCCTGGGGCCCAACTAGCCCACTAGGTACTTCCAGTAAGCACCACAGGCCTGCGTTGCAATGCCTGTAACAAATTGTGCAGTTGTGTTTAGGTAGTGAAGAGGGTCGTGCTGGGGGTAGTGTTTTAGGGTTTAGGGTAGTGCAGTGGTGTTTGTGTAGTGTAGGGGGTCATGCTGGGGGTAGATTTAGGGTTTAGGGTAGTGCAGTGGTGTTTGGGTAGTGTAGGGAGTCGTACTGGGGGAGTGTTTTAGGGTTTAGGGTAGTGCAGTGGTGTTTGGGTAGTGTAGGGGGTTGTGCTGGGGGTAGTGTTTTAGGGTTTATGGTAGTGCAGTGGTGTTTGGGTAGTGTAGGGGGTACTGCTGGGGGTAGTGTTTTAGGGTTTAGGTTAGTGCAGTGGTGTTTGGGTAGTGTAGGGGTATTGCTGGGGGTAGTGTTTTAGGGTTTAGGGTAGTGCAGTGGTGTTTGTGTAGTGTAGGGGGTAGTGTTTTAGGGTTTAGGGTAGTGCAGTGGTGTTTGTGTAGTGTAGGAGGTCGTGTTTTAGGGTTTAGGGTAGTGCAGTGGTCTTTGGGTAGTGTAGGGAGTCGTGCGGGGGTAGTGTTTTAGGGTTTAGGGTAGTGTAGGGGATCATGCGGGGTGTAGTGTTTTAGGGATTAGGGTAGTGCATTGGTGTTTGGGTAGTGTAGGGGGTCATGCGGGGGTAGTGTTTTAGGGTTTAGGGCAGTGCAGTGGTGTTTGGGTAGTGTAGGGGGTCGTGCTGGGGGAGTGTTTTAGGGTTTAGGGCAGTGCAGTGGTGTTCGGGTAGTGTAGGGGGTCATGCTGGGGGAGTGTTTTAGGGTTTAGGGCAGTGCAGTGGTGTTCGGGTAGTGTAGGGGGTCGTGCTGGGGGAGTGTTTGAGGGTTTAGGGCAGTGCAGTCGTGTTCGGGTAGTGTAGGGGGTTGTGCTGGGGGTAGTATTTTAGGGTTTAGGGTAGTGCAGTGGTGTTCGGGTAGTGTAGGGGGTCGTGCTGGGGTAGTGTTCTAGGGTTTAGGGCAGTGCAGTGGTGTCTGGGCAGTGTAGGGGTAATGCTGGGGGTGGTGTTTTAGGGTTTAGGGCAGTGCAGTGGTGTTCGGGCAGTGTAGGGGGTCGTGCTGGGGGTGGTGTTTCAGGGTTTAGGGCAGTGCAGTGGTGTTCGGGCAGTGTAGGGGGTGGTGTTTCAGGGTTTAGGGCAGTGCAGTGGTGTTCGGGCAGTGTAGGGGGTCGTGCAGGGGGTGGTGTTTCAGGGTTTAGGGCCGTGGTGTTCGGGCAGTGTAGGGGGTCGTGCTGCGGGTGGTGTTTCAGGGTTTGGGGCAGTGCAGTGGTGTTCGAGCAGTAAAGGGGGTCGTGCTGGGGGTGGTGTTTCAGGGTTTAGGGCAGTGCAGTGGTGTTCGGGCAGTGTAGGGGCGGTGCAGGGGGTGGTGTTTCAGGGTTTAGGGCAGTGCAGTGGTGTTCGGGCAGTGTAGGGGGTCATGCAGGGGTGGTGTTTCAGGGTTTAGGGCAGTGCAGTGGTGTTCGGGCAGTGTAGGGGGTCGTGCTGGGGCTGGTGTTTCAGGGTTTAGGGCAGTACAGTGGTGTTCGGGCAGTGTAGGGGGTCGTGCTGGGGCTGGTGTTTCAGGGTTTAGGGCAGTGCAGTGGTGTTCGGGCAGTGTAGGGGGTCTTGCTGGGGCTGGTGTTTCAGGGTTTAGGGCAGTGCAGTGGTGTTCGGGCAGTGTAGGTGGTCGTGCTGGGGCTGGTGTTTCAGGGTTTGGGCTGTGCAGTGGTGTTTGGGCAGTGTAGGGGGTCTTGCTGAGGCTGGTGTTTCAGGGTTTAGGGCAGTGCAGTGGTGTTCGGGCAGTGTAGGGGGTCTTGCTGGGGCTGGTGTTTCAGAGTCTAGGGCAGTGCAGTGGTGTTCGGGCAGTGTAGGGGGTCTTGCTGGGGCTGGTGTTTCAGGGTTTAGGGCAGTGCAGTGGTGTTCGGGCAGTGTAGGGGGTCGTGCTGGGGGTGGTGTTTCAGGGTTTAGGGCAGTGCAGTGGTGTTTGGGCAGTGTAGGGGGTCATGCTGGGGCTAGTGTTTCAGGATTTAGGGCAGAGCAATGGTGTTCAGGCAGTGTAGGGGGTTTTGCTGGAGGTGGTGTTTCAGGGTTTAGGGCAGTGCAGTGGTGTTCGTGCAGTGTAGGGGGTGGTGTTTCAGGGTTTAGGGCAGTGGTGTTCAGGCAGTGTTGGGGGTCTTGCTGGGGTTGATGTTTCAGGGTTTAGGGCAGTGCAGTGGTGTTCGGGCAGTGTAGGGGGTCATGCTGGGGGTGGTGTTTCAGGGTTTAGGGCAGTGCAGTGGTGTTCTTGCAGTGTAGGAGATCGTGCAGGGGGTGGTGTTTCAGGGTTTAGGGCAGTGCAGTGGTGTTCGGGCAGTGTAGGGGGTCGTGCTGGGGGTGGTGTTTCAGGGTTTAGGGCAGTGCAGTGGTGTTCGGGCAGTGTAGGGTGTCGGGCTGAGGGGTGGTGTTTCAGGGTTTAGGGCAGTGCAGTGGTCTTCGGGCAGTGTAGGGGGTCGTGCAGGGGGTGGTGTTTCAGGGTTTAGGGCAGTGCAGTGGTGTTTGGGCAGTGTAGGGGGTCGTGCAGGGGGTGGTGTTTCAGGGTTTAGGGCAGTGCAGTTGTGTTCGGCCAGTGTTGGTGGTCTTGCTGGGGGTGGTGTTTCAGGCTTTAGTGCAGTGGTGTTCGGGCAGTGTAGGGGGTCTTGCTGGGGGTGGTGTTTCAGGGTTTAGGGCAGTGCAGTGGTGTTCGGGCAGTGTAGGGGGTCTTGCTGGGGCTGGTGTTTCAGGGTTTAGGGCAGTGCAGTGGTGTTCGGGCAGTGTAGGGGGTCGTGCTGGGGCTGGTGTTTGAGGGTTTAGGGTAGTGCAGTGGTGTTCGGGCAGTGTAGGGGGTCGTGCTGGGGCTGGTGTTTCAGGGTTTAGGGCAGTGCAGTGGTTTTCGGGCAGTATAGGCGGTCGTGCTGGGGCTGGTGTTTCAGGGTTTAGGGCAGTGCAGTGGTGTTTGGGCAGTGTACGGGGTTGTGCTGGGGCTGGTGTTTCATTGTTTAGGGCAGTGCAGTGGTGTTTGGGCAGTGTAGGGGGTCGTGCTGGGGGTGGTGTTTCAGGGTTTAGGGCAGTGCAGTGGTGTTCGGGCAGTGTAGGGGGTCGTGCTGGGGCTGGTGTTTCATGGTTTAGGGCAGTGCAGTGGTGTTCGGGCAGTGTAGGGGGTCGTGCTGGGGGTGGTGTTTCAGGGTTTAGGGCAGTGCAGTGGTGTACGGGCAGTGTAGGAGGTCTTGCTGGGGGTGGTGTTTCAGGGTTTAGGGCAGTGGTGTTCGGGCAGTGTAGGGGGTCTTGCTGGGGGTAGTGTTTCGGGGTTTATGGCAGTGCAGTGGTGTTTGTGCAGTGCAAGTGGGTCGTGCTGGGGGTGGTGTTTCAGGGTTTAGGGCAGTGCAGTAGTGTTCGGGCAGTGTAGGGGATCGTGCTGGGGGTGGTGTTTCAGGGTTTAGTGCAGTGGTGTTCGGGCAGTGTAGGGGGTCGTGCTGGGGGTGGTGTTTCAGGGTTTAGGGCAGTGCAGTGGTGTTCGGGCAGAGTAGGGGGTCGTGCAGGGGGTGGTGTTTCAGAGTTTAGGGCAGTGCAGTGGTGTTTGGGCAGTGTAGGGGTCGTGCTGGGGCTGGTGTTTCAGGGTTTAGGGCAGTGCAGTGGTGTTCGGGCAGTGTAGGGGGTCTTGCTGGGGGTGGTGTTTCAGGGTTTAGGGCAGTGGTGTTCGGGCAGTGTAGGGGTCTTGCTGGGGGTGGTGTTTCAGGGTTTAGGGCAGTGCAGTGGTGTTCGGGCAGTGTAGGGGGTCTTGCTGGGGGTAGTGTTTCAGGGTTTAGGGCAGTGCAGTGGTGTTCGTGCAGTGTAGGGGGTCGTGCTGGGGATGGTGTTTCTGGGTTTAGGGCAGTGCAGTAGTGTTCGGGCAATGTAGGGGGTCGTGCAGGGGGTGGTGTTTCAGGGTTTAGGGCAGTGCAGTGGTGTTCGGGCAGTGTAGGGGGTCGTGCTGGGGGTGGTGTTTCAGGGTTTAGGGCAGTGCAGTGGTGTTCGGGCAGTGTAGGGGGTCGTGCTGGGGGTGGTGTTTCAGGGTTTAGGGCAGTGGTGTTCGGGCAGTGTAGGGGGTCTTGCTGGGGGTGATGTTTCAGGGTTTAGGGCAGTGCAGTGGTGTTCGGGCAGTGTAGGAGGTCTTGCTGGGGGTAGTGTTTCAGGGATTAGGGCAGTGCAGTGGTGTTCGGGCAGTGTAGTGGTCATGCTGGGGGTGGTGTTTCAGGGTTTAGGGCAGTGCAGTGGTGTTCGGGCAGTGTAGGGGGTCGTGAAGGGGGTGGTGTTTCAGGGTTTAGGGCAGTGCAGTGGTGTTCGGGCAGTGTAGGGGGTCGTGCTAGGGTATGTGTTTCAGGGTTTAGGGCAGTGCAGTGGTGTTCGGGCACTGTAGGGGGTCGTGCAGGGGCTGGTGTTTCAGGGTTTAGGGCAGTGCAGTGGTGTTCGGGCAGTGTAGGGGGTCGTGCTGGGGGTAGTGTTTTAGGGTTTAGGGTAGTGCAGTGGTGCTTGTGTAGTGTAGGGGTCTTGCTCGGGGTAGTGTTTTAGGGTTTAGGGTAGTGCAGTGGTGTTTGTGTAGTGTAGGGGGTCATGTTTTAGGGTAGTGCAGTGGTGTTTGGGTAGTGTAGGGGGTCGTGCTGGGGGTAGTGTTTTAGGATTTAGGTTAGTGCAGTGGTGTTTGGGTAGTGTAGGGGTCGTGCTGGGGGTAGTGTTTTAGGGTTTAAGGTAGTACAGTGGTGTTTGTGTAGTGTAGGGGGTCGTGCTGGGGGTAGTGTTTTAGGGTTTAGGGTAGTGCAGTGGTGCTTGTGTAGTGTAGGGGGTCGTGCTGGGGGTAGTGTTTTAGGGTTTAGGGTAGTGCAGTGGTGTTTGTGTAGTGTAGGGGTCATGTTTTAGGGTAGTGCAGTGGTGTTTGGGTAGTGTAGGGGGTCGTGCTGGGGGTAGTGTTTTAGGATTTAGGTTAGTGCAGTGGTGTTGGGGTAGTGTTTTAGGGTTTAGGGTAGTGCAGTGGTGCTTGTGTAGTGTAGGGGGTCATGCTGGGGGTAGTGTTTTAGGGTTTAGGATAGTGCAGTGGTGCTTGTGTAGTGTAGGGGGTCATGCTGGGGTAGTGTTTTAGGGTTTAGGGTAGTGCAGTGGTGTTTTTGTAGTGTAGGGGGTCATGTTTTAAGATGCAACGCTCCAATACCTGACCAGTCTGCACTACATAAAACTGCAAAAACTAAAAATAAAAAGTGTTTTGCACACTTTTGTCATTGGGCTATATGTGGGCTACATCTGGGTAATATTTGTGCTACATTTGGGCTCTTTTTCACTGGTGGCCATCTTGGAAGACTTCTTTGTTATGAAGTTTCCTAATTTCCTCATTTACTGCAGTCTCCTCAGTAGGAAATGCTTTCAGTTTTTTACTTTGATTCCATCAAGAAGGCATTCAGATGTGTCACACATTTGCCATAAATTCAGAATGTTATTACTCTAGTTGTTCATTAGATCACTGTAGTAAAGCTACTGCTCACCAAGGAGTTAACTGGAAGTCTACTGCTGGTATTGAAAGTGATTGTTTCAGTCTGCATGTCAGAATTTTCTAATGAAATAGAAGAGGATTTGAGATCTCACTTAAAACATGCACAACATTTTCTTTTTGCAGCACTAACCATAATTTCTATGGCAAAATGAACTCCCTCATTTTGTTCCTTTTTAAATTAAATGTTTTAAGTGTTACCAGTTTATTCCAATCAAGATGGCTTCAGGTGTGCCATACTTTTGTCATAAGTAAGGCTGTTAGCGCTCTAGTTGTTCTTTAGAACACTCTGGGAAGCTGCAGTAGAACACAAAGGCATCAACTGACAGGCTGCTCCTGTTGAAATATAACAGGAAGATATTTGAGATCTCACTTAAAACATGTCCTAATTTTTCTTTCTACAGCACTAACCATAATTTCTATGGCAAAATGAACCCCCTCATTTTGTTCCTTTTTAAATTAAATGTTTTAAGTGTTACCAGTTTATTCCAATCAAGATGGCTTCAGGTGTGCCATACTTTTGTCATAAGTAAGACTGTTAGCGCTCTAGTTGTTCTTTAGAACACTCCGGGAAGCTGCAGTAGAACACAAAGGCATCAACTGACAGGCTGCTCCTGTTGAAATATAACAGGAAGATATTTGAGATCACACTTGAAACATGTCCTAATTTTTCTTTCCAGAGCACTAACCATAATTGCTATGACAAGATGAACCCCCTCATTTTGTTCCTTTTTAAATTAAATGTTTTAAGTGTTACCAGTTTATTCCAATCAAGATGGCTTCAGGTGTGCCATACTTTTGTCATAAGTAAGGCTGTTAGCACTCTAGTTGTTCTTTAGAACACTCTGGGAAGCTGCAGTAGAACACAAAGGCATCAACTGACAGTCTCTGCCCTTGTTGGATGTACATGTTTTACTGAGAATGTCAGACTTCATTCTCACATGACTGAGAAAGATAATGTGAATTTACAGAAAATATGCTCTCATCATGCTAATTGGCTGTCAACATTCTGATTCAGGAAATGTTGGCAGCCATTTTGTCCCTCGGTAGAACCGAGGGACAGAAACAAGTGCGCAAAGCGCACAAAGGGGGCAGGGTAGAAACACCCTAACCCCCTAGGCCTGCTCAGGGGTCCCACAAGGACCCCTGGGCAAAAAGCATTTTTTAAAAAAATCGGCAGGATGCGCTCAGGGTGAGCGGATCCTGCAAAAAAATCGAAGCGCGGTCTCCCGCGCTCGATCATAATTTGCCCCCGGGTGGGCCAAGTCCCGGGGGCATGCTGAGGGGTTTATTTTATGTATGGGGGCCTCTAAGGGCTCCCAAGCCCAGGGACCACCACCCCCGGGGCTTTATCATAAATGGTGCGGGAGGGCTCTGAGCCCTCCCGCAGCCCCGGGACCGCCACCTCCCCGGGGCTTTTATTTTTATTTTTTAAACCTGTGTGGGGGCTCCAGCCCCCACACGCCCGGGACCACCACCTCCCGGGGCACTAAGAAAATTGAAAATGGGGGTCCGTTTTGGACCCCCAAGCCCCGGGGACCACCACCTCCCGGGGCTTTCAAAATGTAGGGAGGGGGCCGCGCGGCCCCCTCCTGGAGACCCTTGATGGCCCTGGGGACCGCCACCCCCAGGGCCGGCTCCTGCAGTGTCCCGGGGTGCCTACCCCGAGACACTGCTGTTTGCTATGACAGGACGGGAGCCTCGCGGCTCCCGTCCTGTCATAGCAAACTTGGTTTGCATTTTGAAAGAGAATATATTCACTGAAAAAACCATAGGTTTTAGGGACAGTTATAGTTACTTGGACATTGCACTCATACAAAACCCGTGAAATTCCCCCGTTATAGTTAGTTCAGCTAACTATAACTCGCGCCCGCAATGCACTGCTGATGACGTCACATATTACATCACTCATGACATGGTCAGTGACATCACTGATGACATCACTGATGACATCTCAAATGACATCACTGATGACATCATCCAGTGACTGTGTGTTTCTGTAAAGTTTAAATATGTTTAATATATATAGGGAAAGGCGTATTGAAGAATGAGTGGGTGTATAAGTGTCTGAATGGATGATTTAGTACGTGAGTGACTGACTCTACAAGTGAGTGATTAAACGTATCTTACTGAATGCATGGGTTAGTGACTAAACTGTGTGAATGTCTGTATCCGTCTGTTTGTTGGTGTGTAAGTGGTTGCATGGATTTGCGAATAGCTACATGAGTGTCTATATGGGTTATTGATTGGTTCTCTGAGTATCTGTATGGCTGCCTGAGTGTTTGTGTGGGTGGGGTGTGTGTGACTCTATACATAGATGTGTGAGTGGGTGATTCACTGGGTGCATGATTTCAAGAGTGCATCTGTGATGGACTGCTTGGGTGGGTGAGTGTGTGTATGGGTGTGTTAGTGAGTGAATGTATATCTCAGTGGTACATGTGCGAGTAACTACATATGTAAAAGGCAGTATATATGTGTGTTACAGTATTTAAATGGCTATAAGTGAGAGTGTGTTATTGTGAGAGTGGCTGTATGGATGCGTGTGTGCTTGTATCAGTTATTTTATAAGAGCGTAAGAATGTGCTAGTATTTGTATGAGTAAGTGAGCTGGTGTGTATATAACTGTATAGGTGAGTAAATGGGTATGTGATTAATTTTTGCATGACTGACTAGGTGTGTGAGTACCTCTATGGATGAGTGGCGGTGTGTGTGTTTATATAGGTGTATGAGTGCATATGATAGTCCTGTACTGAGTGACTGTAAGTATGAGTGACTGTACAGGTGAGTGAGTGGATGTGTGTGTAGACCTAAGAATCAGTGAGTGGGTATGTAGTTTTTGGTGTTGGAGTGTCTATGGTTTTGAGAATGGCAGTCTGTAATTTAGAGTGGGTGTATCAAAAGTTATATTAGGGTGTGAGAAGATGCATGAAATTATCACATGGATGATGTCATCAGTGATGTCATTTGAGATGTCATCAGTGATGTCATCAGTGATGTCACTGACCATGTCATGAGTGATGTAATATGTGACGTCATCAGCAGTGCATTGCGGGGCGCGAGTTATAGTTAGCTGAACTAACTATAACAGGGGAATTTCACGAGTTTTGTACGCGTGCAATGTCCAACTAACTATAACTGTCCCTAAAACCTATGGTTTTTTCAGTGAATTTCAAAGGTTTTTTAAATGCTAATTTCTAACTATAACATGTCTGAAACCTATGGTTTTTTCAGTGAATTTCAAAGGTTTTTTAAATGCTAATTTCTAACTATAACGTGCCTGAAACCTATGGTTTTTTCAGTGAATTTCAAAGGTTTTTTAAATGCTAATTTCTAACTATAACGTGCCTGAAACCTATGGTTTTTTCAGTGAATTTCAAAGGTTTTTAAATGCTAATTTCTAACTATAACGTGCCTGAAACCTATGATTTTTTAAGTGAATTTCAAAGGTTTTTTAAATGCTAGTTTCTAACTATGCCAACAGAGGTAGGACATGTGAAGAAAGAAGAAAAACGCACAGAAAGAAGCAAAAGATGTGCAGAAAGAACCAACAGAGGAGCAGAAAGAGGCCTTGTTGCAAAATCATCCTGTGCCCACAACTTTTTCAGACGGGTACTGGTGGTAACTGACTCTGACTAACCAGAGCCAGTGCGCGTTTGCACAGTGGTGAAGGGAGGGGGCCTGAGGTGACATGTGTGCAAACGCGCCCGTGGCGCGTTTTAAGTTGCGGGATTAAGTCCCCTTGAATCCTGAGGGTCCCTGGGGCCCAACTAGCCCCCAGGTACCTACAGTTATGACCACAGAGCTGAGTTGCAGAGAGGCGTTCCGAGGCCACGCACCTTTTTCACCTCTCTGCAACGCAACTCTGTTGTGCTTACTGAAGGTACCTGGTGGGCTAGTTGGCCCCAGGATTCAAAGGGAATTAACTCCCCAACTTAAAACGCACCACAGGGCGTGTTTGCGCACATGTCACCAGAGGCCCCGCCCCTCCCTTCACCACTGTGCAAACGCGCCCGTGGCGCGTTTTAAGTTGGGGGATTAGGTCACCTTGAATCCTAAGAGTCCCTGCGGCCCAACTAGCCCACCAGGTACTTCCAGTAAGTACCACAGGCCTGCGTTGCAACGCCTGTAACAAATTGTGCAGTTGTGTTTAGGTAGTGAAAAGGGTCGTGCTGGGGGTAGTGTTTTAGGGTTTAGGGTAGTGCAGTGGTGTTTGTGTAGTGTAGGGGGTCATGCTGGGGGTAGATTTAGGGTTTAGGGTAGTGCAGTGGTGTTTGGGTAGTGTAGGGAGTCGTGCTGGGGGAGTGTTTTAGGGTTTAGGGTAGTACAGTGGTGTTTGGGTAGTGTAGGGGTCGTGCTGGGGTTAGTGTTTTAGGGTTTTAGGGTTTAGGGTAGTGCAGTGGTGTTTGGGTAGTGTAGGGGATACTGCTGGGGGTAGTGTTTTAGGGTTTAGGGTAGTGCAATGGTGTTTGGGTAGTGTAGGGGTACTGCTGGGGGTAGTGTTTTAGGGTTTAGGGTAGTGCAGTGGTGTTTGGGTAGCGTAGGGGGTACTGCTGGGGGTAGTGTTTTATGGTTTAGGGTAGTGCAGTGGTGTTTGGGTAGTGTAGGGGTTCGTGCTGGGGTAGTTTTTTAGGGTTTAGGGTAGTGCAGTGGTCTTTGGGTAGTGTAGGGAGTCGTGCGGGGGTATTGTTTTAGAGTTTAGGGTAGTGCAGTGGTCTTTGGGTAGTGTAGGGGTTGTGCGGGGGTAGTGTTTTAGGGATTAGGGTAGTGCATTGGTATTTGGATAGTGTAGGGGTCATGCGGGGGTAGTGTTTTAGGGTTTAGGGCAGTGCAGTGGTGTTTAGGTAGTGTAGGGGGTCGTGCTGGGGGAGTGTTTTAGGGTTTAGGGCAGTGCAGTGGTGTTCGGGTAGTGTAGGGGGTCGTGCTGGGGGGAGTGTTTTAGGGTTTAGGGCAGTGCAGTCGTGTTCGGGTAGTGTAGGGGGTCATGCTGGGGGAGTATTTTAGGGTTTAGGGTAGTGCAGTGGTGTTCGGGTAGTGTAGGGGGTCATGCTGGGGGTAGTGTTCTAGGGTTTAGGGCAGTGCAGTGGTGTTCGGGCAGTGTAGGGGGTCATGCTGGGGGTGGTGTTTTAGGGTTTAGGGCAGTGCAGTGGTGTTCGGGCAGTGTAGGGGGTCGTGCTGGGGGTGGTGTTTCAGGGTTTAGGGCAGTGCAGTGGTGTTCGGGCAGTGTAGGGGGTCGTGCAGGGGGTGGTGTTTCAGGGTTTAGGGCAGTGCAGTGGTGTTCGGGCAGTGTAGGGGGTCGTGCAGGGGCGGTGTTTCAGGGTTTAGGGCAGTGGTGTTCGGGCAGTGTAGGGGGTCTTGCTGGGGGTGGTGTTTCAGGGTTTGGAGCAGTGCAGTGGTGTTCGAGCAGTAAAGGGGGTCATGCTGGGGGTGGTGTTTCAGGGTTTAGGGCAGTGCAGTGGTGTTCGGGCAGTGTAGGGGGCGGTGCAGGGGTGGTGTTTCAGGGTTTAGGGCAGTGCAGTGGTGTTCGGGCAGTGTAGGGGTGTCTTGTGGATTGTTACCTGCCTTGTTATGTTGGCCTAGGCCTGGCTGCCATGCTGCTTTTCTTTGCGCACGTTACACTGAGCCGGGCCTCCCTCGCCCTTTGCTCGTGCCAAGTTCTTTTGCACTGTCTGCATTTTCTGTTGTTCACCTTTTTGGGCTCAGTCTGCACAAACATGTACAAGGTCGCATAACAATGTATTTTGGTTCTTCTTGATATGGCCAGTCTCGCGCACCCAGACATAACATTAGGTGCGATTGCCATGAAGAATTTGGTATGCTTTTAATACTGTGGTTTACTAGCGCTTAACACACTTGGAGAAATCCCTTTCAGTGAGAAGAGCTATGATGTCCTGCTGATGTAATTCCGCATCTAGAGACTGAGGTATGGGGGTTCGCTAGTCAAAGCCCAGAGGTCTTCTATTATTATAATAAACTATCTTACTGCAAGGGGAGGGTGGTAATGTAATTTATACGTTTATCCACTGAGCTCTGAGATGCTTTCCCCGTTTGTATTCTATGGAATTGTAACCATGCTGCTTATATTAGTCATATGCATTATGCTATTAGTACTGACACGTGTACTGTACATTAGAGCACGTAAGTTGGAATAAACATTTTAACCTATCCAGTGTCTCTTCCTACGCACCTTGTGGACAAGTACGAGTGAGTGACGAAAGAGTGTTCTTGCTTCTGCGAGTCCTGAGATAAAGATACCGTGTTCTGGGTTGTCCAAACATTAGTACTTGGGTGCTAATGGGATGCTAAGCTAGTTGGGTTGGGGTTTTTGGGTGCTACGGTATATGGTGGCAAACCACTGTATTCCGGGGTCCCATTTTCCTGTGCATAGCTCTGTGTATGTGCAGAAACCTTATGACATGGCGCGACCACCGTGGGGCTGCTTAACTGCGAGACGCTTGAGTAGTACTTGTGCCTGTCCACAAAACCCTCACGTACGCTTCCGGAGGCGTAAGTGATGGTGAAACCTCCTATATTGAACGTTTTATAGGTTCTTTCAAGCTTGAAGTAATTAAAAAAGGTTACATAAAGAACCCATTTTGTGCTCCCTGTTAGGTTGTCAAATATAACTGTTTAGTCATGGCTGGTGTGGCGATTGCTGCACATAGTCGAGGAGCACTCCGAGACCACTTAGCTGTGTATGGAGTGCCCGATACTGGGGTCGAGTTGGTCTTTGTGGTTCAAGCCGATGCGGCTTATCACTTTGAAGTGTTTTACACTTGGATCACTTTTGAGGCGGTGGATGCAGGTGATAAGCTGTTTCATGAATATAAGCCCACCGCTATTCCTGCTGCCTATCGACCCTATACCACTCTTGAAGTACCTCTCACGGCTTGGCAGCACCGTGTTTGGTTTAATGGTGCCCTACCACAACCAACTACCGCAGTTCGTTTAGGCCCCTTGTCAATTCAGGGGGCCACTTGGCCTGTATTGGCCGGGTATACCCCGCATCCAAATTATCTGGCATTACCGCTTGCGGAACTGCGCACTATGCATACCGAATTGGTACGAGTGCATCGAGCCCTAGTGACATACGTTACAGGTAGCCTACATGGAGCTGCTCCTGTAGTCGCAGGCCAACCAGCTATAGCCGCTGGAGTGACCATAAGTCCTGTCATGGTAAATTCTGTGATGGGCAAACGTCCACAAAATAAGGACGACTATCCTTACTGGCTTGCAGAAAAGTTCGATCAGATAGAAGCAGTGTTTCCCCATACATCCCCAGTAGATAAACATCGAATCCTCACGATAAGTTTGCCAAAAGACATAATCCCCGATTTGACATCATGTGAAAACTGGGGTAAGGTATTCGCAGCAGTTTATTCAAAATGTTTTGGAACTCCTTCCATGACGGTTCTACCCTCTGTAATTAAAAAAGTACAGGATGAACATGGCCCTGAAGCGGCTGTGGAATTAGGGATGAGACTAGTGGGAGTGTTTGATGTAGTAGCTGAGCTGATCCTTGGAAATGTCAAGGGCGATGCTATGAACTTTCAAGTAGCGAATGCTTTGGCTTTGGTCCCAGAGTTGGACAGGCCCCGCGAATTACCGAAAATTATTGCCCGGGCTTATAAAACAATTGGAAGAAATAGCCTGGGCAACAAGCCTTTGTAAAAATGCAAACTCAATCGCAAACACAAGTTACACAAACAAAAAGTGCATCTGAGAAAGATGATAAACCGATCTTCACTAAAAAGAGTTGGAGACAGAAAAAACAGGGTAAGCAACAAAAGAAGCCGGGGTCGAGAGGCGCTTCCCCAGTTTCGGTTTCTTCTGAACGTACTTATGATTTACGTGATAGGTCAAGGATTAAATCACCAGAAAGGTTTCAGAGCTCTGATACGCGTTCTCCTCGTTCTTCACAGGCCCAGACGTCGTCACAGGCTGGTGGAGGAGGACGGCAAGATAGAGGAAGGGGCAGAGAGGCTCCCCAGGAGCGAGACCAACCTCGACAACAAGTCAGAGGGAAAGCAGAAGACTTTCATCTTCCTCGACCGCAATTTCAGAAGAAAAAGTTGCCGCTGTCACAGCGAAATATGCCTCAGACCGTGAGAACGAGACTCCAGAATTGGACGTGGGCAGTGACCCTCCTAGACAGCGCCGCGGAAGTTACCATAGTGCGGGAGGCGCTACGTCCTCATATGGAGGCGACAGCAACTGAAACATTCGTTACTGTAGAGACAGCTGACACGAGAGTGGCACCCCTGACAGACTATATAATATAGTCATACAAATTGAAGGTGACATACCGCGTGAAATAAAAGGGATTTTTTGGGAAAATCTAACCTCTTCATATGACATTTTGTTAGCAGAGGTGGATTGGCCACCCCCATTCGTTTTAGCTGCACATAAAGGAGAGGAGGTAATCCTTCCAAGCTTCTCACGGCATGTCCCAAAAGACAAAGCTGAAGCACTTGCAGCTGAGTGGGCTGTGTACCTGGCACCAGCGTTATACCGCAACCATGTGGGATGGGATGAAGAATCACCTCCTCATGCAATACCTTTGCGGTCACTACCGCAGCCACAACCCCAATATCCCATCAAATGGCAGGCAAAAGGCCCCGTCTCCGAAATTCTGACACAGTTGGAATATCAGGGAGTAATTGAACCATGCGTATCACCTATGAACAATCCCCTTTTCGTGGTTTCTAAACCCGATGGATCGTACCGCTTAGTTTTGGATTACCGGCATTTAAATACTCATTGTCGGAACTTTGCGGTGCAAAATACACACAGTTCTGCGCTTGTAGACAGTCTTGTTCGTAAAAAATACAAAACGACACTTGACCTTTCAAACGGTTTCTACACGCACAACCTAGCCCCGGAGAGTGGTCAATGGACCGCATTCACTTCCGGTGGTAAATTATTCCAGTTCCGGCGTTTACCCATGGGCTACAAAAATAGTCCGGGTATATTCGCCGCCCGTGTTGTTTCTTTGTTAAATGACATTGATCAAGACGCATGTTCGTACGTAGATGACATCTATCTGACGGACGACAAATTATTTCAGCATTTGTCCCGGGTGGACCGCATTATTCTTGAATTTGCGGAGCAGGGTTACAAATTTAACTTTGCTAAATCACACATTGCTGAATTTACAGTTCTGTTCTTGGGCTATGAGCTCAACAACGAAGGTAAGGGCTTAGCCCCCCATTTCTTGGAAAAATGTGCACATTTGTGCCCCCAAATACTCTGAAGAAACTTCAGTCTTTGCTGGGTTTCTTGAATTTCGGGCGTACTTACATTCCCGAATATGCCCAGCGTATCAAGCCTTTGTATGCTTTGATACAACCTACTTATTCAAGGTCTTGCTGGCTGCCTGAGCATACCTCAATTCTGCAGTCTTTGCAGACAGACCTATTGGAGTCTAAATATCTTTTGACTCGTGATAACCACACAAACCTGGTGATTAGAATAATTCCGGGGGCGGTGGGATTCACATACTTAACCTTTAATGAAGGTGATACAGTACCCATCGCATACAAGTCACATCTGTACACTTCCGCTGAATTGCGCTTTACATCTGTCGAAAAAGTTCTAACTGCAGTGCAAATGGCGATTCTAAAAGAACGCGCACTGGCACAGGGAAAGCGGATTCTAGTGGTAACACCCTGTCCTGCCCTAGAGGCAGTAACAAAGGCAAGTGTACCGAACTCAAAAGCAATGCATCCCCGTTGGATACAATGGGCTACATCCTTGACGTCTTCGGACGTCACTTTTGTTTTTGATTCTTCTCTGCAGACTCAGGAGTTTTTGCAGTATGAATTCGTTCATCCTCCTCCTTTGTTTTTATTACCGCTTGAGGATTACAAATGTGTGATCTACACCGATGGTTCGGCGCAACCGGCCACTGGGTCCAAGCACGCTTATTCAGCTGCATGTGCTATTGTTGCGGGTTCCTTTGTAGATGGAAAGTTCAAATCCTCTGCAGTGCATACTCGCACACTTGGAGATAGTACCGCACAATTGGCCGAGCTGCATGCATTGCTACTTGCACTTGAGTTCGCTTCTCAGGATGAGACCACTCTTATTGTATGTGATTCTTTTTACTGTGTACAATCTTACAATGACAATCTGTTTTTCTGGTCGAAAAACGACTACAAGGACGCAAAAGGGAGCACAATTAAGCATAAAATGCTTTGGGTTCGAGTGGCAGAATTGCAACAACGTCTGCCCCTCACACAGGTGGTTCACACCTTAGGCCATCAGCGGGTGGGCGCACACGCTATTGGTAACGATCTGGCAGATGAAGCTGCCCGTTCAGCAGTAGTCACGTGTTCAGTAGCAGCGGTTACCAGGTCCATGTCGAAAATAGACCCTGTTATATTAGCAGCTATTGCTGCAACCAAGGAAGGTAATAATTACCCTACAGGTTTCCCTTCCAAGTATTCTTACACATTAAGTCCCGATCAGGTTCCTTATGTAACTATACCTGACGTTGGAGATCGGCTGATCCCAACGCGGACCGCAGGAGTGCCTTGATATCAGCTGCACACGAAGGCATGGCTTCGGCACATGCAGGTGTGTCAGCTACAGTTTCCATCTTGCAGCAGCGTTATTGGTGGCGTGGATTGTATAAAGACACCCGTGCTTTTGTGCTTTCTTGCGATGTTTGTCAACAGATTAAGCCTTCCACGGTAACACGTCCACCACAAACCCCGCTCTGCATTGCTAACAGACCCTTTGGGTGTGTTTACTTGGATCACTGCGGTCCATTCTCATCAGACACTGCCTATAAATACATCTTAGTGGCAGTGGACTCGTGCACACGGTTTCTCTGGGTCTGGCCACAACGGAGTGCTGACGCCCGAAATGTAATCAGGGATTTGCGTGTCTTTGTGGGAATTTTCGCATGCGGCACCTTCCATTCGGACCAAGGTCCAGCGTTTGCCTCTAGGGCTTACAAGGATGCAATGGCTTCGCTTGGGGTGCGGGTGAAATTTTCGTCTCCGTATAGGCCTGAGGGCAACTCTATCGTTGAACGAATGAACCGTGACTTAAAGCAATCCTTAACAGCTAGGGTTATAGGTACTGGCAGGAACTGGCTGGCCCATTTGTATACCATTCAGCGTGCACTTAATAATCTCCCTAGAAGACCTCTGGGTGGGCGGACCCCATACGAAATGCTCTTTGGCATAAGAATGTTTGTGCCTGACCTTGAGGGTCCAGACATCGCGGCGCAATCCGCCAAGTTTGATGTAGATAACCATTCTGCTATGTTACAGGACTTACAAGAAGCCCGAGACAAACTTGCAACTACACATTTGCCTTCAGCCACAGATCCTGCGTTGCAGATTCCGGTAGCCGGCTGGCTTCCAAAGGTTGGAGAACTGGTTCGAGAAAAGGTTGAAAACAAAAAGAATTCGGCCCCTCTTTTCGTGCACCGGTTCCAGTTCTGGGCTTGAAGGGAACACGTACAGTCATTTTACCACCGCTTCCTGGTCGCAAGGAGAACAGATACATCTCAGTGGAAAATGTCAAGCTACAGCGCCTGGCCGATCCTGAATAGTGTCACACCAGCGGTCTCTTGTCCTGCCATTTATCGGACATATGTTCATAGTCCATCTGCACGAACGA
The DNA here is from genome assembly GCA_963921515.1 of Calotriton arnoldi. Lineage (NCBI taxonomy): Eukaryota > Metazoa > Chordata > Amphibia > Caudata > Salamandridae > Calotriton > Calotriton arnoldi. The sequence goes on along the minus strand of CAWUFW010008096.1, from coordinate 557,346 downwards.
TCGCTGATGCTGTAATTGAGATGGTTGATTTGCCTGAATCCTCTACTTTACCTGAAACTATAATTGATCCCCAACTCTCCACCAACATCGACGAGGACGAGTATACTTATCCTGCATCTGAATCGGTGGCACATCAACCAATATCGCCACTAAGCCCGACTCGTTATTCCTTTGATTCGGATTCCACATCTTCAAAAGTTCCATCCAAGTTCAGTATTTTTATATCCTGGTTTAGAGACAATTTTTTGATTCCACCCTGGACATACATCTGGTTGGTACTTTTCTTGATATTTTTGTTCATGTCCATTGGCTTTGTCACAGTGTTTTTTCTACTAATTAATGGTCACTATTTACCTGAACGCTCTGCTGTAGACTATGTTTCTGGAACTTTGGCTCCTCATTCCTCGTCTCACATCATGAAGCGTGACCACACATTTGTGAACATTTCAGCTTTCCCAGTTGCTGATGGCATCGTATGGGATGCAGTGAACTATCAAATCCATGGTCCGACGGAAATTATTAATGTACCTAATGTCCTTCGTGTTTCAATGGGTGATGTAGTACAAAATAATATTCATTCTGATGATTGGGATGTGCATGCCGTTGAAGCATTGTTTGCCGACTTAAAATATTATGCATCTTTTAATGCTGAAGATCTATATATGAATTCTGCTAATTATGCCGATTTGTATTGTTACCAACATTGGGGTAATCATTTTCTCCATAAGCCCAGTGCCCTGCGTAGTTCTGTTAACTATACCCAATGGGAACATTGTCCAAACCCCTTGCCAGGTAGCTCTCAAACTCTTCGAAATAAGTTTAATTATTTTACTGATTTTAATCGGTCGAACCCTGCATCCTATTATTTTAGACTAAATAACACATCAACTCAGAAAATTATGTTAACACACACCAAATTGCTTTATTCAGGTTCCTTTCTAAGTGCCCTAGCTGTAGGTGGTTATGAGTACTGGGATAATACAGTGGATTTAAAATCTATTTGGGGCTCCAAGCCATGGCAGGTACAGGGAACCGAGGCATTACACCGTGCTTGCCTCATCCCTACACAAATTATGTTCCTCAATGTCTCCATCTATCAGACTACATGTTGGGGCTTAGCAACCACTAAACAATTGAATACTCCATCAATACCATCCCTGTCGAGTTTTCCCAATGAAAGCTCACGATTCAATATGTCCCTCGTGTCCCTGCAGGCTCTGTTACAAAATAATTCGTATAATGTTTCTGAGCTAGTTCAGTCACCCTGGTTGGTATGGCCTACATCATCAAATGCATGTCAAATGCGTTTTCACGACTCAGGAGCTAATTACACACAGGATAGGCCTGATCCGAGATTTACTGATTCCCGTACTGTCACTACATATTCTGTTGGTAAATTATGCAAACAATGGCTGCAACATTCGTCCCTTGATTCTGTTAAACAACATTTGTCCCTCCTTTCAGGCAATATTGATCTGTCCGACTTTGTTTTGGGACCTCGTGGTCCCCGACCTAAAAGATTCATTTATGAGACATATAATGAACTCTGGAAGCTATCACAAATGGAAGCTGCTTCCCGTCTTCGGGAAATAGATCAAGCAAATTTGGAAAAGGTGCTTGCTGTTGTTGACAATAGTATTAATACCCTGTCTTCTCGCATTTATACTTTGGAGAATATTGTGTCCTCTGTTGTTGATATTGTACAAGATGATGTTTCTGTGTTATATCATGGTCAGAATCAATTGCGTTCGGTTATGCAGTTTGCATGGACTTTACAAACGCTCAAGTTAGGTAAAGTTCCTTGGCATTTTTGAACACCTCTGCCTTGTTTCTACCTTTTAACTTAACTGACAAACAGCAATTTATGTCCATGAAAGATGCAACTTACACTCTATTACATATCGAAAAGATGGATCCTTTGCCGTTCTCTGTTGCAGAACTCGATTCTGCTGTATGGCTAGTCCATGGGGTTATCGCTTTACCTTTTTCCTTGTTTGAATTTGACTCGTGCATGAAACATTATCCTGTGGGCCGTTACCGGCCCTTGGGCAGTGCTTTCCTGCATGAACTCTGGTCCTTGCCTTTCATGTATAAATGCCTTCGGGACGGCAAGGAAGTCTTTCTCACGGGGAGTACTGCGACTCGACTATGGGTCATTCGCTTATTTGTAAACACATTAAATTGCATGGCTCATGTAGCGTTTCCGCTCCTAATCTTGCTTGTGTGCTGAAAGGTATTCCTGCTCCTGTTATTTCACCTACTTTCACTCTCCTTTCCAATGGTAGTTATTTACTTTTAAATAACGAAAACTGTTGTGGCCTGCAGGCTGGCATTCCTTACATTGTAACAGTTTCGCACAGGGTTGTCTGCTGCAAAAATGTGCTTTTTCCTCCCCCTCATGGCAAGGTTGATATCTCTATTTGGCCTTCCATCCCTACCATGGAAGCAGATTTCAATAGACTGAGCAGAATAAAGGCACTATTATTAAACGAGGAAGTTATGCTCACGTCCGCCCGGGAGACATTCATTCTCCAGGTGGCGAGTACCCACAGTGAAATACAGGCCCTTTTAAACACTAATCTCCCCCAACATTTTGGGGAGTTAATACATCGTATTTTTAACGCATCTAACACATGAAGGCCTAGTACACTTTTTTAAGGTCGTGGGGTCGGGCTTGGTGTCCTCCTTCCAAACTATTTTTGGTGCCATCCCGGCTTTCATACATTCTATTTTTTCCAGTGTCTTTGGCGGTTTCCCATTGATCCTCGCTTTAGCGGCTGGTGTCTTGCTCTTAATTTGCTTTCTGCGCAATGGCTGCTCCCCGATGGGACCTGCTCGATCCAGAACGCCTCCAGCTGCTCCGTGAGCGCCTTTTGGCCGGTTTTGGTGTCTTGCCATTGGCGACACTGAGTGTGTCATATACTCTTTCATTTCGCTTTGCGTATTTCACTTGCGTGCAACCTGTGATGTCTTGTGTCCGCTGTCCTTTCACCTGGACTCTGGATTATTGCCTCTCCAATTCGTCATTGTCTGTTCCGGATTTTGTTCAGTTGATGGGTCCCTTAGAGGCCCATGAGCAGGACTGTTCCGTTGCTGGCTGTATGGCGCGTGCGGCTGCACTGGGGATTTTGGCGCAATGGGATATCTGGGCGGCTGCCCAGGATCTCCTACAACGAAGCTGTTTCAATTATCACGCAAGCTGTCCCGCATTGCTTCTGGATGCTCCCTTTGCTGAGGAGCATTCCTGCTCTTTGATCTCATGGATTGGATGGCATCTATGTTTTTTGACGATTCCAATGATGAACTCTTGGAGGGTATGGCTTTTTCTGCACTTACACTTTCATGGATTGACCTGCCCTTCGCCGTTTGGGCGCTCCCTGTGCTCCAACGGCTGTGTTTGTCCTCTGATGGGCCTCTGTCCTGGCCGCTGGACTGACCAGGGGAGGGTGTCTTGTGGATTGTTACCTGCCTTGTTATGTTGGCCTAGGCCTGGCTGCCATGCTGCTTTTCTTTGCGCACGTTACACTGAGCCGGGCCTCCCTCGCCCTTTGCTCGTGCCAAGTTCTTTTGCACTGTCTGCATTTTCTGTTGTTCACCTTTTTGGGCTCAGTCTGCACAAACATGTACAAGGTCGCATAACAATGTATTTTGGTTCTTCCTGATATGGCCAGTCTCGCGCACCCAGACATAACATTAGGTGCGATTGCCATGAAGAATTTGGTATGCTTTTAATACTGTGGTTTACTAGCGCTTAACACACTTGGAGAAATCCCTTTCAGTGAGAAGAGCTATGATGTCCTGCTGATGTAATTCTGCATCTAGAGACTGAGGTATGGGGGTTCGCTAGTCAAAGCCCAGAGGTCTTCTATTATTATAATAAACTATCTTACTGCAAGGGGAGGGTGGTAATGTAATTTATACGTTTATCCACTGAGCTCTGAGATGCTTTCCCCGTTTGTATTCTATGGAATTGTAACCATGCTGCTTATATTAGTCATATGCATTATGCTATTAGTACTGACACGTGTACTGTACATTAGAGCACGTAAGTTGGAATAAACATTTTAACCTATCCAGTGTCTCTTCCTACGCACCTTGTGGACAAGTACGAGTGAGTGACGAAAGAGTGTTCTTGCTTCTGCGAGTCCTGAGATAAAGATACCGTGTTCTGGGTTGTCCAAACATTAGTACTTGGGTGCTAATGGGATGCTAAGCTAGTTGGGTTGGGGTTTTTGGGTGCTACGGTATATGGTGGCAAACCACTGTATTCCGGGGTCCCATTTTCCTGTGCATAGCTCTGTGTATGTGCAGAAACCTTATGACAGGGGTGGTGCAGGGGGTGGTGTTTCAGGGTTTAGGGCAGTGCAGTGGTGTTCGGGCAGTGTAGGGGGTCGTGCTGGGGCTGGTGTTTCAGGGTTTAGGGCACTGCAGTGGTGTTCGGGCAGTGTAGGGGGTCATGCTGGGGCTGGTGTTTCAGGGTTTAGGGCAGTGCAGTGGTGTTCGGGCAGTGTAGGGGGTCTTGCTGGGGCTGGTGTTTCAGAGTCTAGGGCAGTGCAGTGGTGTTCGGGCAGTGTAGGGGTTCTTGCTGGGGCTGGTGTTTCAGGGTTTAGGGCAGTGCAGTGGTGTTCGGGCAGTGTAGGGGGTCGTGCTGGGGCTAGTGTTTCAGGGTTTAGGGCAGAGCAATGGTGCCCAGGCAGTGTAGGGGGTTGTGCTGGGGGTGATGTTTCAGGGTTTAGGGCAGTGCAGTGGTGTTCGGGCAGTGTAGGGGTTGTGCTGGGGGTGGTGTTTCAGGGTTTAGGGCAGTGCAGTGGTGTTCGGGCAGTGTAGGGGGTCGTGCTGGGGCTGGTGTTTCAGGGTTTAGGGCAGTGCAGTGGTGTTCGGGCAGTGTAGGGGGTCGTGCTGGGGCTGGTGTTTCAGGGTTTTGGGTAGAGCAGTGGTGTTCGGGCAGTGTAGGGGGTCGTGCTGGGGGTGGTGTTTCAGGGTTTAGGGCAGTGCAGTGGTGTTCGGGCAGTGTAGGGGGTCTTGCTGGGGGTGGTGTTTCAGGGTTTAGGGCAGTGCAGTGGTGTTCGGGCAGTGTAGGGGGTCTTGCTGGGGGTGGTGTTTCAGGGTTTAGGGCAGTGGTGTTCGGGCAGTGTAGGGGGTCTTGCTGGGGGTGATGTTTCAGAGTTTAGGGCAGTGCAGTGGTGTTCGGGCAGTGTAGGGGGTCTTGCTGGGGGTAGTGTTTCAGGGTTTAGGGCGGTGCAGTGGTGTTCGTGCAGTGTAGGGGGTCGTGCTGGGGGTGGTGTTTCAGGGTTTAGGGCAGTGCAGTAGTGTTCGGGCAGTGTAGGGGTCGTGCAGGGGTGGTGTTTCAGGGTTTAGGGCAGTGCAGTGGTGTTCTGGCAGTGTAGGGGGTCATGCTGGGGGTGGGGTTTCAGGGTTTAGGGCAGTACAGTGGTGTTCGGGCAGTGTAGGGGGTCGTGCAGTGGGTGGTGTTTCAGGGTTTAGGGCAGTGCAGTGGTGTTCGGGCAGTGTAGGGGGTCATGCTGGGGCTGGTGTTTCAGGGTTTAGGGCAGTGCAGTGGTGTTCGGGCAGTGTAGGGGGTCTTGCTGGGGGTGGTGTTTCAGGGTTTAGGGCAGTGGTGTTCGGGTAGTGTAGGGGGTCTTGCTGGGGGTGATGTTTCAGGGTTTAGGGCAGTGCAGTGGTGTTCGGGCAGTGTAGGGGGTCTTGCTGGGGGTAGTGTTTCAGGGTTTAGGGCAGTGCAGTGGTGTTCGTGCAGTATAGGGGGTCGTGCTGGGGATGGTGTTTCTGGGTTTACGGCAGTGCAGTAGTGTTCGAGCAGTGTAGGGGTTGTGCAGGGGTGGTGTTTCAGGGTTTAGGGCAGTGCAGTGGTGTTCGGGCAGTGTAGGGGTTGCGCTGTGGGTGGTGTTTCAGGGTTTAGGGCAGTGCAGTGGTGTTCGGGCAGTGTAGGGGGTCATGCACGGGGTGTTGTTTCAGGGTTTAGGGCAGTGCAGTGGTGTTCGGGCAGTGTAGGGTCTTGTGCTGGGGCTGGTGTTTCAGGGTTCAGGGCAGTGCAGTGGTGTTCAGGCAGTGTAGGGGGTCGTGCTGAGGCTGGTGTTTCACGGTTTAGGGCAGTGCAGTGGTGTTCGGGCAGTGTAGGGGGTCATGCTGGGGCTGGTGTTTCAGGGTTTAGGGCAGTGCAGTGGTGTTCGGGCAGTGTAGGCGGTCATGCTGGGGCTGGTGTTTCAGGGTTTAGGGCAGTGCAGTGGTGTTCGGGCAGTGTAGGGGGTCGTGCTGGGGCTGGTGTTTCAGGGTTTAGGGCAGTGCAGTGGTGCTCGGGCAGTGTAGGGGGTCGTGCTGGGGGTGATGTTTCAGGGTTTAGGGTAGTGCAGTGTTGTTCGGGCAGTGTAGGGGGTCGTGCAGGGGCTGGTGTTTCAAGGTTTAGGGCAGTGCAGTGGTGTTCGGGCAGTGTAGGGGGTCGTTCTGGGGCTGGTGTTTCAGGGTTTTGGGCAGAGCAGTGGTGTTCGGGCAGTGTAGGGGGTCATGCTGGGGGTAGTGTTTCAGGGTTTAGGGCAGTGCAGTGGTGTTCGGGCAGTGTAGGGGTCGTGCTGGGGGTGGTGTTTCAGGGTTTAGGTCAGTGGTGTTCGGGCAGTGTAGGGGGTCTTGCTGGGGGTGATGTTTCAGGGTTTAGGGCAGTGCAGTGGTGTTCGGGCAGTGTACGGGGTTGTGCTGGGGCTGGTGTTTCAGGGTTTAGGGAAGTGCAGTGGTGTGCGGGAAGTGTACGGGGTTGTGCTGGGGCTGGTGTTTCAGGGTTTAGGGCAGTGCAGTGGTGTTCGGGCAGTGTAGGGGGTCGTGCTGGGGGTAGTGTTTCAGGGTTTAGGGTGGTGCAGTGGTGTTCGTGCAGTGTAGGGGGTTGTGCTGGGGCTGGTGTTTCAGGGTTTAGGGCAGTGCAGTGGTGTTCGGGCAGTGTAGGGGTCGTGCTGGGGCTGGTGTTTCAGGGTTTTGGGCAGAGCAGTGGTGTTCGGGCAGTGTAGGGGGTCATGCTGGGGGTAGTGTTTCAGGGTTTAGGGCAGTGCAGTGGTGTTCGGGCAGTGTAGGGGGTCGTGCTGGGGGTGGTGTTTCAGGGTTTAGGTCAGTGGTGTTCGGGCAGTGTAGGGGGTCTTGCTGGGGGTGATGTTTCAGGGTTTAGGGCAGTGCAGTGGTGTTCGGGCAGTGTAGGGGTCTTGCTGGGGGTAGTGTTTCAGGGTTTAGGGCAGTGCAGTGGTGTTCGGGCAGTGTAGGGGGTCATGCTGGGGTGGTGTTTCAGGGTTTAGGGAAGTGCAGTGGTGTTCGGGCAGTGTAGGGGGTCGTGAAGGGGTGGTGTTTTAGGGTTTAGGGCAGTGCAGTGGTGTTCGAGCAGTGTAGGGGGTCGTGCTAGGGGTGGTGTTTTAGGGTTTAGGGCAGTGCAGTGGTGTTCGGGCAGTGTAGGGGGTCATGCTGGGGGTAGTGTTTTAGGGTTTAGGGTAGTGCAGTGGTGCTTGTGTAGTGTAGGGGGTCGTGCTGGGGGTAGTGTTTTAGGGTTTAGGGTAGTGCAGTGGTGTTTGTGTAGTGTAGGGGGTCATGTTTTAGGGTAGTGCAGTGGTGTTTGGGTAGTGTAGGGGGTCATGCTGGGGGTAGTGTTTTAGGATTTAGGTTAGTGCAGTGGTGTTTGGGTAGTGTAGGGGGTCGTGCTGGGGGTAGTGTTTTAGGGTTTAGGGTAGTGCAGTGTTTTTGTAGTGTATGGGGTCATGCTGGGGGTAGTGTTTTAGGGTTTAGGGTAGTGCTTGTATAGTGTAGGGGGTCATGCTGGGGGTAGTGTTTTAGGGTTTATGGTAGTGCAGTGGTGTTTGTGTAATGTAGGGGGTCATGTTTTAGGGTAGTGCAGTGGTGTTTGGGTAGTGTAGGGGGTCGTGCTGGGGGTAGTGTTTTAGGGTTTAGGATAGTGCAGTGGTGCTTGTGTAGTGTAGGGGGTCGTTCTGGGGGTAGTGTTTTAGGGTTTAAGGTAGTGCAGTGGTGTTTTTGTAGTGTAGGGGGGTCATGTTTTAAGATGCAATGCTCCAATACCTGACCAGTCTGCACTACATAAAACTGCAAAAAAACAAAAAATAAAAAGTGTTTTACACACTTTTGTCATTGGGCTATATGTGGGCTACATCTGGGTAATATTTGTGCTACATTTGGGCTCTTTTTTCACTGGTGGCCATCTTGGAAGACTTCTTTGTTATGAAGTTTCCTAATTTCTTCATTTACTGCAGTCTCCTCAGTAGGAAATGCTTTCAGTTTTTTACTTTGATTCCATCAAGAAGGCATTCAGATGTGTCTCACATCTGCCATAAATTCAGAATGTTAGCACTCTAGTTGCTCATTAGATCACTGGAGTAAAGCTACTGCTCACCAGGGAGTTAACTGGTAGTCTGCTGCTGGTATTGAAAGTAATTGTTTCAGTCTGCATGTCAGAATTTTCTAATGAAATAGAAGAGGATTTGAGATCTCACTTAAAACATGCCCTAATTTTTCTTTCTGCAGCCCTAACCATAATTTCTATTTAAAAAAGAACCCCTTATTTTGTTCCGTTTTAAATTAAATGTTTTAAGTGTTACCGGTTTATTCCAATCAAGATGGCTTCAGGTGTGCCATACTTTTGTCATAAGTAAGGCTGTTAGCGCTCTAGTTGTTCTTTAGAACACTCTGGGAAGCTGCAGTAGAACACAAAGGCATCAACTGGCAGGCTGCTCCTCTTGAAATATAACAGGAAGATATTTGAGATCACCCTTGAAATATGTCCTAATTTTTCTTTCTACAGCACTAACCATAATTTCTATGACAAAATGAACCCCATCATTTTGTTCCTTTTTAAATTAAATGTTTTAAGTGTTACCAGTTTATTCCAATCAAGATGGCTTCAGGTGTGCCATACTTTTGTCATAAGTAAGGCTGTTAGCGCTCTAGTTGTTCTTTAGAACACTCTGGGAAGCTGCAGTAGAACACAAAGGCATCAACTGACAGGCTGCTCCTGTTGAAATATAACAGGAAGATATTTGAGATCACACTTGAAACATGTCCTAATTTTTCTTTCTACAGCACTAACCATAATTTCTATGACAAAATGAACCCCATCATTTTGTTCCTTTTTAAATTAAATTGTTTAAGTGTTACCAGTTTATTCCAATCAAGATGGCTTCAGGTGTGCCATACTTTTGTCATAAGTAAGGCTGTTAGCACTCTAGTTGTTCTTTAGAACACTCTGGGAAGCTGCAGTAGAACACAAAGGAATCAACTGACAGTCTCTGCCCTTGTTGGATGTACATGTTTTACTGAGAATGTCAGACTTCATTCTCACATGACTGAGAAAGATAATGTGAATTTACAGAAAATATGCTCTCATTTTAGCTTCTGGAGCACCTTCCAAACCTCCACGGGACAAGCATGAGAAAATAGTGTTCTCTCAAACATGATTCATGATATCCCAGCAGAAGGTTTTTCACATGGTAAAATCACCTTAGAATACACCACAATTCCTAAAATTAGTATGGTACCATCAACAAATAAATTCTAATGTAACTAAAGCCTGTTATCACCCTTTATAGTTCTCCTTTTGGTGATCCTCAAAATCTTTGATTCACTACAATGCATTTCAATGGGGTACTATCATTTATATTGGTCCCAAGATGGCTGCCAGCAATTCCAGGATGAAGTGCTGACAGCCAATCAGATCTCACGATGACATGGGTGGTTAGGCTCCGCCCAGATATATATGTGACTTTACTTTTGATTTTCTCAGGAACTACTGAACGGATTTACACCATTTAAGCAAAAGGCACGACACTGAACCAAGGGCTACCTCTTTGCCAAATTTGGTGTAATTCCGTTCAGCAGTTCGGGCTGTAGCTGCGACTAAAGGTTCCTATGGAAAAATGAATGGGGAAAACGTGTTTTGGGACCCCCTTTTTCTCGGCCCCGCTGACGTATCACCCCGAGACTTTCAGGATAGGAGCGGACCAGAGCGCCCCAACAAGTTGGAAACTTTCGCGAAGATTCGTCAACCGGCGCCAACGTTATTTCAAATAGAATGTCGCGGATTTCCTATGGATAATAGGTTTTAACTATAACTATCTACTGGCGACCGCCAGTAGATAATATATATGTATATGTATTACCTACTGGCAGTAGCCAGTAGGTAGTTATAGTTAGGACCAAAGTTTCCATAGGAAAAGCGTTTTTTTTTTTGGTCAATAACTTTGGCACTGCTTGACGAATCTTCACAAAACTTCTCTTTTTTAGTTCAGCTGCTGTGTTGAAAGTTTCAGGGTGATTTGTCAAGGAGGGCTGAGAAAAAATGGGGGTCTCAAAACTCGTTTTCCCCAAGTTATGTCTATGGGGATTTTTCATTTTTTGAACACGACTACAGCCTGAACCGCTGAACAGAATTAAACCAATTTTGGCAGAAAGCTAGATATTGGTTTCAGAAAGTGTGCTTTTTGTGATTTGGTGTAAATCTGTTCAGTTGTTTCAGAGATATTTAGGTTTAAAAATATAGATATCTGGAAGCCCAAAATCCTGCTGAAATCCTACTGAAATGTGATTGGCTGCCAACACTTCAACCAGGAAGTGTTGGCAGCCATCTTGGGACTGATATACATGATAACACCCCATTGAAATGCATTGTAGTGAATGGCACCAATATACATGATCGCACCCCATTGAAATGCATTGTAGTGAATGCCAGGTTTTGAGGGTCACAAAAAGGAGAACGCATAAAGGGTTATAACATATTTTAGTTCTAATTTAAATCATTTGCTGATGGTACCATACTAATTTTAGGAATTGTGGTGTGTTCTAAGGTAATTTTACCCTGTGGAAAAGCCTTCTGCTGGGATTGCAAGAATCACATTTTCGAGACAAACTATTTTTTCATCATTTCCTCATAGAGGTTATGGGAGATACCCCAGAAGCTAAAATGAGAGCATATTCTCTGTGAATTCACACTACCTTTTCAGCCATATGAAAATGAAGTCTGACAGTTGATGCCCTTGTGTTCTACTGCAGCCTCCCAGAGTGCTCTAAAGAACAACTAGAGTGCTAACGGTGTTGCTGATGAAAAATGTATGGCACACCTGAAGCCATGTTAATTGAATCAAACTGGTAGAACATAAAACATTTAATAAAGAAAGGAACAAAAGAAGGGGATTCCGTTTGTCATATAAATTATAGTTAGTGCAGTAGAAAGAAAAATTAGGACACATTTTAAGTTAGTTCTCAAATATCTTCCTCTTCTATTTCATTAAAACATTCTGACATGCAGACTGAAACATGCAGACTGAAACATGCACTTTCAACACATGCACACAGGCAGACTGAAACATGCACCTTCAATACCAGCAGCAGACTGCCAGTTAACTCACTGATGATCAGCAGTTTTACTACAGTGTTGTAATGAGCAACTATAGTGCTACCATTCTGAATTTATGCCAAAGGAGTAGCACATATGAATGCCATCTTTATGGAATCAAAGTAGAAAACTTAACGCATTTTCTGCTGAGGATACTGCAGTAAATGATAAAATTAGGGAGCTTTATAACAAATAAGTCTCCCAAGAGGGCTGCCGGAGAAGGAAGAGCCCAAATATAGCACAAATACCAGCCAAATGTAACCCAAGTGCAGCCCAATGACAGAAGCATGCAAAATACTTAATTATTTTGGTTTTTTGCAGTTTTATGTTATGTTATGTTAATTGCATTTCTTGAGCGCACGGTTACCCGAGGGTGTCCTGGCGCTGGCTACTGTCTATCTAAATTACAGAGTATGTATTGGCCTATATGGTAAACAGCCAGGTTTTCAGCCCCTTCCTAAATGTCAGTAGCTCCGTGGTGTTCCTAAGGTGAAAAGGAAGCTTGTTCCATACCCGAGCGGCGCAAGTGACAAAGCTTCTATCACCCCAGCTAGCTTTTTTAGCTAGTGGTATAACCACCCCTTTTGCTTCAGCGGAACGAAGAGCTCTTCTGGGATGTACCATTGAAAGCACCGTTGCAGGTAGTCTGGTCCTGTTCCGTGAAGGGCTTTGAAAACCGTACACAGGGATTTGAAATGGACCCGTTGTTTCACTGGGAGCCAATGTAGCCTTTTTATTTCTTTTTTAACAGTAACAAATGTTGGTGTCCCAGTCAGCAGTCTGGCTGCTGCATTTTGTGCTAGTTGAAGCCTGTTTAGGTGTTTCCTTTGAATATTAAGGTAGAGACTATTACAATAGTCCACACGCAATAGGATTAGCGATGATATCACTATCCTTTGACAGTCCGCTGGTAGGAATGATTTTATTTTCCTTATCATTCTGAGAAGATGGAAACTGGCAGAGGTCACCGCATTTACCTAGTCCCCAAAGTAAAGTTTATTGTCAACTATGACACCCACATTTTTCGCTTTCCTGGCTGGCTCAGACTTGCCCCAAAGGTATTGGAGTGCTTTACACGAGCATCAGTTACATTATACAATGAACACATTCATTTTGGTTAAGTGATTTGTCCAGAATCACAGGATGTCGAACTGACGCCGAAACTCGAACCTGGTTGCCCATTTGCAAAGTCTGCACCTCTGGCTATAACACCACATCCTCTCCCTTAAGTGTAACATATAATCAAGTATTCAACTGGATAAAAAAAGCATAAAGATAGCAAATTATTTAAAAGTGCTTTGTTGCTATTTGAGAACTCAGAAAATATGTCCTAATTTTAGTTGTTTAGAGTACTAACCATAATATCTATGGGAATAAGACCCTCTCATGGAGGAGGTTGCAGAGGCAACAATATGACCATGCTGTGCATGCGGGAGGGCCAGTGGTAGCACAATGGACCATAGAGGGCAGGGAAAAGGGGGCAGGGGCAACAAATCAACATGGAAAACAGAGGGGCATGGGAGCAAGGCAGGAGCAGCAAGCTGACCATGGAGGTCAGATGGGATGGGCACTGGAAGCACAACACACCATTGAGGGCAAAAGTGAGACTATAATGGAATACACAAAGACAACAGAGGAAAGGCAGGAGGGGGGTAGGGGCAGCAATCTGACCACACAGGGCAGGTGGGAGGGGCTGTGGTAGCACAGAAAACCATGCATGGCACGCAGGAGGGTTAGTGGCAGCACAACAGACATGTTGGGCAAGAGGGGGGCAGGAGCATGCACAAAAGACCATGGAGGACAGAAGGGAGGGGTAGGGGCTGGACACTGACAAAAGAGGGAGGGGGAAGGGACTTTACAACAGGCAGCAGGGCAGACAGGATGAGCAGTTGCAGTACAACAGAGCATGGAGGGCAGAGGGGAGTGGTTGCAAAATGGACCATGGAGGACTGATGGAAGGGGATAAGGCATTAAACGTGGACAGGCAGGGTGGAGGTGGAAGGGACAGGCAGCAGCCATCTGGCCATGCTAAGCAGGTGGCAGGGGAACATAATGATGCATATTTTTAAATATCATAGATACCCCTGACGAAGGTCGAGGAGGACCGAAATGCATTGGGTGAATTTTAATATGTTGGAGGCATCGAGTTTCAGTACATGCCTGTGAATAGGCCCGGATGGGCAATTCTTGAGCAATTAAAACGGATGAAATAATGAAACTTCGTATCTTTGACGTAATGGAAAAAGATTGTTAAACCTTTCAAATAAATTGGATGAACTTTAAACATTACTGATTACGTGTATTTACTTGGATCACAAATGTGCAAAAGGCTGTGCAACTCTTCTGTGACTCGCAAACCGCGCGTCAAATTTCTTGATGAAGTTATTAAATGCGCATTCGGGACGGAGCGCATTTTAAGTGTCTGCACGCCAAATCTGAGAAAATGAATACAAAGAATTGAACTTAAAAACAAGGGTGTGCTTCAAGTTAACTTCAATGTAGGGGAACATAATACTCACAGTAGATAGGAAGGTGGCAGGTCCATGGAATATGGTGGGCAGAAAGGAGGGAGCAGGGGCATGCGCACGGACATCGGAGGGCAGGGGAAAGGAGAGTCTGGACAGCAAGCTAAGCTCAGAGGTGAAGCAGGAAGACAATGATGCTGCTTAGAATTGGGGAACCGACAGCAGGAAGAGTGGTCAGAGACATCTAAATGGAAGGCAGTTGCAGCAGGGCAGGAGGGGGGGCTGGTGCATGGACAACAGAGGGTAGGGAGGTGGTGGATGGGGCAACAAGCTAGCTGTTTCAGGAAGGAAGGGCAGTGGCATAACAACAGCCACACATGGCTTCAATGAGAGAGCAGGGTCATGGACATGGACAATAGATGGCAAGGAGGAGGGGGTAGGAGCAGCAAGCTAGGGTGGGGACAGCACAATGCCAGGCCAGATCCTGCGTTCAACCCCACTGTGCATTGCGATGGCCATCTTATTTCACATTAAAAAAAACCTTAGAAATTCACTGAAAAAAACAAAGGTCACAGGGGCAATATAGTTAGGAAAAAGAATTTAAAAAAGCATAGAAATTCACTGAAAAAAACAAAGGTTACAGGGACATTATAGTTAGGCTCAGATTTCACTCGTTCAAACCAGTGAAATTCAGTAGTTATAGTTAGCAGAGCTAACTATAACTTGCGCCCCGCAATGCACTGCTTATGACCTCACTAGCACTAACAATAATGTGGTTATGTTTTATTGATAATCTCTTTTTCATCTAGGATGGCACAACAGAAGAATTTGAGGAATATTTTAACATACTGAATAACAACTCAGAAAATCTTAAATTAACATTTAAAATCAGCCACAGTAGAGTAAATTTCCTGTACACGGAAAGTTTTGTAAACAACAACACATTACAAACTACTCTACACAGAAAAGAGACAGCAACTAATGCTATTTTACTCGCTGAAAATTTTCACCCAAAAAATATCAAGTGGAGCATCCCCTGTGGGGAGTTTCTAAGAATTCGTCAAAACTGCTAATTGGATCAGGAATTCACAAAACACAGTAATGAGGCACAAATAAGGTTTAACGCTTTCGGTGCGCAGGACGGAAGGGAGCCGTCCTGCGCCACGGTGCTCGTGTGCGCAGGACGGCTCCCGGCCGTCCTGGCACATGGCACCGGAAATCCCTCTGGTGCAGGCACCGGAGGGATTTATTTTTCTTCCCTGTAGCCTCGGGAGCTGGGGAAGAGCTTCCCCAGCTCCCAAGCGCCCCCACCCATTTCTGTGAAATGACGATCAGCGCGCACGTCGCGCTGACGTCATTTCACCGAAACTGAAATGAGCCTTTAGGCTCATTTCAATTTCACTTTCTACGTGCTCAGGGGGCTATTTCAGCCCCCTGAGCACGTAGAAAGACGGAAGAGGTATCATTGGAAAGGGGAGAATGTCCCCTTTCCAATGGTACCCCTCCCCAGTGGATCCCTGCTTGGGGATTGCCCCAGGAGGGCGATCCCAAAGCAGGGATCCACCCACTAGACACCAGGGAGGTGGGAGCGGCCCCTTGGGCAAGGGCCTTTGCTCTCCCCATAAAACAATTGGCAAAATTCAGTCGGCGGGTAGAAAGCCCACTAAACGCCAGGGATTTTTTTGCGCCATTGTTTTTAGGGTGGGGACTTCCCAAAAAGGGCATTCCAACGCCCCCACCCCTCCCAACCAATGTTCCCTCTAATTATTTTCCTCTGTGTGCGGCAGAGTAAGGTCTCTGTGCGCTGCAGCCAAGGCTATGTGCGCCAAGAACCTGACCGCGTGTGTAGACCAGTGCTTTGAGTGGGATGAAAAAACTTGGGGATCTTTCAAAGGGGCGTAACCGATGCAATTAAGGGTGTGGCTTAAAAGCAATTAAGCTAAAAATATGTGCATCGCATAGTGTGCCTCCCGACTGATATTTTGCTGCTTCTGTCATTGCATGCAGATATATAATACGTGTGACATTACACCTACAAGAAGTCAAGACTATTGGCTTTGTCAATGGTTATTTTTTGCATCAAGTTGTATATAATATTGAAAATGCTTAAATAAATAAATCCGTATTTGTAAAGCGCGAACTACTCACCCTTACGGGTCTCAAGGCGCTGGGGGCCGTCGTGGAAATTAAGAGAGCTATTGCCCAGAGTCACATGGTGCTGAGCTGAGCTGCCGCCGGAGCCAGGGATCGAACCGTGAGCCCTGTGCTCCGAAGTCAGCTGCCCTGGCCGCTGCACCACACCTCTCCACTCTTGTGGCTGAGGTTGTGGCTTAATGCTCGAGCTGTCAACTTAGGAGATGGGGTTTGAGTCTCGGGTCAGCCTAACATCCTGTGATTCTGGGCAAATCAATTAATCTCCCCGGGCATACAAAAAAAAAATATAATAACAAATCATGTAAAGCGCTCCAATACTTTTGGGTTGAGTTCGCACTATATAAAAACTTGCTGCATTTCTTTTCTAAATGCGGGGCAGAAACCATAACAGATGGAGAAAGAATGAGGAAAATAGAGGGAAAGAGAAAGGGAGGGCAGAAAGGAAGAATGAAATATAGGAAATATGAAAAGAAGGAAGAAACCACGACAAGAAGGAGAATTCAATAAAAGGATGGATACAAAGGTGAAAGGTTTGAGAGATGGAAGAGTAAAGTTATATTTGCATGGGTGGGTGCACGTAAGAATGGATTGAAGGATGAATGTTTGGATAGATGGATGGAAACCTGGATGGAAGGGTGAAAGGATGGGTGATTGATAAAAGGTGGGTGAAATGATGGATGAATGGGTGGATGGATGGGTGGGTGGATGGATGGATGGGTGAATGGATAGATGGATGGATGGAATGGTAAAGGAAGGATGGATGGATTAGATGAAAAGACAGATGGATGGGAGCATGAATAGACAGGTGAAATGGACGCTGGATGAAAGGCTTAAAGGGTGGAGAGATTAATAGATAGAAGGAAGGATGAAAAGACCTCTTCTAGGGAGGACAGGCCTTACTAGTTTCACTCTCCTGATGGCATTTGAGGTACCAATCGAATTGGGGGGGGGGTATTTTAGTTTGCTTTTTGGCTACACCTGTGCCCACAATACGTCTTCGACAACAGCTAAAGGCTGTCTATAGGTGAGACCTGGAAAGGCCTGGCTAGGGAAAGGTTTAAAGTTAGTGGCCCCTAAGCCCAGGGACATGAGGGGCCCACAGCCATCTCTCTTTTACTACCAGATGACGGTTCCAGGAGTTCTCTTACCTCCTTGCAGAATGGTGCCCGTGGGGCTCTTGCTTTACCACTCTAAACTGTCATTTCAAGCAATCCTTTGTGGTGCTGATTACATCGAAATGCATTTTTTATTGCAACCACAACATGGCAGTATCTAGGAATAAAATCAGCTGTGAACAATTAAATACTGGTTTATCTGGTATAAATCCACTAAAAAACAACTAGAGGGAAATTTCACAAAATGTTAGGGTAGTTTCTAAGCAAGTCAGTAGGAGTGGAACAACTGAAGCGCCACAAGGTGGGGCACTAGCCGCTAGACTGCCCCCGCAAACACAAAGTGTGTCCCCACTCTTGTTCAAAGGTTGTGGGGGATTCTGTACAGTAGCAGCTGCAAGATGTCCCAGACTGAGGAATTTTAAAAATAGACCTTGCACAGGAAGTGCAAATATGGCCCTGTTAGTTGATTTAAAGGCAGAAAAGTCACGTCCCAACACCGGGATCTCATCAAAGCAGAAAATGTTTTCAGTGGTAGCCCAAAATACATATATAATCTGCAGATGATGAAATCGTTGGCAACCAGGGCGACGTTTCAAAATAAAGATAGGCAAAATAATTCTGCATGGCGAGGGAGTAGATAATTCTGAAATTTGAAGCCTGGCCAGGCCACGAATCAAGGACTGGAGAGATTTGCTATCTTAAAGTCTTATTAAGAGCAAGAGGATAATCATAGTTTCAACTTTTTTGAAAACTTGGGATTCCACCCCTTTGGACAAAAAAAAAACAATAAAATTTGAAAGTCAGAGGAGAAACAAAAGTCACTGTCAGAAAAGGCAAATGAGAAATGCGCAATCGACAGTTTCAACTTGCCTCTGCTCAGAATCAACAAGAGAATGGGAAATTAAAAAGAAGTCCATCACCAGTTTGTGCATTAACACCTTTCATATCCATGGAGTTTGTACATCCAAATGTCACACATTCATTCTTATTTCACAAGGACGTATCAACATAGGGATCTCCTTCACTTGCACAGCATCCAGACAAGATAGATATATTATGATCAAACTCAAAGCTTTCATTAGCGTGCAACAAATCTATATTTTCAAGTATTGTTTTTAAAAACATATTAATGAAACCGTGCTACAAGTATGTGGTGCAAGCCCTCATGTCTGTCACTTTTAACTAGGCTGGTTTTAACGGATGGTGAGAACTGTACAGAAGTTACAATAATATCACTGTACATCAGCATTATTGCAAAAACACCTCAACTGCAAACCTCTTTGGTAAAACAAAAAAACTCCTAAACTGCAACCAAACACAAAGGACCCAAAGACAAAGCTTTTTCAGGTGCTTCACCAATAAAAACTGAATTCCTTGAAAAGGAACAAGCTCGATAGATGGACATTTGTGAAAGTATTCCTGTTAATCACAGCGCCCGTTATGCGCTGCAATTAACAGGAATACTTTCACAAATGCCTACAATCAGCCCGCAGCCTCTCTCTATTGTGTGCTTTACACGTCATGCTTTTGGACTTGCTGCATTTTTAATGGATCCCGGCTGTGGGCTGATTGTGGGCCTTTGTGAAAGGATTCCTGTTAATTGTAGCACTGTCATGCGCTGCTATTAACATAAATATTTTCACAATGGCCCACAATCAGCACCCAGCCGCGCTGTATTTAGAAAAGAAATGAAGCAAGTCTGAAAGCACGACGTGTAAAGCACACGTCGTGCTTTTGGACTTGCTGCATGTCTTTTCTCAATAGAGAGAGGCTGCGGGCTGATTGTGGGTATCTGTGAAAGTATTCCTGTAAATTGCAGCGCATGACGGACGCTATGATTAACAGGAATCCTTTCACAAAGGCCTCAGGCAACCGGGAAATTGCCGTTTTTCGCCGCTCGTGTTTTAAAAGCGGGCGGCAGCGCGAACGTGCGCTTCACACGAGACACTGCGCGCTTGGTGCCTTAAAGGTGCGCGGGCGCGCAGGTGCGCACCTTACAGGGAACACTGCTCCCAACACAATAACAGCCTTCCTGCCCCCCCGGGGGGGCAGAAAGCCCACTAAACGCCAGGGATTTTCTTTTGCGCAATTGTTTTTAGGGTGGGTGCTGCCCAAAACGGGCATTCCAATGCCCCCACCCCTCCCAACACAATAACAGCCTTTCTGCCCCCCTGGGGGGAAGATGGGGGCAGTAGCCCCCAATCTGCCCCCCCGGGGGGGCAGAAAGCCCACTAAATGCCAGGGATTTTCTTTTGCGCAATTGTTTTTAGGGTGGGGGCTTTCCAAAACGGGCATGCCAATGCCCCCACCCCTGCAATAATTACAGTCATTCTGCCCCCCCTGGGGAGCAGATGGCACAGTAGCCCCAAATCTGCCCCCCTGGGGTGGCAGAAAGCCCACCAGAAACCAGGGATTTTTTTGGGGCAATTTTAATTAGGGTGGGGGCTGCCCAAAATGGGCATGCCAATGCCCCACCCCACCCACAAAAATTCCAGTCTTTCTGCCCCCCTGGGGGGCATATGGGTGCAGTAGCCCCCAATCTGCCCCCCCGGGGGGCAGAAACCCCACTAGAAACCAGGGATTTTTTTTTTATTCGTGTAGGGGTGGGGCCTCCCCCAAAATGGGCATGACAATCCCCCACCCCCTCCCAGCGAAATTCCAGTCTTTCTGCCCCCCCGGGGGGGGGGCAGATGGGGGCAGTAGCCCCTGATATGCCCCCGGGGGGGCAGAAGCCCACTAGGCACCAGCGATTACGCTGGCTTTTTTTATGCATGGGGGTGTGGGCTGCCCAGAATGGGCATACCAATGCCCCAACCCCCACAAAAAATAGCCACAGTCTTTCTACCCCCATTGTGGGCATATCAGGGCAAACCCCCACCCACGATTCCCCCCCAGGGTGGCAGAAAGCCCACTAGGCACCGACTTTTTTTTAGCAATGTGCCTACCTGTCAATTTTGGGCCCTAGCGTAGCTGGCACATAGGGAAACCCAGCAAAACTGTACATTTTTTATAACTGGACACAAAGGGGAATCCAGGATGGGGTGACTTGTCTGGCTCTCACCAGGTTCTGTTACCCAGAATCCCTTGCAAACCTCAAACTTTGTAAAAAAAAAACATATTTTCCTCACATTTATGGGGTGGAAAATTCTGGAATCTGCATGGATCCACAAAATTCCACCGACCCCGCATTCCCAACAGTCTTCCGAGAAAAATGGTACCTCACTTGTGTGGGTAGGCCTAGTGCCCGTGACAGGAAACGGGCCAAAACGCAACGTGGACACCCCACATTTTCACAGTGAAAATTGACCCTTTTTTTGCAAAGTGCGGTAGATTTTGAACCCTAGCTCTGCCGGCTCCTAGGGAAACCTAGCAAACCTATACATTTTTTAAAACTAGACACCCAGGGGAATCCAGGTTGGGGTGACTTGTCTGGCTCTCACCAGCTTCTGTTACCCAGAATCCCTTGCAAACCTCAAAACATGTCCAAAAAACACACATTTTCCCGAGTTTCCCAAAGTCTTCCAAGAAAAATGGTACCTCACTTGTGTGGATAGGCCTAGTGCCCGCGACAGGAAACGGCCCAAAACGTAAGGTGGACACACCACATTTTCACAGTGTAAACTGACCCTTTATTGAAAAGTCCCTAGCTGTAGATTTTGAACCGTAGCTCTGCCGGCACCTAGGGAAACCTAGCAAACCTATACATTTTTGAAGACTAGAATGGATCCACGCAGATTCCATAACTTTCCACCACAGAAATATGAGGAAAATGTGTTTTTTTAAACAAATTTTTAGGTTTGCAAGGGATTCTGGGTAACAGAACCCGGTGAGAGCTAGTCAAGTCACCCCATCCTGGATTCCCTGGGTGTTTAGTTTTAAAAATGTATAGGTTTGCTAGGTTTCCCTAGGTGCCAGCAGAGTTAGGGTTCAAAATCTACAGCTAGGCACTTTGCAAAAAAGGGTCCGTTTTCACTTTGAAAATGTGGTGTGTCCATGTTGGGTTTTGTGCCGTTTCCTGTTGCGGGCACTAAACCTACCCACACAAATGAGGTACCATTTTTCTCGGAAGACTTTGGGGAACGCGGGGTGGGTGGAATTTTGTGGATCCACACAGATTCCATAACTTTCCACCACAGAAATGTGAGGAAAATGTGTTTTTTTGGACAAATTTTTAGGTTTGCAAGGGATTCTGGGTAACAGAACCTGGTGAGAGCTATTCAAGTCACCCCATCCTGGATTCCCCTGGGTGTCTAGTTTTCACAAATGTATAGGTTTGATAGGTTTCCCTAGGTGCTGGCAGAGTTAGAGTTCAAAACCTACAGCTAGGCACTTTGCAAAAAAAGGGTCTGTTTTCACTGTGAAAATGTGGTGTGTCCACGTTGCGTTTTGGGCCGTTTCCTGTCGCGGGCAATAGGCCTACCCACACAAGTGAGGTACCATTTTTCTCGGAAGACGTTGGGTAACGCGGGTTGAGTGGACTTTTGTGGATCCACGTAGATTCCATAACTTTCCACCACAGAAATGTGAGGAAAATGTGGTTTTTTTACACATTTTTAGGTTTGCAAGGGATTCTGGGTAACAGAACCTGGTGAGAGCCAGTCAAGTCACCCTATCCTGGATTCCCCTGGGTGTCTAGTTTTCAAAAATGTATAGGTTTGCTAGGTTCCCCTAGGTGCCGGCAGAGCTAGGGTACAAAATCTACAGCTAGGCACTTTGCAAATAAAGGGTCCGTTTTCACTGTGAAATGTGGTTTGTCCACATTGCGTTTTGGGCCGTTTCCTGTCGCGCGCACTGGGCCTATCCATACAAGTGAGGTACCACTTTTCTCGGAAGACCTTGGGAAACATGGGGTGGGTGGAATTTTGTGGATCCACACAGATTCCAGAACTTTCCACCACAGAAATGTGAGGAAAATATGGTTTTTCTTTTACAAATATTTAGGTTTGCAAGGGATTCTGGGTAATAGAACCTGGTGAGAGCCAATCAAGTCACCCCATCCTGGATGCCCCTGGGTGTCTAGTTTTCAAAAATGTATAGGTTTGCTAGGTTTCCCTAGGTTCCGGCAGAGCTAGGGTTCATAATCTACAGCTAGGCACTTTGCAAAAAAAGGGTCAGTTTTCACTGTAAAAATAAAGTGTGTCCACGTCGCGTTTTGAGCCAGTTCCTGTCGCGGGCACTAGACCTACCCCTCGCTGCCCCCACTGAATTGTGTCCTTTTTCCCTTCTGTACCCCTCGCTGCCCCACTGAATTGTGTCCTTTTTACTTCTGTACCCCTCGCTGCCCCCACTGAATTGTGTCCTTTTTCCCTTCTGTACCCCTCGCTGCCCCCACTGAATTGTGTCCTTTTTCCCTTCTGTACCCCTCGCTGCCCCCACTGAATTGTGTCCTTTTTCCCTTCTGTACCCCTCGCTGCACCACTGAATTGTGTCCTTTTTACTTTTGTACCCCTCGCTGCCCCCACTGAATTGTGTCCTTTTTCCCTTCTGTACCCCTCGCTGCCCCCACTGAATTGTGTCCTTTTTCCCTTCTGTACCCCTCGCTGCCCCCACTGAATTGTGTCCTTTTTCCTTCTGTACCCCTCGCTGCCCCCACTGAATTGTGTCCTTTTTCCCTTCTGTACCCCTCGCTGCCCCCACTGAATTGTGTCCTTTTTCCCTTATGTACCCCTCGCTGCCCCCACTGAATTGTGTCCTTTTTCCCTTCTGTACCCCTCGCTGCCCCCACTGAATTGTGTCCTTTTTCCCTTCTGTACCCCTCGCTGCCCCCACTGAATTGTGTCCTTTTTCCCTTCTGTACCCCTCGCTGCCCCCACTGAATTGTGTCCTTTTTCCCTTCTGTACCCCTCGCTGCCCCCACTGAATTGTGTCCTTTTTCCCTTCTGTACCCCTCGCTGCCCCCACTGAATTGTGTCCTTTTTCCCTTCTGTACCCCTCGCTGCCCCCACTGAATTGTGTCCTTTTTCCCTTCTGTTTCCCCTCGCTGCCCCCATTTTCACTGCGCCCACTTCCTTCTGTTTCCCCTCGCTGCCCCCACTGAATTGTGTCCTTTTTCCCTTCTGTACCCCTCGCTGCCCCCACTGAATTGTGTCCTTTTTCCCTTCTGTACCCCTCGCTGCCTCGTTCCACTCCCGCCGCTGCGTCCCCCCCCCTGACTGCCCATTCGCTGCCCCTGCCTCCCGCCTCCCAGCTGCTCCTCCCTCCCACCTCCCCATATATGGCGGCCGCTGTGCGGCCGCGCCGCTGGCGCGCCAAAGGCGCGCCTAAGGCAAGCCTGTCTGCGCCCGTCCGCGCCTGGACCGCGCCCAGCGCCAGAACCCCTGGGCCGTGCGCCCCCCGCACCAGCCTCGAGGACCGACGCCGCTACGATGCCACCACACTCCACGCTCTCAACCCTGGACGGAGATGTCATCAGTGATGTCCTCAGTGATGTCACTGACCATGTCATGAATGATGTAATATGTGACGTCATCAGCAGTGCATTGCGGGGGCGCGAGTTATAGTTAGCTGAACTAACTATAACGGGGGAATTTCTATGGTTTTGTACGAGTGAAATGTCCAACTAACTATAACGTCCCTGAAACCTATGGTTTTTTCAGTGAATTTCTAAGGTTTTTTAAATGCTAATTTCTAACTATAACGTGCCTGAAACCTATGGTTTTTTCAGTGAATTTCAAAGGTTTTTAAATGCTAATTTCTAACTATGCCTACAAAGGTAGGACATGTGAAGAAAGAAGAAGAAAAGTGCAGAAAGAAGCAAGACAAATGCAGAAAGAGGCAACAGAAGTCCAGAAAGACGAAGAAAAGTCAGGAAGAAGCAAGAGATGTGCAGAAAGAACCAACAAAGGAGCAGAAAGTCATCCTGTGCCCCCAACTTTTTACTGATGGGTACTGGTGGTAACTGACTCTGACTAACCAGGACCGGAGCCAGTGCTATGCTAAAAGACACTTAGAATACAGTGAAAACACCTACATACACTAGGGAACACTATGCGTTGGGGTACCCCTGTGATTAGCATGACCTCCTCTGTATTTGCCATGAATTAGTGCCTGGGTCATTGCATGAGTACATGGGTAGTGACTGGATGATTAGAGTACTGCGAGAAGAGTGCAAGGTGAATTTATAAGTGCTTGAGTTTTGACGCAGTGATTGGATAAGGACATAGGACTGGCTGGGTGATTGGAGGACTGCATAGATAGTACCAGGGAGATTACTGGACTGCATAGGTAGTCCTCAAGGTATTGCAGCAGTGCATGTGTTAGTGACTGGGTCATTCCATGAGTACATGGGTACTGACTGGATAATTAGAGTACTGCAAGGAGAGTGCGTGGTGAACTTATAAGTGCTTGTCTATTGGAGGAGTGTATGGATTAGTACATGGTAGTGGCTGGGTGACTGGAGAAGTGCACAGGGAGTGACAGTGTGATTGCGGGACTGCATGTGTACTACCTGGGGACTTGAAGGAGCAAATGAGAAGTGTGTAACTGGGTACAGGACTGTATGGGTAGGGCATATGGGATTGTAACAGTGATCAGGTAGTGCCTGGAGCATTGCATGAGTACATAGCTACTAACTGAAAGATTAGAATACTGCAAGGAGAGTGCCTGTGTGAATTTATAAGTGCTTGGTTATTGGCAGAGTGTTTGGATTAGTACATGGTAGTGGCTGGGTGACTGGAGGACTGCAAAGGGAGTGACTGGGTAATTGCTGGACTGCATGGGTATTACCAGGGGAATTGAAGGAGCGAATGAGAAGTGTGTAGGTGGTTAGAGGACTGCATGGGTAGAACACAGGGATTGTAGCAGTCAATGTGTTAGTGCCTGGATCATTGCATGACTTATTGGGTAGTGACTGGATGATTAGAGTACTGCGAGGAGAGTGCATGGTGAATTTATAAGTGCTTGGGTATTGGCAGAGTGTTTGGATAAGTACATGGTAGTGGCTGGGTGACTGGGGGACTGCACAGGGAGTGACTGGGTAATTGCTGGACTGCATGGGTATTACCAGGGGAATTGAAGGAGCGAATGAGAAGTGTGTAGGTGGTTAGAGGACTGCATGGGTAGAACACAGGGATTGTAGCAGTCAATGTGTTAGTGCCTGGATCATTGCATGACTTATTGGGTAGTGACTGGATGATTAGAGTACTGCGAGGAGAGTGCATGGTGAATTTATAAGTGCTTGGGTTTTGGCATAGTAATTGGATAAGGACATAGGACTGGCTGGGAGATTGGAGGACTGCATAGGTAGTACCAGGGAGATTACTGGACTGCATAGGTAGTCCTCAATGGATTGCAGCAGTGCATGTGTTAGTGACTGGATCATTGCATAAGTACATGGGTAGTGACTGGATGATTAGAGTGCTGCAAGGACAGTGCATGGTGATTTTATAACTGCTTGGGTTTTGGTGGAGTGATTGGATAAGTACATAGTGCTGGCTGGGTGATTGGAGGAGTGCATGGGTAGTGACAGAGGGATTTCTGGAGTGCATGGGTACTACCTGGGTAATTGGAGGAGTGAATCAGTAGTGTGTAGGTGGTTAGAGGTCTGCATGGGAAGTGCTAAGGGGATTGTAGCAGTGCATGTGTTAGTGCCTGGGCCATTCCATGAGTACATGGGTACTGACTGGAAGACTAGAGTACTGCAAGGAGAGTGCATGGTGAATTTATAAGTGTTTGGGTTTTGGTGGAGTGATTGGATAAGTAGATGGTGCTGGCTGGGTGATTGAAGGAGTGCATGGGTACTAACAGGGCGATGGCTGGACTACATGGGTAGTGCTCAGGGTATTGTAGCAGTGCATGTGTTAGTGCATGGGTCATTGCATGAGTGCATGGGTACTGACTGGATGATTAGAGTATTGCAAGGAGAGTGCATGGTGAATTTATAAGTGCTTGGGTTTTGGCAGAGTGATTGGATAAGTACACACATGTCACATCAGTCCCACCCCCTCTCTTCACCACTCTGCAAACGCACCCCCTGGCAGGTTTTAAGTTGGGGAATTAATTTCCCTTGAATCCTGAGGGTCCCTTGGGTCCAACTAGCCCACCAGGTACCTCCAGTAAGTGCCACAGAGCTGCGTTGCAGAGAGGTGGTCCAAGGCCACGGCCCTTTTTACACCTTTCTGCAACGCAGCTCTGTGGCGCTTACTGGAGGTACCTGGCGTGCTAGTTGGACCCAAGGGACCCTCAGGATTCAAGGGGACTTAATCCCCCAACCTACAACGCACCAGAGGGCCCGTTTGCACAGTGGTGAAGGGAGGGGGTGGGCCTGATGTGACAAGTGTGCAAACGCGCCCCGTGGCTCGTTTTAAGTTGGGGGATTAAGTCCCCTTGAATCCTGAAGGTCCCTGGGGTCCAACTAGCCCACCAGGTACCTCCAGTAAGTGCCACAGAGCTGCGTTGCAGAGAGGTATAAAAAGGGGCGTGGTCTGGCCTCGGACCACCTCTCTGCAACGCAGCCCTGTTGTGCTTACTGGAGGTACCTGGTGTGCTAGTTGGCCCCCAGGGACCCTCAGGATTGAAGGGGAATTAATTCCCCAACTTAAAACGCACCACAGGGCATGTTTGCACACATGTCACATCAGGCCCCGCCCCCTCCCTTCACCACTGTGCAAAGGCACCACATTACTCGTTTTAAGTTGAGGGATTAAGTCCCCTTAAATCCTGAGGGTCCCCGGGGTCCAACTAGCCCACCAGGTATCTCCAGTAAGCGCCACAGAGCTGCTTTGCAGAGAGGTGTAAAAATGGGCATGGCCTTGGACCACCTCTCAGCAACGCAGCCCTGTGGTACTTACTGCAGGTTCCTGGTGGGCTAGTTGGCTCCCAGGGACCCTCAGGATTGAAGGTGAATTAATCCCCCAACTTAAAATGCGCCACGGGCCACGTTTGAACAGTGGTGCAGGGAGGGGGCGGGGCCTGATGTGACAAGTGTGCAAACGCGCCCTGTGGTGCATTTTAAGTTAGGGGATTAAGTCCCCTTGAATCCTGAGGGTCCCTGGGGGCCAACTAGCCCACCAGATACCTCCAGTATGCGCCAGGGAGCTGCTTGCAGAGAGGTCTTTAGAGGCCACGCCCCTTTTTACACCTCTCTGCAACGCAGCTCTTTGGCGCTTACTGGAGGTACCTGTTGGGCTAGTTGGCCCCCAGGGACCCTCAGGATTGAAGGGGACTTAATCTCCCAATTTACAATGTTCCAGGGGGTGCATTTGCACACTTGGTATGTCAGGCCCCGCCCCCTCCCTGCACCACTGTGCAAACGCTCCCCCTGGTGCGTTGTAAATTGGGAGATTATTTCCCCTTGAGTCCTGAGGGTCCCTGGGGGCCAACTAGCCCACCAGGTAACTCCAGTAAGCGCCACAGAGCTGCGTTGCAGAGAGGTGTAAAAAGGGGCGTGACCTCTGAACACCTCTCTGCAACGCAGCTCCCTGGCGCATACTGGAGGTACCTGGTGGGCTAGTTGGCCCCCAGGGACCCTCAGTATTCAAGGGAAATTAATTTCCCTACTTACAACGCGCCAGGGGGCGCGTTTGCTGAGTGTTGCAGTTAGGGGGCGGGGCCTCCGTCACGATGCAGCTTTTTAATTGTTTTATTTAATTTTACATAGGGGGCTGTATGGCCCCCCTCCTTTTCATTAATTAGGGCCCTGGGGACCCCATCCCCCAGGGCCTGCTTTTTTTTTTAAAAACGGGAAGGGGGCCACGCGGCCCCCCTCCCAAGGCCAATTTCGGCCCCGGGGACCACATCCCCCGGGGCATGGCCACATTTTGATTTTTTTTAAAATTATTTTTAAAGGAGGGGGGCTGCGTGGCCCCCCTCCTTAGGCCTCAAGTGGCCCCGGGGACCCCATCCCCCGGGGCTGTGCCACAGTTTAAAAAAAAAAGTTTTTATTGATTTAAGGAGGGGGGCCACTTCTGGCCCCGGGGACCCCATCCCCGGGGCCTGGCCTCTTTGTTGGGGACCGTGGGGGGAGCCACAATGCCCCCACGGTCCTGCCGGCTCCCCGCATCCTGCAGGAACCGGCATTGCTTTTCCACAGTGGGAGCTGCTGACATGCAGCTCCCCGTGTGGAAAAGCAATCCACTTTGCATTTTGGAAGCGAGAGCAGGTTTCCCTGCTCTCGCTTCCAAAATCCAAAACAAGTTTGCTATGGCAGGGCGGGAGCCGCGAGGCTCCCACCCTGCCATAGCAAACAGCAGTGTCCCGGGGGTTGGCACCCCAAGACACTGCAGGAGCCGGCCCTGGGGGGTGGTGGTCCCCAGGGCCATCACGGGCTCCAGGAGGGGGGCCGTGTGACCCCCCTCCCAACTAGTGCACAGCCCCAGGGAGGTGGTCGTCCCCGGGGCTTGGGGGTCCGTAACAGACCCCTGCATTTGCACTTTAGTGCCCCGGGGAGGTGGCAGTCCCCAGGGCCTGTGGGGGGCTCGAGCCCCCCCCCCCCACACTGGTTTATTAATTTTTTTTTAAAAAGCCCCGGGGGTGGCGGTCCCCGGGGCAGCGGGGGGCTGTGTGCCCCCACGAATAATTAATAAAAGTCCCAGGGGGTGGTGGTCCCTGGGGCTTGGGGGGGCCATGGAGGCCCCCCCACACATTAAAAAAAAAACCCCGGGGGGTGGCGGTCCCTGGGGCTGCGGGAGGGCTGAGTGCCCTCCCGCACATAATGTTAAGAAAGCCCCGGGGGTGGCGGTCTCCGGGGCTGCGGGGGCCACCGCGGGCCCCCGCATATATTTGTTGCAAATGCCCCCGGGACCTGGCCCACCCGGGAGCCTCAATTAAATGAAGCGCGGGAGCCAGCGCTTCATTTTTTAAAATTTTTGGTCCGGATTCGCGCACACAGCACGAATTCAGCCGATTGAGCAGGCCTAGGGGGTCAGGGTGTTTCTACGCTGCCCCCTTTTCTTGTTTTTTAACGTTTTTTCGACTGTTTTCTTGTGACTCGGTTCTACCGAGTCACAAGATGGCTGCCAACACTTCCTGGTTTGGAGTGTTGACAGCCAATTAGAATAAAGCTCGTGGTCGGGAGGGTCCGCGGATCCACCACGCCTCTAGATATCAAAACTTTTATTTTTTTATTTTCTCAGCAACTACTGAACGAATTTACACCATTTAAAAAAAGGGCTCTTTCTGATCCGAGGGCTACCTTTTTGCCAAATTTGGTGTAATTCCGTTCAGCAGTTCGAGCTGTAGCTGTGTCTAAAGTTTCCTATGGGAAATTGATTTTCCGACCTCTTTTTTTTAAATTTCTCAGGAACTACTGAATGGATTTACACCATTTAACAAAAAGGGCTCTTTCTGAACCAAGGGCTACCTTTTTGCCAAATTTGGTGTAATTCCGTTCAGCAGTTCGAGCTGTAGCCGTGTCTAAATTTTCCAATGGAAAATAACATGGAGAAAACACATTTTGGGACCCCCCTTTTTTCTAGGCCCCCGTTTGGCGAATCACCCCGAAACTTTCAATACAGGAGCTGACCGGAGCGCCCCACTAGTTTTGAAAATTTCGCGAAGATTCGTCATCCGGCGCCAAAGTTATTGGGAAAAGAAAAAAACGCTTTTCCTATGGAAACTAGGTCCTAACTATAACTATTTACTGACGACCGCCAGTAGATAATATATTACCTACTGGCGGTTGGCAGTAGGTATTTATAGTTAGGACCTAGTTTCCATAAGGAAAGCATTTTTTGACTTAGCTATAACTTTGGCGTCGTTTGACCAATCTGCATGAAATTTTGCCCAAAAAGTGTCACGGTGGGGGTGATCCGTGCAGTGGGGACCGAGAATTTGTGGCGTGAAATAAGGTTGAGTTTGTAATATTAATTCCCAAAGGAACCTTTAGCCACCTCTACAGCTCGAACCGCTGAAGGACTTACACCAAATTTGGCAGGGAGGTAGATCCATTCAGTAGTTTTTGAGAAATGTAAGTTTAAAATGAAAGTGATATCTCTGGCCGTGGATATTTCGCGAAAGTTTTGCGATGATTCGCGAATGCACGCCCAAACGGGAATGCTCTGATTGGCTGGTCGCAACCTGAATAGAAAGTTGCGGCTGCCATTTTATCTATCAGGAATGGTTCCCGGGGCTAGAAATGCGTGTGAAAGCCCACATAAGGGATCAGGGTGGAGATACTCTGACCCCATGATTGAGAAATGGAGGTGTTAGTGACAGAAGTATGGGGCCTTAAATTGATGTTTTTTAATTGCGTGCTATTCGCTTTGACGCCGCAACCGCCAGCGCGGCCCCCCATGCACCATCATGGGGACATCCTGGCTATCAACGTCGTTGTGAATATTGGTGAATCATTAATGCACATTCTTATAGAGACTCACTATAGCTATTTGCACAGCATACTGCTTTTTTAATGTCACTGAAATGTAGTGAAAACTGCTTTTAATCTGCTATCCTCGTCGCAGTTCCAGGTGGCATTTAGACGCCTCTAAGCAGAAGCTGATTGGACTTGGGGATCTATTCATCTCACAGAGGGGCGGAGTCAGCAGGAGCTCCATGGCTTCAAAATACTGGTGGCAGCGAAGACACGCCGGTATAGTCAGCTGCATCTTTCACTTAGCTACTCACACAGCGGACTGCTTTTTTAATGTCACTGTTATTTTGAAGTTGATGTTGTGAAAACTGCTTTTAATCTGCTAACCTCACCGCATTTCTGGGTGGCATTTAGGCGCCTCTAAGCAGAAACTGATTAGACTTGGGGATCCAATCAGCTCACACATGGGGCAGAGTCAGCAGGAGCTCTGCGGCCTCAAAAGATTGGCGGTAGCGCGGATGCGCCGGTTTAGTGAGCATTTCCGGATGGCATTTAGATGGCCTCTAAGCAGAAGCAGATTGGACTTGGAGATCCAATCAGCTTACAGAGAGGTGGAGTCAGCAGGAGCTCTGTGGCCTCAAAAGACTGGCGGCAGCGCGGATGCGCCGGTTTAGTGAGCTGCATCTTTCACTTAGCTACTCGCACAGCGTACTGCCCTTTTAGTGTCACTGTCATTTTGAATTTGATGTTGTGAAAACTGCTTTTAATCTGCTAACCTCGCCGCATTTCTGGGTGGCATTTAGATGCCTCTAAGCAGAAATTGATTGGACTTGGGCATCCAATCAGCTCACAGAGGGGCAGAGTCAGCAGGAGCTCTGTGGCCTCAAAAGACTGGCAGCAGTGCGGATGCGCAGCGCACCAGGGGGTGCCCGCCACATGGTGCCCGATTTTCCCCAGCCACCCCTTTCTTCAATAGGAGCCTATGCATTTGGTTGGAACATAGGCTCCCATTAAAGTCAATGGGAGTTCAACCAAATCGTATCTGGAAGCATCCGGATGCATCATAATTGGTCGGTCGGACTCTCCCGATTGGAGTCGGTCGGAAACCATTCCCAAAATGATTCAGTAGGGAAGATTTCCAAACCGCATCGTAATCGGTCCCTTAGTTGTTAAACATTGTCATATTGTTTGCATGTTAACAATATTGTTTTGGTAATTATATATTTTGTAAATTAGATATATCACAAAAACATAAATATGTTAAATATATATTCAATATTATACATTATATTTTGTGTTAATATAATAATTAATATATAGTTTACCTTTTTTGTGTAAATATTTTCAATATTTTTTTAATGTATAATATACAAATATATATTTAAGTTCTTTGATTTCATTTTTGTAAGTCTCCATTCTTGTCCACGGGAAATAGTCTTTTTTTCATTTTTATTACTCGGCCATTTTTTTCTGATTTTCTCACTTTTCTTTCTATCTATTTTGTTTTTGGTTCATTTTGGAAGAGGGATCCTCGCGGTTGGGAGCTGCTTATAGTCGCTTAAGGTAAGTTTGTTTTATATTACTTTTAAGGTAATTTTAGGGTGGGGGAAGCTAGTAAGAGTGTAGTTAGAGTGGGTAGTGTTAAATGTAGGGATGTTGTGTAGTATGGTGTAGTTTTGGTAGTTTAGTGTTTGGATTTTTTGTCGTGGTTTTTAAGAGTAGTATAGTGTTATAGAGTGTTAGTTATCTGGTATTTAATTGTGTTATCTTATATTCAATGTTATAATCAATTTATGTGGGATTGTATGTGTTCTATTTTAGCAGGTTTCCGGTTTTGATTCACCATTGATGTAAAGAGGCGTTTTTTGGGGTTTTTTTACAAAAGGAAAATGTATTTAGTTTTTTGAAACTATTGACTTTTTTACATTTCCTTTTATTTTTCGGGTTTGTTAGAGCGTTTTTTTTTGTAACTATTTTTCAGGTTTTTGAGGGTTTCATTATTCAATCAATCAATCAATCAATCACGGCATTTATAGAGCGCGCTACTCACCCGGGAGGGTCTCAAGGCGCTGGGGGAGGGGGTAAGTTACTGCTCGAACAGCCAGGTCTTGAGCTGCTTCCTGAAGGAGAGATGGTCCTGGGTTCGCCGAAGGTGAGTGGGGAGGGAGTTCCAGGTCTTGGCTGCCAGGTAGGAGAAGGATCTTCCTCCGGCGGTGGCTCTGCGGATGCGTGGTACGGTGGCGAGGGCGTGGCTGGTTGATCGTAGCTGGCGGGTGGGCGTGTAGAAGGTCATGCGGTCGTTGAGGTACTTGGGGCCCAGGTCGTGGAGGGCCTTGTGTGCGTGGGTGAGGAGTCTGAACGTGATTCTCTTGCTGACGGGGAGCCAGTGCAGGTCTTTCAGGTGTCCGGTGATGTGGCTGTGTCGGGGGATGTCCAGGATGAGTCGTGCGGAGGCGTTCTGGATGCGCTGGAGTCTTTTTGAAGTTTGGCTGTGGTTCCGGCGTAGAGGGTGTTCCCATAGTCCAGTCGGCTGGTGACGAGTGCCTGGGTGACGGTCTTCCTGGTTTCAGTGGGGATCCATCTGAAGATCTTGCGGAGCATGCGCAGGGTGTTGAAGCACGAAGATGAGACGGCGTTGACTTGTCTGGTCATCGACAGGGAGGAGTCCAGGATGAAGCCCAGGTTGCGTGCGTGGTCCGTTGGCTTGGGCGCGGTGCCCAGGGCCGGGGCCACCAAGAGTCGTCCCAGGCGGAGGGTGATGAGCCCAGGATGAGGACTTCCGTCTTGTCTGAGTTCAGTTTAAGGTGGCTGTTCCTCATCCAGTCGGCGACGTCTCTCATCCCGTCGTGTAGGTTGGCTCTGGCGGTGGTGGGGTCGTTGGTGAGGGAGAGGATCAGCTGGGTGTCGTCGGCGTAGGAGATGATGTTGAGGTTGTGTTGGCGTGCGATGGCTGCGAGGGGCTCATGTAGACGTTGAAGAGGGTTGGACTGAGTGAAGATCCTTGTGGAACGCCGCAGATGACTTCGGTGGCCTCGGATCTGAACGGGGGGAGGCGGACTCTCTGGGTTCTTCCGGCGAGGAACGAGATGATCCATTCCAGTGCTTTCTCTCGGATTCCGATGTTGCTGAGGCGCTTCACTAGGGTGCGGTGGCAGACGGTGTCGAACGCCGTGGAGAGGTCCAAGAGGATGAGGGCTGCTGTTTCCCGTTGTCGGTTAGGGTTCTGATGTCGTCGGTGGCTGCGATAAGGGCGGTCTCGGTGCTGTGGTTGGCCCGAAACCCGGACTGCGAGGGGTCGAGGGATCCATTCGTCTCGAGGAAGGCGGCAAGCTGTCTGTTGACGGTCTTCTCGATGACTTTGGCCGGAAACGGAAGGAGCGAGATGGGACGGTAGTTCTTGAGGTCGGTGGGGTCCGCCGTTGGTTTCTTCAGGAGGGCGGTAAGCTCGGCGTGCTTCCAGCTCTCCGGGAAGGTGGCGGTGTGGAAGGAGGAGTTGATGATGTCCCGGAGATGGGGTGCGATGGTGGCGTCGGCTTTGTTGAAGACGTGGTGTGGGCAGGGGTCGGTTGGTGATCCGGAGTGGATGGAGTTCATCGTGCGGGTGGTGTCTTCGGTGCTGATCGGGGTCCAGTTGCAGAGGGTGGTGGTGGCGGGCGTTGGTTCGGCGGTAGGGTGCGTGGTCTGTGCGTCGAAGCTGTTATGTATGTCGGTGATCTTGCGGTGGAAGAACGCGGCGAGTGAGTTGCAGAGGTCTTGCGAGGGGGTGATGTCGTTGTTTCCGGCGCTGGGGTTGGAGAACTCTTTGACGATGCTGAAAAGTTCCTTGCTGTCGTGGGCGTTGTTGTCCAGTCGTTCTTTGAGTGCCGACTTCTTGGTGGCACGGATCAGCTGGTGGTGTTTGCGGGTGGCGTGCTTGAGGGCGGTCCTGTTGTCTGTGGTCTGGTCGAGTCGCCAGGCTTTCTCGAGAGTGCGGCAGTTCTTCTTGGATTCCTTGAGTTCGTTGGTGAACCAAGGGGTTTTCTTGCTTCCGGGTCTGCTGGGAGGGTTTTTAGTGGTGCGAGGTCGTCGGCGCAGGCGGTCAGCCACTTGGCGAGGTTGCTGGCTGCTTCGCTTGGGTCCGTTGTGTTGGTGGGTGTGTTCTGGCTGAGGGAGGCGGTGAGCTGCTCGGCGGTGATCTTGCTCCAGCTCCGGCGGGGAGCCTGTTGCGGGTGGTGGTGGGTCGCAGTCTTTCTGAAGCTGAAGTGGACGCAGCTGTGGTCGGTCCAGTGGAGTCCGGTGGCGTGGCTGAAGGAGATGTGCTTGCTGGAAGAGAAGACGGGGTCAAGCGTGTGGCCGGCGTAGTGGGTGGGCGTGTTCACCAGTTGCTTGAGTCCGAGGTTGGCGAGGTTGTCCAGCAGGGCGGTGGTGTTTCTGTCGTTGTTGTTCTCCAGGTGGAAGTTGAGGTCCCCTAGGAGGATGTAGTCGGCGGAGGGCATGGCGTGCGGGCTGATGAAGTCTGCGATGTCTTCGCTGAATAGTGTGCGTGGTCCCGGGGGTCTGTAGATGAGGGTGCCTCGGAGGGTGGTCTTGGGGTCAGTGTGTATCTGGAAGTGTAGGTGTTCGGCGGCGGTGAAGGTCTCGTCGGAGTTAGTCGAGATGCGGATGGTGTTCTTGTGTACGATGGCGATGCCTCCTCCCGTCTGGTTGACGCGGTCCTTCCGGGTGATCTTGTATCCGTCCGGGATGGCTATGGCGATGTCGGGCGCTGAGGAGGCGTTCATCCAGGTTTCGGTGAGGAAGGCGACGTCCGGTGCTGTTGCGTCGAGCAGGTCCCAGAGTTCCACGGCGTGCCTGTGGACGGAGCGGGTGTTCAACAGGATGCATTTCAGGTGGTTGCTGCTGGTGCTCGACTTGGCGGAGGTGGTGCACGTCCGGGGGCAGGTGAATCGGCAGGCTTGGCAGGTGAAGGGTCCGTGGGTGCGTCTCGGTGAGGCTCGGTAGCAGGCAGGGTTCCGGCCGGCATTGAGTGCGGTGAGGGTGGCGGCGTCGTAGGTCCGTCGAGTAGTGTTGCATCGGTGGGATCCAGGGGTCCTGGCGCTGGGCGCGGGCCAGGCGCGGACGGGCGCAGACGGGCTTACCTTTGGCGCACCTTCGGCGCTCCGTCGGTGCTCCCGCTGCGCGCGGGCCGCTGCGCGGTCGCTCAGGGGGCGTCATAAGTAAGGAACCTGGAGGGAGGAGCAGCTGGGTGGCGGGAGCGGGCGGCGAATGGAATCACGGGGGGCGGGGCCGCAGGGAGGCAGTGGCGGGAAGTCCCAGGAGCAGCGGGCAGCGGGAAAGTCCCAGGAGCAGCGGGAAAGTCCCAGGAGCAGCGGGCAGCGGGAAAGTCCCAGGAGCAGCGGGAAAGTCCCAGGAGCAGCGGGCAGCGGGAAAGTCCCAGGAGCAGCGGGCAGCGAGCGAAGGAATCTCCAGGCAGGAGGCGGCAAGGCAGGCAGGAGCGGCAGCAGTGAGTGGGGCGACCAAGCCCTGTGGAGGGCTGAGCGGTTGAGAGGATTGCGTCGTTGGATCCTTTTTTCTACAGCTGAATTTTTTCATTTTTTGAGGACGATCTACTGCTACAAAACTGTAAGTTATTTTTAATTATTATGGTTGGGGAATGTTTTTGGTTATGATTTGTTTGCTGGTTGATATTTTATTTTAATAATTATAGTATGCCATATGTTTTGATGGAAATATTTATAGGTAAATTGACAGTTAGAATTATTACTGTAAAAAGGAGTAGTAATAGGTTGTTTGATGCTTTTGTTACTTTTTTATAGTTTATGGTGTTTGGATTTTTGTGATTTTTAAAGTATAGATTTGTCTATTGTATCTAGATATTCTAATCCTTTGGTGTTTGGGTAGAGTCTAGTTTTGTACTGTAGGTGTTCGTACATTGTTTTTGTTTGTTTACTAAGTTTAGGACCTATTTTAGTTAGGGATTGTTCTAGCCTTAATTCTTGGTAACTTTGTTCTTTTATTGATGGCTTCGATTAGTTTGTGGAGAGTTGGTTGTATTTTTCCTATTGTGATTCAATCCGACTGCCCGTCTGACTCACCGCGTGTCCCTGAATTGCGGCACCGCCGTAGGGATTATAATATCCCTTCCTTCTGGTCATTCCATGGGAGTCAACCTGCCGCAAAATGACTGGTGGAAATGGATTTGGGGGCCCGTAGCGGACCCCCCTTAATCCATGGGACAGAGACATGTACCCGGGGGGGCACCTATGGTACCTGCCACATAGTGCAGGGTTATGTACACTCTAAATTTTTGTATTGCGGCGGGGGCTGCTGACAGCTTCCCCGCCGCAAAACAAAAGATAGGGAATGCGACTGCCGTGGTGGCGGTCACATCATTATTCAGATTGTGAGTAGGCCGCCTCGTAGGCGGCCGGTCCCAAATCCGATACGATGGCAGATGGACTGAAGTCCGTCCACCATCGTAATGAGGCTCTTTGTTCTTACCTTTAATGAGACTTTTCAGGTGTACTTAACGAGTCTTTTCAGGTGTAGTTGTATATGTAGATCTTTCGCGTTGTGATGTCTATCAGGCAAAATTTCGTCCTTCTCCAATGCTTGTCGGTTTTGAGGCAATTTTATGATTGATTAATTGGTTACGTTTATTGTGTTACTTTAATTAGTTGCAGTTTTCTATTGGTCTTTGTTGTTGTAGTTTAATTTTATTGGTTGGAATAGCATCTGTGTGATTATTTTGGCAGTTATAATTTAATTTGTTTAATGTTATCTGCATTTATTTAAAAGTGTCTTTTTATTTTATATTATAATATAATTAGAATATATGTCTTAATATATGTTATATATTCATTTTAAATACGTTGTATATCTATTTGTTTATATTTGATAGTGGTAATAATTATTTTATGTTTTAGAATTTGTGCATTTATTTTAATTAGATTTTTTAAGATTATTACTAAGTAGTTTGGTTTTCGTAGTAGTTTAATTCATTTATTAATGTATATGTTTGATGTTTGAAATGTGCTTTTCATTTCTTTATTTTAAGGGGTTAACAATATTTTTTTTATAATGTTTAAATGTTATTTTTATGTTGAGTTAAGAAGTATTTTAGAGATGTTTGCGTTGTTGATTTTATGTATGTCGATATTTTTGTTGGATTATATGTTATTTTGAGTTCTCTGATATTTTTGTGTATGATGATTTTGTAGTGGATATTTTTGCAGTCGAGAAATATTTGGACGATATTTTTTTCTCAATATATGTGTAATTTCAATTGTGTGTATTGGTAGCCAATATTTTTGTATACGATACTAGTGATTCGATAATTGTGTAGGTCGATAAAATAGGGGTCAATATTGGGTCAGTGATCCTTATCTAGAATTGACTACGGAAATGCTCTGTACTTGGGACTCTCAAAAAATCTAAATTATAGACTCCAAATGTGCAAAACCAAGCAGCAAGAATCATTTTTCAACAACCACGACACTGCGACTTTAAACCATTAATGAGGAAGTTACATTGGCTCCCAGTGACGCAACGAACCATATTCAAAACAGGCTGCATCATCTTCAAATCTGTCCATAACAAATGCCCCAAGTACATATCTACCAAAATTCAAAAATATTTACCGAAACGCAATCTTAGGTCGACTCAAATGAATCTTCTAAAGACCCTGAGATTCAAACGAAAGAGCCTGGGAGGGATTTGTTTCTCGGTTCAAGGACCTCAGGTCTGGAACTCACTTCCTACCACAGTTAGACTTGCAGATAACTTCACGTCCTTTGGAAAAATGCTGAAAACCTGGCTATTTTCTCAGGCATACAGTAGCTAAATACTTATTTTGATGACGGCTCTGTTGACCTTTTGGTGAATGTGCATTATGTAAATGGCCTATAACATAACATAACATATTGAGATTCTGATAAATGTTCTTAGAGTTATTTATATAGGAAGTTATCTACTGTGATGGTTAGAATTATTTATATAGTTATAATTCCTTTATGTGGTGGTGGCTATTGAAATCCTACTCTTGCTTTCTGCTTTTGCAATGTATCCACGGGGATTGCGATGAGTAACATCATCGCGATCTCCAGAGTCACCAAGGAAAACGGAAAATAGGTTTTAGAGATGGTTGTTCTAGATATACACTAGAAAAACATGAGTTTGAAGTGTGCAGTAATAAACCTCTAGTGTATGGAATACTGTAATATCTGCACATATATGTGTTTTCACTTTATGAGAAAGGCACGATCGTCGCGGTCAACGACGTCATCGCGATGTCCCGAATAGCCACAAAAATAAAAAATAGGTCTGAAAGATGGTTTTTGAAGAAACTTAGTACAAAAATATGAGTGTAAACATGCTTTGAAAGAAGTATGTATATAGCAATGTGTGTAGGGCAATGTTCAGAATGTTTTTTTTACATATTATTTTTGGTTGTGTTGGTGGCCATTAAATGCTTGCTTTTTGTTTTCCGTTTTCGCAATTTATCTGCTGGGATCACAACGTCGCCGTGAAGATCCTCACAAAATGGAAAAAAAGGATCTTTTTAAAGAAAATTACCAATGTTTCAGGTACTAGGGTGGCTCTGACAAGAGCCGTTGTTTTGGTTGTATTTATATGGCTACTAAACATAATACCGGATGCAGAGTTTCAGGGTACTTAGAAACAACATGTTGCCTTCATCTGTAAAGTACACTCCATCATTTCTATAAATTTCATGCATGTCAAAATGCAGATTGTTGATATAGATACAGCCCACGCGATCGTCTCTGAGAAATGCAGAAATAGATCTATTAACATGTTTCCTGGCTTTGTCAATCAGTGGACAGAACTGATTTGACCACTTCCATTTCTGTCTTTGGCATATATTAGAGTAGTATGCTGCATGCAGACGGGATTGGGCCCTCATAGCCTGGAAGTGTACCAGGGACTGGTTAGTTCTCATAATAAGCACAACTAAAAGACTGGCAGACACCCTGGTAATCCAAATACAGGCGAGCGAACAGGGACTTAAAACAAATGTGATTCTAGCCACATATAAACGGAAACTAGACGAAGTGAACAATGAGTTGTGGGAGTATAAGGAATATCTTATGCAGTCAAAGATCAATAAATTGCAAAAAGACCTTAAAAGTTTCTCTAAAGAAAATGTCTACCCCTATACCAACGATGAGTACATTCAACAAAAACAGGCCAACATTAAAAGAGGTACTCAATCAGGGAGGAGAGACCTTGATACCCTTAGCAGCAGCAGCGATGGGAGTGATTATGAGTTCCCTCAATGCAGGCGAGGGAAAGGATGAGGATCCCAAAGCGGACCCCTCCCATACTATCCGGTACCCTTTCAGGGTTACCCGAACCAGAGCTTTGGATGATATTCCCACATCAACAAGGCTTTCAGAATCCCCAATTCCCACAGCCACAATTCCCACAACCATAACCCCCTCCTTTTTTAGGCAGAGGCATGGAAAAGGGCAGAGTAAAACAAAGAGGACAACAGAGGGTCTCATGGGGGGACCTGGACCAGTGCAAAACCAGGAGCATGGCACAGAATCTGACACAAGGAATGAGTAGGGAGGTTCACTACTAGTTAACCTGTCCAACTTTGCCTTGACCCCGTGACAAGAAAGAGTCTTGAACAGAGGGCTAGGTTTTGTCGCCACCAATATGCCAAATCATTTCAAAATTCACCAAGATTTCTCCTGTCACCACCATCCTTCATGTTTTTAGACCTAGACGGTGGGCCTAGGAATAAATTGTTGCACAGAGACACCACTGAGCTAGTTTTATACCTTTACTGCACATTTCTTTCAGTGATCCCAAAGCATATTGAGATATAATTTCTTTTTCATGTGTGTATTGTCTTCCCCTCCCTTTTGCTCCAACCCCCAGGCGTTGGTCTTCGTAGGGGTGTATTGTAGGCAAGCCCAATGATGAAGCATGTCACAATTTTGTGAGTGAGGGCAGTATTTTTACACAGAGCATGTGCCACCTTTTTATCACCTCTCGCTACTCCTCCTAGTGTGTTATAGATATATTAGAGTACACCAAGTTACTGTGAGGGAAAAGCAAAATCAGTTCTACAAAGGTTTCTTTCATTAGGATTTCCAAGCCTACCCCAGTCAATGTGCCCAGGTCATTGCCACCACAGTGCACAATCATGAGGTGAGGATTTTGGGAATACAGAATGTATTTAACCAAAGGCAGTAACTGATGAAACTTTAACCCTCCCTAGCTAAACCAAGTAATCTGTGCATTTGGCAAACCCAGGTCTCTGTCAATACCTCTCTTTTTTGCAGCCTAGATATAGCTGCGGCCCACAATCCATACTCTAAGCATTTTGAAGTGAAGGAGCAAAAGCAGTCAGGAGAAGGCTGAAACTGAATAAGGTAGTTTTCCAAATAAAAGAGCAGTTAAAATGGAGGTGTCTTTATTTTAAAGGTATATTTCATTGGATGCCGTCAGCATGAAAGTGAATAAAATTAGGTAGTGTCTTGGATGCCTTAGCAAGAAGTCGTATTATTGGCTGTTGTTTAAGGAAAGAAATATAAAACAGACATTGATATGCTTTTGAATCTGTGGAGTAAAGCACACCTGCTGTATCTTATTTGGAAGCAGCATGTTCCTTCCAGAATGTGTTATGAACATATGACCTACTGGTTGCACTGGGTTGCTAGGTTCACTGAGGTAAGAGTTTATTGGGGGAAGGGTATTAAAGAGACAGAACATTTTTTTAAAAGTTGAGGAGTGATGACACAATTTAAGTAATGGCAAGATTTAATTTCCAACTCAGGACTATGTAATAAACTGTTGTGTAGTATTTACATTTTTAAAAAATTAAGCTAGTTATAGGTTTGAACTCCAGTTTTTTTTCACAATTTCTCCATAATGATTGCAAAAACATCACAAACACACATAGATAGGAGTCTCTTTTTGAAAGAGAGGGAAAGGTTTAACAGACACTAACCATTCAACCA
This sequence comes from Calotriton arnoldi, assembly GCA_963921515.1. Taxonomy (NCBI): domain Eukaryota; kingdom Metazoa; phylum Chordata; class Amphibia; order Caudata; family Salamandridae; genus Calotriton; species Calotriton arnoldi. The sequence goes on along the minus strand of CAWUFW010008096.1, from coordinate 516,013 downwards.
TTCAGAAGAGGAGATAGTGTAGTCTAAAATGAAAGACATGATTTCATTTGCTGCTTTTCTCATGGTCACAGAGTGCAAAGTTGAAGAGGTTGCCATTTTATGGTTGCTTTGTATGAGAGTGGTGTACCATTCTTGTGCTTAATTTTCAGAAAACCTAACAGTGTCAAAACTATCCACAAAGAGGTAAAACAACAATATAGTCTACAAACTGAATTCATTGGTATGTACATGACTTTTTAATTCTTTATAAAAATTACACAAGAAAAGAAGATGTATATGGGAGTTTGACAAAAAAGAGTATCACAGTGATATGAAAAGATATATCACAGAAGTACTGTACTCACACTTAAAAGATGAGAACATGTTGTCTGCCTGTATATGAATTAGGAAGAAGTAATATTTGTTAAGTATGTATTGGGAAGTGTTTTTCAATGTATGTTTTAACTTATATGACCGCTTTGCATATGCTTAAATGGTGAGAAATGGTTCTTGTGGTTGCACGTAGCTATATATATGGTGGGACTTTTGAGTTTACTTAAAGATGCAGAGGGTATATATTTTTTGGAAAGATGGCTTGAAGGTGTACATCTATTAAGAAATCACATATATGTTTACATGGTGATCTATGTTCAGTAAGGGTGATGAAAATTTCATGTATATGGTGGGGGTAGTGATTTTCTTTAGAAGGATTAATAGTGCAGAATGAGTCAGATATATAGGGGCCGATTCCGATCTCGGTCGGAGGCGCACCCAATACCATTCGGTCAGGAAAAAAGCCATGCGAATGCCTGTTTCCCGACCGATCCGTACAGCACACCGAACGAGTAAGTACGATGCGCACAACAGCACAGAATCCGGACGAGCCGTACTCACCCAATCCAGGTCCTGTACTCCGACCGAGGCGAATCCGGAAACGCAGAATCGAGTCGCACGGAAGGGAAAATGCAGCTCCGTCCGGCCGAACAAGTACGATGCGCTTCCCGTACGCGCCGAACCCGTCGCTACGCACTGCACGTCAAAGCATCCGGGAGAGGCGCACATAAGCTCCGATTCGCGCCACAACACAATACACGGCTACGAGACGAACACGCCAGCGACGAGGACGACGCGAAGCGACGAGGACGACGCGAAGCAACGAGAAGGACGAACGACACGAACCAACCATGAATCCCTTCGTCCCGATCATACCAATATTCTACATTTACTACCGGAACAGGCACGGACGCGTACGGCGCAGAAGGTAAGTCAGACACCAACCACAAAACACATACAACACGTACACGACACATCACACACACACAGAGGGATGCAGAATATACTTACACCAGCAACAGCAGCACCATAGGGGCGGGATGCCCATCACCAATGCCACATATGCACACAGGGGCCTGAATGCGCACCACCACCCCTACCCAGGGGGGGCTGGATGCCTACCACTACTACCACCCTTAGCCAGGGGGGGCTGGATGCCTACCACTACTACCACCCTCACCCAGGGGGGGCTGGATGCCTACCACTACTACCACCCTTACCCAGGGGGGGCTGGATGCCTACCACCACCCTCAACCAGGGGGGGCTGGATGCCTACCACTACTACCACCCTCACCCAGGGGGCTGGATGCCTACCACTACTACCACCCTCAACCAGGGGGGCTGGATGCCTACCACTACTACCACCCTCACCCAGGGGGCTGGATGCCTACCACTACTACCACCCTTAGCCAGGGGGGCTGGATGCCTACCACTACTACCACCCTCACCCAGGGGGGCTAGATGCCTACCACTACTACCACCCTTAGCCAGGGGGGCTGGATGCCTACCACTACTACCACCCTTAGCCAGGGGGCTGGATGCCTACCACTACTACCACCCTTAGCCAGGGGGGCTGGATGCCTACCACTACTACCACCCTTAGCCACCCTTAGCCAGGGGGGGCTGGATGCCTACCACTACTACCACCCTCACCCAGGGGGGGCTGGATGCCTACGACTACTACCACCCTTACCCAGGGGGGGGCTGGATGCCTACCACCACCCTCAACCAGGGGGGGCTGGATGCCTACCACTACTACCACCCTCACCCAGGGGGGGCTGGATGCCTACCACTACTACCACCCTTAGCCAGGGGGGCTGGATGCCTACCACTACTACCACCCTCACCCAGGGGGGCTGGATGCCTACCACTACTACCACCCTTAGCCAGGGGAGCTGGATGCCTACCACTACTACCACCCTCACCCAGGGGGGCTGGATGCCTACCACTACTACCACCCTCACCCAGAGGGGGCTGGATGCCTACCACTACTACCACCCTTAGCCAGGGGGCTGGATGCCTACCACTACTACCACCCTCACCCAGGGGGGCTGGATGCCTACCACTACTACCACCCTTAGCCAGGGGGCTGGATGCCTACCACTACTACCACCCTCACCCAGGGGGCTGGATGCCTACCACTACTACCACCCTCAACCAGGGGGGGCTGGATGCCTACCACTACTACCATCCTCACCCAGGGGGGGCTGGATGCCTACCACTACTACGATCCTTAGCCAGGGGGCTGGATGCCTACCACTACTACCACCCTCACCCAGGGGGGGCTGGATGCCTACCACTACTACCACCCTCAACCAGGGGGGGCTGGATGCCTACCACTACTACCACCCTCACCCAGGGGGGGCTGGATGCCTACCACCACTACCACCCCCACTCATAGGATGGACAATGCATGACACAACCAGCACACCACAACCTAGGGAATGCAAGAAAAAGACATCCCCCCAACACCATGGCAAGCGTGTGTAGACTGTGTCAAATGCCTACAACACCGAACATGACTTTGAACATACAATGTGACCCCCTAGCACATGTGCCACACATATATGTGTGTGGCCCCCACAGTGCAAGCAGGCCATGACCATTGTGGCAATGGGGTCCAAACCCCCATCATCACTGTGACCAAAAGGTAAGTGTGGGGTCCATAGCTGAAGCACCTTTTGAACATTGTGGCAATGGGGTCTAAACCCCCATCATCACAGTGACCAAAATGTAAGTGTGGGGTCCATAGCTGAAGCACCTTTTGAACATTGTGGCAATGGGGTCTAAACCCCCATCATCACAGTGACCAAAAGGTAAGTGTGGGGTCCATAGCTGAAGCACATTTTGAACAGTGTGGCAATGGGGTCCAAACCCCCATCATCACAGTGACCAAAATGTAAGTGTGGGGTCCGTAGCTGAAGCACCTTTTGAACATTGTGGCAATGGAGTCTAAACCCCCATCATCACTGTGACCAAAAGGTAAGTGTGGGGTCCATAGCTGAAGCACCTTTTGAACATTGTGGCAATGGGGTCTAAACCCCCATCATCACAGTGACCAAAAGGTAAGTGTTGACAAAGAAAGAGCTGCAACTGCCAAACTGCATGGATGATTCCTGGTCACAGAACAAAAAACACATCAGTGGCAAAGTAGTGTATGTGTCCCATTGCAACATAAATTGGGTGAGCCAAAAACTGCAGTGCAAATAAGACATACCTTTGGCCATGTGCAGACAAACAACACCCATGGGGGCTGACACTGTCAACATTCATCAATGACACAATGACAGAAGTGACCATCAGAATGCAGACCCACATATTTGCACCAATGGGCACACAAATGCAGATACCCTGTGGAGACTGCAGATGTGAGGTGAACAGATACCATACCATGGCAGCAATGGGACACACAAACCATGATCATTGTGCTGACCGATGACCTAGGAGTCCCAGGGACAGCAGGGGAAACCCACCAAACTACATACAGCCAATGGCACACCCAAGATATGCCAATGCAGTGGTGCAGATGCACAAACACAAACAGGCAGACCCACACTGCACATCATACACAACAGGTGAGGGGGTGCCAGTGTCCCCAGGCAACCACACAACACATGAGGAGACCTGAATACCAATCATACAGATGTGCATACAGTGCCACACAAAGGTAACTCATGGATCCAAATCCCCTATGTGGGCAAGCAGGCATTGTCAGATGAGAGGGAGCACAAATCACACATGTCACACAGGCACGTAGGAACAGCAACTGACACAGCAAGACACAGACACACCACAGCACCACCCCCAGGGCCCCCACAATGTGGTGACCCTGGGCTGCATTACAATCCCACTTTGATGACAAAGCTAAATGTGGTTCACACTGTGAACCACAGTCATGTGTCCTGAGCAACAAACTACCATCACACCTACACAAGCACAAATCAATCAGCATGGCCAGTAAGCCAAGGCCAACATGGAGGCAGGGGCCTAGCCGGGCAACAACTCTCATCTGCACACACTCAACACCACACCCCTCGACCTCCAACAATGTGCAGCAGTGAAGCACACATGCACTGGTGACATTGCACATGCACCCATGACTATTCCAGGGTGGTGGGTGGGAACCAAGGTGCAGAAACACATCACACATGGCCACTCAACAAGACTCCTGAATGTCTGACACACTGCACACTACGCTGTACATGGACATGACGGCAATACCACACCAACCAATGGGATCCCAGCCACAGTCACACACCAATGAAGAAGCCAAGGTCACCCACAAAGAACACACATAGACAACAACCAACATTGCAGCCCGGACCCTGAGGAGTGCCAGCAGTCACACACACAACGTGTCACAATCACTGAAAGATAACACAAAATGGAAATAACATGACAGGGGCAAACAACAAGTGCCAAGGGGAAACCTGACTGTGACCCATCTGCGTCTGCCCACAAACTCAGCCCTGACAGCAAACACACCTATGGGTGACACCCTGATGACCAGTAATGTGCCAAGCACCCACATCACAGAGAACCCAGGGAGAAGACTTTGGGGGAACATAGGTCAACTCAGCAAGCATCACAAACAGGTACAACACTAGGGAACACAGCATGCACAGCTAAACGGAAGTGAACACACAGACATGCACATACAACACACACCTTGGGCGCAGGCAATGTCACAGGAGTACACACTGCCATGAGGGGACTCCACTCCTGTGTGAGGAAAGCTGTGCCATATGTTGCCTCAGTAGGGCCCCATCATGTCAGCTGAGCTCTTGGTCACACAATCAACAATTAGCACCAAATGAGGGCTCCCGTCACATCAGCCTGGTCATGGAAGTGCCAACGGAATCATCAGCACAGATCCAACACACTTGTATAGCAATGTTGCACTGACTACACGGATGAGTCCTTCCCCATTGATGCCCAAACCTGCATGTCCAGTGGAGATGGCCACACGGTCAGGGAAGTAGACGAATTGAACAATGGCAGGCACAACAGATGTGCAGGGGTGGAAGCCACAGATGTGAAATAGCTAATCTAAGTAGGAAATCCCATTGCCAAATACTGAACACATGACACCCTCAGATGCTGCTATGGATGACATGGATACACCACAGGATAGGACACATTCCCCCTGGACCACATGGGTTCCTGTACAGTAACACTTCATTATCATGAGACCAAATATCACCATCACTGCAGCAAGGGCATGGTTAGCATCATCAACAACATGTGCATCAGAAGCATAAGCACTAGAGAACAGAAAGTTGCTTTATTCAGCATATGTGTGGAATGAAAACAAAGTCCAGAAAAAACACAACGGCCAATGGCCAGTCCATTGTCAAAGTCCAAACAGGGTGACAGTGGCAGATGTCACCCTACGCATGCCTGCACAAAACCAGGGACAATCCACTAGGCGGGGCAACCGGGGGGGCAGGCCAGGCACCGCAGGGACAGGATCAGGGCTCACCAGGAGGAAGCAGGGAAGGGGTGGTGGGTGCTGGAGAGCCACTGACAACTGCAGTGGAGGTGTCTGACATGGTGTGTGCCGGCACAACTGGGGGCATGACTCAGATATTGTGGGTGCCGGCACGACTGCAGTGGACCCTGCAGATGGAGTGGACAGGTCCGCCACTGCAGTGCCCAAGTCAGACAGGGTGGAAGTGGACTCCACTGCAGTGCCTACCACCAGGGGAGGAGAATGGGGAACAGGCAAAGTGGGCTGGACAGAGGGGGAGGACACCCTCACCACATCAGTGGCACAGACAAGCGCAGCGGGGGTGTGGTGCCGGGAGAGCAAGTGGCAGGGGGAGAAGGCCGATCCTCTTGGGGATGGTATATCTGTGTGTGGGGGAACCTGGGGCAGGGTGTGGTGGGGGCACCTGTGGAGTGGGGGCCTGAGGGATGGAGGAAGGAGACCTGGTGCCTGAGCTGCAGGGCGGTGGCGGGGTCTTGCTCTTACGACTCCGGGGGACTTGCGGGTGGGGGCCTCAGTCTGTCTGCGCCTGGGGGAGGGTGTCCGGGGGCGAGGGGCACTCTGCTCCGTGTGGGTGGGCTTCCTCTTCCCCCTGGATGCTGGAGCAGCTGGATCGGAGGGGAAGAGGCCGAGGTCACTGAGGAAGAGGCGCTGGGTCTTTGGGGTTGCAGGTGAGGCTAGGGAGGGTGTTTTGGAGGGAGAGGCAACTGAGGACTGCGCAGTGCTCGTGGATGTGTGTGTGTGTTCCAGGGCCCCATCCCCTGTGAGTCTGGTTTCAGTCCCCTGACTGTGCGTGCGTGTGCGTTTTGTTTGTGGCGTGTGTGTCTGTGTGCTGGATGTGTGTGTGCTGGTGTGTGCCTGTGCCGGTGTGTGTGTGCTTGGGACGGGTAAGGTGCTGGGGAGTGTGGATGGAGCAGAGGCAGGAGGGGTGAGGGACTGTCTGAGGAGGGACACTGCTGCCGTCAGGGAGGAGTCCATGGACCTATTGCCCCTCTGTAGGTCAGACATGCCCGATGAGATGCCCTCCATGAACGACACCAGCTGAGTCAACAGAGCGGTGTGCGCATGGAGGACACTCAGCATGGCTGTCTGCCCTACATGGAGCTGGTGAAGGAGGTACACAGACTCCTCACTCAGGGCAGCAGGGGACACAGGGGCAGGGGGTGCGGTGCCTGGCCCAAAGGAGACACGCTCCCGAACATGGGAGCCTCCACGGACCTGGGGAATGGGAGCCGATGGGAGGGCGGTGGTGGTGCTGGTGGTGGTGGGGACAGCAACACTAGCTGGGGTGTGGTGGCTGCTGACACCCGCCTCCATAAGGGAGTCATCCTCCGAGTTGCTCTGGTCCTCAGCTGAGGTGGATGGTGCTGAGGACTCCTCGGTGTGGCTCCCCTCGCCCTCCGTGCCACTGGGTCCCTCCGACCACTCCTCGGCTGCTGACCCAGTCTGGCTCTCCGGCTCCTCCTGGTCCGTGGAGCTGTCCCCTTCCGTGGCCGTGGATGTATCTGCAAACAATGGGGAAACAGACAGACATCAGTCGCCTGCACCAAACGCACACACCACTGTGAGCACAGCACATTACAGAGCAAGCCCTGGCATCATTAGTTGTACATTGCTAAAAGTGCCCTAACTGAACAGGAGAAGCCAATTGTCAGTCTGATGCCAACCATGGCACTCACATCCCACATGGCCTTGCACCCATCTGTCTGGTGTCTGTTGGATAGCAACACCCCAGTGTGGACACATGCACCAACTACACAGTAGTTGGACAGTGCAGAGGACACGGTGTAGCATGTGGACATGCACACATCAAAACTCTTGCCACTGAGTCAGTACAGGTTTCCGGATGAAAGGGATGCCCAGAGTCAAATAGGAAATGCATGTGATGCATACCAGCGACAGACACCATGATGCACCCATGTCCTGATAGCCATCGCCACAATGGTGTGCATGTAGCACATGTCACTCCCCTGCAGGATCACCAATAAGTAGACACATGCCATGGCGTAGGCATGACTGCTAAGTCATACATCACTGTCTCAGTGATGTATGACTTGGCAGCCAGACAACAACAATCTGCACTGTGTCACAATAGTAGGTCATGGGGAATGCAAGTCATGGAGCTGCACAAGTGCACATGTACATCCCCCACACAACACATCATCTTAACCCTCATCTGTCCAGGTCATACCGATTGGACATATGGGAGACCTGTGACACTACCCTCTGAACCTGAGCCCCTCACAATCTGCTGTGAATGGGGAACAGCTGCCTGAACTTCACATTCGCATACCCCAGTCTGCACGGGCAGCTGATCAAACACCTATGTGACACACAAGTATCGTCTCCTATGGTCACATCTCCAGTGGCATGCTGAGCCCCTACCAAGAAACACCCCAGCAGTCCTGGCAACTAATCCACAGCACACTGACACAGTGGCAGACACCTGAGGGGTCAAATCACTGCGCACAATGTGTCAGCTGATACACGGGAGTGGGAGTACAGAGTGCATTGCATGGCCTGGAGTAGGCATGACTGTCCTGCCCCACATGAATGAGGGATGAGCCCTGGACAGTGGATAGCTGGCTATGTATGTGTGACACACGTAATCTGCACACTCCTGGGGCCCAAACATTGTTCCCACCCGCTGCATGGGCGTGTGCCACATACCCCAGGCACATGTGGTGGCTCAGCTCAGCAAGTGGACCGCATATCAAAGCAACACGCAGATTACATGTCCGAACACAGGTGTTGTGTGAACAATGGACCCACCCATGATGCCCACAACAGAGTTAGGGAAACAGATGCTGTCCCCCACCTTTAGTGAAGCAAACTGCAAGGACACAGTCCCAAGTGACACAATACCCTGAATGTAAGGGCCACACCTGGGTATCAGATGAGGAGTGGGCAGTGCACAATAGAGGGACATGGCTCCTGGACAACATGACTGCTGCACTGTGGCAGTTGAACCAGGCCAGAGGAGGGCACAAAGCATGTAATACAGAGTTCACAGTGCAGTCTTTGACTCACCCCCTCCTTGCTGCTGTCTGGCCTTCAGCTGCCCATCCAGGTCTGGAAACACCACCGCCAGGATCTGGAGCATGTGGGGGTCAGGGTCCGTGTTCCGCCCCTCCTGCGAGGAGGCGACAGCTTCAGCTGGACCCGTGCAATCCTCCGGGTCCAGCCCCGAAGGTCCTGCCACCTCTTCTGGCAGTTGCGGATCCGTCGCTTGTAGACCCCCACGGACCGGACAGCCCGGACGATGTCCTTCAAGATCTCCTGCTTCCGATGGGCATTAACCTGTCAGGATGACAAAGTGAAAAGGCCATTACTACACATGCAACATATCCGTGCATGACACAGTTGTATATACATGTCTCATTCACAGGGGCACATGATGTACACAGGCAGTGCAACGCTGCCCATGGACAGTTTGCCAGACGTCACTACATGGTATCATTGCATGGGAAGTAAAACCTTGTTCAAATGCACTGTCACTGCACCATACCTGTCCAGTGCATGTCACTACACACTATGGGGGTGACAACTACTCAGTGAGCCTGCTAGCCAGTGGCGTGCAGACTTTCAGCCTTGCTAGTCAGACAAAATGCACATTCAGAAAGGCAGTGCACAGAACACTCACCTGCTCCCCTGGTGTCCCATACAGCTTGCTGTACTGTGGAAGTAGGCTGTCCAGCAGGGCCTGGTTCTCCTCAAGGCTGAAGGCTGGGGCTCTCTCCACAGTACGTGCCATTGCAGGGTCCAGAGGGGCAGAGACAGCAGCAGTGCAGTGGCAGATGTCGTCCTGGAGCATGTAGTGCAGGCAAGTGAGCTCTCAGGGGAACAGCCAGCAATATATATGTGCTGGAGAGGCAGATACTGTCCCTTGTGTCCAAAGTGATAGGTCCAAGTCGTTTGCATCTTCTGAATCTGGCCAATCCATGGAATAGCAGCACCAATACACGCCCACGGCATCCTTCAAATCTTCAACTTCATGACATACATGATTTTGCAACATTGTTGTGGGTGACCAACTGAATTTCCAGCAACCGACTCGTTCGAAATTCGAAAACGCGTCCGTTGCCAGGCAAGGCCATTGTCAATGGGTGCGCACCGATCGGGCCATTGCGGTACAACGCGTACAGGGGCACAACGCGTACCCGCACACATTGAATGCAATGGGCCGGCCGGGGGCACTGATCGGTCCATTGCAGTACAACGCGTACAGGGGCACAACGCGTACCCGCACACATTGAATGCAATGGGCCGGACGGGGGCACCGATCGGTCCATTGCAGTACAATGCGTACAGGGGTACAACGCGTACCCGCACACATTGGATGCAATGGGCCGGCCGGGGGCACCGATCGGTCCATTGCAGTACAACGCGTACAGGGGCACAACGCGTACCCGCACACATTGAATGCAATGGGCCGGCCGGGGGCACCGATCGGTCCATTGCAGTACAACGCGTACAGGGGCACAACGCGTACCCGCACACATTGAATGCAATGGGCCGGCCGGGGGCACCGATCGGTCCATTGCTGTTCAACGCATCCCTGTACAAGTGACTGGCATATGTCACCATGCCTGTCTCAGATGGACATATGCCAGCCACAGATAGCTCCCAGGGAGTGAGGGGCACACCTACAACATGACAGCCTGTCCAAGCTGCATCATAAGGCATGTAAGGCTGCATTTCCTATTGTGTGTATGTTGGTGTACATGTTGTCCTGTGGGTGTCACCTGGGGGCAGCCACCCCCAGGCTGTGCACGTGTTCATGGGGACAGGATCCTGGGTGTTACGTGTACATGACCACTGTGATGTGCAACTGTTCATATCTGTGCATGTGCCATGGTCACATTTCACGGTGGTGTATGTGTATGTCATGTCACATACCCCGTGAGTCCCATGTGGGACGGTATGTTTGAGCCAGGGTGTCCCAGTGGCACAATAGTGATGGTCCTCCACAGTCTGTGTGCATGTAGTGTTTACAATGTCTCTGATTTCATGTGCACAATGGGAGACAGTCTCCACATCCACGTTGTGTGTGCATGGACTTTGATGTTGTGCGTGTGTGTGTCACAGACGTCCATGTCTGTCCTGCAGTGGCAAGTGGGACCACTACCTGTGGGGGTCATAGTTGTTTTGCTGTGGTGTATACATGATACTCCATGTAATGCCAGTGTCCATGTGGCAATACAGGGTCCCTGGGAATGTACCTGTCGTTGAGCTGTGATGCCTGGGGCACATCTGTCCTCACATGTCACTGTGGGGGTGATTGTGACACGGCAGCAGGAGATGGGAACTGTGACACGGCCTCATGATATCCAATGGGTCAACCTGGGACTAATTGATGCCACTTGTTGGACCGTGATGACAGATGTTGGCCATGTATGTACCATACATGTCCTTACGGAACTGCACACTTCATGTAGTTGTGCCTCATAATGATGTATGTTGGGATATTGAGTGTGTTCAATGCCGCATATGTGGGCTGACTGACAATCTTGCTTACTTCTCCTCTGCACTGCAGGGCTCCTGCTGTCCATCGACCATTCCCAGACCTGGCAACGATGGTGGAACGGGACAGTATCCGACGGTACCGCTTCACCAGGCAGCTGATTGAGGATTTGGCAGTGCAGTTGGCCCCACATTTGCAGGCTGGCCGGCCGTATCCTACAGCGCTGACCCCCAAGGTGAAGGTGATGGCAGCCCTACACTTCTTTGCCACCGGTACCTTCCAACATACTGTGGCGACTGCTGGTGGGATGTCACAGACCATGTTGAGCCGTGTGCTCCGCGATGTTTTGGCGGCAATGTTGCTATTCCTGAACCGGTACATCTATTTCCCTAGACTGCGACGACTCACTGACGTGAAGAGTGACTTTTATGCCCTGGGGAGGATGCCGCATGTCATTGGCTCCATTGATGGGACACATGTGGCTTTGGTACCACCACAGGCCCAGGAGCAGGCCTACAGGAACCGCAAGCACTACCACTCGGTCAATGCACTGGTGGTGTGTCTTGCAGATATGACCATCACACACGTGTGTGCCCGTTTCCCTGGTTCAGCACACGATGCCTTTGTGATGAGGAGTAGTCGCATCCCCAGGATGATGGCACAGATGCAGAACCAGCGTGCCTGGCTTGTCGGTGTGTACTGACTTTGTGCCATTGTGTGTGATCTGATCTGTAGTATTCCGCCCACTTTTCCAAGTCAGCTAATGTGCACTTGTCTGTCCGTAGGTGACTCGGGATACCCCAACATGCCGTGGTTGCTGACACCCCTCAGGAACCCTGTGACACCAGCCCAGATGCGCTACAATGAGGCACATGGTCGGACCAGGAGAGTGATTGAGCGGACATTTGGTCTCCTGAAGAGCCGCTTCCGCTGCCTGGACAAGACCGGAGGGTCCCTCCCATATGCCCCTGCGAAAGTGTGCAAGATTATCATCGTCTGCTGCATGCTCCACAACCTGGCAGTGCGGAAGGAGTTGCCTCTCATCCAGGATGACAATGACCAACATCCGCCACCTGTGGAGGATCCTGGCCTGTACCACGATGCCAGTGACGATGATGATGATGATGATGAGGGTGATGTCCGCACACAGCTCATCACCAACTTCTTTAGCTGAATGTGAGTATCCTGAGGTGTCATGTCAATGATGTGAGTTGGCATGATATGTGTAGGTGGTGCTCTGGTGCTGTTGGAGTGTGTCCATGGGCTACTTGACTGGATGTGTGTTGCGATGTGTGCTTACAGGTGGTCTGTACTCCCCAACAGTGTTGACATGCTAACTTGGTTCTGGGTGGGTATCTTGTAACATGTATTGTGCATGAGTTTTGCTGTTCTGTCCTGTTCTCCATTGCTTTTGACTGTGTGTCATTTCTGTCCTTCACAGGGTACTTTCAGATTCGTTTGGTCAACTGTGTCCACCGACGACGTGATTACACTTCCAGGGTGGTAGCTGTTGTGTCCCTACAGGTGATGTGCGCCACACCCATGGACTTCCTTCCGTCTACAGTTGTTGACTGTGTGCCCGCTGCCAGGTGGGATTACCTTGCATCTGTAGTGGTTACGACATGTTGCAACTGTGTAATAAACCTGTGCTTCACTTTGTGATGTGCGTTGTCTGTAGTCACACATTTGACTGCCATTTGCTTACTGCACCTGAGGGCTACTTGACTACAACTGGGAATGGGTGTGGTGTCTGTGCATTGCACCGTCTTCCCTGGCAACATCTGTGTAGGCAATGAGTCAGATGGCCTAGGTGTGTATGTGTTGTGTAGCCCTGGTGGTGTGTCTCACTCATATGTGTCACGTTGCCTTTACTCACATGCCTGTGTTGTACTTGCTGTTGCAGTTCGCATACACAGTGTAATTTTGCAGTTCATCATCCCCATAACAGCACCCACGTTGGAATCACAACAGAGGCAAGTATGGTGTATTAGTGTGTTTATTGTGATACATTTGTGTGAATAGTGCATAGGATGGGTAGTGCTGTACATAAATCTTGCAATCAGAAGTTCCTAGGTGAATTGAAAGTCCTGGTAGACAAAATCCCCAGTATCGGGGCCACAGTTGTCTGAGACATTGGTCCAACTTGTACTCCCCATGCAATGTGTGGGAGTAGTGTTGCCGTCAACAGGGTGAACAGTCTGTGCACAAAGGTGAACATCCAGAACAGGTTCAGGCTTCCTGGGAGTTGCGCTTGGCCATCGGCCTCTCACTTGCCCCTCCTCGGACGACCCCTCTTCTTGGGGGGGCCCCTCAAGTACAGGCTGCTGCGGTGCAGGGGACTCTCCGCCAGAGTCATCCTCCCTCCCTGTGGCAGTTGCAGTTTGGGCAGCACCAGATGTTGTTGGCACACAGGGAGGTGTGGACTGGTTGCTGTTCATCTGGCGGAGGCATTGTAAAATGTCCCTGTGCACCGCCGTCATCTCATGCAGTGCATCCCACTTGGACTTCACGCGGGACATGTGTGAGTCCACGCGGGACATGTGTGACTCCACGTGGGACATGTGAGAGTCCAAGCGGGCATGATGGGCAGCCTGCTGCTATTTCATGTCTCTGAGGAGCCCCACTACCTGGCTGAGGTCTCCGGTGCTGGACTGGTACTCATCAGCTATGCGTACCAGTTGTGGGTCATCATGCACACCAGCAACCTCTGCAAGCAGCGACCTCTGTCTCCCACCCTCCCACCACCCCTGCTGACATGTGCAGTGCGTGCAGTGGCACGCACAGATGACCCTGGTCCACCTTGGGGGTTGGTGGTGGTGGTGGTGTCCATGGCCCCAGGTTGGTCCAGGGTCCCTGTGCTGGTGTTGCTCCTTGTTCTGTCCATGTCGGCAGGGATGGTATTTGTGGTGACAGTCGTTGGAGGGGTGGGTGCAGGGGGTGCAGCTGGTGGTCCTGCTGGTGCTGCAGCTGGTGGTCCTGCTGGTGCTGCAGCTGGTTGTCCTGCTGGTGCTGCATGTAGACTTGCACCGGATATGCCAGGTTGGTCTTCTTCGTCCGAGGAGGGCAGAGGCTGTACGACACCAGTGAGCTCCGCATCCTCTTGAGCCTGGGACTGGGACTCCTCAGCGTCTGCTGCTGTGTCCCCATCATCACCTGTTTTTGGGAGACACACACAATGTATGTTATGTTTCTGCAGGCATCAATGGTTGACACACCTGACAGTTGTGACTGTGCCTCTGGGTGCGGGCCTGTACATTGCATTGTCCTAAGTCGTCACAGTCAGGGGTTGATTTTGGTGTGGCACATTGTCCTGCATTATTTGGGCATTTCTATGTATTTGTTGGGGTGTGAACATGGTCTGCATTGGTTGAATTTGGTTGACTGCCGGCCCTCCTTCCCACCCAGCCAGTCAGTTATCCCACCATGGACTGTGCTTGCATTGCAGGGAGTGGAAGTTGTCTCTCAGGATGTCAGTCAGTGGTGTTCTGCTGTTTGTTGGTGCACAGTTCCCAGCAGGGCCTTGTGCTCCCCACAGCAGTAGCCAGTGTCAGCCATCTTGTGAGTCCTTCTCCACTCCCTGTGATGTGAGCATGGTTCAGGGTGGTGTTGATGGGCCAGTTGTGAGGGTGACCAATATCTGTGACTGCCACTCCCATCATGCTATTGCCTCCACCCCACTTCCCAGCATTCCCATACTTACTTGCTTTTGTGGGGAGTTCAGTATGTGTGGGTGTGAGAGCAATGGCAAGATGGCTGACAGTGGTGTCCTGCTGTTGGTTGGTGTGCAGTTCCCAGCATGCCCTTGTGCTCCCCACGACACAGCAACAGTGTCAGATATCTTTGATGGGCCTTTCCACTCTCTGTGGGATGTGCATGCGTGAGTGTGAGCTTGCTGGGCCATGTGGTGGGGGATGTAGAGCTGTGACTACGACTCCCATCATGCTATTGCCTCCACCCCCCTTCCCAGCATTGAAGCAGGGTCCCGTTTTACCATATAAAAATCCCCCATGCAGAATCCTGCTCTGCTCAGGCAGATGAAACCCACATATAGGCCCTACCAGTCAGGCTCAGATAGAATGTCTTAAATTGCCCATTTTCCTTCGTCCTGGGAATGCATTTCACATAGGCCCAAGCCCAGCTCCCTACATAACCATATCTTACATAGGACCAAGCATACCTTCCTAGATACAAATGTGTAGGCCCAAAAAGCCAGTGACTCCTGCTCTCATTTTATAATAATAATAATAATACAGATCGTAGGCCTCACTGATCTGCTAGCAGAGATCTGTTCCATCCACCGAGAGACAATATCAGTCCCCTCTTGTGACTTTCCACAGTTACAAGAATAAGGGTGGCCCCCACCCATGTGACAATCTGTTGGAACATCTGGCAGTGTCACATGCAAGATCTGCGATATTCTTAGCTATGAAACTTTCCGCGCTTGCTTAACTGGAACTCAAGGCAGGAACATGACCAGGAATTAATATATTAAATATTAATTCTAAGCACTTTTTACGGTAAAAGTTATCCTTTGTTTACTTTTTGCGGTCAAGAACACTGATCATCTGCTAAGCGCCCTGTTCCATCATGATACCACTTCTCGGTTTTATATCAAACTTCCCAGTTACTGTAAGCGGGCGGTTAAGTGCCTGCGTCAGACCTCGTGCCAGGCGTAGGAGTAAGTTCTGCATTAAGTTCTGCCTTTTTCCATATAAAGGTCTTCACCCAGGTCCAGGCCCTGAACTCCTCCTATAGTGCTCAGCACTTGAGTTCCCAGTCGACTGATCTCTTCTCTAGGGCCTAGAAGCCTATTCTGAGGTGGTAATGCTCTTCTTTGATTGCCAGCCTTTTGGCTTTGTCAGCCTATCTGATTATTCTGCCTTTTGGCTTTGTCAGCCCCTCTTATTTAGCTCATCAAA
This sequence comes from Calotriton arnoldi, assembly GCA_963921515.1. Taxonomy (NCBI): domain Eukaryota; kingdom Metazoa; phylum Chordata; class Amphibia; order Caudata; family Salamandridae; genus Calotriton; species Calotriton arnoldi. Next base: position 499,830 of record CAWUFW010008096.1, on the reverse strand, counting down.
GCCCAAGCCATTGCATTTAACTTAGTTTAAACTACGTAGTCTTGAATGGTGTTGCTTTCTTAAGAAAAGATTTGCCTTCTAGGCACTATCCTATTCATCACCTTCCTTTAAATTCAGGGTTGCCCCTTGGGCAGCTTCTCATAGAAAGATAGATAGATATACATTTCTGCTTCATAACATTGTCGATGCATTTATTTTTTCATCCTGCTCATGTGTTGATGGGCAACATTTAAATTGCACTGTTTCCTGTGGTTTTGAATTGCTTAATAAAGTGCTACTGTGTTTTACATCGTTGTTCCTTCCTTTCAAGTGAACGAGCAGAGTGCGGGTCAGGCTCTCAGGAGCCGGTAGGCAGAAGGGTGTGGCCATCCATTTACCCTCAAACAGCATGCCCATGCTTCCTTCCTTTTGACTCTGCTTCCCTGTGGGGTGGGCTGGCTGTGCTGACAGGATGGCTGGGAGTGTTGTCCTGGCAGTTGTTTGGCTAAAAGTCCCAAGAGTGTCCCTGTGCTTCACACAACATAACCCAGGGTGGTGGTTCTTTGTGGGATCTTGAGTTAGGATGGGAGGCATTGCATTCTACCAGGTGGGTTCTGTGGAGTTTGTGTTGAGGGGGTGTGAGGGGAGGTGCTTGTGACTATGGTCAGTGCTGCAAGTCCTCCTTCCCACCCAGCCAGCCAGATATCCCACCATGGAACGTGCTTGCATTGCAGGGAGTGGAAGTTGTCTCTCAGGATGTCAGTCAGTGGTGTCCTGCTGTTTGTTGGTGCACAGTTCCCAGCAGGGCATTGTGCTCCCTGCAGCAGTAGCCAGTGTCAGCCATCTTGTGTGTCCTTCTCCACTCCCTGTGATGTGAGCATGGTTCAGGGTGGTGTTGATGGGCCAGTTGTGAGGCTGAGCAATATCTGTGACTACCACTCCCATCATGCTATTGCCTCCACCCCCCTTCCCAGCATGCCCATGCTTCCTTCCTTTTGACTCTGCTTCCCTGTGGGGTGGGCTGGCTGTGCTGACAGGATGGCTGGGAGTGTTGTCCTGGCAGTTGTTTGGCTAAAAGTCCCAAGAGTGTCCCTGTGCTTCACACAACATAACCCAGGGTGGTGGTTCTTTGTGGGATCTTGAGTTAGGATGGGAGGCATTGCATTCTACCAGGTGGGTTCTGTGGAGTTTGTGTTGAGGGGGTGTGAGGGAGGTGCTTGTGACTTTGGTCAGTGCTGGAAGTCCTCCTTCCCACCCAGCCAGCCAGATATCCCACCATGGAACGTGCTTGCATTGCAGGGAGTGGAAGTTGTCTCTCAGGATGTCAGTCAATGGTGTCCTGCTGTTTGTTGGTGCACAGTTCCCAGCAGGGCCTTGTGCTCCCCGCAGCAGTAGCCAGTGTCAGCCATCTTGTGTGTCCTTGTCCACTCCCTGTGATGTGAGCATGGTTCAGGGTGGTGTTGATGGGCCAGTTGTGAGGCTGAGCAATATCTGTGACTACCACTCCCATCATGCTATTGCCTCCACCCCCTTCCCAGCATGCCCATGCTTCCTTCCTTTTGACTCTGCTTCCCTGTGGGGTGGGCTGGCTGTGCTGACAGGATGGCTGGGAGTGTTGTCCTGGCAGTTGTTTGGCTAAAAGTCCCAAGAGTGTCCCTGTGCTTCACACAACATAACCCAGGGTGGTGGTTCTTTGTGGGATCTTGAGTTAGGATGGGAGGCATTGCATTCTACCAGGTGGGTTCTGTGGAGTTTGTGTTGAGGGGGTGTGAGGGGAGGTGCTTGTGACCTTGGTCAGTGCTGCAAGTCCTCCTTCCCACCCAGCCAGCTAGATATCCCACCATGGAACGTGCTTGCATTGCAGGGAGTGGAAGTTGTCTCTCAGGATGTCAGTCAGTGGTGTCCTGCTGTTTGTTGGTGCACAGTTGCCAGCAGGGCCTTGTGCTCCCCACAGCAGTTGCCAGTGTCAGCCATCTTGTGAGTCCTTCTCCACTCCCTGTGATGTGCGCATGGTTCATGGTGGTGTTGATGGGACAGTTGTGGGGGGCAATATGTGTGACTACGTCTCCCATGATGCTATTGGCTACACTGACTTGGCCAGCATACACAAAATTCCTTCCTTTCAGTGGTCTTCACTGTGTGTTGGTGTTGTTGTGGTGGCTACATGTCTGGATGTGTTTGTTAGTTCTATTTGTGCCACTGCCTAGCTGTAGTTGTAGTTGTGTTTGTACATGTGATGGCACGGTTGGATGTAACTTTTTTGATGGCATGTGTTGTGTTTATCTGACTGACATACACATTTTGGGATGATTCTGTTCTGGTTGCTGTGTAATTGCTATGAGTGCATGGTTTGACTCTCCCTTGACAGTGATGTGTGTGTGTATTGTGGCAGAATATTGTGTACATTTGTTGTGTACTCACCAGGCTCTGGGATGTTCTCTAGTCCATATACGCTCACTGGCGGAAGGATGGCCCGCACCTTCTCCTCCCAGGGCCTGAGGTATACTGGCTTGGCAGGAGGGCCACTGCCGGTGTATTGGCTCAGGAGGTAGTCTTTCTTGAGCAGGTCCCGGACCCTCCTGCGCACGTCATACCACCTGTTCTGGATGTCGGTCTTTGTGCGCAGACATGGTGATTGTGCGTTCACCCTGTTGATGATCCTCTCCCACATCTTGGTTTTCTGGGAGATGGGGGTCTGTTGGACCAGTGTGCCAAACAGCTGTGGCTCTACCCTGAGGATCTCGTCTACCATGACTTCCAATTCACAATCTAGGAACTTGTGATTCTTCTTGGGGGCATGGTGATGGGTGGTGATGGTGAGTGATGTGTGTGTTGGTGTGCAGGTGAGGGTGTGTGAGTGTGTGTTTTGCTGGGTGTATGTGAGGTAGGTATTTGTTGGTGTGCTGATGGTGTGTGGCTTGTGTGAGGGATGAGCTGTGGGTGTGTGGTTGCTGTCTCTTGGGTGCTGGCAGTGGAATGGCATTTGCAAAGGATCATGGTTGTGATTTGTGTCCTTTATATGGGTGGAGTTGTGGGTGTGTCTTTGTTCTCTGTCCCCCCCAGTATTTATTGGCTTTGTAATTGCTTGTTTGGCCTTTTTTTGTGTGATTTTTCCTTTGTACTGTCTGTGCATGTTGGAAACGTTCTTGTGACCGAGTCGGACCCTGCATTTGTCTCGTACGGTGTTCTCCGTTTCGTTCACGCTGTGTTTGTGCAGTTTTCTATGCTGCGTACGCGTCGGTCGCGGTGTTTTGTGTTGCTTCGGCTCGGTTTTGTATGCGTGTCGGTCGTGCGGCTTGTTCTCCGTCCGACTCGGTCGTGGTTTTCGCGCCTTGCATCGTACTTTGCGGTTTGGAGTTCGCGTGTACGTTTCGGTCGGATTTGTTCCGGGTGCGTGTCGGTCGGTTCGATTCGCGTGTTTTTCCGGCCGGATTGCTGTTTTCCGTGCGGCTCGGTCGTTCGGCTTGGGTTCTGTACGTGTCGGTCGGATTTTGCACGCTTTGCATCTTACTTGGCGTGTCGGGCGCCACAGGTACGTGTCGGTCGGTATAATTTCCGGCTCCGAGTCGGTCGGTGCTTTTTCCGGCCCGAATCGGAATCGACCCCATAGTCTCAACTGTTATGTATCTAACAGTAATGAAGATTCTTCCATTGTCAGTCAGGAAGTAGTCAGGTACATTCATGGAATCACCCAACCACTAGTGAGGCAGTCATCAAATCAGTGATTCAGTATCCATGGAGTTATTCTATTACCTAGACACTACACATGTACTCTTGCAATCAGGCAGGCAGAAATTATATAGTCATTCAACTATGGAGGCACTACTTATACATTCATCTAATCACCCAGACACTAACCATTTACTTATGAAATTAACAAGGCTGTAACTATGCAGTCATTGTTACACTTGCGCAGAAGCTGTGCAGTCATCTAAGGATACACTTACAACCCATGCAGTCATTGAAATACTGAGGCACACCAATGAACTCATTCAAACACTTAGGCACTCTTCATGCGCTCATCAAATTACATAGAGAGTACCATTGTAGTAAACCCATTATCCATTCAGTACCTATTCACTCATTTAATTGCTGAGGCAATACTCTTGCACTAATACATTCACCCCAGCAGTATACTTACTTTCATCCAATCTCTCAAGCTTTAACAATGGTGTCATGCAATCACTCAGACACTAGTCATGCACTCATCTAATAAGCCAGGCACTACTGATTCACTCATTGAAATATCCCGGCACTACCCATGTAGTTATCTAATCACCCAGGCACTGCTGATTAACATATTCAATTACCCAGGCACTACCCATGTAGTTATATAAACACCCAGGCACTACCTGGTCACTGAACCAAAAACACATGGGCATTACTTTCAAAGCACAGGGATGCATCATATTTACAACAATATGATGGATCCCTATGCTCTCCTCTGTGCTGGCATAGAACTGGCTGCCATGCACTAACGGAGGCACCCTTGTACCATGGTTGATTGATTTTGTGCAGGAAGGTAGTTTCCTCTTTGTATGCGTGCTGTAGAATGCAACACACATAGAAACAGGAAAAAATTAGGAGAAAGAAAAGTATTTCTCCTCGTTGCATCTCCCTACACCTCCCCTGGGGAGCACCACACAAAGCAACACCCATGCCATGCTTCTTTCACGCATAGTGCAGCCTGAAAAGCACTTGTATTTATAAGGCCATGAAAAGCTACTCAGAATGGCTTTATGTGGCTTTGTAAATATAGACCACCACATTACGGTGTCGGTGTGTCAAAAAAAGTGACACTTTGGAAAGTGCATGGGGCTTATAAATATGCCTTCTTGCATTGATGTTCATTTTAAAATTTACTATAGAAAGGATATATTGTTCTTACACCATGTATAAGTGAGAAGTGAGATATGCTGTAGCTGTGTTGTCAAGAGAGTGCTAAAATGTTGAGGTAGCTAATAAAAAGGTTTTGTGTTTTGCCCTCTGTTTGTTATATATTGAGGTAAGTGCATGTAGTAATATTTCTAGGTTCATCTGTAGATTTAAAACTGTGCCATAACCTGAAAACTGTTTTTGTATTATGTGTAAGTTAGTAGTAAAGTAGTTGGTAGATTGGGTAGGGTATAAATTAAAATATACTTTTTTTTTACAGAACAGTATCTACTTATCTACACACAGTTACAATGCCAACAAAAGCTCGGATGAAAAAGCAACAGAAGCAACTACAGTATGTTTGCAGAAATGAGTTACAAAAGGGGCAAAATGCAGAAAAAGTGGTGAAAGAAAAAAGAGCTACTTGTAAGAGGACAAAGTCATTTCTTAAAAGTATATGCACTTACTTACAAAAAATACAAAATAAAGAAACTGAAATTATGACTATGAGAGACAATAAGAGTGGACAAACTGTACATTGAAAGAACAGAAAACATTGTAAAGGCATGGCTGCACCTTAACCAGGAGACAGAAGCAGTTTAAGGAAATCAGAGCCAGAATGCTTCGTAGTAGAGTGGTCATAAATCTACAGAGAACTATGAAGAAGTATAGAAGAAGGAGAGATGCACTGAAACAGAGAGATGCACTGAAACAGAGACAACAAGTTGAGAGAATAGTTGATAAGGCCTTTGCTTTGAAGAGGAAACTTTTAAATTTGATTCTAAAAAGAATGGAGATTCTTGACAAAATGGTATTGTGCATGAAAAGAAAAAACCAGAAGAAAAGGTTAGTGAATAGAAGTAACATTTGTACAGTTTTTAGTAGAGAATGGATGCATACTTCTAGTTAATTAATGAAGAAAGCTATCTCCAGGATAACTGATTAGTTCATGTTATTGATGAAAGCGGACGATGTTATGAAATGAAGCATGGCAGTCCTATAGGAAAAGAGGTGATTGTACCGGGAAATATAGAAGAAGTGATTGCAGAAGAGGTACAAGGGAGGTGTAGTGAGGCCCCTGTATACAAATGGAATTGTAGTAGTATTTGTAGTATTAGTCCGCAATCCATTGATATATTAAGTAAATTCCTACGCATATTTCAAGGCAAAGTTTAAAACACAAAATAAGTGCTTTACAAGGTTTGGATCCTTGCAAGCTGAGAAAGCATACAAATTTGCAGGGACACTCACTAGTTTGTTTATCAAAGAAAGTGTGCCAAACCACTTTTCATCATTTTAGGATGTTAGCTGTACACCACTCAACAATGCGAACTTTAGTTAAGAGGCTGTATTATGTTTAAACTCCTGCTTTAAAGTTAGGAAAAATGAATAGGGCACTTTTGCATGGTACTGTGGCAGAGGAAGAAAATGTTTGTGATGATGTACAGTTTTGTTTCTTTGGTCCAGAACAGGACTGTAGGGAAATTGAAGAGTTGATAACAGGAGGAGTTGTAGAACAGGACACAGGCACTACAGTTGATAGTTTTGAAAAAGAGATTACAATATTTAAGACAGTATGTGCTGAAAAAACAGAGTATGCTTGTATATGTTTATATATGATGTTGACGCACTCACTGCAAGAATCAAACATGGACTGTTGACTTATATTTAAAAAGTGAAATAGAGAATAATGCTAAGTGGCAAAAGTTTGCACTGTATTTGTTTGTAGAAGAAAGATTTCACATGACAAGTTATATGTAAGTACTGGTAAAATAAATTAGAGGATAATAAAATGCCTGCTAGAGCTGTGCATAACAAGTTAGAACTGGTTCCCATTCCAGAAGCACTTCAAGGTTTAAATATTTATTTGTCCATTCTTATCCAAACTGTACATCCATTTCAGGTTATAGTACGTATTGAGCCAAAGACAGGCGAGTTACCCCGAATAGAGCTGCAAAAATGTCTAAAAGGTAGAGTACTGTATTTGCCATTAGATGTTAAGAAAAACATTGAAACAGTAGGGGTAGATAGAGATTTAGAGGAAGAACAAGTAATTCTCGTAAATGGTGTGCCTACCAAGAACAAGAAGATATGGCAGGAGTTAGTAGATTTTACCAAAGTTAAAAAAAGCAACTTTATATCTGGTAAAAAAACAATGTTTACTATAGAAATGTGGAAAGCCTGCAATATATCACACATATGGAGGATCAGACATTTCCAACAACAGGTCAGATTGAGAAGGTAGATCAGTCCAGGACAAAAGAAATTTATGAACATTATAGCATCCACCTTTGCATTCAAAAGCGGTTATTGGTGATGCCATTGAGCTGTTTCAAATGAAGGGAGCACCATTAAGTGTGTGGGGAAAAAAGTTTATAAGCTCAGTGTTTCCTACATCTTTTTCCTACTGGAGTAGGTGGCAGGTATGATGAGCGGCCTGTGCAAATACCTGCAGCTGAGTATAGATGTAGTAGACTTTATTCAGAAGACTATAGATTTCATCAGTGTGTTCCTTATACATATCACCTATTATTTGAGAGTGACTTGTCTGGCCTCTCATATGCTGTGAATCATATTCTAAAAAAAGGAGTTAATAGGCATAATATATCAGCAAGAGAACCTTTGGAAAAATTTCAAGGAAAAGATGAGCACTTGGAATACAATTTAATAAACTTAATAGCATGTCGGCATGGGACTAATGATTATTGGTATCAGCGTCAAGGTGAACTCAAGTGCATGTTGAGGAACCTTGGAGCACCTACTTGGTTCCTGATGGTGAGTTGTGGTGAATATGCTTGTGATGACCGTCTAGAATTCTTGCAGGAAGCAAATTTAAATATAAAAGACATTCATCTGAAGACACCAGGAGAATTGTTCTTACTAGACCCTGCAAATGTTTGCAGATATTTTTAATCACAGATTTCAAGCAATGATGGCTTTTATCTTGAACAAAACAAAACCTCCTCTTGGTTACGTGATGGATTTCTTTTGGCATAAAGAGTACCAAGCCAGAGGTGCTCCCCATATTCACATGCTGTTGTGGGTAAAAGATGCCCCAAAGTTTGTGTTGGCTTTTATTGAGCAGTATGTAACTTTCTCAATAATAGAGAATAGTGACATAATTTTAAGACAAGTTCTTCAAATCAAAAATCACAAATGCAGAAATTACTGTCAGAAAAATACAGAGCAAAAGGGATTTTTTTACAAAATGTCGTTTCGGATTCCCACGAACTGTCATCTCACAAGGAAGAGTCAACAGCTTTTTGTCTGCAGTCAGACATACACTAACAAGGAAATCCCCCAAAAATACATACAACCTAAGAATAACAGAGGCATCCAAGTACATTAATGGCTACAACCCTGTGATTCTGAAGATGTGGAATGCAAACATGGATGTGCAGTTTGTTGCAGACAACTCAATTGCTGTTCCTCTGTATGTTGCATCTTTTATAACAAAGTCAGAGAAAACTGAGATGAAAGAGATGTGGGAGGAGATTGCAGCAGAAAAGAGTCTTACAAAGAAATTTTACAGTTTTAGTTTGAAAATGCTTTCTCACAGAGAGACAGGCTCCTATGATTGTGAAACCAGATAGGCTCAGCTAGTTTGTTTTCTAAATCTAGAGGAGTTCTATGGGTGAGTTTAGGGCTTCCTAAGACTCGTAACAGAGTACTCAAGTCTTTTCCTGAAATTCAATATCTTGCCAAATTTGAGCCACACAGTACAGATATTCTGAAGAGTAACCTGCTGAATATATACTATCCAAGAAGAAGTCATCATCTGGAAAGCATGTGTCTTTATGAAATACTTCAACATTATACTTCCAGAAGTAATGTCAGTGAAAACATAGATGTAGGAAAATTTGCTGTGGCTGGATGCAAAGGATGTTTGGTGAGACTTAACAAAGGAAATGCAATCAACCTTTGAAAGCTAAGTTGCTAAAGTCCAGACAAAGAGAGTTTTTCTATTTAGCATTGTTACAGTTGTTTAAGCCATGGCGAACCTGAAAGTGAGTTACTTGGAGAATCTGAATGTTATGAAGACTCTTTCAACGCTGTGAAAGACAGCATTGAGTGCTCTGTGTTTCCAGTGTATCTTCAAATGTTGAAAGATGAGATTGAACAAGAAGAAACAATTGCAGCTGAGATAACAAGAGAGAGTTCTCAGAACAGTCAAAGTTCAGCACCTGGAAGTCAAGATCCTCTTGGACAGCCAATCATTGAAAATGAAGCTGCAATAGCTATGAATGAGGTGGAGAATGCAATGCAGCAAGTAAGAACGGACACTGTGGATCTAGAACTACTAATACAGCAATTGAATACAGATCAGAAATACATTTTTGAAGAGGTAAAAGGTAAAGTAGAACATGTGTTTCTCCATGAGAATAAAAAGTGTGCATGTTCTACATGTAAACCAGTTCTATTGTACATCATTGGTCAAGCTGGAAATGGAAAAACTTCTTGATTAAAGTACTGACAAGTTACCTACAGAAGAGAACAGATTCAATTTGATGTGTGTAGTCACTGCACCAATAGGCTTAGCTGCTCATAATGTTAAAGGAGTTACCCTTCATTGATTATTAATGCTGCCTGTTGAAAATGACAACAAATTACAATACAACAAATGATCTGGTGATGCATATCATGAAGTGGAAAGAGTATTAAATAAATTAAATCTACTCATTATTGATAAAGTCAGCATGGTGTCTAACCTAATGCTAGCTTTTATACATTTAAGAATGCAACAAATATTAAAAACTGACTATGATGTATTTTTCGGAGGAAAACACTTAATAGTCTTTGGAGACCTGCTACAACTAACTCCTGTAAAAGGACAACCTGTATTTAAGAAACTACTACATAATGAAACAAGGAATTCACTAGGAAGTATTGGAAATGTAAACATGTGGGAAAACTTTCAATGCAAAGAGTTAATCCAAAATATGCACCAAGCATCAGATATGTATTATGCAGATATACTAAAGGATATAAGAGTGGAGTCCTCACAAAAGAGGGAAAGACATTATTACAAACCTGTATCATCAAAAATTTGTTTCCATGTAATATTTCAGCTGCTGAAGTAATGTACAATTTTGTTAAGGAAGAGAAGTCTATTGTTTGTTTGATGCCAAATCTTGAGGAGTTTAGTAAATTCAAGGAACAATTATTGCAACTGGAAAAAGAAGAGATTGTCGAAATTAGAGCAAATGATAAAATGTAACATCATGGAGTTAGTGCTACTAACAGAAAAAACTGCAATCAAAATTGGATAGTTTAGAAAAGTCTGTGTTGAAAACTGCAGGTTTAGAAAAACAGTTACGTATCTGTAAAAATTGTCATGTAATCTTACGTCGTAATTTAAAAGTTGAAGAAGGGCTAGTGAATGGTGCCATGGGTAAAGGTATGACGTTTGTTAATTATCCAAACAGGAATACTTAGCCTTAGAATTTGATGATATTGCTGAAGTTAAGCATATTGGTAGATGTGTTGTAGGTTTCCTACTTGTGAAAAACTTGTATGTCCAGCGAAAGCAGTTCCCAGTGTCTTTAGCGTATTCAGTAACTATTCATAAATCGCAAGGTTTAATTGTAGATACATGTGTTGTTAATATTGGTAGTACTGTATCCAAAGAAATAATGTTCTTTGTCTTGAATTAGAAAATTGTCTGGTTTATTTCACATTGATTTTGATGAGAAGAAAGTAAGTGCTGATAAAAGCTGTGTAACGGAGTGTAATTGGTTAAGAGCTCAATATGCACCTCATTTAGGCCAGTATCCTGTGGTTCCAAAAGCAATACTGTGTGCAAAGTGGAAAATATCTAAAGAGTCTAACACAGTTGAACAGAAAGATGAACAAAAAGAAAATCAACAAGGAGGTAAGAAAACAAAACTAGATCACAATGAGGAAATACCAGGCTTTCACTTTGATAATACATCTGGAGTGAACTGTTATGCAAATGGAGTGTTAAATGGACTCTATCATTTGCCTCATTTTAAAAATTCTATTAAAGAAAAGGTAGATAAAAGAATGTCTTCACAACTGTGTAGTTTACTTGAAGAATTAGGAAGTGATAGAAGTATTATACATTCTGCCACTGGAATAGGAAAACTCACCGATGATTGTACTGGATCAGTAGTGTTCTCTCAAAATCTTCAGCAGATGATCAAGAATTTCTAATGGTAATGCTAGGAGTATTAGATGAAAAAGATGTGAATATCAATGAATTATTTGGTTTAACTTGTAACTGGACCCATAACTGTGAAGAATGTGAATTTATGTCTAGCACTGAAATCATTTCAAAACGATTCCTCTTCTTGACATTACCAGATTGTGAAGCTGTGCAGTTTGAAGATTTAACTACAAATGCTCATCAAGATATGACATGTCCAAACTGTAGATCAGAACTTAGGTCAACGTTGTTGCCACAGAGGTATGGAAAATATATAATAGTCATGCTCAACGATGCTGAGTGGATGGTACTAAGTTAGCAACTGAAATTACAAACTTTACAGCTGCACAAATTTCGATCTCAAAAAGAACTTTCACAACTATAGCAATCATATTTCATGAAGGAGTTAATGTAACCTCTGGACACAACACAATATATTTAAGATGTCAAACAGGATGGACAGAGTGCAATGACATACAAGTGACATTCAAATCAAGGCAACCCAAAAAGTTACCAAACTCATATCTGCTGTTTCCTAAACCAAAGTTCTAAGGAGAATGTAAGATAAGAAAATGTGGTATTGTGTTGATATATATGTGGATAATGTGTTTCTGAGACATTATTTGGCCTATTGGGGGTATTGTCTACAGCAAGCTGTTAGAAATGAAGGACTATTTTTAACTGCAGGGAAAGGAATGTATAAATATTTGAGGACTACATTGTGTTACTACAGATAAAAAGTAAATGGAGGTACTATAATACAGTAGCCTTAAGTTGCATGTGAAAAGTCTCTTCACCAGTAAATAAAAGTCCCCTTTTGTTTCTGCTACAGCAACTTCTATGTTGTATTATGAGTTATGTTTTTTACACATGGACTAAGAACAGTTTAGATCTCATTTGGCCTGCTTCATAATTGCTTGACATTTTGTACCAAATATAATAATATCAGAAACAATTTTACCATATTGTTGTTTTCATTAAGGTAGTAGGCTATCAGCAAGCCAGTATTAAAAAACTTTTAGTGAGTGCAGTGAATAGTATGACACAGTTATAATGATCTACTGTGCACATTTTTTTTTTTAATCCATTGATTGTTTTTTCCCACTGTTTCATGATGAGACTTCATACAAAGCACTGTTGAAAGTGAACAAGTATAAAAGCTGAAAACAGGAAAAAACAGAAGAACAAATGTCTATGTTGGTAAAAAATATTGTATGTTGTTTGGTTGCACAATGTTCGAAACAAAATTCTAATATATTTTGGTCTTTTTTTATTTCTTCACAGTGGTTGGAGGTCGAGATTTAGTGCGTGTGTCAAATCACTAATCTAGTAATAGATTCATTGAGTTACTACTCATGTGAGTTCCAGGTATGTTGGGGAGTGAGGCAAGATGGCGGCCACTCAGTCGGCTGAGTAAGCTCTCTCCCTCCCGGTCAACACCCCCGTATGCTATAATCCACTGCTGAAACTACACGCCTTGCCTCACGGTTGGCAAAAGTCTTACAGGTATGATTTGGACTGTGCAGGCTGCTTAGCTTTCCACCTTACCTGGTGTCCCCCTTGTGGCTCTTGGCTGGTGTTCAGTTCGCCTGGATGCGGAACGTCTTTCCCTATGACTCTGATTCCGCCAAAGCTTGTGAGAGGTGCGAAGGCTCACTGCCCGGCTGGTGCTTCCTGTTTGGTGGGAGGCGCCGCTGGAGTGCAGCTTGTAGCGGGAACTTCAATCTGGGAAGTGTCTCAGAGAAATCGTGTCCTGCTGACCATGGGAAGAAAACTGCCCCGGCATTGTTTCTAGCAGTCAAAAACAAAAAGTGCCAACCTGTGGAGATGGAAAGGGAGGCAGCCTGTGCCATCACAAATGCCCGAGCTGTTGGTACAGGTATCCAGCGGAGCCAGCAAGCAGAGCCCCGTGTACTCAACCAGAACACTGACCGGAGCATTGAGGTGAGCCTTGGTAATGGGGTAACACCTGTAAGGCTGGGGAGACTTTCGAGCCCGGAGCGGTTTTGGAGAATGGCAGCAGGACTCTGGTGTGGGAGAATCGGGGTAAACCCCTGCTTTCCCAATCTTCTCAGACACTGAAACAGCTGGAGAATACTCAGGAATAGCCTTGTTAAAAGATGATGTGCCTTCAAGAGCCTCTGGGAAGAAGTCTAAGGCTTGGGGCTGTAAGGGTCAGAGCTGGGCTGACTGAAGCTGCAGTACTGACAACCCTGATGTTCTGAAGGAGACAGACTTTGGTCATCCTTGTTTTGACCCAGTGGTCTGCATTCTTCCCCAACACTAGAGGAGAAAGTCGACCTAGGTCTACCAGATGCTGACGTAACTACTCACTGCATCAATTACTTAGTAGATGTTCTTTCATGATTACACTTTAAAGCCTTTCATAGTCATGCACATTGTTGCAAGTTAACCAACCACCTATTGTTTTCACTGAAAAGTCAATGAATTCCAACGGGGACTGACTCTGAGTTTTTGAGTTTCCCTGAATTTTATCCTGTTTTCTTCATTGGTGAGTCCAAAGCCCTCAATCAGGGTACCCTTCATGAGGTCATAGGACTCTGCATCTTTCTCATTCAATGTCCAGACTCTATCCCTGCATTTTCCTGAGAATAATTCCCACAAGAGAGAGCTCCAGTTCTTTCTAGCTACACTTCTGTCTGTGCAGGTTCTCTAGAAAGCAATGAACCATACAGTGATGTTACCACCATCTGCATATTTAGAGGTGATCCATTTGGGGATTTTTGAGTCAAAAGAAACCTCTCTCTCCCTAGTTTCAAAATTACTGCTACCAGAGATGTGCCCTAGGCCCATATCTTTCCTTTGTCTTTCTATGTCCAGGAGCTGAGCTTCTAAGTTCAATCTCCTGGCCAAACTTTCCAGCATGAGTTCCTCATCTGAGGGCTCCTCATTGGTTTCTGAGTGGAGGGACTCAGCCACCTCCTCAGAAGCATTTTCATTAGTAACCTCATCATCTTCAGCTCTTGATGGTCTCTCTCAAACTCTGCTAACAGCCTTCGAAGCTTTTCTTTGTTAGCATTAGAGCTAGTCTTGATACCATAACCTTTACAGAGAGCCCTGCATTTGGCATAGGACAAGTCTATGTAAGGGGTAAGGTCGAGCTCCTGAGTCTGGTTATCAGTATCACCAATTATTACTAAAGTTGGGACCTTTTTATAAAATTAATAAAGTAGCACTTTTCTTTGTCCTAACTACAGTATATTTTTTAAATTAAAACAAATGAATATAGGGACTCAACCATGGCCCTAACAGTTAATTTTACGATTTAGACAAATATACAACTGGCTAAAGGCAATTTTTGGATTTATTGTGTGGTCACTTATTGACAGTGTGGTATCATTAAATCCAAAGTCATAGACCCCACCGCTGATCAACTAATGTGGGAAGCTGGCTCTGTATACAGTGTACCTAATTTTAGTACACTATATAGAGAGCCAGCTTCCTACGCTGGGTGTGTAAGTGGCTGTATGGGTGGTTGAGTGGCTGTTTGAGCGGGTGTTTGGTTAAGTGTTTTGGTGTGTGAATAGCTGTATTGGAGAGTAAGTGTCTGTGGGAATGGCTGTATGAGTGAGTAAGCGGATGTGTGATTATTTGTATGGATGTGTGAATGGGTGTATAAGTAGTTGTGTGGGAGTATGAGTAAGTGTGTAAGTGCTTAAATGGGTGAGTGAGTGGCTCTGTTGGCAAGCTGTATGGGTGAGTGAGTTGGTGTGTGAGCCACTGTATAGGTGGATAAGTGGCTGTGTGAGTGGCTGTATGGGTGAGTGATTGGTTGTATGATTATCTGTATGGGTGAGTGAGTGGTTGTGTGAGTGGCTGTATGAGTGAGTGGGTGTGTGAATGAGTAGCTGTATGGATGATTGAGTGGTTGTGTGACTACTTGTATGGGTCTGTGAATGGGTATGTTAGTGGTTGTGTGGGTGTGTGAGTCAATGTATGAGTGGTTGTGTGGGTATGTGAGTAGCCTCTTGGGTCCTATATCACCTTGGAGACCACCACCACCCAGGGGTTGGCCTGTGGAAAGAGAAGGAGGGGGGCTGTGTGGCCCCCTCATGGAGCCAACAATGAACCTGGGGACCTGCCACCCCCAGGGCAGGCTCCTGCTATGTCCTGAGATACCCACCCTTGGGACATAGCTGTTTGCGCTGATTTGGTGGGAGCTTTGACAGATCCAGCCAAGGAAAAGCAAACACTCCAGTTCCAGTGGGCGGGAGCTGTCAAAGTGCTGTCAAAGCAGAAGTTTCATCTCTTTCCCTGCCCACAAACATGCGGGGAGGGAAAGAGATGAAACGATTGCTTTCGCACAGAGGGACCTGCCTTTCCAGTAGCTTCCTCTGTTCAGCAGCAATGCCAGCACTTGCAGGAGGTGTGAAGCTGCCTGGGACTGTGGGGACCTAGAGGCTTCCTCCGTGGTCCCCAATGTGCACACTGGGTGCCCTGGGCACCCAGGTGACATGGCTGGGTCCTGGGGGATGGCTGATTGAGTGGGTGTTTGGTTAAGTGATTTGCTGTGTGAGTGGCTGTTTTGGTGAGTGGGTTCTGTGTTAGTGTCTGTATGAGTGAGTGAGCAGGTGTGTAATTGGTGGCATGGATATGTGAATGGAAATATAAGTGGCTATGTGGGTGTATTAGTGGGTGTGTGAGTAGTTGTATGGGTGAGTGTATGGCTGAGTTCAGAGGTTGTATGTGTGAGTGAATAGGTGTGTAATTGGTTGTATGGTTGAATAAGTAGATGTATAAGTATCTGTACAGGTGAGTGTGTGGCTGTGTGAGTTGTTATATGGATGAGTGAGTGGTTGTGTGAGTAGCTCTATGGCTTAGTGAGTGGCTGTGTGAGTGCCTGTATAGGTGAGTCTGTGAGTCTGTGGGTGTGTGAGTGGCTCTATGGTTCAGTGAGTGGGTGTGTGAGTGGTTGTATGGGTTTGTTAATGGGTTTGTGAGTGGTTGCACAGGTGTGTGAGTGAGTGTATGAGAGGTTATATAGGGGTGTGAGTGGGTGAATGAGTGGTTCTGTGGATGATGTCATCAGTGATGTCATCAGCAATGTCATTTGAGGTGTCATCAGTGATGTCACTGACCTCGTCATGAGTGATGTAGTATGTGAACTTAAAAGCAGTGCATTGCGGGGCGTAAGTTGCAGTTAGCTCAGGTAACTGTAACTGCTGAATTTCACTGGTTTTGTACAAGTGAACTGAGCCTAACTATAATGTCTGTGTAACCTTTTGATTTTTCCAATGAATTTATAGTTATAGTTAGGGCCTAGTTTCCATAGGAAAAGCATTTTTATTTTGTCAATAACTTTGTTGCCTTTTGATGCATATCAGTTAGGGGGCAAGAAAAGGGGAAGTCCCAAAATGCATTTTTCACATGTTAATTCCCATAGTGATTTTAGACATGACTACAGCCCGAACCACTGCAATGGATTACACAAAATTTGGCCAAAAAGTAGCTCTTGGTCCAGAAGAGTGTTTTTTGTGTTTTGGTGTAAATCAGTTCAGTAGTTTTTGAGATATTTAAAGGAAAACAAATTTGTATAACTAGGGATGCAAACCCTTTGCAAATCCTCCCGATCTCATTCAGAGATCTAATTGTCTGCCAACTCTTCAACCAGGAAGTGTTGGTAGCCATCTTGGGACTAGGCATCAGTTGAGTCCCAAAAAACCCCTGAAGAAATAAAGATAAGGGGGAAGGGTAGTAATACCCTGCTCCCTTCGTTCTGGCGTCTGTTAGGGACCCCGCCAGGGCCAGAAAGCATTTAAAATAAAATTGCTGTGAAATCATGACATATTTGCGAATCCACAGCAAAATTAGAAAAAAAAGAAGCACAGTCATCCACGCATTTTTAAAACTGAGCCCCCAGGTGGACCAGGTCCTGGGGGCTTTTTGTATTTTATATAAGGGGGTGCACGAGGTCCATTTTTCAATGGCCGATCTAGGCCCTTGGTAGCACCACCTCCCTGGGGCAGGACAATTAAAAAAAAACTAGTGGAGGGACACACAGCCCTCCTCCTGAGGCTTTAAGAGTCCAGGGGACCACTACCTCCTTGGGAATTTATGAAAATAAAGGAGGGGCCACATATCCCCCTCACCAGCCATGTAGGGCCCTGGGCACCGCCACCTCCTCAGAGTTATGGATGAAATACAGGGAGGGCACCAGCCCCCCTCCCGGGCCATGTAGGGCTCCCCGGGGCTTGAATTTTTAAGATGGAAGGGGCCACATGGCCCCTCTCCAAAGATGTTCTCAGCCCCGGGGACCACCACCTCCCTGAGGCAGGCCCTTGAAATAGAAAGGAGAGGGGTAGCATGGCACCTCTTCTGGAACCACTTGTGGCCCAAGGGACTGCCACCCCTGAGGGCCAGCTCCCTATGTCATGGGTTAGCCATCCCAGGACATAGATGTTTGTTTTTGCTTGGTGGGAAATTTGACAGCTCCCACCAAGTGAGAGCAAACAGTATCTCCGCTCACTGCTCACCATAGGAAAACTGCTCCCGCTCACTGGGAGCACAGTTTTAATCTTTTTCCCTGTCTGCTGTCAAGCGGGCAGGGAAACAGATGAACATATTGCTCCCACACACAGGGAGCAGCATTTTTGGCTGCTCCCTATGTGTGGGAGCAATGCCATCCCCTGCTGGAGGCAGGTAGCTGGCAGGGACTGCAGAGGCATTGATGATCCCCCCGCAGTCCCCAGCATTGCACCCATAAAAAAAAGCCAGGACTCGGGGAATGGGGTCACCGGGGCCGAAATCAGCCTGGGAGGGGGGCTGAGTGAGCCCCCTCACCCATTAAGTTTTGGCAGTGCCCCGGAAGATGGATCCTCAGGCCAATATTTGTCTGGGGAAGAGGGCTGCATGACCCCCCATTAAGTTTTGACTGGGCCATTCTGGCCCTGATGGTAATGTCACAGAAATTAAACCTCAACGGGAGGCTCTAACAAATATATACATAGCAGGTGCCCCAGTTGAAGCTCCACTTCTCTAAAGACAAATGATCATAACTTCCTGGGCTTAACAAAGGCAAAAGCAACTGTGTTTTCTCAGTAAATCCACTTTGAACAAGCATTTGCAATGCAATCGGTCTCGCCTTTGGGACCTTATAAGTATTTAGCCATGCAGCACAGACAAATGAACACACAGATATACCCACAGTTCATCACATTGAACTGCATAACTCTTATAAATGTTTGTTTGTAATAAAAAACAATTGGGCATAGCCGAGACTTAAGATGAACCAACCGTGCTAAGCATTTTAATTAATCTATGAAACCTAACATTAGGCTTAATTTCCCCCAAAATACATAATGCAATTTAAATTATTTCCTAAAAATAAATGGTGCGGTTAGTAAGTTCTAAAACTAACTTCATCACAGGAAAAAAAACAGACCCACGTTGTCTCCCTGTTGTCTATGGAAAAGAAATCAGGGCACTTAATTGTTTCCCTCCTTTGATTGGCTTTTTCAATTTTTATATAGCGTCACGGTCTCTGCCCAAGGCTATGTTACATTTATTAGTTTTAAATAGTAAAAATTTATTAAGGACATTTCGAAAAGGGGAGCCGTTTTCCCCCTGAACACTCCTAGCGAGCAATATAAACCACTGCAACAGAGAGCTGAGTAAGCATTGTGACTGAATTGAATGGTATAAGACAAAAAAAAACACCTGGCATTGAAACTGGGTCCTCGCGCATTTGAACTCAAACATCAGGACAACTCCTTGTGCTGGAACCCTCAGCAAGTTCGTGAAGAAAACTAGCTGAGCAAGAACATCTGCTGGAATCAGTGAGGCGGGGGTTGGATTTTTCCACGAAATGACCAAGTTTTGGTGAGAATGTCTTTTGGGTCACTTTTTAGGTCTCGCGCCTAGCGTTGCACTGCGCAACAGTGCTCGCGCAGCGCGAGACATTTAGTAGGTGAAAAACAGGGATTCAGCACTGACCTAGGAATCGCACACGCTCATGCGTGTGCGATTCCTTTTGTGCTCCCCCATTGGCCTTTTCGTGCGTCTTTGTATAAAAGACTGCACGCAATTGGCCAAAGGCGGGTGCATTGCTCCGCCCATGGCCTTTTGGTGTCTATTACGCGCTTGTTTACGAAGCCCATGAGCAACGGACTCTGATAGTAAAGTGTATCGGCCTGATTCCAAAGCGCATGCGCACAATAGCATGCCGGGTAGCAGCACTTGAGGTGTCGCTGCGAGTGAAGCCACTGCACGCGACTATTTCCTATCCATCACGGGATTGGCCGGAAGAAGAGCGGGATAAAGCCTGGAAATCATTTGCTGGAGTGGCTGTGATGTATTGCCCTTCTAATACTTAACGACATGGTGGGCGCAGATGTCACACTTTAATTCAGCGGGCATCATTCAGCCAACTGCATCAAGTTTGCGCCAAGGACTTGCTCCAAATTCTGCTGCAGGCCTCTGTATGTGCTTCTGCATATTGTTAATCCGTTCCCTGCGAGGCTTTATTCCGCCCTCTCCTCTGCCTGTGTGTACAGTACGCCTGGGAAGCGGCGCTTCAGTGACAGACCCCCACCTCTTCACATCGAAGAAGATGAAAGTCTTTGAATCTGGTGATTACATTTGTCGACGGTCGCAGCATAAGACATTCTTAATTGTATTGCTGGTGAAATCCCAAAGCAGGGAACAAAACTAGGGCGTGCTCGGCACAAGAGAATGTCGATAAAAGGCTCTGTGAGTGGAAGAATGGTTGGCGGCGATATTGGGATCATGTTTATGAGTTGCTGTAGGCAAACCTGTGTACACGCTCGTGTTTCTGTGTGTGTATCACAATGCGTGTTTATGTACAAGTGCCTGAGACAGCTGCCCTGTCTGGACTGGGAGCCAAAAGTAACACTGACTAAATAAAATGTTCCACACAGCTCCTTACGCGTCTGTCTTCCGTTCAGTGGCGTACCCTCATGCTTCGATCCAGTCAGGAGCTCTCGGGCCAGGGGCCTGTGTACAGTGCCGGAGAGGGCCCCCTAGAACTCACACCACTCCCACGCCCTCCCCTCACACACACACCGCGGGGCTGCCCCGGCTATTGTTATGCCACTGCTTCCGTTCATTTCTCTATCTTGCGCTCTCCCTCCCTGCTACCGCAACTGACCCCTCCATACCCACCTGGAAACGCCTTATGAACTAAATGGCCAGTCCGCCCTCCGGTGGTTGTTGGTGATTTGGTTGAAGTAAATGGCACTCTTACTCTTCAATTAACACCAAACGCCCCCTTATGAAGACGCCAGACAATGGAGTCGATAAAACCGCCTGGAAGAAATATTTTGATCACATGTTGCAGTATTACCCTCTGATAGTTTTACTGGGAAATTCTGAGTTTTGCCTGTTACAATCGCAGTTTTATTCTTACTATTAAAACTGCAAGATTTCCCTCATTAAGATATTTTCTCCTCGTCAAAATTCTCTGCACAATAACTGGAGAAATTTGCATGAGAAAAACTCATGATCAAAGCAAAAATTGCACTCAATTTAGAACGCGCTAATGAGCGCAAATACTGTTCCTATTGAAAAGTGCTTCTCCCTAGAGACATGCTTAGGAGCAGCTTGTCTCCTCATCATGTATGTAACAAATGGAAACGTTCGTAGTCAAACATATAAAAGGGGTATTAGACGCATTCTACCCACACATGCGGGGTATGACAGAGCTTGTATCCAGCATATGGTAATGCAGTGGGAGAGGTGGTCATCCATTTTATCTTTCGGGCCTCTAACCTCGACAGACAGGGTCGCCCTACGCCTCGTGGTTTATAGGGATTTATATTTTAGCGGACAGGATATTTGTCACAGTTGTGACGGAGTGCCCTGTCCATCAAGATCTAAACCAGTCACAGTTGGTGGTGGGAGTACACAAGCCAAGGGTTTAGTAGGGTTGACCCACTCCTGGATTAAGTGGTACTCTAGGTATGTATCAAAGCAGCACTAGTCATCTTGTTATGTTCCTTCAGGTAAAGAAAGCTGTTGCATTGGTGCGGTAAGCAAGATAGTCTGTCTGTGCAGTGGCGGCTCCACCATTGGGGCGTGGGGCGTCGCCTCACTGCAGCTCTCGCAGTGCGAGAAGCAGAAACATAAAATGGTAAAACTACCATTTTATGTTTCTGCTTCTCGCACTGCGAGAAAGCTGGAGTGCCTGGTTGTGGGCGGGCGGGTGGGTGGTCCTGCTCGAGGGCAGGGGGGGAGTGGCTTGCCCACTGTTGTGGGCCCTGACTGCTTTGGTCGGCCTGGGGCCGACCAAAGCAGTCATGCGCACTCTCCCTTTTCTCTATGTAGGCAGCCTACATAGAGAAAAGGGCCTCCCGTTAGGCGCCCGGCTGGGGCGCTGTACGCCTGCACCGCACCAATCACAACGCTGCCATTGCAGCGTTGTGATTAGCGGAGGGGAGGGAGGCTGCCTGTGGGTGGCTTTCCTCCTGATGAGAGCTGCAGGGTTCGAAAACGCGGGATGGTGGGAGTCGGGACCGGCCAGGAGCTGAGGTGGCGCGGGACGGTGAGTTATATTTTAATTAAACCCCTCCCGCCTCCCCCCTCATCTCCCCCGCGACGACCCCATTTCCACCCACCACCCCCACCCGCCCGTCATGCCGGCCGCAGTAAGTGTAGGCCTTGTAGGAGAGTAGGATCTGCTTCACATGGGTACCCCCACTTTTTGCTGATGCTTCACTGTTTTTCGACTTTAGTCTGGCTGGGGCCCTGCTAATCAGAACCCCAGCCTAGCTGCTTCCTCTCTAAAATGGTTTCCATGTGCCTTAGGCACATCTCTGATTGGAATCTGGTGTGCCCTTATAAGTCCCTAGTATATTGTATACTATGTACCCAGGGCATAGGTACCTCAGAGGCCTACCAGGGGCTGCAGCATGTATTGTGCCACCCCTGGAAGGCCATCCAAAATGACACCACAGGTCTGCTACTGCAGCCTGGGTAAGGTGGTGCATGCACCCCTTACAGTGGTATAGGCTACCTATATCACTACCATTGCACACACATATAAACCTATAAGTCACTCCTATGGCAGGCCTTACCAATCCTGAAGGCAGAGTGCTTGGTTTTTATGTGAGAGGGTGCCCCTGCATGAGCAGAGCCCCTCTACAGCGTTCGGAGTCCCTCCTCTGATGCTGTTTGTGGTACAGCCTGACCATATACTCTTAAGTGCATTATATCCTCGCGGTACAATGCTAACATGTCGTGTTTGGTGTCAAACATCTTGGAATACTACCCCCCGCCAATCCTGGTGGCGGGGGTAGCATTCCACCCTTCTAGAGGGAGAGAAATGTACACACCGGGCTACCCGGTAATTTCTTTCCAGAGCCCTGGCATCACAAAATGGATGCCGCTGCCACAGACACGGGTCTGGCCTCCTGCTGCTGACTGAAACTCCAGCAGGGGAGGCCTGGACAATAGGTTTCCTGTCGAAGGGAGGTGTAACCACCTCCCCAGACAGGATAGTGTGTATTGGGGCTGGGCGGGAGCACCCTCTGGTACTTTGAAGTCCTGCACTGGGGGCACATTTGGTGTCCCTGTGCATATGCCAGTTCAAACCGGTTGCAGGGGCTACCTGCCCCTGCTCTGGCGTGAAACTGGACAAAGGGAATGGGTGTAACCACCCCTCTTCCCTGACCCTCCCATAGGTGGGTCCCCAGAGTATGTCCAACCCCCTAACTTAGTATAAGTATGGGACCCCAGTCCTTAGGACTTTAGATTTACCTGGACAAAACTCTGATACAGAATCCTGGACCTTCGACGCTCTACTTTAAGATTAGAGGACTGAAGAATCTCCCTTGGGGTCAAGGAGTGACTCCCTGCTTGGCAGGCACCTAAGAAGCAAATGTCCGGTCTGCATCGCCGAAGCTCCCGCCGAACACCGAAGTCTTTGCATCACCAGAGGTGGATTTCCAGACTTCACTGAGGCAGCCCTGAGTCCCCAGCAAAGCTGAGGCCCGTAGCTGTCGTGGGTAACGTGGAACCGTGACCCCTGGACACCGAGCACATTTGCAAGTGCATCCTCTTCCTGGTCTCCCACAAAGTTGTGCTTTGGGCTCTGAGTAGCCCCCGCCTCCAGCACCGACTGCTTCGAAGATCACTGGCCTCCACTCCACGAGTGTCCTGTGAGCCAGCTCTAAGTGCGTCCACTCGAGGCTCCTTCGCGGTCACTAGTCCGTTGGCTAGTGGGCCCTCCCGAAGGCAACTCTTCCTCTGCTTGGGCTTCCCTGGTTGCTCCAGACGTGCCCTGACTTACCCTCACTGGGTGAGTCCCTCAGACCTTGCTGGTCTGTACCACCGTCCTTCTTCTATTTCCACGTGACTTGCCGTTGCCAAGGCTTGTTGGGTCCAATCCGGTCGCCGACACCCCTGCAATCGACAGACGTCATGGTACAGCTCAAATCCAGCTCCTGGTTGTCGTCGACGCCTCCTGGACCTCGTGGCTGAAGAGTCAAGACGACCATCAACCTACCTGAAGCACCCGACATCGGTGGGCATCTGCTCATCGCCTTCCTGGTCACTGGCTAGTGACCCAGACTCTGTCCCCTCTGTTTTCAGGTTCTTCAGATCTTCGATCCACCTTTGGATCCACCCGAACACTTTCGACTTGGTCGCCAGCAGCACTTTGCAGCAGATCGCCATTGAAAACGACGACGAAACCCGACCCCGAAAGACACCTATGCACCCGGCTTCCCTGGGTGAGGTAACTCGTGTACTCCGGTGCTCCCGTGGGTATAGACTCTAGAACAACCTAGTTCTAAAGGGGTTTGCTCCAAGTCCTCCTCTAAGTGTCCTTTTTCTTTAAAACTCCAACCGCGACATTCCCCATAGGTGTAAACGGCGGCTCGCGGCTGTGTTCTCACACTGCACGCGTCCCCCGTGGGTCCCCTGTGTCACTACCTTGGGTGGTTCCTTGAGGGCCAAGCACTTCTACAGGCTCTAGGCCTTCTGTCTAGCTCAGTCGTGGTTCTTATACCACTTTATTGGTATATGGTTTGGTACGCCCCTAGGGCTCAAACGTGTATTTGTGCTATTACTGTTGATAACTAACTTATAACTTATGTACTTTGAACTCTAGCCTCATAAAGAGACTAGAGGGGTGTGTTTCGCAATAAATACATATATTTTGAATATATACCTGGTGTGGTCCTCTTTCATTTGGCCACGCAAGAGATTATAGACTGGTAAAACAAGCTGCTTTACATTCCTTCAAGACTTAGCCTGAAGGCTGCTCTCCATAGCTACCACTAGGATAGCTTTCAATAAAGGTTGTCTTTAACCTATCTCCAATAAGGGGTTGTTTGGACTGGTGCAAGGTGCCCACTATAATTAGTGGACAGCATATACCAGGCCAACTTCTCACAGGCCTCAAATGCTTTACACTGCCGAGTACACGTTTACACTGAAGACAGGAAGAATGCAGTTTTTGTTAGTTAATTACTAGTCTGATTCTAAAATGCGGCTTGAGTTAATTTATCCGGAAGCCCAGATGTTTCAGGTTGCGATCTTTCCGTAACCCTTCCCAACCACCCACCGTCAGCACCACCTGCGGCGTCACCAAACTCAAACCTGGAGCAGGCCTAATGCCAAGCCAGGTCCTCCCTGGACCGGAAACAAGCATCCTAGGACCGGTTTCGGGGTTTCAGCCAGGATAGCTTGATTCCAGTGGCACAGTGAGTCCAGGACCCACGTCTGGGCATACCTGGCGCACTTAGGGCGAGAAAGCAAAAGACACAAAATTTTGCATATGGCCAGGTCTAAACTGGGGTGGCATGGTGAGCAAAAGAATGATGGATTTAACCCAGATCTCTTGACTGGGGGTGAATGTTTTTGATTTGTTCTGCATTCCGTCCATCAATTGTGTGTCTTTTGCTTTCTCGCCCTAAGTGCGCCAGGTATGCCCAGACGTGGGTCCTGGGCTCACTGTGCCACTGGAATCAAGCTATCCTGGCTGAAGAGGGTGAAACCCCGAAACCGGTCCTAGGATGCTTGTTTCCGGTCCAGGAGGACCTGGCTTGGCAGTTCGGGCTGGACTGTTCCCATGAGGCACAGGGCCAAGACTGATTTGCATATGGCCAGGTCTAAACTGGGGTGGCATGGTGAGCAAAAGACTGATGGCTTTAACCCAGATCTCTTGACTGGGGGTGAATATTTTGATTTGTTCTGCATTTCGTCCATCAATTGTGTGTCTTTTGCTTTCTCGCCCCAAGTGCGCCGGGTATGCCCAGACATGTGTCACGGGCTCACTTGCCACTGGATTCAAGCTATCCTGGCTGATGAGGAGTGGAACTCCAAAACCAGTCCTAGGATGCTTGTTTCTGGTCCAGGCAGGACCTGGCTTGGCAGTTCGGGCTGGACTGTTCCCATTAGGCACAGGGTCAAGAGTGATTTGCATATGGACAGGCCTAAACTGGGGTGGCATGGTGAGCAAAAAAATGATGGATTTAACCCAGATCTCTTGACTGGGGGTGAATGTTTTGATTTGTTCTGCATTTCGTCCATCAATTGTGTGTCTTTTGCTTTCTTGCCCTAAGTGCGCCAGGTATGCCCAGACGTGGGTCCTGGGCTCACTGTGCCACTGGAATCAAGCTATCCTGGCTGAAGAGGGGTGAAACCCCGAAACCGGTCCTAGGATGCTTGTTTCCGGTCCAGGGAGGACCTGGCTTGGCAGTTCGGGCTGGACTGTTCCCATGAGGCACAGGGTCAAGACTGATTTGCATATGGCCAGGTCTAAACTGGGGTGGCATGGTGAGCAAAAGAATGATGGATTTAACCCAGATCTCTTGACTGGGGGTGAATGTTTTGATTTGTTCTGCATTCCGTCCATCAATTGTGTGTCTTTTGCATTTGGTTAAATGGGCAGCTGATAAGGACATCCTCTCCCTTTTCAATTTGGTTTCCGTCCGAAATTAGGCACCAATAAACAGTGTCTGAACCTGGCCCTGACAATTCCTAAGTACACCAATGCCAGGCGCTCTCCTATTTACCTTGCCTTCATGGATCTGTCCACGTCCTTTGAGTCCGTGAACAGAACCAAGCTATGGTTGATGTTGCTGGATCGAGGAGTGGACCCACCTCTGGTAAACTTCCTGTACTCACTACATGCAGATCTCTCAGCTAGAGTTCGCTACATTCGTACGGCGAGCTTTCTCTTGATTTCCTTTGAAGAGCGGAGTGCGACAGGGGTGCACATTGGCTCCCCTACTCTTCATTTTATATATAAATGGATTAACTGCCCACTTAACTTCTTCCCACTCAGAATACCTGAATAGCAGGCACTCCGATTCCCGCGTTACTTTATGCTGATGACGCAGTATTGCTAGCCCTCGCCCCACATGCACTGAGGCACCTAGAGGACCGTTTTGCTTCTTTTATGCAAAATCTGAATTTAAAAACCAACTACACCAAGTCGCACATTATGTCCTGTGGACCAGGTAAATTAAGGCTAAACAAAATCAGTATCAATAGGAAAGAATTAACGAGTGTTAATATTTTTTGTTATCTAGGATTAACCTTTGGATCGACAGGGTCGTGCAATACCCATCTTGCTCAGGCTAGCCTTAAGCTTATGATGGAACGTTCTGTAATCTTATTAGTCCAGACTTTAGAGGGACTGTCTTACCACCATTGAAGGTGTATAATTCGCAGTGTATCACTGCAGCCACTTATGCCGCAGGAGTCTGGGGTTTTAACAAATGTTGCTCCTTACAGGCTGAGGAAAATCATTTCTTTGGCGGTTGCTGAGTTTACCACCGTCCACCTCTAGTCTTATCACTCATTCTGAGTTAAACCAGAGTTTTATAGCAGACAATGTACATTTGGCGCCACTCTTATGGGTCAGCGTCTCGATTAACCCAGCAGCAAAGCTATGCAGGGATATTATACCTGATTGTCTAACGTTGGATAAGGTCGACTCTATTCCATGGTTAAGTTATATACAGGACACTCTAGGAACGCTGGGTTTATCCTCCTGGTTCAGCAAACCTAGTAGCATTTTCAAAACTGTTAAGACAGAGGTGAAAACATCATTCATGGAGCACTGCGCAGACACGAGAATGAAAAACAAGCGAGCAAAACCCTCTGTTTCGAATGATTGTAGATTTTTATTCACAGGTGAACCCCCTATGTATTTATCTTTAGATTTCACAAGATTGGAGCGATCACTCCTTTTTCGCTTCAGGGCAGGGTCACTTTATCGGCCCCTATTTTTTAAAAACTCTCTAGACCTAGAGGGAAACGTAGTACCTACTTGCCCCAGTGACCATCAATCTGCAGAATCACTTTTGCACTTAATGTTTTTCGCAAATTGCACATTTTAGCACGAAAGCACTTTCTGGCGCCTTTGTTATGCAAGTTAGGATTCTGACGGTGTAGAGTAGATTTGCTCCACTTACAATTTTTAAGTTCACCTGAAATGTCCTACCTTGTCTGCACCTTTTTGAAAGCTGCCATTCGGTCTAGTAAAACTGTGATAGGCTAACTTTCTGAACTATATGCATGCTGTGGGTCATTAGGTAGACGCCAATATATTTCTTTCCCCATGGGTGGAGAGCGATTTTTTATGTTAGCTCTTTTCTCTCTTTGCTTAATTTCTCACATTTAGATAGCCACGACTCGTATGGAGCCCGCTTTTGAAAGGTGGAGTTAGGCATAGGTGTCTCCTTTTACCTCCTGTGTTAGTAGGAGCACATAGCAGACCCTATTTGAGGTTTTTGTTCTTCTTTGTCCCTTACTCTCCTCTTCCGTCGCCAATTGTGATATGAGTGTATTGATGCCTTAAAACCTGATTGCAAATTACACTTCTTGTTCTTTTATAAATTTGGCTATTTGATAAAATGTGGAGTCTTAAAGTTTATTAATGCATAAACATTTTTAATTTAATGTAAAATTGTTTTTAAGCTTCTGAGAGACTGTGGATATGTATTATATTTTATGTGCTTTTATGGTCTATTTCTAATCAGACCGAATAAAGATATTGAATTGAATTGAGATCATACAACATGTCGTATTTTAAAAAGCTTCAGATAAAAGTACTACATTAACATTTTTTAAAATAAAAAAGTAACCTTCTGTTAAGTTTTTACCTTCAGTGACACAGGAAAAATATTCTTCCCAATTTCAATAAATATCTGATGCTGGGGAAGTTAAAACGTCCTGAATGTGACCACGGACAATCACTACACCAGTTGGAAGTTTCAAATTATGCTCTTTCTTGCCCTTTTCAAAGCTTAATATGATGTAACCAGAGGGTTTGGAACACACCTGGGCAGCACTTGTACAGAGATACATACAATAATGTTGCATGGCAACAGTAAAACCACTGGACACAAGATCACACAGTGAATCAACTTACATTACCTCCTCAACCCATTTTTCACATACCAATGCTTATTATATGAGGTGTCTAACCTCGACCTAAGAACCACGTGACCTAGATGGACAAGCAAAAAAGTAAAGGAAGGGCCCCGCCGTCCCTTCCCTATGCTCGTCTCATCACTATAGCAATCAGGGAGGCCGGATCCGACCACGCTTCCTGGTTCGTTTGTCCGCACGGCTTACATCATCAGACCTATGGCATCCATAGAAACTCACAAGGTAAGCACTGGGGCGTGGCCTCTTGGAGGTAAGGAATTCCAGGTAGCTCCTTGACTCCTGGCAAGTAGGACATTGTGAAGGGCGCAGTGTCAGGAGTCTAAAGAATATTTTCTGTGGGGTTGCCTATTTTTATATACCTACCCCTTTTTCATTAAACTTATCGGTGGCTGTGCTTCTGCGTTAAATTAATGATAAAAGTAAGGTACCTGGTCTTTCCTACTTGGTTGGTCCAATTTCAGGGATGTTTTCATTGTTTTTCCTTGCAGTATTTCTGTAAACAGGCCTGTAAATCAGTTCTCATCTTGTTTCTTGTCCTGTCCTCCAATCACCCTCTTCCCGCTGTCTCTTTCTCCATCCCGTGCCTGCTTGCCCTGTGCTTCTCCGACCATCATGAAATTGCTCTCCCCCACTCCACATTTTTTCTTATCCCATCCCCAAATCACCCTCCTCCCACTGTTGCTTGCTCCCTCCCACGCCCCATGGCTGCTTGCGTTGTGCTTCTCCGACCATAATGGAAAAGGCCTTTAAATCATGTTCTTATCTTGTTTTTCAAGCCACAGCATGTTTTTCAATTACCAGGAGAGCATTCGCGGAGAGAGAGCGAGAAAGTCAGCAATCCCCTCCATGGTGTCCATTCCCTTGCAAGGTCACATGTCCGCTTTGTTTCAGCTGCCCTTCACTCACTCATTCTCACCCCCTCCCCACCCCTGAAAGAGGTACAGAAACCAGGAACACGTCATAACGGGCTCATTGGTTACTAATAAAACAGGCTGCGGGATGGGCTTGGGCCAATTTACTGATGGTCATTGTAAAGCGCCACATGACACCAACTGCACTCCTAGGCACTGGAGCGCATCTGTACAGGAAGCGTTTTGTGGTTTCCAGTACAACTCACAGTACATCAGCAATCCCCTCCATGGTCTCCATAGTGATGATCTCTGCATTTTGATGATTGTTGGCCGTGACACTTCTAGTCCGTCGGATAGCTCAGTGGATTGAGTGCCTGCAGCAGGCATGTGTGTAACATGCAAGTCACAAGTATGAATTGCAGTAAAGCAGACGGTACCTTTTGTTCTTGAGAGATGAACAAAGTAAGCATCATGATTTTACTAGGAAATGTTGGCAGCAGTCGTTAGAGGGAATTGACACATTTCATTTAGAATTTTACTCTCGATGAAATGGTAAATTTAATTTAGGATGCATTGTTCATGTATGCTCGTGGTTACACAAAGGAGTGCCCGCGCAACAGCTTTGGGCACTTGGGTGCTGCATCTGCTTGGAGAACACTTACCATCTGACCATGCAATGCTGAAACACATTGACAAAGCCAATAGCTGTCGCATTGCCAAAACCAATTGGCTTTGCCAATGCTTGTTCTCCATCCCTTTATTCACAGGGACAAGGGTTCAAGGCCACACCACAACAAATTTAGGAAGGGCTACAAAAATATATTTTGATTTAAAAGTTCAGATAAAAATATTTTAAACATATATTTTGTTTTTCTCTGCATTATTTCCCTGACAGGCACTGTTGTAGACAAGCTGGGTCCTTGGTAGGGGACCTATTTATTGGCACTGTTTTCCCACTTTTATGTGTTTAACCATGGAGCATAATTTTTATTTATATTGTAATTTTATTTATATAGCGCTTTCTACCCCTGAGAAGGTGTTGAGGCGCTTTACAGCAAGTAGCAGGCTACTCTGGAACCCAAGGTTAGAGGTTACTCTAGTGCTTATTGTGATCAGTAACAATTGCATGCATTTACTCCAGTTACTTCGTGATAGAATTATATTAATACCAGTTAGGTGTCAACACTATTGGGGGTGGGTGGTTTCAGGTGAATGGTTGGTGGGATAGATATGCCGGCGGTAATTAGATGGTGTTCGGTTACAGGGAGAGATTTAGAGAGGGGGGGGTTGTGATCTATGAAATGAGGTGTCAGCCAATTGTAGAACTACCATGAGAAGGATTAAGGCCGGCCTGAGACTGAGCGGAGGCTACACTCTGAAATAGAAGGCGTGCAGGAGGTAAGAAGAGGGTCCCTCTGGAAAAAGAAAGGAGCGGAATTAGGCGGAGGTAAGTCAATGCAATGCTTCATGCAGGGTTTTAGGAGTATAGTGGGAGACGTTTTTCTGAGATAACAAGCAATCGGAAGATGTAAGCTGTGGAAGGAAACAACGTTATACATAGAGCTTCCTGTGTGAGGCAGACTGCTTGAACCTGAGATGGTTAGACTGGAGGGCCCCCGCTTTGACTGTCCTTGTCTCCCAGTCCCTTCTAATAGCCACGATCCCGCCAACCCCAGGTAGCGCCTATCAGATAGTGCCTTCAGGAAAGAGCCCCAAATGGAGGAAAACACCAGAGGACAATAAGACCCCCTGATGACAGCAAGACTCCGGGAGCAGGAAGACCAGCACAGTACTGGAAGCAGGAAGACCAGGGAGTTGGACTGCAAAGCACCAAGGAAAAAGAACCCCTTAACCTGAAATACCTTCTGGAAAGGAATTGGGAGCAAGGAAACACACCTATAACACTAGAAAGTGCTGTGATGCAGGGAAGAAAGGACTAACTCCCTTATATACCATGCAAACAGGAAATTGCATCAGGAAAATAGGGCGCCCCCATATTAGATTGGTAGATTTCAGCTAAGAAAATAAAGTAAGGCAGACGTTTTGGATTGGGCAAGATGTCTTTCAGTAGAGGTAATTCTGGAACCCAGAATTCCCCAGGATCAAGGAGAAGCTGATAGCCAGTTCCATGCAGGGCTCTCCCAGGGAGAAGAATGGCGGCAAGGGATAATATATAGATGGGCCGACCACTTGCAAGTAAGCCTAATTAGGGAGCATGGCGGCCCTCTGGCTCTCCCCAGCTGACCTCGTGCCCGTACCGCTCTGCGTCCCTCTCGACCGAGGCTGCCTCGGGGAGTTGCGTCGGGCTGGACACCAATGACGCGACAGTTGCACTCACACTCTCTGACTTCTTTAGAAATAAATAAGGAGAGGGAGTCGCGCGCACCGTGACCTAAAATGGCCGCCTAGCGTCGGAGCTCCGTTTCGCGCCGGACTTCGAGCGCAATTTCGGAGCGGTTTCACTGCTCGTTTTTGCATCACAATGGCAGATTATTAAATCGGAAGGTTGGCGCTCTCCAGGGATGCCTTTTCCAGAGATGGTTGCTAATTTGCTGAGATGACTTTATGCAGGTGACTGTTTTGTATTGCTGACGGCCGCCATTTTGTTTCTTCTCTATGCTGGATTTCTCCTCACATTTCTTTACACAACGTCCTTCATGCCATTTTTTCGATATTTCCTACAAATTTTATGCATTTTCTCCCCCTGACTGTCATTATCCAGGGGGAGACTTTCATTTTCATCGATTTGGGCATCTTTTCTGAGGTACTTTGTTGTATCTCCTGTGTGACGCCACCATTTTTCTACACTCTCCTTACCACACTTCATGGGTAGGAGTAGACGCCTATTGCATCACGCCAAAACAGTGGAAGTGCATGACCCTAAAGCTTTTGGAGCCAACGTTTCTACTTTTAACAAATTTTCTTGTTTATCTGGACTTTCGTCACAAGAGAATTGCTCCACCTTCACAGAAAGTCCCATCAATATGGCATCTAAATTGCCGTTATCTTCAACCACCGGCAAGAGACTTAAGCAAGATCCTCCTTCGCCACCTAAATCTTCTTCTCCGGTCTCCTTGGACATGGTCTGGGAGGAGTTACGTGCTCTTCGTTCATTTATTGAGGAAACAAATTGTCGTTTACAATCGTTGGACGATAAATGGTCTTCTATGGAGTCCCGTATTACTGTGGTGGAACATCATCTTACTGATGTACAAGCCTCATCTTCTAAAATATCCTCGTTGGAGAAGGAAATCTTACATCTGAGGAAAGCGACTGAAGATTTGGAAAATAGGAACCGTCGCAATAATTTACGCATTTATGGTCTTCCTGAAGGCCTTGAAGGTGACGACCCCGTCACGTACTTTGCATCTTTTCTACCACAGTTTCTGGGCCTCCCCACTACAACTAAACTGAACATACAACGAGCTCATAGACTGGGTCCTCGTCTTTCTTCCTCATCTGCACCTTCCAACCCTCGTGGAATAATTATTTTATTTCTACAATTCACTGATCTTCTGTTGGTACTGAATGCCGCCAAAGCCAAAAAGAATCTTTCCTGGCACGGCACCAAAGTATTCATTTCCCAAGATGTTTCTTCAATGACTGCCAAACGACGAAAGGAGTTTCTGGATCTTCGTCCTGCTCTTCGCTCCTTAGGCGCAAGATACGGCTTGTTTCATCCCTGCCGCTTTAAAGTTACCTTTCTCAACAAAACTTCTACCTTTGAAGATCCAGCTGACCTCCGCAGAGTTATCCAGTCCCATTCTTCTACATCAATGGAAACTACTCCTTCTTCCTCTGGATCTTGACTTTTATACTTCTCTCATTGTACTATTGTATTGAAGTTGTTATTCTAACTTTTGATTTTTAGACCTCCTCCCTTCTCCTAATATTATTATACATAATCCCTTGTTTCCTTTGCAGGTATATGGTTGGTTTTATCCTACTCTTTTTCATGTTCTCCACTCTTATTTCTGTTATTTTACTTGACACTCTGTTACAACGTTTACTCTCCTTGTTGTTCATACTATCACTCTCTCTGTCCGTCAGCATCTCATCCTTTTATTTGTCTCATCGCCTTCCTGAATATTCCTACTTCTTCTTCTCCTTACTCTACTTCTGGTCTGTAATGGCCTAATTTTATGTTATCGGATGTCATTACCTGTTTCCCTTTTCTTATATGCTTCTTTATGTACATTTACAGGTTCACCGTAATTGCTAGATTTTATCCATGTTCCATATTCCCGCTCCTGATCGAGTTTATTGTATAGATGTCCTGGTGTGATGTGTTGCCCCCTGTTGGGTGTGCTGTTTCCGTTGTCCCTTGCCGCTTCTCATTCTTGTCCTTTGTTCTTTAAGGTACGTATTACAGTCGTCGTTTTGACATGTACTGTCTTCTTTTTTTCTTATTCTCCCTTCCCTTCCCTTCCTCTCTCTCCTTCTTATTGTTTCTAATCCTCTTTATCCTTCATTGATCTTACATTCCCCCCTTTCCCATTGGTTATTTTGTTTCCTTCCTCCTCTCTTTCTTCATGTCTTTGGTGATGCATATTTTGTATTTTATGTTTCTTCAATGTTTTTACATTCAGAGTTATCTCCTGGAATGTGAAAGGTTTTGTTAACCCGATTAAAAGACAGAGAATACTCTCTCATCTTGCTTCTTATAACCCTGATTTAGTTCTTTTACAGGAAACCCATCTTACAGACACTGAGGCGTTAAAATTAAAAAGAAGATGGGTGGGCTCAGTTTTATTCTCACCTCCCACTAATAAGAAAAACGGTGTTATAATACTATGCCATAAGAAATTGAATTGTAAAGTTATATCACAAGAAATTGATGCAGAGGGTAGATGGCTATTGGCTAAATTGTTAATCAATATTGTTTCTTTAACTGTTCTTAATATATATGGCCCTACACAGCCGGATTGTACTTTTTGGCCTCTGATTACACAGAAATGTATACAGTTCAGAGACGATTTCTTTCTACTAGGAGGTGACTGCAACCAAATAGTCGACCCCTTTCTTGATCGCCAATCTCAAGTCAACTTCATCTCCCACAAAACTCATAAACATTTTCTTAATACTATCTCTCAGACACACCTCGTTGACTCTTGGAGACTTTCTCATCCTGATACTTTAGACTTTTCTTTTTTCTCTCCTCCTCATAATTCTCTTTCCCGTTTAGACTATATTTTCCTTTCTCAATCTCTCTCTCAAAATCTGATATCCTCCTCTATTGAACCTATTGTCATCTCTGATCATGCCCCAATTGTGACAGATCTCGACTTGCTCCCTCCGCGTCCCAGATCCTCCCGTTGGTGTTTTAATAATTCCCTTCTTTCTGACCCCTTTTTTTCTTCCTCTTTTAATTCTTTTGCCAAGGAATTGTTTGACCTTAACTGTGACCCAGATACCTCCCCTCATATATCATGGGATTCCTTTATAGCTACTGCAAGAGGCTTTATTATAGATTTTGTATCAAAAAGAAGAAACGTTTCCTTCAACAACAAAAAGCCTCCTTAGCACATATTAAGAATTTAGAACATACATTTTATACTTCTTCCATGGACACGATACCAACAGACTTGATAAGGGCCAAATTAGCATTCAATAAGACTACGACCGATAATGCATCCTCAATACTTCTTTGTAGTAGCGCTCGCTATTATGGTGGTCGTAATAAAGCAGGTAAACTTCTAGCGAATTACCTTAAAGCACGCAAAGACCATACTTTAATTGAATCTATTTACTCTTCAGATGGTTCTCTCCTTAACAAAGACCAGGATATTCTTAATGAATTTAAACTCTTCTATAAAGACCTTTATACTCCAGAGTCTCCTCTCTCTTCCTCCCTTATCCAAACATACCTTAATAATCTTCCAACTCCGTCTAATTCTCACCTCAATCTCTCTAACCTTGAATCAGATTTATCCCTTAATGAATTATCCACTGCCTTACATACTTTAAAGAAAGGTAAGACTCCTGGTCCAGATGGATTCTCTGTTGAATTTTACCTCCAATTTTCTAACTTATTACTTCCTAAGCTCTTTAATCTTTTCCATTCATTTTTTCTAGCTGGTAAGACGGAAGGCACTTTTCAGGAAGCCACAATTTGCCTTATACATAAAGAAGGTCGAGATCCTATGTTTTGTAAAAACTATCGCCCGATTTCATTGGTCAATGTCGATTATAAACTGTTTGCCAAAACACTTGCTTTACGCCTAGACCCCCTTATGCCCCATTTGATTGGTAAGGAACAGTGTGGCTTTGTCAGGGGTAGATTGACTTCAGATAATTCTCGTCTTTTCCTTAATGTCTTAAACAAAATTCCCTCCCTTTCCGATTCCTTAGCGGCCATTTCTGTCGATGCCGAAAAAGCTTTTGACAGAGTTGATTGGTCCTTTTTATTTGAATCTTTGAAGTGGCATGGTTTTGATCCCAAATTAATTTCTCTTATCTCGTCATTATATTCCGCCCCTAGAGCCTCGGTATTAGTTAATGGTTGTATCTCATCTTATTTTCCTCTTCAACGCGGTGTCCGCCAAGGTTGCCCTCTTTCTCCTCTCCTCTTTATCTTAGCTCTCGAACCTTTCCTTTCCTCAATTCGCAACAATGATTCCATTTCAGGGTTCTCTTATGGGGATCATCACTTGAAACTTTCTGCTTATGCGGATGATATTCTACTTTTTATCTCTGCACCTGAAACTTCTATTCCTCCGTTATTACATGAATTCACTTCCTTCTCCCTTGTGTCTAGTTATAAAATTAACTCAGATAAAACTGAAATTCTCCCCCTTACTAAATTTTGTCTACCTCACTCTTTTTCTTCCACTGGTTTCGCATGGAATAGCTCAAAAATCAAATATTTAGGTATGTGGTTCTCCAATTCTATCGCGACTTCCGTTAAATTAAATATGTCTGCCGCTATATCTCGAATTGACAAATTACTCTCCTCTTGGAACCCCCTTTTCCTCTCTTGGTGGGGTCGGTTGGACTCAATCAAAATGATGATCACCACTATATTGATTTATGCTCTCTCCATGCTCCCCGTACATATTCCCAACTATTATTTTAAGCAAATCGACTCTTGTCTTTCTAAGTTTCTCTGGAAGAACAAAAAAGCTAGGATTTCTTTATCTTCTCTTCGCGCACCAAAATCTAATGGTGGTGTAACTTCCCTGACTTTCGTCTATATCATAAGTCATTCTCCCTACGACAGGCATCGAAGTGGCTCCTTTCCGAACTCTCCCCCTTCACTCCCCTCTGGCTGTCTATTGAACAAACTTTATTATTACCCTTCTCTCTCAAGGAAGTTATGGTTTTTTCGGCCAAAACTCCTTTTACCTCTCTTCCCTTGTTTAAACACACTTGCTCCCTTTTGAAACCCTTGATGCATTCTAATCCCATCTCTAGAGAATCTTTTTTAGAATCTCCAATATGGCACAATTCCCTTATTCTCATTAACAACAGGACCATTTTTTGGAAAACTTGGGAGATTAAAGGGTATAATTTGGGTTAAAGACCTATTTGATGGATTATCTCCATGTTCCTTTCCACAATTCCAACTCTTATTTCATTGCCCTCGATCCTTCTTACAGAAATTCACTACTCTTATGGCAGTTATTCTAGATACTTACTATTCTCTCCCCTCTTCATCTCTTCCTGTAATTCAAAATTCTCTTCTTAAGATACTCCTTTCTTTACCCAAAGCTTCTCTCATCTGTAAATATTTCTCCGCTCCTAATTTAGAATGTGCAAAAAACAAACTGGAACTTTCTTGGGAATCTGACCTGGGATGCGAATGGACCATTCCCTTTTGGGACAAACTCTGGTCCCGTTCTATTAAAATCTCTCGATCTACCTCGCTTACTCAATCTATGTTTTTTCTTTATCATAAACTTTATCTCACCCCTGTCTCTGTTGCTAAATTTTCCCACTCCGCTGTCTCTAACTGTTAGACCTGTGGTTCTTCTGATGCTGATCTCATTCATCTTTTCCTTCTTTGTCCCTCGGTTTCTACCTTTTGGGAGAAAGTCTGGTCCTACATTTCTCGCCTGTTTAACCTTTCTATCCCCAATTCCATTCCTCTTCTCTTCTCTGGAAGTCTCTCTGATTCCTTAGATCTTTCCTCCCATGGTCATGGTCTCTTTGACCTTATGATTGCCCTAGCTTTCCAACACATTTCTCTCAACTGGAAAAATCTTACAAAACTCTCTGTCCAGCACTGGAGGAATAGTCTTTGCCATTTTCATCGACTTGACATTGCTTTCGCCTCCTCCTGTAAACCAATGGTTAATAGAGACCTTTTTTGGTTTGCCTCTTACGACTTATCTAGATAATCTGGTTTTAGCAGATCAATCTCGTTTAAATTCTGAAAAGTTTAAACCTCCTTGAAATGTTTATCTTCTCTGTTCTCCGCTTTTTTACCTTGGTTGGCTTATTGTTCCTATTTATTAATTAAGATTTTATTCACATTCCTGTGTAAATATGCATTATCTCATTATGTCATTATGCCAATGTATAAGACTTCTCTCCCGCTCCTATTTCCTCCTTTTTTCCCTCCCCCCCTTTTTTCCCTTCCTCACCCCTTAACATTTTTTTAAACAGCTTGCATTTTATTTTTTTATTCATGCACTAGCCTATTCTTCTGTTATGTTTCTATTTTATTATGTTTGATCTGTTGCTGGTCTTTGTATTTTTTGGAAGTGGTGAATCTACTTTTGAGAGAATAGAAAAATACAGAAATGGTGGAGGTTCCAAAATTCTTGATACGGTTACACCCCTTATCCAAGGGTGACACTGAGATTCCTTCAACTGTTAAAATTGACCCGATGTTGGCCAATCTTGAGGGTCGTTCCACGTCATAACTGATGAAGTCCTGGTGGAGGGCCTTGGGGACCGGAGGGTAGAGAGTTCCTTAAAGAAAGGTTATTCAGCATTGAATCTACCTTTGAGAGCAGCAACAAATGCAGTTAATTCACCTCAATCTCTAGTTAAGGACTTTCAAACATTGACCTCAGCTTTGCAGGATGGTATTGAATGTTGGGAGTTATTTTCTAAGATGGAGGTACAAGCAAAGTTCCTGACTGCCATATCCTGTGACATTTTGATGGTGTCTGCATCCTCTGTGTCTCTACTATACCTGCCGGGCTTCAGATTTATTTGAGGACTGGAAAGCCGGGGGCGCTCAGAGGGCAGTTTTGCTTATCATGTCCTTTTCTGATAGCAGATTACTCGGGGATCAGTTGGAAGAGACGCTGAGCAGAACCTCCGAAACATGCGCAGTTAGTCAAGGTCCAAGTCAGGCTGGATCTTCCTCGTAGAACAACAAAGTGAAGATGTCAAAGAGCGTTTCAATGACATCTTCAAGCCGGGAAGCATCAAGGTCCATCAACCTTAGTCTGGCAGACGTCAAGACGCTTGCCCCCTCCTCCTCCTCTATCAAAGCCGAGGACGCGCTCCTGACTATGCCGAGATGCCAATCGGAGGCTGGCTGCCATTTTTTCTACAAAAATGGCAGGAAAATATTTCAGGTGCCGGGCTTCTCCAAATAGGAGGGTTTACCTTGGATTTGAGGAAGTTCCTGCAGACTTGTGGCTGGTTCATCTTTCATATCCGGGTCATCAGAGTCATTTCTAGCATAGCCTCAAGAAATACCGGAGCTGGAACTGAAGTATGCATTATATCTGGTACCAATGGATGAAAGGGGGGAAAGGATTTTATTCCACTGTCTTCCTGGTCCAAATATCTTCAAGGAAATACAGATTCATACTCAACCTGATGAAGTTAAATGTATTTCACAGGAAACCTTGTTTCAAGATGGAAACGCTTCAGAAAATAATTCCTCTTGTAGCCTCAAGTTAGAGGACGAGAGAAAAGATGAATTCTTGAACATCCGGATTTATCCCTCTCAACAAAAGTTCCTCAGATTCTGTTTGGAGGGTAAACATTCCCAGTTTCAGGTGCTCCCTTTCGACCTGACATCATCCCGAGGGTATTCACAAAACTCCTTGCTCCGATTGTGGCCAATCTGCCCATCAGGGGTATTCTAACTTATCCTCAATTGGACAATTGCTTCATTCAT
Organism: Calotriton arnoldi; assembly: GCA_963921515.1. Taxonomy (NCBI): domain Eukaryota; kingdom Metazoa; phylum Chordata; class Amphibia; order Caudata; family Salamandridae; genus Calotriton; species Calotriton arnoldi. The sequence goes on along the minus strand of CAWUFW010008096.1, from coordinate 460,493 downwards.
TCTCCGTCAAGAACAATTTTACAGAAGCACCCGGAGCAGATTTGTCAGACCTTGAAGGAATTGGGTCTGTTGATAGACAGGGAAAAGTCTCATATTCTCCTCACTCAGGACTCGGGCCTGATTTAGATCTTGGTGGACGTGTTACTCTGTCACAGCGGTGAGGAATAACCCGTCCGGCGAAATATAAATCCCATTATAACTTATGGGATTTATATTTCGGCGGACGGAATATCTGTCACCATTGTGATGAAGTATCCTGTCTGCCAAGATCTAAATCAGGTCCTTGGACTTCATCGGTGCCGGGTTTGAGGCTCTCTTGGGGATGATGTGCTGACCAACCACGAGTACTCAGACTGTCGGGATGCTTCTTCTGTCACTGGGGCAGCGATTGGAGGTCTCCGTCAAGAATGGCTGTGCCCCTGGGGCATATAGTGAGTCACTCTCTATTAGGAAATCTTTACTCTTTGTGATCCCAATAGATGTTTTCATAGTTACTTTGTATCTGCCTTTCTCTTTTTTTTCTACAGGCATCGTGTGTGTTTGTGGTGCTGTGGGCTCGCCTTCACCAGGGTCCGCTGGTTCACCAACTCTTGGACGACTGGAATCCGGCCATTCACAGTCTAGAATGCATGCTGTCTGTGACAAGGGACTTTTGGGGGAGAATTCTGTGGCGGTTAGATCCCGTAAGTGTATGGAAGTGAGTTCTGCTATCAATGCCACCTTATTACATGCTGTTTATATCCAGAAGGTCTTTTGGTTTAGGCGTTAACATGACTACAGATGACTACAGATGCAAGCAAGATAGGTTGGGGGTCACCTTGGGCAACCAATCAGTTCAGGGGAGATGTTCAAGAAAGCAGGAGTCTCACTCTTCCAGCTAGGAAATAGCTGCATGAAAAGCTTATGATCATCACTGGGATATTCTTTCTAGGTGGTGCAAGGAGGAATCTTTGACCCAATTGTTTTTGGATCCAGGTGGATCGCCAGTTTCTACGGGAAGGATGTGACACGGATCTGCTGTTCCTGCATTAAGGGTTCAATGGGCAGCAATAAGAGCAGTCCAAGCACCTTGGGGTGTTCCTGGATAGATTGCTTAGGAGCAAGATTACGGAGTGTTTTCTCTTTAATGAGGCCAACATTTATGGTCAGATTACCCTCACTGGCATCTCCTATTAGTCCTGAACGCATTGCAGTTCCATCGCTCTAAGCCTTTGGAAGAGACTAATTTCAAATGTCCATCCTCAAAGGTATTCTTCGTAGGGCCCATGACATTGATGGAGCAGGGACTCGTAAATGAGACTTGCTCGGAAGCAATCCTCTCGTTTTAACTCATTAACGAATTACTAACTATGTGTTTGTAATTAATAATTCGCATTTTAGAAAAGACATGCGGGACAGTGAAGCTTGCATATGTGTTTACTAACCATAACAACACGAATGAAGGACTAAAACTTACTCTAACAAGGGATCTTTACTGCGCATGCGTCTACTGCATCTACTTAGTATGACGTATTGACGCTTGGAGGGAAAATCTTGCGCCTGCGCAAAAGATATTAAAATGGCCGCTTGAAAGTTCACATGCATGGCACCTGCTTCGCAAAATAGAAAATAAGTTTTATACCAACGCAAATGCAGAAAAGGGTAATAATAATTAAAGTGGGTTAGAGTAGAGGTTGGTGGTGTACAGTGAAACCATTTATTTTTGAGAATAACATTTCTTCTTTTGACTTTATTATTAGTGCGCATTTGGGCCTTCCAAACTTGTCTGAATTGAGCTGACTGACTTGACCCCACGCATGCGCACCAGAGAGAGAACAAGGAAGGATGAGTAAGGACTTGTCACGCGTCCAAGGCCAGAGAAGATGTGCCCTGGGAACATGAGGGTGAAGAGTTCATATGAAGAAGACTTATTCATGAAGTTGAAACATTTTGTATTAATAAAGTTTGGAGATGTATGGGAAAGGAAATGATTTAATAAAGTTTGAGGGGATGGGTTTAAAAGACAATGGTTCAAAGAAAATAAGTGAAATGTAAGCATGATGTGACGATCATCCCCCACTCGCCTGACCAATCAGAGTTAGTATTTTATGAAATTGAAACATTAATGGGTGGTACATGGTTATGGAAAGGTATAATTGAGGTAGTTTTAGTTAGTTAGTTTAGCTTAACGGGAGCAGAAGCAGCAGAGGCGATGCAGAGCTCGGGATGCTGTCGGTGCTGGGGTGGTGCTGAAATTGTGAGACGCTGATAAAGAAAATCGAATGCAGAACCATCTATTTAACTTAATTGGGTTAGAAAGAAGATCGTGGAAGAACCACGAGGAGGAAGAGAGTGTCAGAGAGGGGTGCGACGCAGTCGTCAGTATTTAGAGAGGTGAAGTATCCTGTCCTGATTCCTGTCCTGAAGTCTTTGTCTCCTGATCTATCCCGGGGGACCCTTACCAGCCCTTTGGCCAGGGGGTTGGTCTTCACACCATTCTTGGTAACTATAAATTCATCGTCTTGATAGATGTTCTTCTCTCTCTGTCCTCAACTTTCCGAGCATAATTATTGTGTGAATCTGAATTATTAGTGCTTATTGAGTATTGATTGAATTGACACTCTTGCGAATGAGGGTGTTTGTACTGAAACTTTGAGATGGTTCACATGCAATTAATTTAGATAAATATTTAAAAACTTCCAGAGTCTGTGATTATTTCAATTTTAATCAAGAAATGTTTAATAAGTTATGTTAATTATCACTATCAACTAGTTCCAACTAATGGTCCATCGACCAGAGGAAAGAACTTTTTGATCAGTGAAAGGTTTAGTTAGAACAGAAATATAACTATTCCTGAGACATGAAATCTATAAACTACAAGCTCCAGCGGTCTACTTGGTATTAGTGTGAGAAGCTATATGGGCCCAGGTGAGTAAATGGTAGTGGAGTATCTGTTGTTAGTACACCGCTGGATCAGTTTACTGGTAGCAAAGTTATGGTTATTATTGACTAGTTTGGTGATAAGTATAGATTATTGATTATTGATTTATGTTTTAACAAAAGAGTTAGCGTCTTGTTTTATGTTGTCTGGAAAATTCCCGGGAAATGAATAGCGGGTGGCGATAGAAACCACACTGCAGTGAGGTTACTCGTCTGTTGGAATAACACTGAGAAGCTAGGTAGGGCTGGCAGTGTTAAAGTAGGGACTATTTTCTGTGAAAAAGTGAGAGTGATTGATAGCAAAGAGTTCGCTAGTGAAACTTTAGGCGTTATATCACCTAGAAAGGGTAACCCTGAAGGAGTAGCAGGTTCTTCCAAGCTAGATTGACAGCAAAAGGAGTTCGATGGTGAAACTTTGGTCTCAAATTTCCCAAAACGGGTGACACCGGAGGAGTAGCAGGTTCTCTGGAGCTTATATGAAGGGTAAGCGGAAGGGTTTTACTCGCAGTGGAAAGAAATAAACTATCCTTTGATTTAGTGGAACAGACAGAGTAGCAAATGTTTTTATGTGGTTAATAAGAATGAATTTTAAAGAAAATAATGAGAAATAAGTTTTTGTATTACCTTGTAAAGGGAGGGTCAGTTGCTGGAGTTATACTGACGTCACAGTGAGCCGCGCTGGGATTTGTAGAAACAGCGGGCGCGTGACAGGAGCAGCCTTGTAAAGGAGGGGTCAGTAGAAAGGAGCAGAACTGACGTCAGAAAAAGGCCGCGCTGGCATTGGTCAGATCACGAGCGTAAGCCTGATTTAATTGGATAGCTAGTTAGAAGCTGCGCTAGGATTGGTGGAGAGAGAGATTGTATGCGGGATTTTGATTTGACTGTTAGTGCAAGGCGTACAGGCAGAAGATTTCAAGGGTTTGCAGAATACAATTTTATACATCGTTTTTCAAGGATGTATGGAGAGAAAAGAAAGATGTCATTTATAAAGAAGATTAAGAATTTCTTTATAAAAGATAAGCCTGTGTTGACCAGAGAGGGAATTCCTATTCCGCCACCGAAAACACGTGCATCTTTTATAATGATGGAAAGAGGATATCATACTTGAGTGTGGTTGGAAAACTGGATAGAATATACGAAGGATGATGGAGTGCTAGCTTTTCCTAAAGATGGTACTTTTAATGGGAGGATTCTTCAGAATTTGAGATTGAAAATGAATGATTTAGAACCTAGACCTAGGTTAACTCAATACGAGGCTTTGGAAGAATGGGAGACTGAGTCATATGAACGAGAGAGATGCAGAGGTGGGAGATATAGAGTATTCTTTCCGAGACACTTGCATGAGTCACGCGAAGGGCATATGAAACAATGGAGGAGAGCTATGGTATCAGAAGGTTTATATCCAGTGTTAATGGCTGAGGAACAGTCTGGAGGAAAGTGTAAGGAGAAAACGAAACATATGAATACAGCAGGATATGTGAATCAGATGACGAGTTGCTAGAGGATATTTTAATTAAAAATCCACCGCCGTATCAAGAAGCAACTAGTAAGGTTACCCCAAGTGCACCAGTAATGGGAATGCCATTGACCCCACAGATTTTACATGATACGTCATATAACAGAGTGTTACAGGATAATGAAAGAGATGTTTTAAACAAAACTAGAGAAGAACTAGTTCAGAAGATAAGTCAATTAAATTTGAATACTGAAGCTTTGACAGTGCCAGTGACCATTGGCCCAGTAATCCCGTTGTATGGAGATAAAAAGATATGCCAGAAACCACAACCTGTGACAATTCCATTAAATAGTCCTAGGAAAGAGATAATAATTACAGATGATCAGGTTAGTGAAAGTGAGTCAGTTATTTCATTAATGGATCTCCCTAATGTGGAATCTTTGATGGAAACTCCAAAGAGAGTTACACCCATGAATTTGAGAGAAAGAAGACCTTTGGTTCATACAGGAACTGAAGGCATAACAGTAGTTACCTCTGAAGATATAGAAAGATGGGCACAGGAAAGAGATAATCAGAACCCAACACCAAGGATTTTAGACATCAGCAGATTGAAAGTGGAATTGGAAGAGATGATGACAGGATGTGTGGGCACAGAAAGATTGAATGCTTACAATGAAGAAGAATTATTATTTTTATGTAAGAGCATAACCAGGAGAGCAAGGGTATTTCATGAAAAATTGACTGAAGTTGCTTCAGAGATTGGAATACACATAGGGAAATCAAAGTTGTTACAGAAACCATATCGAGTAGATTTTACTGATAAAGATTTAGAAAGTGTAAATGCTTCTGGAAAAAGACTACAGATAAAAGAATTAATGAGCATTTTGCAAAAATGGGGAGACATTGATAAATGGAGAATTAGATGGATAAGAAAGAAAGAGGAAGTACAAGCGAGAGAAGCAGCAGCTGCATTTCCAGTAAGAGAATCAAGCAAAATGGAAAAATTGTGTCCAATGAGAGAGGTTCCCGGAGGAGGATATGTTCATGTTCCATGGAGTAGACAAGATATTTTGTCATTTACAAATGATTTCCCAAAGCTGAGAGAAAAACCAGTTGAATGGTAAAAACAGGTAGAGAGATTTGTGAATGTTTCAAAGGTTTTATTGAAGGATTTGGATGGTCTATTTGATATAGTGGGACCTGCTGATTTATGGACGGAGTGCAAAATTACAATTGATTGGCCTAATGAGGAGTATGCTAGAGATGCAAAGACAGGAGCACCCTCGGAGGAGGTGATGAAAAAGTATCACCAAGTGATTACGTATTTGAAAGGGAAAATTCCTCCTAAAGAAACAGACTGGGTAAAAATAGATAGAACAACTCAAGAACCAAATGAATCTGTACATGCATATTATGAGAGGTTATTACAGGTGTTTAAGCAGTATAGTGGTTTTGAGAATATCGGTAACAAGGATATGGGACATTTTGTGTATCGGTTTGTATATGGTTTGCAACCAGAGATAAGTCAGATGATACAGCAGCACATGCTGTGTTGGCAAAGCAAGACAGTGGATGAGATTTTAAAGTACGCAAAATATTGCGGAGATGATATTGAAGCCAGGCGTAGGAAGCTAAAAGAGAAAATGATGTGGGCACAAGTAAAACTGGCAGAACAGCAAGAAGAGAAACCAAATGCCCAAAACAATAATCAAGTGAAAGAAAAGAGTCAGAATGATCAAGGAGCGAATGGTAATAAATATAGGGGACGAATGGACAGAGAAGAAGTGAAAAAGAAGTTTCCTTGTCATGCGTGTGGTAAGTTTGGACATTGGAAGAACGAGTGTAAGAGTACTCAGAATAATAAGAGTAATAATGGGCCAAATCAAAATTTAATCCCACAGACGCAAAATGAAGTACATATGAATCAGCAGCAGCAGGTAGTTACTCCACAATATCAGGTGCCACCAGCTCCTATGCCAAATTTTGTGAATCATCAAGGTTTCAGTGCAAACACCGGATTTCAAGGAGAAAGTGGTAAGAATAATAGAACAATTACACAATATTTGTTGCAGAATGATGAGGAAAATTTGGATTTCACACAATGACGGTGCCTGAGGGGGGAGGAAGAGGAGTGTGTGCTTGGCGCATCCTTGCCGGTAGATCAGTCAGGTCCATTTGTTGATGGGAAAGTAGAAGGTAAAGACATTACTTTCCTATTGGATACTGGTGCTACCAGGTCTACTGTGAGAACAGCAGACATCCCAAACCTACCCCTCTCGGGAGAATCAATCCAAGTTGTAGGCGTGTCTAACCAACAGATTAGAACCCCAATCACAAAACCAATGGCGGTACACATTGGAAACTTCAAAGAAATGCATTGGTTTGTAGTTTGCGATTCCAGTCCTGTAAATCTGTTGGGAAGAGATCTATTGTGCAAGATGAACTGCACAATCTATTGTACACCAGATGGTGTCGCTTTCCAAACCCCTGATGAAGACGTTGTATACAAGATGATGTTAGTCAAACAGGGAACGGAAGTAGATGAAAGGTTTTCATTAGTGACTGAAAAAGAATTACCAGAAGAATTGAGAGCAACAGTTAATCCAGAAGTGTGGGATTTTACAGGAAAAGACATTGGGTTAATGACAAATATAGACCCAGTTAAAGTGACAGTGAAAGAAGGTGCAGTGTATCCCAACACCCGACAGTACAAGATGAGTCCAGAAGTAAAAGCAGGAGTTATTTCAGAAATTGAACGAATGGTTAAAAAGGTATTCTAAAAGAAGTGATGGGTAGTCCCTGTAATTCACCAATAATGGGACTGAAAAAGCCTAGCGGAAAGTACAGAATAGTGCAGGATTTACGAAAAATAAATAAAATTGTAGTGCCATGTTGTCCAATAGTGCCAAATCCAGCAGTGATCCTTTATCAGATACCTTGGAATGCAGGTTGGTTTACAGTAATTGATTTATGCCAAGCGTTCTTTTCTATTCCTTTGCACCCAGAGAGCCAGTATCTTTTTACGTTTAAGTTTGAGGATCGTATTTACGCATGGTGTAGAGTTCCTCAAGGGTACACAGAGAGTCCCTCAATTTTTAATCAGATTTTGAAAAAGTGTCTAGAATCATTGATTATGCCTGGAAAATCTGTTCTGGTTCAGTATATTGATGACCTACTGGTGGCATCAAAAACACGGGAAGACTGTGTCACAGACACAATTGCATTACTGAACCATTTGGCTGAAGGAGGACACAAGGTGTCTCCAGAAAAATTACAGTTCTGTAGACAAGAAGTTAGATACTTAGGGCATAAAATAGAAAGAGGAGTTAGAAAAGTGACACCGGAAAGAATAAAAATAATCAAAGAAATGCAATTGCCACAGACTCAGAGAGAAATGAGAATGTTTTTGGGAGCGGTTGGGTACTGTAGGCAATGGATTAATGGTTTTTCAATGTTAGCGAAACCATTAATACAAATGACCCGGAAAAGAGCAAAAGATCCGAATGATTGGAATGATGAATGCAAAGAGGCATTTGTGAAACTAAGAAACTGTTCGTGTGAGGCTCCTGCTTTGGGCATGCCTGATTATTCAAAAGACTTTGCATTATTTTGTTGTGAGAGAGAAAATTGTGCACTTTCATTCTTAACACAGAGACATGGATTGAGTCGACGTCCAGTGGCATATTTTTCAGCTACATTGGATCCAGTGGCTTCAGCATTACCTGGCTGCTTAAAAGCAGTAGCTGTACTTGTATGAGTCTGGAGCAGAGTGAGTCGATGGTGATGGGACATCCTGTAAAGGTTTATGTTCCACACTCAGTTGAGATTCTATTGACAAGAATAAGAACACAACATCTCACCCCTAGTCTATTGACTAAGTATGAAAGAGTGATTTTGGGAGCTGAGAACGTGACAGTGATAAGGTGTACGATTATGAACCCAGCTACCCTACTGCCAGACCCCTGCAATGAAGAAGTGAGAGATGAGAGTGATCATGATTGTTTGGATGTAACTGAGTTTTGTACGAAGCCCCGGCCTGATATAAAGGAGTCCCCTTTGAAAGAGGCTGACCATGAGTTATTTGTAGATGGATCCTGCCTCAGGACACAAGAAGGAGGATTAAGTGCTGCATATGCTGTTTGTAAGATATCTGGGGTAATTGAAGCATCCTGTTTACCTGGAGTCAAATCTGCACAAGTAGCCGAATTGGTAGCCCTAACCATGGCATGCAAATTGGGTAAAAATTGGAGAGTAACCATATTTACGGACAGTCAATATGGGTTCGGGGTTGTGCACGACTTTGGCCAGGTCTGGGTGCAGAGGGGATTTCTGACTTCTTCAGGATCTCCTATTAGAAACAGCAAAAATGTGAAGGATTTATTGGAAGCATTACAATTGCCAAAAGAGATAGCAGTTGTAAAATGCGCTGCACATCAGTCAGGAAATGACTATGTGACTGCTGGCAATAAATATGCTGACCAAGTGGCTAAATACTGTGCCAAAAATACAGTGGCCATTAACAGAAAAATTGAAACGGGTGAAACCAGATGCCAACTTATGTTTTTCTCAGTACCAGAAACATGGGATGAGATTAGACAATTGCAGGAAGAAGTTGAGGAAAAGGAAAAGGAAATTTGGATAAAAGAAGCTTGTACAAAGAGACCACATGATGAGGAATGGGTGTATTTAGATGGAAGACCAGTCATGCCAGATTGTTTGCTTTAAAAAATGGCTAGAGTGTATCATGGAGCAACACACATAGGGAGAGACTCAATGATCAGGTTATTCAGACAGAGTTGGTACAATCCGAAGTTCAGGGTAGTCGCAGAAAGCCTTTGCCAAAGATGCCTAACCTGTCAACAGCAAAATCCAGGTAGGAAGACAATAGTTAGTTGGGGAAAGATTGGAAAGGCAGAAGAACCCTTCACCAGATTACAGTTGGATTTTATAGAGTTGCCCCCTAGCAATGAACTGAAATATATACTTGTCATAGTATGCCTTTTCTCAAGATGGGTGGAAGCGTATCCCACTCGAAGAAATGACAGTCTTACAGTTGCTAAATTGTTGTTGAGGGAGTTAATACCACGTCTTGGTTTTCCAGTCACTTTGGAATCAGATAGAGGCCCTCATTTTAATAATGAAATAATTCGATTAATCTGTGCTGCATTTAACATTGAACAAAAACTGCACTGTGCTTATCGTCCAGAGGCTTCTGGAATAGTTGAACAGTTAAATGGCACAATCAAGTCAAGACTAGGGAAGGTGTGTGCATCCACAATGCTGAAATGGCCAGATGCATTACCTCTTGTATTGATGGGTCTCAGAAGTATTCCAGACAGAAAAACAGGAATTAGCCCACATGAAGTTCTCATGGGAAGAGCCATGAGACAAGCATTCATTCCTGGAAATAAATTAATGAATATAACTGATGATCTGGTATTGGACTATTGCAAAGGATTGGCTGAAATGGGGCCTTCTGTCTCTCACCAGGTTGGAGAAAACGCAGTTGAAAGACAGCCAGAACAAGCACATGATTTGAATCCTGGAGACTGGGTGCTAGTGAAGAAACATGCAAGAAAGTCGTGCCTAGCACCAAGGTGGGACAAACCGCGGCAAGTTATACTAGTCACTACCACAGCAGTGAAGTGTGCAGGTTTGCCCAATTGGATCATGCCAGTCATACCAGAAGAGTTCCGAGCCCATCAGAGCAACAAGAGCAACCACTGACTGAACAGGCTGAAGTGTCAGGAGTTGTAAGCTTTGAAATTGAGTGATAGATTCTGAAAGACAACCATATGACGAACAGCCAAGTACAAGTCAGGAAGAGTGGATATCAGTGATTGAAGTAATTGATGATGCTATTGAAACAAGAAGAACAGAATTGAAAAGACAGGAAAGTAGTCAGGAAGAGACAGGGAAAGAAGAACACACTCAGGTGGAAACGGAAAAAGACTTTCAGGAGCCTGAGGAGGTAATATTAGAAGAACACGTTCAGGCAGAAGAAGAAAAGTTTGAAATAAGACCTGAACAGGATCAGATAGAGTTAGAAGAACAAGTTCAGGCAGAAAAAGAACAATATGAAGTAAGACCTGAACAGGGTCAGATAGAATTAGAAGAACAAGCTCAGGAAGAAGAAGAACAAAGTACGATAAGACCTGAGCAGGTGGAAGCAAAAGAAGGTTCAAGCACAGAAAACAGAGAAAGAGAACAGATTGTGCCTAAATTAAATGAAATTAAAAGAACCTTGAGAGGAGAAAAAGAAGGTGAAAGTGCAGTACAAATCAAAAGAATCAGAAAGGAGACAATTGGCCTACTGGAGTAAAAGAAATTAAGATATCATTTGAGAAAATCAGAAAAGAAACCAGAACAAGTAAATGAAATCACAAGCCAAACACGATCTAAACAAACCTTAGCGAAAATAACTCGAAGAAGTCCAAGATTGAGAAATTTAAACAGAAGATATAAGGCTCCTGAATGGACCTATGTCATACTTGAAGAATTTGAATCTCTAGATCTGAGTGATGAAACAGAAGAGGTTCATATTGTACAGATTGATGAAAGCCTCCTTAAGAACGAAAAGAAAGTCAAATTGACAAAGAAAGGATAAGAGAAAAGAAATTTTCTCAGAAGTAAAATGGCAGAAATTGAAGTTACCGAAAGACCAAAACGTGGATTGAAAAGAAAATGTTTTAGATTTTGTTTTTGTAGTATTTTATTAGTAGCATTGGTATGGTTATTCCTAACAGTAGGAGTACCTTTGTTAATGAAAACAAGTGACAAGAATAATACAGATACTAATGTTAAATTAGATAGAATAAAAGGAACTAAAATAGAAATAGGGGTAGAGAATGAAGCAAATGATCATAATGAATCAGACTATAATACGTCCTCAAATGTGTTTATTAAATTGTTATTTCAATATGTTAGTATTATGGAGATTAATATTTGCTATGTGTGTATGAAGTTACCCTCATCAGTATCAGAAGGGGTGACGTATCACCATATACCTTTAACATATGGTGTATCATGTAGTATTTTATCAAGCCTATTTTATGCCACAGGGAGACTTTAGTATTTTTATTCAGACATAGATGTAGTATTTTCTGAATTACCTATTAGAAAAAATATGAATCCAGTAGTTAGTAGTAAAAATGCACGGTTTATGGGCGAATTTTTCTTAACAATGAGTTCAATAGATTTAGTTCAGGCACGTAGAGATAATCTAACATGTACATTGAGAAAAGAAGAAAAAGATTTTTTAGATTTAGTAGAAGAAAGGAGACAGGATTTAATAAAGAAAGCGACTGAACAGAAACCCTGTGTACCTCCATGGGCTGGGAAAGAGGGAATCTATGCAAATGGCAAGGCTCATGCTGCGATGTCCCTGGATTTTGTGAAAAGGGGAAAATTCTGCCTCCATAGATTAAGGACAGATTATAACAATAATTACATTGGTTCCAGTGAATGTGAATACAACTTCCTAATTTTAGGAGGGTGGGGACTAAAAGGGGGAACTGATCCTGTATTTCCAGGAGTTTATATTATGTTTGCGGGAACAATGCATATTATAGGTTACCTGCAAGATGAGTACGGGAGCTGTTACTTTGGAATAGTTTTTCCAAAAATATATCATGTGGACAGAATCAGTGGAACCAATGGAAATTCTAATGGACTAACACGTAGAAGAAGAGCTAGTTTTTCTGAAATTGTAGGAGATATTTTTAGTGCATTGATACCCTCAGTTGGAGTCATTCTTAATTCACAGAAAATTTGTAAGTTATCAACCATAGTTGATCGTCTTTCTACAGACACTACAGGAGGATTCTTAATGATTAACACAGAGATGGTTGCAATCAGGTCTATGGTTTTACAGAACCGTCTTGCTCTTGATATATTGTTAGCAAAAGAAGGTGGAGTCTGTGGCATGTTGAAAATTCAACATTGTTGGACTTACATTCCAGACAAGAGCAGAGAAATTAAAGGATATATTGAAAACATTACGAGAATGCATAAAGACTTGACCCAACTGGAGGTTGACAGTGTGTGGGGAAGACTAACATCAATAGGGAAATGGTTTGTTGGTTTTGGGAAAAGTTTTCTAGGTCAAATAATAATACCATTAGTCATGATAATAACCGTAGTGATGATAATAATGGTTACATTTAAGTGTTGTAGAAAAGGAAGGAAAGGAAAAATACATTTTGAAAGAGAAGGGAAGGGAAAGAAACGAAAAAGAAAATATGATGAAATACAGTTGGAAGAAATGAAAGGCAAACTATACAAGAAAATGAAGGATTTAGAAGGAAACGAGTTGATTGATGGAAAACTGAGAGGAGAAATAGAGAAAACTGAGAGGAGAAATAGAGAACTGAGAAGTGCTAAAGTTGGTATCTGGGATGGATGGGTAATTTTGTGATGGCTTAAAATGCCATCAGAGAGGGGATTGATGGAGCAAGGACTCGTAAATGAGACTTGCTCGGAAGCAATCCTCTCGTTTTAACTCATTAACGAATTACTAACTATGTGTTTGTAATTAATAATTCGCATTTTAGAAAAGACATGCGGGACAGTGAAGCTTGCCTATGTGTTTACTAACCATAACAACATGAATGAAGGACTAAAACGCACTCTAACAAGGGATCTTTACTGCGCATGCGTCTACTGCATCTACGTAGTATGACGTACTAATGCTTGGAGGGAAAATCTTGCGCCTGTGCAAAAGATATTAAAATGGCCACTTGAAAGCTCACATGCATGGCACCTGCTTCGCAAAATAGAAAATAAGTTTTATACTAACGCAAATGCAGAAAAGGGTAATAATAATTAAAGTGGGTTAGAGTAGAGGTTGGTGGTATACAGTGAAACCATTTATTTTTGAGAATAACATTTCTTCTTTTGACTTTATTATTAGTGCACATTTGGGCCTTCCAAACTTGTCTGAATTGAGCTGACTGACTTGACCCCACGCATGCGCACATGAGAGAGAACAAGGAAGGATGAGTAAGGACTTGTCACGCGTCCAAGGCCAGAGAAGATGTGCCCTGGGAACATGAGGGTGAAGAGTTCATATGAAGAAGACTTATTCATGAAGTTGAAACATTTTGTATTAATAAAGTTTGGAGATGTATGGGAAAGGAAATGATTTAATAAAGTTTGAGGGGATGGGTTTAAAAGACAATGGTTCAAAGAAAATAAGTGAAATGTAAGCATGGTGTGATGATCATCCCCCCCTCGCCTGACCAATCAGAGTTAGTATTTTATGAAATTGAAACATTAATGGGTGGTACATGGCTATGGAAAGGTATAATTGAGGTAGTTTTAGTTAGTTAGTTTAGCTTAACGGGAGCAGAGGCGATGCAGGGCTCGGGATGCTATTGGTGCAGGGGGTGGTGCTGATGCTGTGAGACGCCGAAGAAGAATTCAAATGCAGAACCATCTACTTAATTTGGGTGGGTTAGAAAGAAGATCGCGGAAGAACCACGAGGAGGAAGAGAGTGTCAGAGAGGGGTGCGAATCAGTCGTCGGTATTTAGAGAGGTGAAGTATCCTGTCCTGATTCCTGTCCTGAAGTCTTTGTCTCCTGATCTATCCCAGGGGACCCTTACCAGCCCTTTGGCCAGAGGGTTGGTCTTCACACCATTCTTGGTAAATATAATTATATCGTATTTGATAGATGTCCTTTTCTCTCTGTCCTGTTCTTTCTGAGCATAGTTATTGTGTGGATCTGAATTGCTAAGATCTATTGAAAACTTGATTGAATTGACACTCTTGCGAATGAGGGTATTTGTACTGAAACATTTGAGATGGTTCATACGCAATTAATTTAGATAAACATTTTAAAACTTCCCGAGTCTGTGATTATTTCAATTTTAATCAAGAAATGTTTAATAAGTTATGTTAATTATCACCATCAACTAGTTCCAACTAATGGTCCATCGACCAGAGGAAATAACTTTTTGATCAGTGAAAGGTTTAGTTAGAACAGAAATATAAATATTCCTGAGACATGAAATCTATAAACTACAAGCTCCAGCGGTCTACTTGGTATTAGTGTGAGAAGTTATATGGGCCGAGGTGAGTATATGGTAGTGGAGTATCTGTTGTTAGTACACCGCTGGATCAACATCTGCCCTTAGGCTTGTGAGGATAAGTTCTTTTTCTATTAAACCTTGTTATTTAAGAATATTTTCAGATAGTTTGGTTTTTAAATTGGGGCCAGGTCTCTGTTCTAAGATAATTGTCTTAATTTCACCAGTGTTACACCTGACAGCCTTAGGGGTGGTCTTCCCCCAACATTTTGCGTGCCTCCTTCCATTTCTGACCTTATTTTGGCTGGTTTTGGGACTCTGTGCACTTTGCCACTGCTGACCAGTGCTAAAGTGCTTGTGCTCTCTCACATAAACATGGTAACATTGGATTAACCCCAATTGGCACATTTGATTTACTTATAAGTCCCTAGTAAAGTGCACTACATGTGCCCAGGGCCTGTGAATTAAATGGTACTAGTTGGCCTGCAGCACTGCTTGTGGCACTCAATAAAGTAGCCCTTAAACATGTCTCAGGCCTGTCATTGCAGTGCCTGTGTGTGCAATTTAAACGTGCATGGAAGCAATCGTTTAGTTTACATTTTGGTACAAGCAAACAACAGCGAAAGTAAGATATGGTTATACATTTGAAATGGAGCCTGTAGGAGAGTAGGATCTGCCTCTTATGTTGCCCCCACTTTTTTTCTGATGTTTACACTGGTTTCTGGCTATAGTCTGGCTGGGACCCTGCTAATCAGGGCCCCAGCCTCTCTGTTCTCTCTAAACGATTTGGAGTGCACTCTAGGTGCACTAGTGATTGGATACTGTGGTACCTTATGAGTCCCTAGTATATGATACCTTAGGTACCAAGGGCATAGGTACTTCACAGGCCTACCAGGGGCTGAAGCATGTATTATGCCACCCCTGGGAAGCAGACTAAATCTGACACCACAGGCCTGCTACTGCAGCCTGGGTGAGGAAGTGCTAGCACCCCTCACTGAGATATAGGTCCCCTATATCTCTCCTGCACACATTGAGACTTATCAGTCACCCCTAAAGCAGGCCCTATCAATCCTGAGGGCAGGGTGCTTAGTTTCCATGTGAGGGGGTGCCTCTGCCTGAGCAGGGCCCCTCTGCAGCTCTCAGAGTCCATTCTCTGGGGCTGTTTGTGGATGCGGTTAAACCATATACTTTTAAGTGCATTATATCCTCGCGGTAAAATGCTAACTTTGGAATGGCTACATCAAAACATGTCGTGTTTGGTGTCAAACATCTTGGAATACTACCCCCCGCCAGTCCTGGCGGCGGGGTAGCATTCCACCCTTCTAGAGGGATAGACATGTACCTACTGTGGAAACGCGGTAGAATCCTGCAGAGCCCTGGCATCACAAAATGGATGCCACCAGTCACAGACACTGGGCTGCCCTCCTGCTGATGACCAACACTCGCAGTGGAGGAAGCCCAACAATAGATATCCTGTCCCAAGGGGTGTGACCACCTCCCAGACAGGGTTTAGTGTATTGGGGCTGGGTGGGTGCACTCTTAGAGTGCTTTGAAGTCCTGCACGGGGGAGCAGAAGGCTCCTCTGTGCATACCCCAGTTCAAACCGGCTCAGGGGCTACCTGCCCCTGCTCTGGCGCGAAACTGGACAAAGGGAAGTGGGTGTAGCCACCCACTCCCCTGACCCTCCCATAGGTAGGGTCATAGAGCTAGTCCCTCCCTTTCTTTTAGTATAAGAGGGGGAACCTGTGCATTGCAACCTAGATTTCCCTGGACGACGCTCTGAAGAAGAATCCCGGACCTTCGACGTTCCACTACCTTTGGAAGACTGAAGAATCTCCCTTGGAGTCAAGGAGTGACTCCCCTGCTTGGCAGGCACCAAAAACTACAAACGATGGTCACAAACTACGCTGCTCCCGCCGGAGTCCGAAGTCCCTGCAGCCCAAGAAGTGGATTTCCTGACTTCTCAAAGGCCATCGTGAGTCCCCAGCGAAGCTGAGGCCAGTGGACCCCCAGAGTGACGAGGAACCGCGACCCCTGGGTACCGTGCACTATTGTCGAGTGCAACCCCTTCATCACAACGTTCCACGAACTTGTGCTTTGGACCACGTGTGGTCCTAGCCTCCAGCAGGAATCCCTCCGAAGATCAGAGGCCTACCACGTCCCGAGTGACCGTGGGCCCCTGTTGAGCGAATCCTCCCGAGGCATCTTTGTGATCCCTTGCCAGCTGGCTTGTGGGTCCCCAGAAGACTCTCTAAAGGAACCAAAGGGCTCCCCTGGTTGTTCCAGGCCTGCCCTGACTTACCCTCACTGGGTGAGTCCCACAGACCTTGCTGGTCTGCGCCATTACCTCTTTACACTTTCCCCGAGACTTGCTGTTACCAAGGCTTGTTGGCTCCAATCAAGTTGACGATACCGCAGTAAGCTGCAGACATCGTGGGACACGCCGAATCCAGCTCCTGGTCGTCGTCAACGCCTCCTGGACCTCGTGGCTGAAGAGTCAAGGCAACCACGAACGACCTGAATCTTGCAACGACGGTGGGCATCCATCTTCCTTGCCCCGAGTCACTGCCAAGTGACTTTGAACACTGTCCCCTCTGCTTTCAGGTCTTCCATCCTCTGAATCCAGGCTTGGATTCCCCCGGACACTTCTCCTGTCGCCGCAAGCAGCAAGTCTTCACTGGCTCCCATTGAAAACGACGCCGCGACCCGACACCAAAGAACACCTATGCACCCGGCTCCCCTGGGTGAGGTAACTTCAGCACTACGGTGCTCCTGTGGGTGTGGGCCCTAGAACTACTTACCCTGTAAGTGACTTGCTTGTAGCTTCCCTAGAAGTGCCCTAAAACTCTTATTTTCTAAGTGCGACAATTGCGCTGATTCGTACAGGGTTCGCGTCTGTGTTAGACACACCGCGTCCATCTCCTTTGTAACACTAACTAGAACTGTGTCCTTCGACTCGTACTGAGTCCGATCGGTGTTCGCCTCGAACACAAGGGGCCTGTAACATTGAGACCTCCATTGCACTGACTCGCACAAGGTTCGCGTCTGTGTTAGACACAGCGCGTCCATCTCCCTTGCATCTCTATCTGTGACCGCGTCCTTCGACTCGTACAAGGACCGATCGGTGTGTTCGCCGCGAACACGCAAGGGACCTTTAACATTGAAATCTCAATCGCGTCTGTGCGCATAGACTCGTACAGGACTCGCACCGGTGCCAGGACACCGCGTCCGTCCCCTGTGGGTCTCCTATAACTACCTGGGGTGGTTCTTGGGGGTCCCTCGATTCTAGATGCCCTAGACCTAGGTCTAGCCAAACTAAGATTGTGATATTCGATTGTGCTAAACTTATTTTGCTAACATTTGACTTGTACATATGTTCCTGACTTCTAATCTCATAAAGAGATTAGTAGAGAGTGTTTGTTAATAAATACATATATATTTGATATATATACCTGTGTGGTGTCTTTTCATTTGGTGATTCAAGAGATTGTGTGGTAAAACAAGCTGCTTTACATTCCTTCAAGACTTAGCCTGAAGGCTGCTCTCCACAGCTACCACTAGGATAGCTTTCTATAAAGGTTGTCTTAAACCTATCTACCATAAGAGTCGAATTGTTCTGGTGCAAGGTGTCCACTTTAATTAGTGAACAGCATATACCAGGCCAACTTCTCACATTGGTGGGCAGCGTGTGGGATTCCAGCTTGCTATTGTTTTACCAGAAAATCTCTATTTGAATTACTAACTGAAAACCACTATAGGTACTTAAGGTACATATAAAGTCAAGGTTAGTATCAATAAGTTCTACTGAACTTAGAGCTGTGTGCCAAGGGATAGCACACCCTTTCTACAGCTCAAGCTAGTATCAGTAGGCCACAAACTAGTGTAGGTAATACAACACTGCACAACACTAGAATGTCCTTAAAGGGTCGAACCAGTGGAACCACTCAGCCTCAGTATAAGGACATGGCTTTCTCTGACTTGAGAGCCATGTGTGTTGAAAGACACCTGAAGCTAGGACAGAGTCCCTCCACCCTCCACCTGATAGATCTGCTGACAGCAGATGATCTTAGATTGGCTCTAGGAGCTAATGGGTCTGAATCAGTGAGTGGGTCAATTACAGTATCTAGGTCAGATGATGAAAATCAGAATGACCAAGACTCTGTGATTGAAGGGCCAGGCCACAAGGGGCCTGAAAAGGACAGAGGAATTCTCCCTAAGAGAGCTGACAGAGTGGATGAGAGGCCTAGGTCCCCTTCCAGGGAATCTGACCACTCTTATCACTCTGGCAGAGAATTTGTCCACCAGAGGAACTCATACTTTCCCATAAGAGAGACCTCCTCTGAAAGAATGTGCAAACTGCTGCAGTATGAGGAAGCAAGAGTTGCCCTCAGAACCAAGCAGTTGGCACTGGATAGAGAGGCCCTGGAGATCCAGAGAGCTTCTAGAAGAGAGGGGTTAGAATCCCTTGGTGGCAGCAACAGTGTCCCTAGAGGCAGAGAATCTATTCCAGACCATAGGAACCTGAGCAAGGTTGTTCCTCCCTACCAGAGTGGGGATGATATCCACAAGTGGATAACTGCTATGGAGAGGGCCTGTAGAGTACAGCAGGTCCCCCAAAAGCAGTGGGCAGCAATCTTGTGGCTCTCCTTTTCAGACAAAGGTAGAGACAAGCTCCTCACTGTTAGAGAAGAGGATGCTGATAATTATGAAGTCCTGAAGAGTGCACTGATAGATGGGTTTGGCTTAACCACTGAACAGTACAGGTTAAAGTTCAGAGACACCCAGAAGGCACAGACTCAGGACTGGACTGACTTTGTAGATTGTGCAACCAAGGCTCTGGAGGGTTGGCTGGTTGGCAGTAGGGTTACTGATTTCAAGGGATTGTATAATCTGATGATGAGAGAACAGATCCTTAATAATTGCCAGAACCAGTTGTTGCATCAATACCTGGTGGACTCAGATCTGACCTCTCCCCAAGAATTGGGAAAGAAGGCAGACAAATGGGTCAGAACCATGGTAAGGCAGAAACCCCAGAACCAAGGGGGTGACACCAAGAAGCAAGATCCTAAGGGCTCTGAGAAAGGTGGGGATAAGTCAAAAGACCAGAAGTCTTCACAAGGGCCCCAAAAATCTGCATCTGGTGGGGAGTCACAATCCAACAAGGGAAAAGGCCAAAAGAAGCCCTGGTGCAAATTCTGTAAACAGAAAGGGCACTGGACTTCTGATTGTAACAAGTCCAAAGACCAAACCACCACCACTCCTGCCCCTAAGGCAACTGTTCCCCCTAGCTCAGCTACTGGTGGAGGTGGTACACAGAATAAGGGTGTAGTAGGGTTGACCCTGGGTTCTGAAGTGGACTCTGACCTAGTCAGAGTGCCCACTCAGGCAATGCTGATTTGTGAGGGAGACCTTAATATGTCCTTCCTAGTAAGCCCCAGTAATCTGGGCAAATACAAACAGCAGCCTGTAATAAATAGCAAACAGGCTTTGGCATTTAGGGACACAGGTGCTAGTGTCACCATGGTGGCAGAGGATCTTGTGGACCCTGGACAGATCATCCTGGGCGAAATGTACCAGGTGACCAATGCAAGCAATGTCAGGACCAACCATAGTCTGGCAGTTGTGAATTTCTCCTGGGGAGGGGTAACTGGCCTCAAGAAGGTTGTAGTCAGTGCAGACCTCCCTGTCGAATGTCTATTGGGCAATGATCTAGAGACTTCAGCCTGGTCTGAAGTAGAGTTATGGACTCATGCTGAGATGTTGGGCATCCCTGCAGAGGTATTTGCTGTGACCAGGTCACAAGCAAGAATGCATAACACTGAACCAGCTCTGGATCCTGGAACAATGGACCAGATGCTTCCCAAGAGGAGGAGCAGTAGGGTAAAGGCAGTGCCTTCCCCTCTGTCTCAGATCACAGATTCACCCCCAGAGGGAGGTGAAGCAGATCCTGAAGAAGGAACTGCCCCAGAGGGACTTGAGCCTGATCAGGTTGAGTTCTTGGGGGCAGGGGGCCCTTCTAGGGAAGATCTGAGTAAGGAGCAACAGTGCTGCCCCTCTCTTGAACCCCTCAGACAGCAGGCTGCTGCTGAGGCTGCTGGGAGTGCTAGTGGGTCCCATAAAGTTTATTGGGATGAGGGACTCCTATATTCTGAGGGTAGAGATCCAGCCCCTGGAGCCACCAGGAGGTTGGTAATACCTCAGAAGTTTAGACGGTTCCTCTTGACCCTAGCACATGACATCCATTTAGCAGGACACTTGGGCCAAAACAAGACCTGGGACAGGCTTGTTCCACATTTTCATTGGCCACATATGTCAGAGGACACAAAGGAGTTTTGTCGCTCCTGTGTCACATGCCAAGCCAGTGGTAAGGCAGGTGGCACAACAAAGGCCCCCCTGATACCACTACCTGTGGTGGGGGTACCCTTTGAAAGGGTAGGGATTGACATTGTTGGTCCCCTTGACCCTCAAACTGCATCTGGGCACAGGTTTATCCTGGTGGTAGTGGATCATGCCACCAGGTACCCAGAAGCAATTCTCTGAGGACCACCACAGCCCCTGTGGTGGCAAGAGCCCTCATTGGAGTCTTCTCCAGAGTGGGTTTCCCAAAGGAGGTCATTTCTGACAGAGCTACCAACTTCATGTCAGGATATCTGAAAGCAATGTGGAAGGAGTGTGGTGTAACTTATAAGTTCACCACTCCCTATCACCCACAATGCAATGGTTTAGTTGAACGCTTCAACAAAACCTTGAAAGGAATGATTAAAGGACTCCCAGAGAAGCTTAGGCGGAAATGGGACCTTCTTCTTCCTTGCCTGTTGTTTGCATACAGAGAGGTTCCACAGAAGGGGTTGGTTACAGCCCATTTGAGCTTCTGTTTGGGCATCCTGTGAGAGGTCCATTGTGTTTGGTAAAAGAGGGCTGGGAGTTACCTCTCAAGCCCCCCAAACAAGATGTGATGGACTATGTACTTGGTCTCCGCTCCTGGATGGCTGAGTACATGAAAAAGGCAACCAAAAACCTGGAGGCCAGCCAAGAATTACAAAAAGCTTGGCATGACCAAAGGCTGTACTGACTGTATACCAGCCAGGACAGAAGGTGTGGGTATTGGAGCCTGTGGCCCCAGCAGCCCTCCAGGACAAGTGGAGTGGCCCCTATACAATAGTTGAACAGAAGGGAGAAGTCACCTACCTGGTGAATCTTGGAACTCCCAGGACCCCCCTGAGGGTGCTCCATGTCAACAGATTAAAGCCATATGTTGACAGGGCTGACATGGGCTTGCTCATGGCAACTGATGAGGAACAGGAGGAGGAGAGTGACCCTCTCCCTGACCTGCTCTCTCAGAACCCTGATGATGGGTCAGTAGATGGTGTTGCTTTGGCAAGCAGCCTCACTGACCATCAGCAAACTGAGTGCAGACAAGTGCTGCAACAGTATAGACATATGTTTAGCCTGACCCCTAGTCAGACTTCCTGGTGCACCCATGAGGTGGACACTGGAGACAGTCTGCCTGTCAAGAATAAAATCTACAGGCAACCTGACCATGTCAGGGACTGTATCAGGACTGAAGTCCAGAAAATGTTGGAGCTAGGTGTAATTGAGCCTTCAGATAGCCCTTGGGCTAGCCCAGTAGTCCTGGTACCCAAGCCTCATACCCAGGGTGGTAAGAAAGAAATGAGGTTTTGTGTAGACTACAGAGGCCTCAATGCAGTCACTAGGACTGATGCCTATCCCATACCAAGGGCAGATGAGCTGATTGATACTTTGGCCTCAGCCAAGTATCTAAGCACGTTTGACCTGACAGCTGGCTACTGGCAGATCAGGTTAGCTGATGATGCAAAAGCCAAAACAGCATTTTCGACTCCTGGTGGGCACTACCACTTTGTGGTGATGCCCTTTGGATTGAAAAATGCACCTGCCACTTTTCAGAGGTTGGTGAATAAAGTTCTGACAGGGATGGAAACTTATTGCTCAGCTTATCTAGATGATATTGCTGTCTTTAGTTACTCCTGGCAGGATCACCTGGTCCACCTCAGGAATGTTTTGGAGGCCCTGCAGAAAGCAGGCCTCACTATCAAGGCCACTAAGTGCCAGATAGGGCAGAGTCAGGTTGTATACCTGGGCCACCTTGTAGGTGGAGGCCAGGTTCAGCCTTTACAGAGCAAAATCCAAACCATAATGGAATGGGTTGCTCCAACCACCCAGACACAGGTGAGAGCCTTCTTAGGCCTGACTGGGTACTATAGGAGGTTTGTCAAGGGATATGGTTCTATAGTGACCCCTTGAATGATCTGACCTCAAAGAAAATGCCAAAAAGGTTCAGTGGACAGCTAGCTGTCAGAAGGCATTTGAAGACCTAAAGCAGGCCATGTGCAATGCCCCCATCTTACAGAGTCCAGACTACACCAAAAAGTTCATTGTCCAAACAGATGCTTCTGAGCTGGGTGTGGGAGCTGTACTGTCTCAACTGAATGATGAAGGTCAAGACCAGCCAGTAGCTTTTATTAGCAGAAGGCTGACCCCTAGAGAGAAACGTTGGTCAGCTATAGAGAGGGAGGCCTTTGCTGTGGTGTGGGCCCTGAAGAAGCTGAGGCCATACTTGTTTGGTACTCACTTCATAGTTCAGACTGACCACAAGCCCCTCCTATTGCTTAAACAGATGAAAGGTGAAAACCCAAAACTTTTGAGGTGGTCCATTTCCCTACAGGAGATGGACTATACAGTGGAACATAGACCTGGGACCCAACATGCCAATGCAGATGGACTCTCAAGGTATTTCCACTTTGAACACGAAGACTCAACTGGTCAAGGTTAGTTTAGTGTCCCTGCGTTTGGGGGGGGTTGTGTAGGAGAGTAGGATCTGCCTCTTATGTTGCCCCCACTTTTTTTCTGATGTTTACCCTGGTTTCTGGCTATAGTCTGGCTGGGACCCTGCTAATCAGGGCCCCAGCCTCTCTGTTCTCTCTAAACGATTTGGAGTGCACTCTAGGTGCACTAGTGATTGGATACTGTGGTACCTTATGAGTCCCTAGTATATGGTACCTTAGGTACCAAGGGCATAGGTACTTCACAGGCCTACCAGGGGCTGAAGCATGTATTATGCCACCCCTGGGAAGCAGACTAAATCTGACACCACAGGCCTGCTACTGCAGCCTGGGTGAGGAAGTGCTAGCACTCCTCACTGAGATATAGGTCCCCTATATCTCTCCTGCACACACATTGAGACTTATCAGTCACCCCTAAAGCAGGCCCTATCAATCCTGAGGGCAGGGTGCTTAGTTTCCATGTGAGGGGGTGCCTCTGCCTGAGCAGGGCCCCTCTGCAGCTCTCAGAGTCCATTCTCTGGGGCTGTTTGTGGATGCGGTTAAACCATATACTTTTAAGTGCATTATATCCTCGCGGTAAAATGCTAACTTTGGAATGGCTGCATCAAAACATGTCGTGTTTGGTGTCAAACATCTTGGAATACTACCCCCCGCCAGTACTGGCAGCGGGGGTAGCATTCCACCCTTCTAGAGGGATAGACATGTACCTACTGTGGAAACGCGGTAGAATCCTGCAGAGCCCTGGCATCACAAAATGGATGCCACCAGTCACAGACACTGGGCTGCCCTCCTGCTGATGACCAACACTCGCAGTGGAGGAAGCCCAACAATAGATATCCTGTCCCAAGGGGTGTGACCACCTCCCAGACAGGGTTTAGTGTATTGGGGCTGGGTGGGTGCACTCTTAGAGTGCTTTGAAGTCCTGCACGGGGGAGCAGAAGGCTCCTCTGTGCATACCCCAGTTCAAACCGGCTCAGGGGCTACCTGCCCCTGCTCTGGCGCGAAACTGGACAAAGGGAAGTGGGTGTAGCCACCCACTCCCCTGACCCTCCCATAAGTAGGGTCATAGAGCTAGTCCCTCCCTTTCTTTTAGTATAAGAGGGGGAACCTGTGCATTGCAACCTAGATTTCCCTGGACGACGCTCTGAAGAAGAATTCCGGACCTTCGACGTTCCACTACCTTTGGAAGACTGAAGAATCTCCCTTGGAGTCAAGGAGTGACTCCCCTGCTTGGCAGGCACCAAAAACTACAAACGGCGGTCGCAAACTACGCCGCTCCCGCCGAAGTCCGAAGTCCCTGCAGCCCAAGAAGTGGATTTCCTGACTTCTCAAAGGCCATCGTGAGTCCCCAGCGAAGCGGAGGCCAGTGGACCCCCAGAGTGACGAGGAACCGCGACCCCTGGGTACCGTGCACTATTGTCGAGTGCAACCCCTTCACAACGTTCCATGAACTTGTGCTTTGGACCACGTATGGACCTAGCCTCCAGCAGGAATCCCTCCGAAGATCAGAGGCCTACCACGTCCCGAGTGACCGTGGGCCCCTGTTGAGCAAATCCTCCTGAGGCGTCTTCGCGATCCCTTGCCAGCCGGCTTGTGGGTCCCCAGAAGACTCTCTAAAGGAACCAAAGGGCTCCCCTGGTTGCTCCAGACCTGCCCTGACTTACCCTCGCTGGGTGAGTCCCACAGACCTTGCTGGTCTGCGCCATTGCCTCTTTACACTTTCCTCGAGACTTGCTGTTACCAAGGCTTGTTGGCTCCAATCAAGTTGCCGAGACCGCAGTAAGCTGCAGACATTGTGGGCCACGCCGAATCCAGCTCCTGGTCGTCATCGACGCCTCCTGGACCTCGTGGCTGAAGAGTCAAGGCAACTGCGAATGACCTGAATCTTGCGACGACGGTGGGCATCCATCTTCCTTGCCCCGAGTCACTGCCAAGTGACTTTGAACACTGTCCCCTCTGCTTTCAGGTCTTCCATCCTCTGAATCCAGGCTTGGATTCCCCCGGACACTTCTCCTGTCGCCGCAAGCAGCAAGTCTTCACTGGCTCCCATTGAAAACGACGCTGTGACCCGACACCAAAGAACACCTATGCACCCGGCTCCCCTGGGTGAGGTAACTTCAGCACTACGGTGCTCCTGTGGGTGTGGGCCCTAACACTACTTACCCTGTAAGTGACTTGCTTGTAGCTTCCCTAGAAGTGCCCTAAAACTCTTATTTTCTAAGTGCGACAATTGCGCTGACTCGTCAGGGTTCGCGTCTGTGTTAGACACACCGCGTCCATCTCCTTTGTAACACTAACTAGAACTGTGTCCTTCGACTCGTACTGAGTCCGATCGGTGTTCGCCTCGAACACAAGGGGCCTGTAACATTGAGACCTCCATTGCACTGACTCGCACAAGGTTCGCGTCTGTGTTAGACACAGCGCGTCCATCTCCCTTGCAACTCTATCTGTAACCGCGTCCTTCGACTCGTACAAGAACCGATCGGTGTGTTCGCCGCGAACACGCAAGGGACCTTTAACATTGAAATCTCAATTGCGTCTGTGCGCATAGACTCGTACAGGACTCGCACCGGTGCCAGGATACCGCGTCCGTCCCCTGTGGGTCTCCTATAACTACCTGGGGTGGTTCTTGGGGGTCCCTCGATTCTAGATGCCCTAGACCTAGGTCTAGCCAAACTAAGATTGTGATATTCGATTGTGCTAAACTTATTTTGCTAACATTTGACTTGTACATATGTTCCTGACTTCTAATCTCATAAAGAGATTAGTAGAGAGTGTTTGTTAATAAATACATATATATTTGATATATATACCTGTGTGGTGTCTTTTCATTTGGTGATTCAAGAGATTGTGTGGTAAAACAAGCTGCTTTACATTCCTTCAAGACTTAGCCTGAAGGCTGCTCTCCACAGCTACCACTAGGATAGCTTTCTATAAAGGTTGTCTTAAACCTATCTACCATAAGAGTCGAATTGTTCTGGTGCAAGGTGTCCACTTTAATTAGTGAACAGCATATACCAGGCCAACTTCTCACAGAGCCTATATGTACAATGACATTTTGCAGTTCACCGCATGAAGAATATAATCGACAGTGTCCTCCCCCTTCCCGTCCCAGCGCTGCCCCCCATATTCAGCACCCTCGAAAGTTTCACCAGCTAGCCCACACTTTTTCCCACTTCTTCGGGCAGCCCCTGCTTTGGAATATCTGTGGAAGGGACCACCAGACACAGAGGTCAGGGGAGGGAGTGAGCGAGGAGTCCTGGAAGGAGCTCACTCTTCTGGGATTTGTGGGTTCCAAGGGATGGCGCATCTCTTATTTCTAAAAGAATGAGTGCCGTCGCCCAGAGCTCTGCTTATAGGCCCGCAGCTGGTGTTATTAAATGTCAGGGCAGCGTAGTCTTGAATGCACCGCTGGCCTCTTTAGTCCACTCCCAGACACCCCCTTTCCCTTGATCTCACTCTTGCAGGTTCCCCTGTTCTCCCCTTGTGATGGGATTTCCATCTTTCTCATTCTTTCCCCTTGGTGTGTTTTTCCCTCTCTGGCCCCACCGGCAGCCACCAGTTCAAATTAAGCACTGACTCTGTCTTGATGTGATTGCAATAGGTAGATCTGACCAGTTGGGTGGCAGAGGGTGGTAGGTTAGTTCTTAATACGAGCCGAGTCTACTGAAGACCGGTCTTCGGGCTCCGGGAGCGAATGGTGCTGTGATGAGCCAAGAGTTGACCAGGAATCATCTGACAATGTGCTGGAGACTCTACAAACACATGGGACAAGAGACACCACAACCACAGATGAGATAAGGAAGTGACCAATGGGAACTGGGGGAAGAGATGGAAGACAACAAACAGCGAGCCATAGCTTACACTGACGTACATAACTTGAATCTGGATGCTTGGGGAGGATGGGCAGATCCAGACTGACACCATTACAGATATTGCACAAATTAAATTTGTCTCTGAAAAAGTCAGGAGCCCTTGTCAAAAACATGTACAGCATCCAGAGACATGGCTGCAATGGGTGGGTTTAATTCTTTTCCCCATCAGTGTGACAAAATAATCTATTTTTGGCACTAAAAAGAGAGGCGTGGGTCACTTTACGAATGACTGCAGTTTTGTGGCTAGGATTTTTTTTGATAAAACTGTCTAAAGTCAGAAGCTTTCGGTCTTTATTTAGGAGTTGGGGATTTTTAACTTGTGTATGGGGAGAAAAATAATAGACTGAGCAGGATGGTGGACTGTCCCCTGCTGCTTAGAGATGGTGGACTGTCCCAGCTGCTTAGAAATGGTGGAGTATCCCAGCTGCTTAGAGATGGTGGACTGTCCCAGCTGCTTAAAAATGATGGAGTATCCCAGCTGCTTAGATATGGTGGACTGTCCAGCTGCTTAGAGATGGTGTACAGTCCCAGCTGCTTAGAGATGATGTAGTGTCCCAGCTGCTTAGAGATGGTGTACTTTTCTAGCTGCTTAGAGATGGCGGAGTGTCCCAGCTGCTTAGAGATGGTGGACTGTCCCAGCTGCTTAGAGATGGTGGACTGTCCCAGCTGCTTAGAGATGGTGGACTGTCCCAGCTGCTTAGAGATGGTGGGCAGTCTCAGCTGCTTGGAGATGGTGTACAGTCCCAGCTGCTTAGAGATGATGTAGAGTCCCAGCTGCTTAGAGATGGTGGACTGTCCCAGCTGATTAGAGTGGTGTAGTGTCCCAGTTGCTTAGAGATGGTGGACTGTCCCAGCTGCTTGGAGGTGGTTGACTGTCCCAACTGCTTTGAGATAATGTGCAGTCCTGGCTTCTTAGAGAGGGTGGACTATCCCAGCTGCTTAGAGATGGTGGACTGTCCCAACGGCTTAAAGATAATGCACTGTCCCAGCTGCTTAGAGACAGTGGACTGTCTCAGCTGCTTAGAGATGGTGTAGGGTCCCAGCTGCTAAGAGATGGTGTACTCTCCCAGCTGCTTAGAGATGGTGGGCTGTCCCAGCTGCTTAGAGGTGATATAGAGTCCCAGCTGCTTAGAGATGGTGTACTATCCCAGCTGCTTAGAGATGGTGGAATGTCCCAGCTGCTTAGAGATGGTGGACTGTCCCAGCTGCTTAGAGATGGTGGACTATCCCTGCTGCTTAGAGATGGTGGACTGTCCCAACGACTTAAAGATGGTGGACTCTCCCAGCTGCTTAGAAATGGAGTAGGGTCACAGCTGCTAAGAGATGGTGTACTGTTCCAGCTGCTTAGAGATGGGGGACTGTCCCAGCTGTGTAGAGATGGTGTACTGTCTCAGCTGCTTAGCGATGGTGTACAGCCTCAGCTGCTTAGAGATGGTGGGCTGTCCCAGCTGCTTGGAGATGGTGTAGAGTCCCAGCTGCTTAGAGATGATTTAGAGTCCCAGCTGCTTAGAGATGGTGTGCAGTTTCAGCTGCTTAGAGATGGTGGACTATCCCAGCTGCGTAGAGATGGTGGACTGTCCCAACGGCTTAAAGATGGTGGACTCTCCCAGCTGCTTAGAAATGGTGTAGGGTCACAGCTGCTAAGAGATGGTGTACTGTCCCAGCTGCTTAGAGATGGGGGACTGTCCCAGCTGTTTAAAGATGGTGGGCTGTCCCAGCTGCTTGGAGATGGTGTACAGTCCCAGCTGCTTAGAGATGGTGTACAGTCCCAGCTGCTTAGAGATGGTGGACTATCCCAGCTGCTTAGAGATGGTGGACTGTCCCAACGGCTTAAAGATGGTGGACTGCCCAAGCTGCTTAGAGATGGCGTAGGATTCCCACCTGCTAAGAGATGGTGTACTGTCCCAGCTGCTTAGAGATGGGGACTGTCCCAGCTGCTTAGAGATGGTGTACTGTCCCAGCTGCTTAGAGGTGGTGTACAGCCTCAGCTGCTTAGAGATGGTGGGCTGTCCCAGCTGCTTGGAGATGGTGTAAAGTCCCAGCTGCTTAGAGATGATGTAGAGTCCCAGCTGCTTAGAGATGGTGTGCAGTCCCAGTTGCTTAGAGATGGTGGACTATCCCAGCTGCTTAGAGATGGTGGTCTGTCCCAACGGCTTAAAGATGGTGGACTGTCCCAGCTGCTTAGAGATGGCATAGGGTCCCAGCTGATAAGAGATGGTATACCATCTCAGATGCTTAGGGATGGGGGACTGTCCCAGCTGCTTAGAGATGGTGTGCAGTACCAGCTGCTTAGAGATGGTGCAGTGTCCAAGCTGCTTAGAGATGGTGTAAAGTCCTAGCTGCTTAGAGATGATGGAATGTCCCAGCTTCTTAGAGATGGTGTACCATCCCAGCTGCTTATAGAAGGTGGACTCTCCCAGCTGCTTAGAGATGGTGGAGTGTCCCAGCTGCTTAGAGATGGTGTACAGTCCCAGCTTCTTAGAGATGATGTAATGTCCCAGCTACTTAGAGATGGTGTACTCTCCCAGCTGCTTATATATGGTGGACTCTCCCAGCTGCTTAGAGATGGTGGAGTGTCCTAGCTGCCTAGAGATGGTGTAGAGTCCCAGCTGCTTAGAGATGATGTAATGTCCCAGCTTCTTAGAGATGGTGTACAGTCCCAGCTGCTTACTGATGGTTGACAGTCCCAGCTGCTTAGAGATGGTGTACAGTCCCAGCTGCTTAGAGATGGTGGACTCTCCCAGCTGCTTAGAGATGGTGTACAGTCCCAGCTGCTTTGAGATGGTGGATTGTCCCAGCTGCTTAGAGATGGTGTACAGTCCCAGCTGCTTAGAGATGGTGTACAGTCCCAGCTGCTTAGCGATGATGTAATGTCCCAGCTGCTTAGAGATGGTGTACAGTCCCAGCTGCTTAGAGATGGTGTACAGTCCCAGCTGCTTAGTGATGGTTGACTGTTCCAGCTGCTTAGAGATGGTGTACATTCCCAGCTGCTTAGAGATGGTGTACAGTCCCAGCTGCTTAGAGATGGTGTAGTGTCCCAGCTGCTTAGAGATGGTGTACTGTCCCAGCTGCTTAGAGATGGTGGACTGTCCCATCTGCTTAGAGATGATGTAATACCCAGCTGCTTAGAGATGGTGGACTGTTCCAGCTGCTTAGAGATGATGTAATGTCCCAGCTGTTTAGAGATGGTGTGTTGTCCCGGCTGCTTAGAGATGGTGTACAGCCCCAGCTGCTTAGAGATAGTGAACTGCCCCAGCTGTTTTGAGGTGGTGTACTTTCCCAGCTGCTTAGAGATGGCGTACAGCCTCAGCTGCTTAGAGATGGTGGACTGTTCCGGCTGCTTAGAGATGGTGTAGTGTCCCAGCTGCTTATAGATGGTGGACTGTCCCAGCTTCTTAGAGATGTTGTACAGTCCCAGCTGCTTAGTGATGGTGGACTGTTCCGGCTGCTTTGAGATGGTGTAGTGTCCCATCTGCTTAGAGATGGTGTACTGTCCCAGGTGCTTAGAGATGGTGGACTGTCACAGCTGCTAAGAGATGACATAATACCCAGCTGCTTAGAGATGGTGGACTGTTCCAGCTGCTTATAGGGGATTCATACAACTGAAGAATAGAAATGTCTGGTTCCAGTGTTGTCACTCAGGCCTTAGACTTAAGGTGTCCCTTCCTGCACATAAACAATCATTAAATAATGACGATTTGGTACTTCTATGAGTGCTGCATTAAGTATTTAAACTTGTGACCTGCCAGTTATACATAGTTCAGAGGGATGAGGGTTAAAAAGAAATCTTCAGCCAGAGCATTAATCCACTGAGCTGTTGTATAGCCACGCAAGTTTAAGTGTTTATTTCATGCCGTGCAATATGTGTGCACGACATGCAATATAGCGAAACACCTACAGGAGGTTATTTCGGGGATTTTTGTAGGTGCAATGACATTTAGCAATGGTATATTTAAGTGTTATTATGATAGATTTTCTGTAATCCTTTTCTGATACGGGGCCCTTGTTAGTATGGGGCCCTTGTTAGTATTCTGAACTGGGAAGAATAAAAGACCAGATGCAGATGCATGTATAAGCCACGTTAACCCACTGCGCTACCTTTCTGACATTGGAAGCGGGGACCTGGCTATTAAACTGACTCGGAGTCAGCCCTGCAGCCATTCAGAGGCTCTGGTGTATTGTGCTATATAGCTTCCTGCGCAGACAAATCGATTTTAGGGAGACTATAGCTGCACTTGCATCTTGAAAACGTATTTTGAGCACTGGTAAAAAAGATGAGTTTGATCTCATTTACAAACATTATTCACTTTTTGTTAGATGTGTGCACTTTGGGAAGAATTTTCGTGGCTCCTGCTCACAGCGCTTTCAGCTTCCTTGGTATTCAAGTCGGGCCGGAGGCTCAGAGGACTAAGGTGCGCTCTAGATGAACCTTTGGTCACAGATTCCTCTCGCAGCGGAGCGCAGCCTTTTATCTTCATGAGGTCGATCAAAACGCAGCAATGGATGCACACATAGAATCTGCTATCAGTGCCGAAGGTTCACTTGAACATCTGTGCTGTGCAATAACATGATGTTGTGGCTTGTTACTGTACAAATAGATACAATAGCAATTTTTTTATTGAGGACTGTATCCTGTTACCGAATGAGAAGGGCCTTGAGGTGGGTGAAAGACGGAAGGGAATGGTTTTGGGAGGTGGGTAGTCAAAACAAACTCCATCCCAGGTGCAACTTGGAATTTCCTTTTTTCCCTCTTCCTGTCCTGATTTTGGGCCTGTAGATATTTGACTTGGAAGCGCTCTATCAAAACAAATCTATCCAATCTGAATTTTGAGTGCACCCAATGGACAGCGGCAAACTCTACTGGAGGGGCAAACTACTGGGAAAGGTATGAGCACGATAAAACAGCCCAAGGGGTTCTTGCGCTAGCTGCAGATGTGTGTTCAGGGTATGTGTTCAGAGTGACCAGCGTGTCTGCTGTAAAGGTCTGTGTATGTTTTGGGAGAGGTGATCTATGTGTAAACTGCAAATTATAGTTTCAAGCACTGAATCTCAGGGGATTTGTGTGCCTCTGCTTTAATGTGTATACATCTTGCAGGGAACAAAGGGGTGTGAGCCTTGGTGAAAGAGCACAGACACTTAGTGAGCCTGCTGGAAAAACCTATGTGTAAACTACAAGTTACAGGTTTGATTCCTTGCTATTAGCAGAGTGGCTTCATGTGCTATCCGTGAAGATCTGTGTATTCATCCCTCAGGACAAGAGTTTGAACCTGAGAAAGATAGCAGGGTGGTTGGGGTGCCTGTTGTAATCATCTGTGTACAGAGAAAGGGGGTCCGCTCTGACTGCTTCTGTAGCAAATGCAGCTTCTGGCCCCAATGCAGCTGGCGCTGGTGCTTTGCTGCAGTTTTAAGATCTTAGAGTTTCTGGTTGCTCAAATGGGTGTATTTCTGATATTTATATGTTTCTCATCTGCTTGATTTTGCTTGCGAGAAAGTGTCACTCATAGTCCTTGAATGTCACTCATAATTACACTAAAATTCTGAAAATGTCACACACAAGCAATCTGAAACCTTGGCAGCTATGCACCCCGCTGTCTGTTTGCACAGTAAAAGGCAACAGTAATTGGTGTGCAATGGACCCGGTGTCGATGCTCCTTCTCCACCGTTGATAGCTACTGCCCTGTATCATTGTCATCTTAATGATTTTCGGGGCCCTGTGCATGACATGTTTAGGGGCCCCTGTTCCGGAACATTTGTGAATTTTATTAACCATTTTCTGAAAACTGAAGCTTACATAATGCACAAAAATATTAAACTATGTTAAAGTTTTAGAAACTGAATCATGCAGAAACAGCTGATATATGTCTTCCCTTGGGGCCCAACAAGCCTTAAAACTACACAGGAGAGGGGGTATGTTGAGATAAATAGACATAAATAATATAGAAATAGATCATCTTCCTAGGGGAGGGAGGGGGCTTTATAGCTTGGGGTCCTTGGAAGTTGCACACTTTGCCCTTGCCTTAAAACGTCTCTGCTCTGTATTTGTTTGCAAATGGCAAACTTATTTTAAACAATGAGGCGTAGCTTTCGTGTAACTGTGTACCACAAAAACAGGACAAAAACGTTATAGGTGGTTGCTGCAAAGGCTCTGGAAGAACTGTCGAACTCTAAACTATGTGCATTAGTGGCGCCCAGGGCGACAATCTTTGTTGGTGCCCCTTCCACACACATGCACGCCCACACACACACATGCACGCCCACACACACACATGCACGCCCACACACACACACACACACACACACACACACACACACAGACCCACACGACAGTCTGTGAAAATATATTAGCTTTGTTGGCTTTGCCAGTGATGGTGTATGTTATGTAATTCAAATCTACAATATCTTTCACTTAAATTGGATATCTTTGTTAACACTCTGAGCAAAAAGACCCCTTTTACGATGGTGATTTACATCCTCGACAAATTAAATAACTGATTTCATCTTTCTCAGATTATTTATGATGCCATAAGGGCATCTTGTCCAACAAGCTCCTCACTGTGGTCAATAAACCCTGAAATACTTGCCCAGAGCGCTCAAAATGTCCCGGCTCCGGCTGTTTCTTTGGATGCTCCAGCAGTATAACATGAACCGGCTGATGCATTCAACCCTTTATCCATGAAAAGATTATCAATAATAACTCCTCCCAACCATTCATGGTAGAAATATGCACCTTTTTGCATGTTCGCCCCTATTTTTTGCTATATTTGTTGCTGTTTTCAGACTCTGCGCACTGGGACGCTGCTGTCCAGTGCCGAGTGTATGCACTCCTACTCCTAAAACAGGCCAAGTGGCATATATCAGATTGGCTTGTTTACCTTACCTAAAGTCCCTAGTATATGACAGAGCAGTCATTCGTATTAATCACAGGAAAAAAGCAGAAAAACCCCCCTGCTTTTTTTATTTCGAATCGTAAAGTGGCACAAACAGATCTATTCTCCTATCTAGGGGTTACCTTTGACTATCGAGCATCTTGGGGGAACATGGTGGCGAATCGAGGGATGTTGCTGGAAAAGAGTACTAATGCAATACGCTCCTTTTCAAAAAAATTGGAAGCAAGAAACCCAGCTATTGTAAAGAAAGTCTATGGGGCCAAATCTAGTGCAGTAGCAGCGTATGGTGCTGGAGTGTGGGGCCATGTTAAAGTAAAGGATCTGCAGGTAATAGAGGATAGTTTCTGGAAATCTATGTTGGGTCTCCCCAGTAGCTGTCCCAATTTTAAACTACATCAAGAGCTAAATCTCCCCTATATAACTGACCAGATCAAGGTAGCCCCTATCCTTCTCTGGCACTCAGTATGGTCCAGAGATACTTTCCCAACAAATAATAACTGATTGCTTAGCCATGGAACATACTGAGAATATCCTATGGTTAAAATACGCGAAAAATACCCTATACACCTTAGACTTTGGGAGTTTGTTTGAGTCACCGGGAAATTGTGTATCTGTTATGTTATGTTATCGTGTCTTGTAGAGCGCAACGGCTGCCCCAGCGAAGGGGCGTCCCGGCGCTAATGCAGGAAAGACTGACAGAACATACGAAACGGCAAGCACTAAGATGCAGAGAAAAGATAGGTCTTAATGGCCTTTCTGAATCCTAAGTAATTAACAAGGCCACGAATCTGCCCAGGGAGTGAGTTCCAGAGAGAGTTCTGTTTCAAAAAAGCTTTTAAAAACTCGTTTTTTAGCCTGATCCAATGATGCGAGAATGAATGCACTCTATAATAAATCTACTATAAGGGAATATTTGGAGGGCCCACTGCAGGTTGAAGGGATACCCTCCTATTTGGAGTTTGTTACAATCCCTCGGCACAGATTTGTTCTGTTACGATTTCGCCTAAATTATATCCCGTGTATGCTGGGCTACCCGGCTGGTGTTTATTCCAGTAATGATCTCCCGTGCTGCCCTTGCGATGATTTCTCGCTACAAACTGATTTGCACATCTTCTTTTTTTGTAAATTTTATTGTACTCACCGTAAAAGGTTTTTAATTCCTCTTTTACGCAAATTAGATTTTAGACAATGTCGCCCTGCGTTACACTTTTTACGAATGTTGTCTGGTCCTTTAATCTGTTTTAGCGTCGCTTCTTTTTTATGTGCGTCTTTGAGAACAAGGAAATTGACCAATTGCTGATATGAATTGTCTGGCTTTTTAAAGAAATTTTATCTGTGATGTATGTCTGTAACTTTTATGATTAATTTGTATTAATCGAATAAAGTAACTTTGAATTGAATTGAATTGACACAGCAGTGTACCCATCTTTTATATTACTAGTTTGAAAATGACACTTTTAGAACATTCTCATTTTCTGCCAGTTTTGCCTGAACTTTGATGCCTCCTTGATTCAATGTGATGCGACTCCCAGAGCTGAGACAGAGGGGGAGGGTTGGACCTTCCCCTGATTGGGATGACCATCTTGGTGGTGCCCAGTAATCGAATTAACTTCTAAAGATGTCTACCCCATCACAGCCAGATGTAGCTCACACCTGGGACCATTGTTCCCTGTAGCCTGCGCGCGTGCGCGCGCGCGCTCAAACTGCATTCCCTCAGCGCGCACATACTTCCACAAAGCACGCACTTCAGTTCTCCTTGAGAGACGAAGTGAACATTTGTGAGCAGACAGGAAAAAAGGTCAGTTTCTTGATGCTGAAGTGCATCAGCAGCGAGTTTACAAGGTCGGGTGGAGGTGCAGAATTTGTGTGAAAGGCAGAGTCTTCCTCTTGGCTTGATCTGTTTTGCCACAGATGAGAAAACTCGGAGCAGTCAGCTGTTCCACATGCTGCTTGCTCTATTAGTGTGGGGGTGGGGGTCCCTGTCAGGATTTAGCAGCTGCAGAGTTCAGAAACTGATGTATTTTTGACAATGACACTGAGAAAACTTAACATATGGAGTCTTTTGTAATGCGCAGGATAAAACTGCCCAAAGTTTGTGCTGTATAAAATAGCACAAATTGAAATGAGGATTCTGTCAGTCACCAAAATCTATTCACATTCGTTAAATAAGCACATAGCATTGACCTTTGATGGCGTAAATAAATACATTTCTAAAGGCCGAATTGTATGGTGTGAAACTAGAAAATTCCTTCTTCGCCAAATTGTGTGATCCTAGGCAAATACATTATTTTACTGAGCATCCCTTTTGTTCATTATCACTTATAAGAACACCTCAATAAACAGTTGAAAAAAACCCATATGAGAGCATCTTCAAATACTTGAGTTAAGGATGTATGCTGCACAAAAAACTTCTCTTGTGCTTGATTAATTGGCTTATAAAGTTGCTCCATTTATAATAAAAATCTAGGTCATGTATTTTGCTGGCATGACAACTGATGTGCCTCTTTGTTCATTTAAAGCATTGTCATCAGGGACGGGCAGGAATGTTTCTCAGTTCATGTTAAAAAATTCCCACTTTTAATAAATACTTTTGAAATAAACTGATATGCCAAGGTGAGACGGTTCTGTTTGTTAAAAATATACGCTATCGCGATGAAAACTTATCATATTCTAACGTGATGTTTGTTGCAAGATTTAGATGTCAAATATTTTCATAACTCAGCTTGTGAATGGGATGTTAGAGCCAGAGCCCGCACTTGGTTCAGCTCTCCCTGTTAATCTGTTGGCCTGTGAACCTCTTCTTACTCACCACTTTGCTGTGGGCTGCAGCCAGTAGTTAATTTGTGTTCCCTTCCCTTCCATGGCACACAGTGTCAGCTATTTTATGATGTCTCAAGTGTGCTGCCAGCGAAAGGAGAAGTCATACATGTCACCATGGCTTTAAGTGGGATGGATAAAATAGAGAGTCTCTAAAAGGGGCGTGGCAAACAGAAGTGTAACTGCTACCGGGGTTTGTTAAAGGTGCAATCATCCCCTTACCTGTAGGAAATACATTTTCATTTACTTTCGCTGTTAAGGGGTTTTGTATCTCCATCACACACTTGCATATTTACAATGGTACCGTTGCTTTGTGCGCTCTGCAGAGGGATCAACAATTGGATGCCCAGTATTCTGAACAACATTTGGACCCACTGACGGGAATTGTGCGAATCCCACACCTCCATCAGCCTCAACTTCAGAGCTCTCCATTGTGACCCATTATAAACAACCACCTAAAACCTGAGCTTGCTTGGGTGCAGAAATCTGAGCATATAAAACACATCAGAGCATAGAAAATGCTAGTTCATTGTGTCACAATTAACATACAATGACTAGGGTGGTTCGTATTAATGAAATTTACTTACATCCTCTACTATCCATAAGGGAGCAATACATGTGTGTGTGTAACAAGTGCAATACTAAATCATGTTGGTGATACAGCATAATGAGTAAGCAGTAACATAATTAACTCTGTATTTGTAGTTGGGTGCTAGCATCCCAATTTCCTTCTATTCATATTTACCACCAAACTCAATAAGAGGGTGAGTGCTGGAGCACAACAAATTAATCAAATGTAATGTGAGGGCATAAAATAACACACTTCTCATAACTACCTACGCACTGCATTCCCCATTTTACCCCCACCGGTCTTCTTGCAGATTACCACCCTACAATCAAGTCACAAGTAGAGGCTGTGTCTTATGCTTATTGTGAATTAGGAACACCCAATTTTCATCTTCAATGATTCCATGCAAAAGCACTCGATGATGTCACAGTCTGATACCAGTACCTGTTTAAACTCTACTTTGACAGCCCAAGTAAAGCAATTTCAAATTGTTCAAAAATCAGACACGTTTTGCCCTATTTGAGACTTGCTAGTGAGATGAGGAAAATATATTTAACCTGCGGTCCTAGATTCCAATGGATCAGCAGACGGCAACACCACTGAGCAGAGTGGTTTAGTGGGTCTTTTCAGGAGTGTGGGGACACTGATGTTGTTGGTGAACACATTTAATAAGAAAGTAAATAATGTGCTGTTCAAGATCAACTGACCTAGCACCCATGGAAGTCCTCGATTCCATGAAGGAGGAGAGCCTGGGAAGAAAGTGCTCAGGTGGGGAAAGGGGGACAAGACTTGTGGGGAGCAAGGCCAGAATCAGAACTTTAAGTGGAAGAAAAAAAAAACAGATGCCATGCCAAGACCCATACACCTACCTGGCATGATCCCACTGATGATCCACAACTCCACGGAAAAGAGCCTTGCGCTCTTCCAGGTAAGATGAACGCCCCATTTTTAGTGATTATGACTTGTTCACCATTAGGATCGCTTCGAGGTAAGTTTTTTTTATTGCATAATGTAGAGGTTAATACCACCACCCAAACCCCCTCTTCCGAGGCCATGAAGACTGCATTAACCAGCTCTAACCGTTCCAGGTTATTGTCACCAGGAAACTACTTTAACTTCAGTAAAATCCTATAATGCTACAACCTTCTGAGTCCTGTCCTTTTTTAAACCTGGGGTGTAGGTGCCACTAGCGTAAACTATTCATGTCATATTGGCGTGTATCAATATTGCACAACTGTCACAAGTCCCTATTAAAGGTAGCTGTACATGTGAAATGCACCTGTTTTTGCTGTTTTTGTAAATAAACGTTTGGAGTGGTGATAGCCACAGATTTATATAACTGAGCACAACACTCCCATGTATGATCATTTCCTTGGTGCACATAGACTTGTATGCAGCGCACAGCGATCTTACACTACCGCACACAGCGGAAAGAAATTAGAGGGAACATTGCCTGGGACTGCCCCTTCTATTGTCCTAGTAGACAGCCAGGCACCAATCCCAGTGGGAGAGGAGCAGGACAGCTTCAGGCTCACTTGGGTTATATGGTCTTAGACCCTTACCAATCTCAATCTTGAAACTTGTCCTTGCTCTCATTTTGGAAATATTGCAAACAGAGTTTGCAGCATCTGCTACACAACATTATGGCGGTTCAACTCTTACCATTCATGCAATCAACAATACAGTTTCCTGAGTTAATCCACTCACCCCTTCGTTACTTAATATGTATAACAAGCCTTTCCTTCAACTGCGATTCGTCAATGCCTAATGTTCTAGTCCTATGTGGACAACATCTTTGGGTGGCCATTTTCACTGGCACATTTCTTTTCAAGGAGATGCTCAAAGTATTTCCCCAAGGCCTGCATTTCCCTTTTTCTCTGTTCTCACCTACCAGCGACAAATATTCTGTTCCAGTTTGCAGACTGAATCAAATACCTGGGCTGGGATGTGGACACAAACCACATATTGATGTGGTCATCAAGGAGCGCTGCTTTCAAATAAGATAGAGGCGATAGGTTGACCAATCTAAACTATTATGTCAAATGTATGATATCAGTGTGAGCATCAGTGCCCGGATGGAGTGTTCGGCAGTGTACGGCATTAAAGAGCTAAAACTCTCGCAATTACATTTCTCCCAGCCTCACTTCTCCCAGCTGTGCCACTCCTAGCGTCACCTCACCTCTGCCAATGTCATCATTCCTAATCTCAACTCTCTTAACCTCACCTCACTTCTTTTAGCCTCACATATCCCACTTTCACTTTTCCCAGCCTCACTTCTTTCTGTCCATCTCACTTATGTTTCCGCCTCATGTTTCTCAGTCTCACCTTCCCCAAACACTTCTTTCTACCTCATTTCCTCTCAAACTTAAATCTCCCAATCTCCTCTTTTCCAGCTCACTTCTTGTAGTCTCACTTCTCTCAGCCTCTCTTCTCATAAATTCACTCCTGCCACGCTTCGGTCCCTCAAACTCACCCCTCCCACATTGGTTCCCTCCGCCTTACTTCCTCCAGCATCACTTCCATAGGACTTGCATCCTCTTTCCCAACCTCAGTTTTAGCCTCATCGCATCTCTCCAAACCTCATCTCACCTAGCCTCACTTCCTTCAACCTCAGTCCCCACCTCCTCACCCCTTATAACCTCACCCCATCTTGTCCAGCCTCACTTCTCTTGGTATCACTGTAGGACTTGGCCTTTTTGGTTAAAGTTCCCTAAACTGTTTTGCTTTCCCCCTAGACCGTTTTCCTGACCTAGAGATGCCAAATGAATTTAGATGCTTTGGGTACTTTGCCACTGCTGATCAGTGTCAAAGTACAGGAGTTCCCTGTGTAAACTGTAATGGTGATTAGTTGGCCATGATTGGTATGTTGCTTTACTAGTAAAAGTCCCTAGTGATGTGCACTGTGTGTGCAGGGGCTAGTAATGCAAAGGCGCGCAGAGAAGGGAACTCAGGCCTTCAGTGTAGGGCCCGCGCGCAGAGTGCTAAGTTAGCATGATTGTCCTGACAAGGCAACCACTTGTCAGGCCTGACTTTCCCTTTTACATACACATGGGGCACCCCTGTAGGACGTCCTGGGTAACCCCTGGGCAGGGTGCAGTGTAGGTAAAAGGCAGAACATAAACTGAGGTGTGTGTTGTGTTCTAGCAGTGAAAAACTCTCCATTTCGTTTTTCACAGCTGAAAGGCCATTCTGCCCATAGGACAGAATGGGGGAGGCTAGGTGTTGTATTTGTTAGCCTGGTTTCCTGTCAGTTTATAATGGAGAGGTGAAGTTTGGTATGTATGAACTCAGTGTCATAATGCATCTTTCTGTAAAGGTGGTTTGTCACTGTGTGTTTATAAACCACTCTTTTAGAAGTGGCTGAGTTTTGTGCTCTGAGCATTTCTGTGTGTCTCTGAAATGTGGATTGTCTGTCTGGAATTGAAAGGTGAGAGGAGCTGGGAGAGGTCTTGACCCAGGGAGGGGTTGAGATGGCACCAGGCTGCCCTGCATCTGGAGAGTAGGGGGAGGAGAAGCCCGGGAGGTGAAAAGGCCTGGGCTGGTGCTAAAAACCAATTGACCCATCTCCTGTTGAGTGATTAAGGATCCAGACCCCCAGAATCAAAGGGGGAGAGGTGACACTGGGAGGGAGACACCCAGAACTGATTTAGGGAGGGGTCAGGGACCCCTGAGCACATATAAACTTCAAAGACAGTAAGGGGTATAACTATGAGAGCTGAAACCCCTGAACGGGGGAATGAAACAGATATGGATTGAGACTGAAAAGGCTTGGACCCATTCTGTGGTCAAGAGGAACCTCTGCTAAAGAAGGAACAACTGAAGAGACTGTGGTGGATAGACCAATCCTTGCTTTGTGATCTGGGGCTGGTCTCAGTTTGCTGTTCTAACTAAGGAAGAGGCTGTTGGGACTGTGCTTGGAGGCGCTAGGTCCCACTGCTTGAAGAAGACTGTGCTTTGTGCTGTGTCTTGTAACCCCAAGGGCCCGAGGTGAGCTGGCTCCCTGTTGGAAATACAGGATCATAAAAGTTTCCGGAGAAGTCCCAAGCAACGCGGTGTGCGCGTGTTTTGTGCCGCTTGAGACCCTCAGAAGTTGTGCCGTGTGATCGTGGGCACGCAGGAGTAAGCTAAGTCTAAGACGCGCAGAGTGCGTGTCGTGGTGCAGGCCAAGGCGTTGGTGAGGAGCGTCTGGTTGTGCAGTGCACAGGGAGACGAGGCGAGGCTCGGACGCGTAAGTGTGCGTGTCGTGGTGCAGCCCGGGTGCTTGTGAAGAGCGCCTGGGCCTCGTGTGCACCAAAGGAAGCAGCGAGACTCGGACGCGCAGTGTGCGTGTCGTGGTGCAGTCAGGGCGTTGGTGAGGAGCGCCTGGACATCGTGTGCACCAGCAGAAGAAGTGAGTCTCGGACGCGCTGGGTGCATGTCGTGGTGCAGCCCGGGTGTTGGTGAGGAGCGCCTGGGCCTCGTAGGCACCAAAAGAAGAAGTGAGTCTCGGACGTGCTGGGTGAGTGTCGTGGTGCAGCCAGGGCGTGAGGAAGAGCGCCTGGACATCGTGTGCATCGGGAGAAGAGGCGAGGCTCGAACGCGCAGGGTGCGTATTGAGGTGCAAGCGGAGCATTGGTGAAGAGCGCCGGATCGTCGTGAGCACCAGAGAAGAGGCAAGTCTCGGATGCGCGGTGTGCGTGTTGAAGTACAACCTGAGGTGCTGGTGAGGAGTACCGGGTTAGGTTGTGCACCAAACTGAAGTAATGTCTCCACAGTGCTAAGGGCGGGTCTCAGTGTGGACCGAGTCCGCTGGAGTGAGGGCCCAGTCATCAGGGCCCTCGTAGTCCATCAGTAGCGGCCCGGACCGACAGCCACAGAAGAGCTGAGCCGCCGGCCCGAGTCCGCCAAAACCCGTGATGGAGTTCTGGATCAAGGCCCAAGTCGCTGACGTCGGGGAGGAGAGTGGGATCGCGCCCCCCCAGGTAACGTGGATAAACACCTGGGGTGGGGTGCAGGCCCAGCGGGACACTCTCTCGGCCTCCCGCTCAGTCAGCTGCGTGGGCCGTTGCTTCGGCTCGGATCCCGGCCCGTGCTGATGCAGGACGGGGCAGTACTGGGGCCGGAGTGGGAAGCAGTACTCTGTGTGTCATCATTTGATCCATAACAGGGGCACTGTTACTGGAGCACGTAAAACTGTCGTATTACACAATTGCATTATTGCTGCTAACGAACTATCGAACTGTCGTAGGACGCCTGACCTCATTTGTGCCTAAAACTTTATGCTTGGTGCGCGACGACCTGCGTTATTTCTCCCAGGCATATTATGTGATTGTAACTTAGCGCATTGTATGATTTCGTCAGTGCACCGTATCTGAGTATCACATTGCAGTATTGTTTCCTTATGCAACGCGTGTGTTTCTAGCCATACGACTGGTCTAACCTATTGGGAAACGGTTAGAGAAGAGCTTAACTGTTGGTTAGACGCGGTGGTTGGGATTAGAACCTACCAACCCACCGGGAAGAATACTACCCGTACTTATATGTTGATTTTGTATTGTGTGGTCGTATCGTATGATTTCTTATATAAAGATTATACTCTTTTTATCAATACTCGTGTGGAGTTATTTGTGATGACATCATGGGGTTATTGTGAGCATGGTTGCACATACTGAACACTCGTGCCTTGGAGATAAGCCTGGCTGCTCGTGCCAAGCTACTAAGGGGGTGAGCAGGGCTATCTCAGACGGTGTCCTTACTTAGCCTAACGTTGAAGCGAGGGGTCGAGGGTGCACGCCTACAGCATTTGGTGGCGGCGGTAAGCGACAGGGACCTCCACTTCCAAGAATCACCTATTCCATCCTCCACTCATCTCACAGATTTACCTTGGTTCTCCTTGCCCTGTGTCACTTCTCCCAGTCTTAATTTTCCTGTCTTTGCCGGTTAGGGTTTGTGAGGATACAGCATCTAGCCAACAAACATCTCACCTGTGTGTGACTCCCTAAGGGAATTGTAAGCGGTTTCCTCTGAGAGATCACAAGGTAAGAGGTTTTACACACTCTCTGAAAAAGAACATTGGGCAAAAGGCAAACTTCGCACAGCATAGAGGCTCATGGTGCACGGATGGATGGAGGCTTGGCATTTTGCAAGGATGTGACTAAGGGTACGTACTAGTAGTTGAAGTTCTACGTTCATTTTGAGGGGTCACTACCAGGTAATGGAAGGTAGTGACAGTAAAAAATCATAGTTTCCCCTTTGGTCAGTGCCTGGCAATTTTTCATGCTTGCACCACCTCTTATGTTATGTTATGTTATAACATTTTATAAAGCGCAAAGCTGCCCCAGCAAAGGGGCGTCCCGGCGCTGAAGCAGAAACTGCCAGGCTATTGACCGGAAGACCAGCCTATAGCGGAGGGAAAAGGTACGTTTTGATTGCCTTACGAAATGCCAGATAGTTGTTGATGCTGCGAATATGAAAGGGTAGCACGTTCCAAAGTTTGGCTGCCAAAGTGCAAAAGGAATGCCCGCCGGCACAAGCCCTCCTCACCCAAGGAACAACCACCAGATGCTGCCCCATCGAACGAAGTTGCCGGGCAGGAATATAGGATATAAGCAGGTTAGCCAGAATACCTGGCGAAGAAGAGTTTAAAATTTTAAAAGCAATGCAAAGAGACTCAAACTCTACGCGCTTGGCCATAGGCAGCCAGTGTAGCCGGCGGATAGCGCTCGTGGTAGAGCAAGTTCTAGGCAGGCCAAGAAGAGTTCTGGCAGCAGCATTTTGGACCCTTTGCAATCTCAGAATTTCAGTCTTATTCGTCCCCAAATAGAGTGAAATAGCGTAGTCTAATCTAGACAAGATGGAGGCCTGAACCATAACCTGCCTAACGGACGGGTCGAAAAACCCCAGCAGCGGTTTAAGCCCTCGCAGTATACCGAAACAGGTTCCTGCCACTTTCTTAGTTTGAGTCTGAAAGCTGAGTCTGTATGTATATGTCTGTAAATGGTGAGAACCTAGCCAATGGCAGCCGACATGTATCCCTCCTCGGTTCCCTTGGGGTCCTTTCCCTTTACACACACTCCGCTCTCTCTCTACTAAAGACC
This sequence comes from Calotriton arnoldi, assembly GCA_963921515.1. Lineage (NCBI taxonomy): Eukaryota > Metazoa > Chordata > Amphibia > Caudata > Salamandridae > Calotriton > Calotriton arnoldi. The sequence goes on along the minus strand of CAWUFW010008096.1, from coordinate 416,046 downwards.
TGCCTCTGCCTCTCCGGGGTCAAGGTTGGCTCATGGCATCCTCGGGCTCCTTTCCTTTTACACACACTCCGCTCTCTCTCTACTAAAGACCTGCCTCTGCCTCTCCGGGACATAGGTTTGCTCCTGGCGTCCTCGGGCTCCTTTCCTTTGAGACGCACTCCTCTCCTGCTCTGCTAAAGACCTGCCTCTGCCTCTCCGGGGTCAAAGTTGGCTCATGGTGTCCTTGGGCTTGATACAACCATCAGCATCGAAGAGGTGAGTGAGGTATGTTCTAACTACTTCCATTGGCTCTTCCATTGCTATCCCATTGGGACTTTCGTTGGTACTTTCGTTGGTACTTTCATTGGTACTTTCATTGGTACTTTCATTGGTACTTTCATTGGTACTTTCATTATTACTTTCATTGGTATTTTCATTGGTACTTTCATTATTACTTTCATTGGTATTTTCATTGGTACTTTCATTATTACTTTCATTTGTATTTTCATTGGTACTTTCATTATTACTTTCATTGGTATTTTCATTGGTACTTTCATTATTACTTTCATTGGTATTTTCATTGGTACTTTCATTATTGCTTTCATTGGTATTTTCATTGGTACTTTCATTATTACTTTCATTGGTATTTTCATTGGGACTTTCATTATTGCTTTCATTGGTACTTCCATTGGTACTTTCTTTGGTACTTCTATTGCTATCCCATTGGTACATTTTTGTTGGTACTTTCATTGGGACTTTCATTATTACTTTCATTGGGACTTTCATTATTACTTTCATTGGTATTTTCATTGGTACTTTCATTATTACTTTCATTGGTATTTTCATTGGGACTTTCATTATTACTTTCATTGGTATTTTCATTGGTACTTTCATTATTACTTTTATTGGTATTTTCATTGGTACTTTATTATTACTTTCATTGGTATTTTCATTGGGACTTTCATTATTACTTTCATTGGTACTTCCATTGGTACTTTCTTTGGTACTTCTATTGCTATCCCATTGGTACATTTTCGTTGGTATTTTCATTGGTACTTTCATTATTACTTTCGTTGGTATTTTCATTGGGACTTTCATTATTGCTTTCATTGGTATTTTCATTGGTACTTTCATTATTACTTTCATTGGTATTTTCATTGGGACTTTCATTATTGCTTTCATTGGTACTTCCATTGGTACTTTCTTTGGTACTTCTATTGCTATCCCATTGGTACATTTTCGTTGGTACTTTCATTGGGACTTTCATTATTACTTTCATTGGGACTTTCATTATTACTTTCATTGGTATTTTCATTGGGACTTTCATTGGTACTTCCATTGGTACTTTCTTTGGTACTTCTATTGCTATCCCATTGGTACATTTTCGTTGGTATTTTCATTGGTACTTTCATTATTACTTTCATTGGTATTTTCATTGGTACTTTCATTATTACTTTCATTGGTATTTTCATTGGGACTTTCATTATTGCTTTCATTGGTACTTCCATTGGTACTTTCTTTGGTACTTCTATTGCTATCCCATTGGTACATTTTCGTTGGTATTTTCATTGGTACTTTCATTATTACTTTCGTTGGTATTTTCATTGGGACTTTCATTATTACTTTCATTGGGACTTTCATTATTACTTTCATTGGTATTTTCATTGGGACTTTCATTATTGCTTTCATTGGTACTTCCATTGGTACTTTCTTTGGTACTTCTATTGCTATCCCATTGGTACATTTTCGTTGGTATTTTCATTGGGACTTTCATTATTACTTTCGTTGGTATTTTCATTGGGACTTTCATTATTACTTTCGTTGGGATTTTCATTGGGACTTTCATTATTACTTTCATTGGGACTTTCATTATTGCTTTCATTGGTACTTCCATTGGTACTTTCTTTGGTACTTCTATTGCTATCCCATTGGTACATTTTCGTTGGGACTTTCATTGGGACTTTCGTTGGTACTTTCATTGGTACTTTCATTATTACTTTCATTGGTATTTTCATTGGTACTTTCATTATTACTTTCATTGGTATTTTCATTGGGACTTTCATTATTGCTTTCATTGGTACTTCCATTGGTACTTTCTTTGGTACTTCTATTGCTATCCCATTGGTACATTTCGTTGGTATTTTCATTGGTACTTTCATTATTACTTTCGTTGGTATTTTCATTGGGACTTTCATTATTGCTTTCATTGGTATTTTCATTGGTACTTTCATTATTACTTTCATTGGTACTTCCATTGGTACTTTCTTTGGTACTTCTATTGCTATCCCATTGGTACATTTTCGTTGGTATTTTCATTGGTACTTTCATTATTACTTCCGTTGGTATTTTCATTGGGACTTTCATTATTGCTTTCATTGGTATTTTTATTGGGACTTTCATTATTGCTTTCATTGGTACTTCCATTGGTACTTTCTTTGGTACTTCTATTGCTATCCCATTGGTACATTTTCATTGGTACTTTCATTGGGACTTTCATTATTACTTTCATTGGGACTTTCATTATTACTTTCATTGGTATTTTCATTGGGACTTTCATTATTGCTTTCATTGGTACTTCCATTGGTACTTTCTTTGGTACTTCTATTGCTATCCCATTGGTACATTTTCGTTGGTATTTTCATTGGTACTTTCATTATTACTTTCGTTGGTATTTTCATTGGGACTTTCATTATTACTTTCATTGGTATTTTCATTGGGACTTTCATTGGTACTTCCATTGGTACTTTCTTTGGTACGTCTATTGCTATCCCTTTGGTACATTTTCGTTGGTACTTTCATTGGTACTTTCATTATTACTTTCATTGGTACTTTCATTAGTACTTTCATTGGTACTTTCATTATTACTTTCATTGGTATTTCCATTGGTATTCCCATTAGTACTTTCATTGGTACTTTCATTATTACTTTCATTGGTATTTCCATTGGTATTCCCATTAGTACTTTCATTGGTACTTTCATTATTACTTTCATTGGTATTTCCATTGGTATTCCCATTAGTACTTTCATTGGTACTTTCATTATTACTTTCATTGGTACTTTCATTGGTACTTTCATTGGTACTTTCATTATTACTTTCATTGGTATTTCCATTGGTATTCCCATTAGTACTTTCATTGGTACTTTCATTATTACTTTCATTGGTATTTCCATTGGTATTCCCATTAGTACTTTCATTGGTACTTTCATTATTACTTTCATTGGTATTTCCATTGGTATTCCCATTAGTACTTTCATTGGTACTTTCATTATTACTTTCATTGGTATTTCCATTGGTATTCCCATTAGTACTTTCATTGGTACTTTCATTATTGCTTTCATTGGTACTTTCATTATTACTTTCATTGGTATTTCCATTGCTATCCCATTGGTACTTTCATTATTACTTTCATTGGCTCTTCCATTGCTATCCCATTGGGACTTTCGTTGGTACTTTCATTGGTACTTTCATTATTACTTTCATTGGTATTTCCATTGGTATTTTCATTGGTACTTTCATTATTACTTTCATTGGTATTTCCATTGGTATTTCCATTGCTATCCCATTGGTATTCCCATTAGTACTTTCATTGGTATTTCCATTGGTATTCCCATTAGTACTTTCATTGGTATTTCCATTGGTACTCCCATTAGTACTTCCATTGGCTCTTCCATTGCTATCCCATTGGGACTTTCGTTGGTACTTTCATTGGTACTTTCATTATTACTTTCATTGGTATTTCCATTGGTATTTTCGTTGGTACTTTCATTATTACTTTCATTGGTATTTCCATTGGTATTCCCATTAGTACTTTCATTGGTACTTTGCCTCCCCTTATCATTGCACTAATTGTTTCTCTCTCCTGTCCCCTAGCGGCGCAGCTTGTGCTAAGAGAGATACTGTTTACAAAGTGCAATGGGCCTCAAGAAAAATAGTTGACTCTGGATCAGAGTCCCGTCTCTCCCCTACTCCCTCTCTGTGTTGGCTCCGTACACTTCAGGGCCATCCCAGGGTTCAGGGGAAGGGAGGGACTGGCACACCAAGCATACCTTTACAGCACCTCTTTTAAATACACATTTCCAAGTCTCACCTCATCGATATGAGCCGCGCTCTCCTCTTTCTGCCCCCCATCATTTTTCTCACTTCTACTGGCTTCACCTCTCCCATCTTTACCTCATTTTTCCCAACCATGTCTCAAAGACTTATTTAATCTATCCCAACCTCCTATCTCCCCTGGCCTCACCTCATCTCACCCAGACTCACTTCTCCATTCCTCGCCTCATCTGTCCCTGCCTCTTATCATCTCTCCTGGCCTCACCTAATCTCTCCCTATCTTTTATCATCTCTCTTATCTTTTCTGGCTGCATCTCATCTTTTCTAATCTCTTGTCTATCCCAGCCTCACTTCTCCTGGCATCTCCTAATTTCTCCCAGCCTCTCATCACCTCTCCTGGCCTCATCTAACCTCTCCCACCCTCCTATCTCTCCTGGTCTAATCTCATCTCTCCCGACCTCCCTTCTCCTTGCCTCACATAATCTCTCTCAATTTCTTATCTCTGCAGGCCTCACTTCATCTCTTCCAACCTCTTATCTTTCCCTAATTCACTTCAACTTACCCAACCTCTTATTTCTTCCAGCCTCCCTTCTCCTGGCTTTACCTCATCTCTCCCAGTCTTACTTCTCCATTCATCATTTCATCTCTCCTAGCTTCAATTCTCCTGCCCTCAAATCATCTCTCCCAACCTCTTATCTCTTCTGGCCTCACCCTATCTCTCCCAGCCTCTTACCTCTTCTGGTCTCATCTTATTTCTCACAACCTCTTGTCTTTCCCAGCCTCACTTGTCTTGGCATCACCGCATCTCTCCCTAACTCCTATCTCTCCTGACCTGACCTCATCTCTCACAACCTCCCTTCTCCTGGTCTCACCTCTTGCATACTCATTTCATTTCTCTGGAGCTCACCTCACTACTTCAGGCTACGCTTTCCTTCTTCCTATTTCACTTCTCTTGGCCTCTTCACGCTCAACCTCATCTGTCCAAGTCTAGTCTCATCTCCCTCCGCCCAGCCTCATCTTTCCTGGCCTCATCTCTCTTTCCCATCCAAGACTCTCCCAGCCACACCTTTCCTCTCCCATTCACAGCCCTTCTCTCCCAGCCACGCTTCTACCAGCCTCATTTCAGCTGAAATCCCTTTTCTCAGCCTCACTTCTCCAAGCCTCAACTGTGATCCTCAGCAGGTCATCACTACTGAAACAACATGTTGGGAATCATTAGACCCATGTGGGAAATGTATTGAATATATTAGATTAACATGAGTTGATAAACAGTTATACATAGTTTTGCATAAACACAGAAAAACAGTTTTGAAAGACAGACACATTTTAAATGTATGACCGGTTACCTGTGACCTTCCAGAATGTGTGGCCACAGAATGATCAGTCACCCCCAAAAGAGTGAGCGCCAGACCAAACCAGGGAGAAATTTAAATTACATTGGCAAAGTTTATGCAATTTCAAAATTTTGCATCACGTGAAATTTTCAAAATTCCTCAAAATTTAGAATGAGGCGGGGTTGCTTAATTTTCACCCTTGGGAGACTTAGAGCAGAAAATAGATCACAGAGAAAAAGTCAAGCAAGGTACCTCAAACCCAGTTTTATGCACAAGGATATATAATTTTGTGAATATCCTCAAAAGTTTGTAAACGTTCACAAAAATATACATGTTGCACACTCCTGTCCCAGACACGGGCCCTGTTGCAAATGTACACTGTGGGGCACACTTCAGGAGGTGCTGCAAAACCTCTTTGTGGCCTGAAAGGATCAGGTTCTTTAAACAATCATGCGGCAGCCTGCATCTTCCCCCACATCACCTCCCCCACTATAATCCCACTCCAAGAGATCCCTGCAAGTTATTCCCCCAAAACTCGAAGTAGGTGGAATTTATCACTTTATAAGTCCCAATCCCTGTGGTATTAGAATTTATTTGGTGTAATCATTTCGGACTGTCCCTCTAGGGCACTCGTAATCAGGAGCTTGATGTCAGTCCTCTAAGAGGTGCTACTATTAAAGAGAATGTGGTACCCGCAACAGCCTACTAGATTAAGACCTGGTTAAGGTGTTCGAAGAGATAGAACCCTTTGTATTAGGAGATAGTTGCAGCATTCTTGTACAGGAAAGCTTAACCTCAGTCCTCCAAGAGGCAGAAGTTTTCAGGTAGGGAGGTCATAGAATTTGTCTACAGCAAGACCTAAGACAACTCATTGAAGCGGCACTACTTTTAGGGCAATATAAAAAAACACTCAAATAGGGAGTTTGTCCTTCATGCTTGCATGACTTCTTAGGTCTTTGCTGTCTGTGAAGAGAAAGCATTCTCTTCCACTCTACGGGATCTCCAGATAAAGGGATTTGCAGATCACAGAATCTTTGCATGAGCCAGATGGGTGGAGATGGGATTGCAAGTGCTGACCCACAAGGAATCAAAGCTGGAATTATTTCTTGGTGTAACACTTCAGTCTATTCTTGAAATAGTGTAGCTGCATTTTGAAAGACACTTGCTCCCTGGTGTTTGAGCGGAAACCTCCATATCGCTTCATGTTTTCAACACGAGAAGGATCTACCGGATCATCCCTCCTCTGATGGCCAACGGTCACATCCTTGCAGGATCCAACGAGTAAGGATCCCATTCCATCGATAAAGAACTCTGGAAAACAAAATAAAGGTGGTCAGATGGGAGCCATAGCATCGCTGGCGGCCAGAGTGAGCTGTGGCTCTGGTCACACTGTGCTGGCCACCAAAACTAGTTATTGACTCTAACTCTAGTTTTGGACCCAAGATGCAGTCAACGTGTGATTGACCAGCCCTGAGGTCCCTAACGATAAAAGACCATGAATGTGTCTGTTCTCTCTCCTCCGGCTCTCCTGAAAAGTAACAGAGCAAATGTACAATAACTTTACCGACAAGGTTTCTACAAGAAAGAATACATGAATATCTCTCAGCATTTCAATCTGCCAGTGGGCATCAATGCTCACAGCAAGAGGTGTTCTCAGCACAGGGCAGGGAGACAACCATTACTAGTACTGGATAATGCAGCGGGATTCAAGGTCACGTGGACTAACGTGGGCAGATCCTACGAATGCCTACTGCTAACCTGGTGGCTCCATCTTCTCACACTAGAAAGGACTCCTGTGTACTCTGCCGGGTCACTTCTCTGGTGTGGATGGTGTTGCCACCTTTCCCAAAGAAAACTACCAGCCATGGTTTCAAGTTTCAAGATGCTGCAAAGCCTGGGCATGACACTTATATAGAACTTTACATAAAATGGGCTGTGTTCATGTTCACTATGGCTTTTATGTCTGTATTTACTTTTATTATCATCCAGAGATCATTAACGCAGCTCTAGAACACATTTCAAAGTGCTTTCTTCTTATATTTTCAGCTTCAGTATGTACCGATAAGGAGAAAATACTGACTTTTGGCGATTTTGCTAATTTGTGTCCCGGCTGGGATATTAAAATACTGATCATGCTTGTAAAAAAAAGGCTAGGTGGCAGCCCGAGATGTGTTAGTTACACTTTATATCGGTCACGGCCACACAACAGACTGCTGTGGGCTGTGATTCTCAGAAGAAAATGTCTTTTAAGAGTCCTCGAAGAGTTTATGACTGTAAGAAAGTAGTCTATTAGTTTCGGTGGATTGAGGTCCACCATAAGTAATGAAGGCACTATTGTGTTAGGTGCAGTCTAAGGGTTCTTTAATGTAATCCTGAGCTCAAACCCTGGTAGCAACGGCACAGAGCATAACTTAGAGAAAATGTGTAAGCATTTAGAAATAACAAAACAGTTAAAAATCAAAAAATCTCAACACAATAACAATTCCACTTCATTTAATAAAAATAGATAATAAAATATTTAACCAAAAAAACAAAGCAACAAAAAATCCAACAAGTGGAACTGGACATATGAATTTTCACAAGATTTAAGTAAAAATCGGCCAAACAACACTAATCACCAATGCGGGTCAATTGGTTGCGGTAAACCAGGACCTAGGAGTGTTTTCAGGATCGACTGCAATGGAGCTTAGGTCACACACAACAACTAGGTTTGACCCAGTTAGAGGTTTACCTTGAGACTTAGGGCCTGATTTAGATCTTGGCGGATCGGTCCCACCGGTGCTTTTCCGAGGATTATCCCACCCGCTGGCTTGGTGGTCCAACCGCCACATTTAGATGTTGGCAGGTCTGTGGAGGGAAGACATCCACGGTCTCGCCGACTCCGCCAGGAATTTTCAACCGCGTCAATGGCAGTAGAGGCAGAATCAGATATCAGCGGGACTACAGCCCAGAATCCCCCCATCCAGATTACAATGTGCTTTTCCTCTGTGGCAACTGTGGTGGGTATGCCGCCTACTACTAGGTGGCGGAATCAAAGGAAATGAGGTAAAAACTTACCTTTTTTCCTGCTTCCCACTCCCGTTTCCATCTTGTACCCTATAGTCCAGGTCCCTCCTTTGCTGCACCGACTCCATCATGACGCCAAATGACCCAGTTGTCGCCGAGATCAAAGGTAAGTTACTTGTACTATTGTTCTATGTATTGTGTGCTGACATTTGCTGTATGTAGCCTTGTGTATGTCTGCATTGCTCTTAAATGCAATATTTTCCTTAGGTGTAATGCAGTAGTGTTCAGTTCCCTACTACTCAAGGTAAATTGAACACACCTGTAGTGACACTTAAAAAAAATACTTGTTGTTGTGGTGCTAGGGGTGTTGTGCTAGTGGTTCCTGTGGGTGTACATTCAATAGTGTGTGTATGTTGTGTGAGTGGCATGCAAATTGTAACACAAAGGGCATATCACATTGTGTACATATGGTTAACATGCAAGCATGACACATATGTGTATTGACACATAAATCAGTTGTACTTACCTATCGCCACATCACCATGAACCTCAATCCATAAGGACTTTGCTGCCAGGACACCGCCAGCACAACAGGACATTCTAAATTGGCGCAGCACAATCCCACCAGACTTACGGCGGCAGAGTACTGGTAGCCAGCAGAGAAGAACGCCGTGGCGGTGGTCTCCTGTCTACAGCCACAACATTTAAATAGGGCGGGCGGACCGACGTCAGCTTGACGGAGTACTTGGGACCACCACGAGATGGCTGTAGTCAGCCAAGATATGAATCAGGCCCTTAGTCTCTGTTTTGGAGCTCAGAATCCTCCTGTGGGGCAAGGCTACAGGCTTGTCCAAAAAAGGCTCCAAAAGGCTAGATACCTTTTCACTGAGTTCCATCTGAAACTGATTTTCTGCTGTGGAGAAGCTCTGAGCAGGGAAACCTGTTTCTTCAGCCTGGCAAGGTCAAGGCTTGGGTGGATTGGCTCGGCAGGTTTGTCTCGGTTCTCTGGAGTTCTTGAACTCCAACATTTCTAAGTGCCAGGTTTTCAGGGGTGATAGACAAGGCCAAGGGTCCCAGGACCTCAGGAAGAGCATTTTTGGGAGGGGGTCAAGACTCACTCCAGCTGAGGCCATCAGCAAGGTCCAGGTCCAGTAGGTACTGGTCAATTGGGCACTTCAGGAAAAGGCCACTTGGAGCTTGAAGTGGCCCTGTAGTTTTTACAGGAGTTCAACCAACTGACCCTTGAAGTGCACTTCCCTCTCATGGGCACAAATGGTAGAAGGTCCAGCCCTTCAGGTCTTCTCACAGGTCTCAATAACAGGTTCAGTCCTTCTTCTCTTCTGTTACTGTCCAGTGTATTCTAAATAAGGTGTCTTGGGGGTGCCACATGTATGCTTGGCACTAGCTCGTTGGTGGGGGTGACTCCTGGCCCCTCCCTAACCAACTGGGTAAATGTTCCCAGTGGTAACCCTACCCACTTTGCATTAGCTCCTGTGCCCTACGGCAAACAGTCCCCCTGTGGCCCCCAATCACTAAACCCAAGATGGAAAAATCCTTCTCCTCATTGTGCATAGCCTGTGTGCCCACCCAGAGGTATTGGCAGGTCAATGAGCAGCCCCTCCTCTGTGGCCACTCCAAACCAGTTCTAGGGGCAGTTTTCCCTCACTGGGTTTTGTAGCTGTCTGACTGGGAGGAAAGAGGAAGGGGCCTTTTTAGTTGCCATCTGACATTTCCATGTGAAAGGGTAAGCCCCCTGAAGTAAATTAATAGCCCAACTCATCTTCCTGCCACTGGAACAAAAATGCCTCCTCATGCCCAGGCCATTGTCTTTGTTCAGGGAGCAGTTTTCACACCTAACCAGTGCTATTCAGCAGCTGGGTGACAGTTAGAGGCTAATGCAAATTAGCCTTTAGGATCTTCAGGCATAGAAAAGGTAACTTTCTAAATGTCCTCTTTCCGTAATTGTTATAATTTTTTTTACTTCATCATTAAGTTAGGCTTTTAATACATTTTAAAAATAGCTGTTTAGTCATTTTTTCTAGCTGGACCCTACCCTAAGATAGCATAATTATTATTCAATAATGCTCCCCCAAATTTCCCAATGGGCCAGCCAACCTTCCTACAGTGGAAATAGATTTTGGGTGCTAGTCATCATAAGGACATGTTAACTTTAATTTGTTTCATGTCCTATTTTAAAATACCATGCAGCTTGCCCTATGGGCCACCAGGCTTACATAGCGGTGACATTAATAGTTAACAGGGAGGCTTCTCTTGTCAAAAAGAGTCATTTTGACAGGTTGGGTTGTAGTTTTAAAACTGCGCAGCCAGGCTACAGTGGAAGGCCCAACATCTTTTGTCTTGTCACACTAGTGAATGCCACAGTAGCGCTGCAGCCTATACGTGACATTTATCTTTCTATATCATGGGTGTATTTTGGTATGCCAATTACTATGGCCTTATATGAAAGTAAATATGCCAATTAGGAATAAGCCAACTTCAAAATGTTTTAGGGCCAGACTCAGAGCCACATGCACTGGGGCCTGGTTAGCAGTCCCTCAGTGGATAGATTGAATAAATAGCAACATTAGTCCACAAAAAATGTGGGTGACCATAAAAAAGAGGCACTTTCTCACAATGACCCTGTCCTTTGCTTCACAGAGGATGGGCTTACTCTGTTCCAGGCTGACCTGAAGGTTTCCTTGCTCAGGCAATGGCGACCCAGGTAAGAGACACACAATATCTACTGATGGGAAGCCACAAAGGCTCCTTGTTTGTGCTATAGGGTTTAATTTATCAACAATTCCAAATGGAATGAAAAATGTAGATTAACTTTCAGTAATGAACTTCACACAATCATCAAAGTTCACAGTGAAAGAAATGCAGTTGCGGCTGCTCCCGTGAACCAGTAGTGGGGCGGGAAGTGGAGGAAGGGGGGAAGAAGGGGAAAGGAGGGAGGGGTGTTAAAAAAAATATCAAAAATCACTTACCTGCCTGCCGGTCGGCTGGCCAACCGCCACCTCTTTTTCGTCCTCTCGTCCTCTTCCTGGCTTCTGTTGGAACAGGAAGTAGGAAGCACCCAGGCTCCCCTTAGCCAATCACTACGCTGCAATGCACCGTTGCGATTGGTCTAAGTGCCGTAGTTCGGCACTTGCATAGGGAATGGGAGCCTGGGTATGTTCCACACCCAGTCTGTAATGCAGCCTGGGTGGAGAACATGCAAAGTGCACATGAATGTTTGGACTGCCCCAGAGGGCCTGCCAAACATTCATGCGCACTTAGGAGAGTGCCACCACTCCTCCCCTGCTGCCCAGCTTAGCCCCACCCCCACAAAACTGCCTCCTAGCCCCACCCCCACAAAACTGCCTCAGCACAGAAAAATAAAATGATAATAGCATTGCGTTATCATTTTATGTTTCCTTTTTGCTGTGCTCAAAGGCAGTGGGTCAACACTCCTCCGCCCCTGAAGAAATGTGGTGTGTCTCTAAAGTACACATAAAAGAAGCTGAAACAGGCCCTTCCATTATATGTTCCTGACATTTTGTTTCAACAAACTTTACAGGGCTGAGATCTTCCCTAAAATCATACTGTAGCATAAAAAACAGAAAAAGCCTTGGCTAGAAGAAAGCGTGCTAGCCTACTTACCACAAGATGGCAGCATGGTTCAAGATCAGATAGTTATACTTGACATTGGTTCTTAGACACAAACACAAGGCAATTGTCAGTACTGGAAATGATGGAACTATCGGAGTGAATGGCTTTCAGACTGATGTATGTCAATTAATGGAAAAGCGAAAACTGAGAAACCACATTGGAGGAAACCAAATCACGGAAAACCAATTTTAAGGGAAGACAAATTTAAAGAAATACAAATACATAAAAAAATAAAGGAAGCATTTTAAAAATAAAGAAAATTTTAAGGAAAAATCTAAACTTGCATTAAACTGTAGGGGTAGGGAGGAGTTTAGGGGTTCAGAGACGGGCAATGTTTCTGAGTGATGAGAGGTTTTTAGGTGTATGGGATAGGTGGAGAGCAGGCATAGAAAGGGATTTTAACCTGTTAAGTGTGGGTGTCAGCCAATAGCCGACACCTGCACTACCTCCCCAGTGCGTGTGTCAGCCATTGGCCAACATTGGGGGGGCACCTAAAGGTCATGCCTCCACCCCAATAAGGGAGGGGGTGGGGGGGCAAAAAGTCATCTAGACACCAGGGTCATTTTATTTTATTTATGCACCATCCCTAAAAACGATAGTGACAGTCTTTCTGCACCCCTTGGAGGAGCAGATGGGGTGATTAACCCTAGTCTGCCCCATCCCCCGGGGGACAGAAACCCCACTAAACACCAGGGAATGTTTTCTTTTTTTTAAAAAAAATATAGGGCTGGGGGCAGCCCAGCCTGGGCATACCCATGCCCCAACCCAACAAGAGAGATAGTCTTTCTGCCTGGGGGGGTGGTGTTATTTACCCCGATATGACCCCCCGCACCCCCAGGGGCAGAAAGCCCACTAGAAGCCAGGGAATGTTTTTGTTTTTTTAATATAGGGGTGGGGGCTGCCCAGCATGGGCATGGACATCCCACTCCAACTAAATGAGGAAACAGTCTTTCTGCCCCTTGTGGAGGCAGATTGGGGTAACTACCCCAATCTGCCCCCCCAAGAGTCAGAAAGTCCGCTAAAAACCAGGCAATGTTTTTTTTAATATAGGGTTGGGGGCTGCCCACCATGGTCATTACTATGCCCCCATCCCAATTAAATGGGGCAACAGTCTTTTTGTCCCCCCAGGGGGGCAGTTAGGGGTAACTACCCTGATCTACCCTTGGGGATCACAAAGCCCACTAAACTGAAGGAAAAGTATTTTTTTTAAATATAGGGGTGGGGCTGCCCATAATAGGCATCATTATGCTCCCACCCCAGCTAAAAAGGGCACCAGCCTCTCTGTCCCCACAGGGGGCAATTGGGGTAATTACCCCAGATCTGCCCCTCTTGGGGGTAGAAAGCCCACTAGACGCCAGGTTTTTTTTTTTTTAAATATATGGGTGGGGGCTACCCAGCATGGACATAGCCATGCCCCCCACCCCAAGTTAATAGGGCAATAGTATTCTGTTCCCCGAGGGGCAGATGGGTTAATTACCCCCAATCTGACCCCGGTGGGGTAGAAAGCCCACTAGACACCAGAGATTTTTTTCTAATATATTGGTGGGGGCTGCCCAACCCGGTAAAGCCATGCCCCCCACCCCCAAAAACTATAGTGACAGTCTTTCTGCCCCTGGAGGGCAGATGGGGGTGATTACCTCCAATCTGCCCCTCCCCTGGTGGGGCTGAAACCCCACTAGAAACCAGGGAATGTTTTTTTTTTTTTTTTTTTTAAATATAGGGGTTGAGTCTGCCCACCATGGGCAAAGCAATGCCCCCACCCCAACAAGAGAGATAGTCTTTCTGCCCCCCAGGGGCAGATGAGGATAATTACCCCTGATCTGCAGAAAGCCCATTCGAAGCTAGGGAATGTTTTTTTTTTTAATATAGGGGTGGGAGATGTCCAGCATGGTCATGGCTATACCCCCACCCCAAGTAAATGGGGTAACAGTCTATCTGTACCCCCTGGGGGGCATACAGTGTTAATTGCTCCCCGGGGGAGGGGCAGAAAGCCCACTAGATGCCAGGAAATTTAAAAACAAATGCAAAATATAGGGTAGGGGCTGTCCACCATGGGCATGGCCATGCCCCACTCCAACTAAATGGCATAACAGTCTTTCTGCCCCCTTGGGGGTGTAGATTGGGGTAATTACCCCTGATCTCCCCCCTGGGGGCAGAAAGCCCACTAGAAGTCAGGCCATTTTTTTTTTTTAGATATAGGGTTGGGGGTGCCCAGCATGGGCATTGCTATGTCCCATCCCAAGTAAATGGGGCAACAGTCTGCCTGCCCCCTGGGAGGCAAATGGGGGTAATTACCCCTGATATGCCCCGCCGGGGTGGGCATAAAACCCACTGTATGGCAGGAATATAAACTTTTAATAAAATAATGGGGTGGGTCTTTCCCATCCTACCATCAGGCCCCACCCTTTCCCATGAAACCTCAGCAGTCTTTCTGCTCCCCTGCGGACTGAAGCATCCCATCCCAATGGCAAGCAGGAGGACATCTGATTCTTTTCTGTGTTGTTTTTACATCTGGGACAGGAGAGTTTGGCTAACTCCCATTATCGTCCCACTTGCAATGGTGAACGGCTGCACTTTTTGGGCTTGGGTAGGCTGCCAACTGGAAGAACCTACCCGACCCAGACAGTTCTGAAAACGAGACTTCTGGAGGGGGGTCAGGGTGGTGTGCTCTGCATGCATCCCACACCATTTCATTTTCTTACCCACAATGTCCTGCAAACCTCCAATGTTGACTAAAAACACACATTTTTCTCATATTTCTGTGAGGAAAACTTCTGAAATCTGTGGGGAGACACCAATTTCCTACCACACAGCAGTCCCCCCGGTCTCCTGATAAAAATGATACCTCCCTTGTGTGGGTGGGCCAAGAGACCTTGAGACAAAAGGCTCTAAAGTGCTACGTGGAGAGATCAGCAATAGGGGTAGCTGCGGGATGCCCGGCCGCCACCATTGGAAACCTACCAACCACAGACATTCTTTAAAAGTAGACAAACAAGGAATTCAGGGTGGTGTGCCTTTTTTTTGTTAGAGTTTTATATAGCGCAAACTTGACCCGAAGGTATCAGGTATCAGAACGCTTTACATGAGCACCAGTTGCGTTACACAAGGACACATTCATTTTTTTTTGTTTGGCACGGGGAGATTAAGTGATTTGCCCAGAATCACAGGATGTTGAGCTTCGTTGCCGAGACTCAAACCTGGTTCCCCAAATTTGAGGTCAACTGCCCTAGCCATTAGGTCACATCCTCTGCCTTGTGTAAATCCTGCAAGGTTTTCTTACCCACAATGTCATGCAAACCTCAAACTTTGCCTGAAATCATGCAATTTCCTTACATTTCTATGATGGAAATGTAGTAATCGGCAGGACTCCACAAAAAATTTGTACCACTCCACAAAAAATTTGTACCACCCAGTATTACTCCACTTGTGCTGATAAAAACCCTGCCCCACTTGTGCGGTTGAGCCTTGTGCCCGTGACAGGAACAGAGCAAACTATCAATCGGAGTCCCCACGCTAGGGCTTTGAATCTCAGGGGGGGGGGGAGAACAGTTAAGGCCCTCTCCGGGATGAGGGTTGGGCTAGAGACTCAGGTGGGGGTTGGGCACAGAGCATGGTTGAAAGCTTCAGATTGCAGTTCCCAGTTTTGGACTGACTTTTTAGGCAGTCTGCCAGTCGGGTACTTCCCAGGCCAACTTCAAATGGTTAGTGTTTTGGTCCTGTGACACTGGCCGCTTGAGGCCAGGCTATCTGCCTGAAAGGCCAGTCAAACACTGCCAGTTCCCACCCGCTAGGTTGAAGGTCATGTGCAAAGAAATGTGTGGTCTCATAATTTTGGTGCTGTTATATCTGAGTTTCATTCTTTTTCAACAGCATCATTTTCAGATAAAGTCAGGTCGCACTCTGTGTCTTGGTGTGTGGCGCACAGCTCTCCCTTGTGCTCCCTTCTCATTTATCCACTTTGCATTACACACGGCTCTTGTGCATGCAGTGTCATCATCAGTGATGCCATGTGTGAAGTCCTGTGTGATGTTGTGAGCTGGTCATGGAGGGTGCATGAGCTATGGTTTGCGAAGTTTACTGGGCACTTTTAGTGTTTCTTAGGTTTTGCAATTTGTCCAGTATAACTCTAATGGAACTGTAATCGGGTTTTTAATGGGATTTCTGAGGTTTCCATAAAGAAATGTTTATATTAGCAAAGGAAACCATAGCATTCTTTTAACAAAATGTTCTGTGATTTTTTTGTGATGTATTGGACCGAGCCTTCTCCCAGCCAAGACGGCTTCTCGTACCATATGGCCACTCTTACATTCAGTGACACCTCTAAACTGAATGATTGGGAGATTCATGACTTGTTTCATAGAGGTAGTGAAAGGTGCTCCAGAAGCTAAAATAAGCTTTTCAGCCATGTGAGAATAAAGTCTGACATTCTCAGTAAAACATGTACTTCCAGCAGCAGCATCTGTCAGCTGATTCCACTGTGTTCTACCGCAGCCTCCCAGAGTGTTCTAAAGAACAACTAGAGCGCTAACAGTCTTGCTTATGACAAAAGTATGGCACACCTGAAGACATCTTTATGGAATCAAAGATGTAGAACGTAAAGCATTTCCTTTAGAAATGAACAAAATGAGGGGTTTGGTTTGTCAAATAAATTGTAGTTAGTGGTTTGGAAAGCTAAAGTCAGGACATATTTTTTATGAGTTCTCCAATTTCTTCCCCATCCATGTCAGTAAAATATTCAACATGCAGATTGAAACATGCACTTTCAATAGTAGCAGCAGTCTGTAAGTGAACTCCTTACTAAGTTTTAATAAATAACAGAGTTCTAATGAACAATTACAGCTCTAATATTTTGGATTCAAGACTAATGTGAGGTACCCCTCAATGCCATTTTGCTGGAATTGGAGCTGTTGAATTTAAAGCCTTTCTTCAGGAGCGGGCTGAAGTAAATGAGGATTGAGATTTGAACGCAAGCTTGAAACCAGCTGGGTACAAATCTGAAAGGAGATATGGGTTTTGAGCCATTTGAGGCATATTGTATTGTTAAAGAAGCCAAAAACATTTAAGGAGGGAGACGTCTGCAAAAGTACAGCATCCTCTTTCTGCATCTGTGTACTCACCCTCCCCATCGTCTCAGTTACTTCTGAATTTTAAAAAGGTTAACAATTTGATAGATAAACTTTGTGTGCAGTTTGGTTGGGCACCCGCAGAGGGACGCCCACAGAGTATTGGGCACACGTTCAGTAGCCATCCCAGCTGCACATGGTGAATGATTGTGCGCAGCAGGGATTGGGGGCCTATTGAAGGTTGGGTGCAGGGACAGGCCCTGTGGCCACCCCGAGTGCTCATGGACATGTTATGCACAGCCCGGGCTGGGAGCCAGCCTAGGCTTGGGCACAGGGCCTGACCATGAGGCCAGGCACAGTGGTCCACCCCTCCTGCACATAATCTAAGGCCTTGAGTAGGAGGCTTGGGGGTCGCAGGGGGTTGGGCGCTGGGCCAATTTAGAAATACCCCCAGAAATGTACCAGAAAAACACAAAGAGTAAAGAGACGTTATAGTTGGGTGTTAAAATGAGACAAGAACTAAAGTTTAAAAAAACTCCAAACCACTGAAATACGTTATAGGTAAGTCATTTCACTATAACTTGCGGCCCCATCATGCACTGCTTATGACTTCGTATATTACATTCCTCATGACACGTTAAATGACATAAATAATGACATCACCCATTACATTTAAAGAACAACATTGTTGAACTTACTACTGAGTACCGCGGTTCCCAAAGTAATACGTGAGGTCACAAGCAGTGCATGATGTGTACAGGGGGCTTGAAATGAGACAATGTTGTTGCATCAGGTTTACCTAAAGGAAGTGCATTTCTGCCGTGTTGGCATGATGCAGTGAGGGAGCGGCCAACAAGCTTCAATAGCTGACAGTCTTCTGAAAACAAGATGGCTTCTGTGTGGTTATTCTGACGCTGTCAGTCGGGCACTGGAGGTGGGCCCAAATACTGTACACAAAGGAGGTCCCACAGAGAAGGGATAGGGCATCAAGGGACAGGGAGTGAAGGGGCATGCATCATCTTACCTGTGTGTGCAACTCTTGCTAGCTTGGGGTCAAAGCCAACACTCTGTACCCTGACAGTGTGCGCCATGAAGAAGTTGACGACTCCTCCAGTGAAGACACAATTTGGAAATCCTTCAATTGGCCCATATGAGCCTCCTCTCCAGTGCACGCAGTCCCCATCCTCGTCACCTTCTTCGTACAGAAGTCTGAAGCTGAAAAAGTTTCCATCCACGTTCCCACCCACCTGAGGGGAAGCAAAGTCTATGTCAGAGTCAACACCATAAAAAGACATTTAACACAAACATGGGGAAATCTGGGGTCCACCCTCTGCTCCCCTCATGCTTTGCTCTCTTGCACTAATTCTCCGGTAGCTCCTCTGATCCGCAATGAAAGCTTGCACTGACTTGTGAGTCGTCCCCTCTTACACTTCTCACTTATATATATATTCAAACCCCTCTGCTCCATCCACTGCCAATGCTTCTGAACTCCTACCAGCAGTGCTCATACAGCATACAGCACGACGCCAAGCTGCACCATGTTTTCACCCTGGTGGGGCAGTATCCCATGGAATTCAACACAGTCTCCTTTGAGGTTTCCTAAAGACCCTCTTTGGGCAGTATCCCATGGAATTCAACACAGTCTGTCCTCTGAGGTTTCTTAAAGACCCTCTTTGGGCAGTATCCCATGGAATTCAACACAGTCTGTCCTCTGAGGTTTCTTAAAGACCCTCTTTGGGCAGTATCCCATGGAATTCAAAACAATCTGTCCTTGGAGGTTTCTTAAAGACTCTCTTTGGGCAGTATCCCATGGAAATCAACACAGTCTGTTCCTGGAGGTTTCCTAAAGACCCTCTTTGGGCAGTATCCCATGGAAATCAACACAGTCTGTTATTGGAAGTTTCTTAAAGACCTTCTTTGGGCAGTAACCCAAGGAATTCAATGCAGTCTGTCCTTGGAGGTTTCTTAAAGACCCTCTTTGGGCAGTATCCCATGGAATTCAATGCAGTCTGTCCTTGGAGGTTTCTTAAAGACCCTCTTTGGGCAGTATCCCATGGAATTCAATGCAGTCTGTCCTTGGAGGTTTCTTAAAGACCCTCTTTGGGCAGTATCCCATGGAATTCAATGCAGTCTGTCCTTGGAGGTTTCTTAAAGACCCTCTTTGGGCAGTATCCCATGAAATTCAATGCAGTCTGTTCTTGGAGGTTTCTTAAAGACCCTCTTTGGGCAGTATCCCATGAAATTCAATGCAGTCTGTTCTTGGAGGTTTCTTAAAGACCCTCTTTGGGCAGTATCCCATGAAATTCAATGCAGTCTGTTCTTGGAGGTTTCTTAAAGACCCTCTTTGGGCAGTATCCCATGGAATTCAACACATCTATCCTTTGAGGTTTCCTAAAGACCCTCTTTGGGCAGTATCCCATGGAATTCAAAACAATCTGTCCTTGGAGGTTTCTTAAAGACTCTCTTTGGGCAGTATCCCATGGAATTCAACACAGTCTGTCCTTGGAGGTTTCTTAAAGACCCTCTATGGGCAGTATCCCATGGAAATCAACACAGTCTGTTCCTGGAGGTTTCTTAAAGACCCTCTTTGGGCAGTATCCCATGAAATTCAACAAAGTCTGTGCTTGGAGGTTTCTTAAAGACCCTCTTTGGGCAGTATCCCATGGAATTCAACACAGTCTATCCTTTGAGGTTTCCTAAAGACCCTCTTTGGGCAGTATCCCATGGAAATCAACACAGTCTGTTATTGGAAGTTTCTTAAAGACCTTCTTTGGGCAGTAACCCAAGGAATTCAACACAGTCTGTCCCTTGGAGGTTTCTTAAAGACCCTCTTTGGGCAGTATCCCATGGAATTCAATGCAGTCTGTCCTTGGAGGTTTCTTAAAGACCCTCTTTGGGCAGTATCCCATGGAATTCAATGCAGTCTGTCCTTGGAGGTTTCTTAAAGACCCTCTTTGGGCAGTATCCCATGAAATTCAATGCAGTCTGTCCTTGGAGGTTTCTTAAAGACCCTCTTTGGGCAGTATCCCATGAAATTCAATGCAGTCTGTTCTTGGAGGTTTCTTAAAGACCCTCTTTGGGCAGTATCCCATGGAATTCAATGCAGTCTGTTCTTGGAGGTTTCTTAAAGACCCTCTTTGGGCAGTATCCCATGGAATTCAACACAGTCTGGCCTTCACTAGACTGGGAGCTGCCTACCCAGAGATGTTTTAAGGCATGGGAAAAGTGGGCCCTGGCACAGGGCCCCAGCCTTTCAGGAGGCCCCCCTGATTGAGCCAGGTCTGTTCTGCTCTGATGACATTGAACAGTTCATAAACAGATTGTTTGGAATACTGTTTTCCTTTAATTTATTTTTAATGTGAGTGATATGGCCTGCAATATCCATAAACAAAGCTCGTTTCAGATCAAAACAGGACCCTGCATATGGAAAATCGGTGGGGGTCACAAGGATTATTTGCGATAATATTAGTGAGCTGCTGCTGCATAATAATAATATTGAAAAAAGCACATCACTATCCCTGAACATGAAATGCAAACAGATCTAGAATTTGGACCAGTGCGGCGAAAGAGGGCGTGAAAGAGCTGAAACTGGACCATAAATTCAAAGCTGTGTCGAAAAGGGGCCCCCAAAATACCTTTGGCCGTCAGGTCCACTAAAAACCTTAAGCTGTCCCAGTGCCTCCTTTCAGGATCCCACCAGGAGGACAACATACAAATGTCCACATCTATGTACTACTGATCCAGATGTGCACTCCCATGTGGGTCACACACATGTTTTGGGGTTGGACTGCTACCGAGCACTAACAAGAACAATTGTTGTTTTTATTCATCTACAGAAAGAGCCGTTGAGGATCTTAACCCCAACCCCAGAGCTTGAACCACTTCCCTCTTCTTTCACCTGACTAACATCATGTCCCCGTCTGTAGGGCAGCCCTTTAGGTCATGCGCGTCTCAGTCCGTGACACTGGTTAAGACATCACATTAGGAAGAAGGTTCTTTTGTGAGATTTCTTAATCTATCCTAGCCTGGCGGCCCTTGCTCACCTGTCCCAATCGTACTGGAACAAGCGCCCCCTTCCATAGCACCAGCTTCTATCATGCCAGACTGGATGCTAAGGTTGTATCTTTTTCACTAGCAGCTCTTTTATTACATCAAAAGAAACACAAAAGAGAAACAAGCCTGAATGTGGTCTCATGTTAGACATTACTTCATGGGTGGATAATAGTTACTCCAGCAAGGAGGTGTTGTGGTTCACACAGGTATACATGGTTGTATATCGAGTGTACTTCTTACAGAACATCTAGCAGTCAATCTTCCAGAAGCAGAGCACAACCACTAACTTTAGTTAACAGCCAACTCTACTTCTCCTCAACTGTGTAGATACATTGTGATTTATTTGTGGAGGATCTTGAGCTCTTCTGACATTCCCTTAAGTTAACATTTACTCGTCCCTTCTTATTGACTTTCTCAGTATGTACCCTCTCTCCTGGAGCCCTTCCCTTGCTTCCTTATGCAACACATTCCTGGGTCATTGGAGATCACAGAAGAAGAACAAAAGAAGGGGAGGAAGGAAGACCAACAAGTAAGGTAGAGTCAGGTGAAGGGAAAGCGATGACCTGCCAAGTCCACAGCCCAAGAGAGTCAGATTATTGTTACATACATTTTGTTGTCCAGAGCACAATAGTCTATAGTTACCAATGAGTATCTTAAATATAGGCCTGGGCGGAGTTCGCGTACTTCCACTATGCAGGACTCCAGCTGAGTGAGGCAAGTCGCACTGCTCACGCTGATGTTTAGCGCCGAGTGTTTGTCCCGCGCTGTAAAATCAGCATGAACGCCACCACACGCGGTGCAAGAGGGCGCAGCTTCTTTCTGCTGCTCGAGTAGGTGTTCTACTCATGCGGCAACTTCCTCAACACAAGCGGCAGGTTTCTCAACATGAGCAGTAGCGACCTGCCACTACCGCCCGCGTTGAGAAATCTTGCCGGGAGATGATCTAGCTTTGGATTTTTCTCGCTCGCCCTCGGCAACTTACTGTTGGCGACCCGCGAGAGAGGAAAAACTCCGCTCCGTGCCACTAGGTGGAGTTTTTCTGAACTCTGTGCTCTATGCGGAGTGAGGAAAAGTCTGCAAACTCCGTGTGCGGAGCAGAGATTACTGCCCAGGCCCACTTAAATAATGAAAAATCAGTGAGATTATATGTACATTGACATCTTTTCATGGATCTCTTGTATGTTGAATATAAAGGTTAAATTAGTCCTCAAATGTTAAAGCGAGACTTGCCAATCATTTCTGATTCCACCTTTGATCATTGCCAAACCAAGCCACATGGAGGGAAAGTCCACTCTCCTTTTACCAAAGACAGAGAGTCGTTTTAGATGCCAATGTAGTAAAAAGTCCAGACGCATGATCGCTGTATTTGTCTGGGGTGTGCAAACACACCTACACCAACCCACTCTTGCTTTAAGATGTTGTTCATTTTGAAGATGTCATTTCTCTCTCTTCTCATCTTCTCAGAAGGGTTTGATCTTCCAGCAGTCATTGGACATCTGGAGCAAAGACCTGCTCTCATTGCTTCAGCGCCCGTGGAATCACTCCATGAATCCTCATCTTAAACCTGTTACTTGAGTCCCTGGTGTTCTGCGAGTGGTTAGAGATCTCTCTGTGGCAGAAGACTTTCACATGACTGGAGAGATGAAAATACTCAACCATAACTTCTCTTCAGGCGTGTTAACATGGAGGTGAACCCAAATCTGTTGGCCAATCCTATTGTGTTTTATGCAATAATGAAGGCGTATTAATGAATTATGAATGAGGAATACCTAAGCAGTCCTGCAATTAGCCAATGATATCTATTCTCAAACCAATCGTTTACTCGAGACTCCAGTCCCGATTCATAGTATCAAGGTCAGTAGATAACCTCCAATTTTTATTTTGCTGCTACTCCGTAAAGCAGCCAGTGACCACCCATGCTGTCCCTGGACCAAGATTGTTCCAAGATTTTCCCTGCACTTTGGAACCTTTTCGCATATGTGTGAGAAGTTGGCCTGGAATATGCTGTCCACTAATTATAGTGGGCACCTTGCACCAGTCCAAACAACCCCTTATTGATGATAGGTTAAAAGACAACCTTTATTGAAAGCTATCCTAGTGGTAGCTATGGAGAGCAGCCTTCAGGCTAAGTCTTGAAGGAATGTAAAGCAGCTTGTTTTACCAGTCTATAATCTCTTGAATGACCAAATGAAAGGAGAACCACACCAGGTATATATATAAAATATATGTATTTATTCTAAACACCACCCACTAGTCTCTTTATGACGCTAGAGGTCAAAGCACATAATTTACAAGCAATCAATCAACAGTAAATAGCACAATATACGTTGAGCCCTAGGGGCGTACCAAACCATATTTTAAGAAAGTGGTATAAGAACCACAACTTGACTAGACACAAGGCCTAGAGCCTGTAGAATCGCTGGGACCACAAGGAACCACCCAAGGTAGTGACACAGGGGACCCACGGGGGCTGGGTGCAGTGTGAGAACACAGCCGCGAACTCCCGTTAGCTTCTATGGGGAAAGTCGCGGTTTGAATTTTAAAGATTAAGGACACTTAGGAGAGGACTTTGAGGAAACCCCTTTAGACTTAGGGGGTTCTAGGGCCAACACCCACGGGAGCACCGGAGTACTCGAGTTACCTCACCCAGGGAAGCCGGGTGCATAGGTGTCAAATGGTGTCGGGCCGCGTCGTCGTTTTCAATGGCGAACTGCTGCAAAGTGCTGCTGCCGTGGAGAAGAAAAGTGTCCGGGGCGATCCAAGCCTGGATCAAGGATGAGAAGAACCTGAAAGCAGAGGGGACAGAGTCTGGGTCACTAGCCAGTGACCAGGGGCATGATAGACGAATGCCCACCGATGTCGGGTGCTTCAGGTGCGAGGAGGTGCAGCTTGACTCTTCAGCCATGAGGACCAGGAGGCATCGACGATAACCAGGAGCTGGATTCGAGCTGTCCCATGAAGGATGTCGAGTGCTGCGGTGCCGGTGCCCGGATTGGACCTAACAAGCCTTGGCAACAGCAACCCACGCAGGATGAGAAAAGATGCTTCGGGGCGGACCAGCAAGGTCCTGTGGACTCCCCAAGTGATGGAGAGTCAGGGCGCGTCTGGAGCAACCAGGAAAGCCCAATCAAAGTGAAGTTACCCTTCTCAGGGACCCACAATTCGACGGACAAGGGATCGCAAAGGGACCTCAAGAGGAATCACAAAATGGCAGCCCACGGGTCACTCGGAGTGGGTAGGCCAGCAACCTTCACTGGATTCACTGCTCGGGGTCAGGGCTACAAGTAACCCAAAGCACAGCCTCAAGGATCGACGAGAAGCTTATGCACTTGCAAATGTGCATGGTGTCCAGGGGTCTCGGTTCCACGGTCCCCACGAGGGCTACGGGTCTCAGCTTTGCTGGGAGCTCGGTTCAGCCTCTGGGAAATCTGGGGACCCACCTCCTGTGTTGCAGATTCTTCGGAGTCCAGCGGGAGCTTCGGAGATGCAAACCAGTCAGATGCATCTTTGGTGCCTGCCTTGCAGGGGAGTAACTCCTTTACTCCAAGGGAGATTCATCAGTCATCTAGTTCAATGTAGATCATCGAAGTTCCAGGATTCAGTGTCAGAGTTTCGTCCAGGTGTAATCTAAAGTCCTGTAGCCAGGGGTTCCTTCTTTATTCCCAAGGAAGGGGTTGGACATACTCTGGGGACCCACCTATGGGAGGGTCAGGAAAGAGGGGTGGCTACACCCATTTCCTTTGTCCAGTTTCGCGCCAGAGCAGGGGCTGGTAGCCCCTGCAACCGGTTTGAACTGGGCTATGCACAGGGACACCAAATGTGCCCCCAGTGCAGACTTCAAAGCACTCTTGGAGTGCACCCACCCAGCCCCAATACACTAAGGCCTGTCTGGGAGGTGGTCACACCTCCCTGTGACAGGAAACCTATTGTCCAGGCCTCCCCTGCTGGAGTTTCGTCCAGCAGCAGGAGGTCAGACTCGTGTCTGTGGCTGCAGCATCCATTTTGTGATGCCAGGGCTCTTCTAAGTTGGTACCGGGTATACCGGTGCTGCCATGTCTCTCCCTCTAGAAGGGTGGGATCATACTCCCACACCAGTTACTAGTGTGGGGGTATGATTCCAAGATGTTTGACACCAAACACGACATGTTTCCGTGCAGCCATCCCAAAGTTAGCATTTACCGTTTAGATATAATGCACTTAAGAGTATATGGTCAGGCTGCACCAAAGACAACCCCGGAGAGTGGATTCCAAAGGCTGCAGAGTGGCTCTGCTCATGCAGGGGCACCCTCTCACATAAAACCAAGCACCCTGCCTTCAGGATTGATAAGGCCTGCCATAGGGGTGACTGATAGGTTTATATGTGCAGTGATAGGTGAGATACAGTGAACCTATATCTCTGTAAGGGGTGCATGCACCACCTTACCCAGGCTGCAGTTGCAGACCTGTGGTGTCATTTTGGATAGCTTCCCAGGGGTGGCATAATACATGCTGCAGCCCCTGGTAGGCCTCTGGGGTACCTATGCCCTAGGTAAATAGTGTACCATATACTAGGGACTCATAAGGGTACCCAAGAATCCAATCTGGAGTGTACCTAAAGTACATGGAATCAATTTAGAGTAGAAAGCAGATAGGCTGGGGTCCTGATTAGCAGGATCCCAGCCAGACTAGGTCGAAAACCAGTGATACATCAGAAAAAAATGGGGGTAACCATAAGAAGCAGATCCTACTCTCCTACACAACCCCCCCCCAAATGCAGGGACATTAAACTAACCTTGACCAGTTGAGTCTTCATGTTCTAAGTGGAAATATCTGGAGAGTCCATCTGCATTGGCATGGTTACTCCCAGGTCTATGTTCCACTGCATAGTCCATCCCCTGTAGAGAAATGGACCACCTCAAAAGTTTGGGGTTTTCACCCTTCATCTGTTTTAGCCATAACAGGGGCTTATGGTCTGTCTGAACAATGAAGTGAGTGTCAAACAAGTATGGCCTCAACTTCTTCAGAGCCCAAACCACAGCAAAGGCCTCCCTCTCAATGGCTGACCAACGTTTCTCTCTGGGGGTCAGCCTTCTGCTAATAAAAGCTACTGGCTGGTCCTGACCTTCATCATTCAATTGTGATAACACAGCCCCTACCCCCAACTCAGATGCATCTGTTTGGACAATGAATTGCTTGGAGTAATCAGGACTTTGCAGAATGGGAGCAGTGCACATGGCCTGCTTCAGGTCATCATATGCTTTTTGACAGCTGACTGTCCACTGAACTTTTTTTGGCATTCTTTTAGAAGTTAAGTCATTCAGGGGTGTCACTATGGATCCATACCCCTTGACAAATCTCCTATAGTACCCAGTCAGGCCCAAGAAAGCTCTAACCTGAGTCTGGGTGGTTGGAGCAACCCAGTCCATGTTGGTCTGGATTTTGCTCTGCAATGGTTGAACCTGGCCTCCACCCACAAGGTGGCCCAGGTACACAACCTGACTCTGCCCTATGTGGCACTTGGTGGCCTTGATAGTTAGGCCTGCTTTTTGCAGGGCCTCCAAAACATTTCTCAGGTGGACCAGGTGATCCTCCCAGGTGGAGCTAAAGACAGCAATATCATCTAGATATGCTGCACTATAGGCTTCCAGACCTGTAAGGACTTTATTCACCAACCTTTGAAAAGTGGCAGGTACATTTTCCAAACCAAAGGGCATCACCACAAATTGGTAGTGCCCGCTAGGGGTAGAAAATGCTGTCTTGGCTTTTGCATCCTCAGCTAGTCTGATCTGCCAGTAGCCAGCTGTCAAGTCAAATGTGCTTAGAAACTTGGCTGAGGCCAAAGTATCTATCAGCTCATCTGCCCTTGGGATGGGATGGGCATCAGTCCTAGTGACTGCATTGAGACCCCTGTAGTCTACACACCTCATCCCTCTCTTACCACCCTGGGTGTGAGGTTTAGGCACTAAGACTACTGGACTAGCCCAAGGGCTATCGGAGGGCTCAATGACTCCCAAATCCAACATCTTTTGGACTTCAGTCCTTATGCAGTCCCTGACATGGTCAGGTTGCCTGTAGATTTTATTCTTCACAGGCAGACTGTCCCCAGTGTCCACTTCATGAGTGCACCAGGTAGTCTGACTTGGAGTCAGGGAAAACATATGCTTATACTGATTGAGCACCTGTCTGCAATCAGCTTGCTGCTGGGCAGTAAGGCTGCCTGCCAAGGCTACACCATCTACTGACCCATCATCAGGGTTCTGTGAGAGCAGGTCAGGGAGTGGATCACTCTCTTCCTCCTGTCCCTCATCAGTAGCCATGAGCAAGCCCATGTCTGCCCTGTCAACATATGGTTTCAGTCTGTTGACATGGAGTACCCTATGGGGGCTCCTGGGAGTTCCAAGGTCTACCAGGTAGGTAACCTCTTCCTTTTGTTCAACAATGGTATGGGGGCCACTCCACTTATCCTGGAGGGCTGCTGGGGCCACTGGCTCCAACACCCACACTTTCTGTCCTGGCTGGTACACAGTCAGCACAGCCTTTTGGTCATGCCAGGCCTTCTGTAATTCCTGGCTAGCCTCAAGGTTTTTAGTTGCCTTTTTCATATACTCTGCCATCCTGGAGCGGAGACCAAGTACATAGTCCACAATGTCCTGTTTGGGAGGTTTGAGAGGTAACTCCCATCCCTCCTTCACCAGACACAATGTACCCCTCACAGGATGCCCAAACAGAAGTTCAAAAAGGCTGTAACCAACCCACTTCTGAGGAACCTCCCTGTAGGCAAATAAAAGGCAGGGCAAGAGTATGTCCCATCTTCGCCTAAGCTTTTCTGGGAGCCCTTTAATCATGCCCTTCAAGGTTTTGTTGAATCTCTCAACTAAACCATTGCATTGTGGGTGATAGGGTGTGGTGAATTTGTAGTTCACTCCACACTCCTTCCACATAGCAGTCAAGTAACTAGACATGAAGTTTGTACCCCTGTCTGATACTACCTCCTTAGGAAACCCCACTCTGGAAAAAATTCCAAGTATGGCCCTGCCCACCACAGGAGCTGTAGTGGTCCTAAGGGGAATGGCTTCTGGGTACCTGGTGGCATGGTCCACCACCACCAGGATAAATCTGTGCCCAGAGGCTGTCTGAGGATCCATGGGACCAACTATATCAATCCCAACCCTCTCAAATGGAACCCCCACCACAGGTGGTGGTATCAGGGGGACCTTTGTGGCACCACCTGCCTTGCCACTGGCTTGACAGGTGACACAGGAGCGACAAAACTCCTTGGTGTCTTCAGCCATGTGGGGCCAGTGAAAGTGAGGGACAATTCTGTCCCAAGTCTTGTTCTGGCCCAGATGACCTGCTAAGGGAATATCATGGGCTAGTGTTAATAGGAAGCCCCTAAACTTCAGAGGTATAACCAACCTCCTGGCTGCACCAGGCTTGGGGTCTCTACTCTCTGAGTATAGGAGTCCATCATCCCAATAAGTCTTATGGGTGCCACTAGAATTCCCAGCAGCCTCAGCAGCAGCTTGCTGTCTGAGGGGTTCAAGGGAGGGGCAGCTCAGCTGCTCCTGACTCAGATCTGCCCTGGAAGGCCCCCCTGTCCCCAAGAACTCAACCTGATCAGGCTCAAGCTCATCTGGGACAATTCCTTCTTCAGGATTAAGATCAGCTCCCTCAAGAGTCTGATCCTCTGTCTGAGGCAGGGGGGAAGACACTGCCTTACCCCTACTGCTCCTCCTCTTGGGAGGCCCCTGGTCCATTCTTCCAGGATCCAGGGCCTGTTCAGTTTTAGACATTTTGGCCTGTGACCTAGTCACAGCAAACACATGTGCAGGGATTCCTAGCATTTCTGCATGGGTCTTGAGCTCCACTTCAGCCCAAGCTGAAGTTTCTAAATCATTTCCAAGCAACATTCAACAGGGAGGTCTGCACTTACCACA
The DNA here is from genome assembly GCA_963921515.1 of Calotriton arnoldi. Lineage (NCBI taxonomy): Eukaryota > Metazoa > Chordata > Amphibia > Caudata > Salamandridae > Calotriton > Calotriton arnoldi. The sequence continues at coordinate 386,993 of CAWUFW010008096.1, read as the reverse complement.
AACTTCTTGAGGCCAGTTACCCCTCCCCAGGAGAAATTAACAACTGCCAAGGAATGGTCTGTCCTGACAAAGCTAGGATTGGTCACTTGGTACATCTCACCAAGTACGATCTGCTCAGGAGCACAAGGTCTTGTGTCACCATTGTGACACTGGCCCCTGTGTCCCTGAATGCCAAAGCCTCTTTTCCATTGATCAAAGGCTGCTGTCTGTATTTGCCCAGATTACTGGGACTGACAAAGGGGGACATGTCCATGCCCCCATCACAGATCAGTACAGCCTGAGTTGGAACTCTGACTAGGCCAGAGTCCATCTCAGAACCCAGGGTTAACCCTACTAAACCCTTTGTCTGGGTACCACCACTTGGAGCTGGACTAAGGGGAACAGTTGCCTTAGGGGCAATGGTGGCTGGAGTTGAGTCTTTGGACTTGGTACAATCACTTGTCCAATGGGTTTTCTGTTGACAGATTTTACACCATGGTTTTCTTTGGCCTTTTCCTTTATTAGATTGAGACTCCCACCAGATGCAGATTTTTGGGGGCCTTGTGAAGACTTCTGGTCTTTACCCTTTTCCCCACCCTTATCAGAGTTTTTAGAATCTTGCTTCTTGGAGTCACCACCTTGGTTCTGAACCTTCTGCTTCACCCTGGTTCTGACCCATTTGTCTGCCTTCTTTCCCAATTCTTGGGGAGAGGTCAGATCAGAGTCCACCAGGTACTGATGCAACAGCTGATTTTGACAATTATTAAGGATCTGCTCCCTCATAATTAAATTGTACAATCCTTTGAAATCACACACCTTACTGCCAAGTAACCAACCTTCCAGAGCCTTAGTAGCACAATCTACAAAGTCCACCCAGTCCTGTGTCTGTGCCTTTTGGGTATCTCTGAACTTTAACCTGTATTGTTCAGTGGTTAGGCCAAACCCTTCAATCAGTGCACTCTTCAGGACTTTGTAATCATCAGCATCCTCCTCTCTAACAGTGAGGAGCTTGTCTCTACCTTTGTCTGCAAAGGAGAGCCACAAGATTGCTGCCCACTGCTCCTGAGGGACCCTCTGAACTTTACAGGCCCTTTCCAGTGCAGTTATCCATTTGTGGATGTCATCCCCACTCTGGTAGGGAGGGACAATCTTGTTCAGGTTCCTATGGTCATGAGTATGGTCTCTACCTCTAGGGACACTGTGGCTGCCACCATGGGGCTCTAGCCCCAACTTCTTTGAAGCTTTCTGAAGCTCCAGGGATTCCCTGTCTAATGTTATCTGCTCCCTTCTGATTCTAAGCCTAGCTTCCTCAAACTGGATCAGTCTGCATTTTCTCTCAAAGGAGGACTCCCTTCTATGAGAGGAAACAGAGGTCCCTACAGAGGTATCCGAGTGAACAGACTCCTGAGAAGGAGATCTTGTTGCTCTGGGCCCTCTGCTAACTCTTCCAGGTGGGGGAAAGAGAGGACCATTAAGGCCTTCTTCCTCACCTTCAGGAACAGTTCCATTTTCCAGGTTGGGATCATTTTGATCCTCCTGGTCAGCTTCAGAGGTGTGGTCCTGGAGGTTTTCACCCCCTGGCCTTCCCTCTTCTGCTGGCCCACCCCCTTTTCCTGTCTTTTCAGACCCTAGGGCCTTCCTTAGGTCATCTGCCAGTAGCAACTGGGCAAGATGTTGTGTGGTGGGGCTTTTCCCTGTCTTCAATTGTCTTGAGGTGCACATTGCCCTCAACTCTTGAAATGACATCTGATCATAACTAGAGGGGTTAGACCCACTGGGTTCTGCCCTTGAAGACATGACTAATGTCTTCAACCCCTCATAACTAGAGGGGTTAGATCCACTGGGTTCTGCCCTTGAAGACATGACTAATGTGGTGTGGTGTATGCACCTACCTACACTAGTGTGGCCTACTAAACTCTCTTGAGTTGTAGAAAGGGTGTGCTAAACCCTTGACACACAACTCTAAGTTCAGTAGAACTTACTGTAATTTAAGCTTGATTTATATGTACCTTTGGTACCTTTAGTGGTTTTCAGTTAGTCACTCAAACGAGATTATCTGGTAAAACAATGGCAAGCTTGAATCCCACCGCTGCCACCAATGTGAGAAGTTGGCCTGGTATATGCTGTCCACTAATTATAGTGGGCACCTTGCACCAGTCCAAACAACCCCTTATTGATGATAGGTTCATAGACAACCTTTATTGAAAGCTATCCTAGTGGTATCTGTGGAGAGCAGCCTTCAGGCTAAGTCTTGAAGGAATGTAAAGCAGCTTGTTTTACCAGTCTATAACCTCTTGAATGACCAAATGAAAGGAGAACCACACCAGGTATATATATAAAATATATGTATTTATTCTAAACACTCCCTACTAGTCTCTTTATGAGGCTAGAGGTCAAAGCACATAATTTACAAGCAAACAATTAACAGTTAAATAGCACAATATACGTTGAGCCCTAGGGGCGTACCAAACCATATATTAAGAAAGTGGTATAAGAACCACAACTTGACTAGACACAAGGCCTAGAGCCTGTAGAATCGCTGGGACCACAAGGAACCACCCAAGTTAGTGACACAGGGGACCCACGGGGGACGTGTGCAGTGTGAGAACACAGCCGCGAACTCCCGTTAGCTTCTATGGGAAAGTCGTGGTTCGAATTTTAAAGATTAAGGACACTTAGGAGAGGACTTTGAGCAAACCCCTTTAGACTTAGGGGGTTCTAGGGCCAACATCCACGGGAGCACCGGAGTACTCGAGTTACCTCACCCAGGGAAGCCGGGTGCATAGGTGTCAAATGGTGTTGGGCCGCGTCGTCATTTTCAATGGCGAACTGCTGCAAAGTGCTGCTGCCATGGAGAAGAAAAGTGTCCGGGGCGATCCAAGCCTGGATCGAGGATGAGAAGAACCTGAAAGCAGAGGGGACAGAGTCTGGGTCACTAGCCAGTGACCAGGGGCACGATAGACGAATGCCCACCGATGTCGGGTGTTTCAGGTGTGAGGAGGTGCAGCTTGACTCTTCAGCCACGAGGACCAGGAGGTGTCGACGACAACCAGGAGCTGGATTCGAGATGTCCCACGAAGGATGTCGAGCGCTGCGGTGTTGGTGCCCGGATTGGACCCAACAAGCCTTGGCAACAGCAACCCACGCAGGATGAGACAAGATGCTTCGGGGCAAACCAGCAAGGTCCTGTGGACTCCCCAAGCAATGGAGAGTCAGGGCACGTCTGGAGCAACCAGGAAAGCCCAATCAAAGTGAAGTTACTCTTCTCAGGGACCCACAAGTCGACGGACAAGGGATCACAAAGGGACCTCAAGAGGAATCATAAAATGGCGGCCCACGGGTCACTCGGAGTGGGTAGGCCAGCAACCTTCAGTGGATTCACTACTCGGGGTCAGGGCTACAAGTAACCCAAAGCACAGCCTCAAGGATCGACGAGAAGCTTATGCACTTGCAAATGTGCACTGTGTCCAGGGGTCTCGGTTCCACGGTCCCCACGAGGGCTACAGGTCTCAGCTTTGCTGGGAGCTCGGTTCAGCCTCTGGGAAGTCTGGGGACCCACCTCCTGTGTTGCAGATTCTTCGGAGTCCGGCGGGAGCTTCGGAGATGCAAACCGGTCAGATGCGTCTTTGGTGCCTGCCTTGCAGGGGAGTAACTCCTTTACTCCAAGGGAGATTCTTCAGTCATCTAGTTCAATGTAGATCATCGAAGTTCCAGGATTCAGTGTCAGAGTTTCGTCCAGGTGTTATCTAAAGTCCTGTAGCCAGGGGTTCCTTCTTTATACCCAAGGAAGGGGTTGGACATACTCTGGGGACCCACCTATGGGAGGGTCAGGAAAGAGGGGTGGCTACACCCATTTCCTTTGTCCAGTTTCGTGCCAGAGCAGGGGCTGGCAGCCCCTGCAACCGGTTTGAACTGGGCTATGCACAGGGACACCAAATGTGCCCCCAGTGCCGACTTCAAAGCACTCTTGGAGTGCACCCACCCAGCCCCAATACACTAAGGCCTGTCTGGGAGGTGGTCACACCTCCCTGTGACAGGAAACCTATTGTCCAGGCCTCCCCTGCCGGAGTTTCGTCCAGCAGCAGGAGGTCAGACTCGTGTCTGTGGCTGCAGCATCCATTTTGTGATGCCAGGGCTCTTCTAAGTTGGTACCGGGTATACCAGTGCTGCCATGTCTCTCCCTCTAGAAGGGTGGGATCATACTCCCACACCAGTTACTAGTGTGGGGGTATGATTCCAAGGTGTTTGACACCAAACACGACATGTTTCCGTGCAGCCATCCCAAAGTTAGCATTTACCGTTTAGATATAATGCACTTAAGAGTATATGGTCAGGCTGCACCACAGACAACCGCGGAGAGTGGATTCCGAAGGCTGCAGAGGGGCTCTGCTAATGCAGGGGCACCCTCTCACATAAAACCAAGCACCCTGCCTTCAGGATTGGTAAGGCCTGTCATAGGGGTGACTGATAGGTTTATATGTGCAGTCATAGGTGAGGTACAGTGAACCTATATCTCTGTAAGGGGTGCATGCACCACCTTACCCAGGATGCAGTAGCAGACCTGTGGTGTCATTTTGGATAGCTTCCCAGGGGTGGCATAATACATGCTGCAGCCCCTGGTAGGCCTCTGGGGTACCTATGCCCTAGGTACATAGTGTACCATATACTTGGGACTCATAAGGGTACCCCAGAATCCAATATGGAGTGTACCTAAAGTACATGGAATCAATTTAGAGTAGAAAGCAGATAGTCTGGGGTCCTGATTAGCAGGATCCCAGCCAGACTAGGTCGAAAACCAGTGATACATCAGAAAAAAATGGGGGTAACCATAAGAAGCAGATCCTACTTTCCTACAATATGGATTAGGATTCTACTGGTGCTAGAGTGTGCTGCTCTAGTGTTAGCCAGAAGCTAGACACACATGTGTGTTGTTCTTAGCAACAACAGGATCCTTAAGGCTGCACGAAAGCTGTCCCATACTCTATTGTTGTTATGTTATGTTATAGCGGTTTTGTAGCGCGCACAGCTGCTCAAAGAGTGTCCCGGCACGTGCCCAAAGCGGAAAAAGCGAAAAGGAGAAGACAGCTTAAGGAAAAAAAAGCTTAATTAAAGAGAAAGCTCTCAAGTTTTTTCCTAACATTTTTGGGGTCCTGAAGGCTGCGTAAGTCAAGTGGGAGTTGGTTCCAGGCCACCACCGCTGTGTAAGCAAGGGAACTGCCCCCTGCCCTTTTAAGGCAGCATCTGGGGGTACAGGCCCTCAGCATTGTGGAAGTGTGAAGTTGCCTATTAGGGAGCACCTATTACATCTCCTAATCTGTGGCAATGGCATGTCCCTTACCCGCGCGCCTTCCAATGGTAAGAAGGCAGTCTTTGATTCTCAGGCTCCGCGTGCAGCGAGGAGCCTTCCTCCGCATCATCAAGGCAGAGCTACTCTTTCCATGGCCATGGCTGCTCAGCGGGTGCATTTGCATCCAAGCCGGTGGGTGGACGAGTTGACAGCAAGACTCTGAGGGCTGAAGTATGTCAAACAAGGGGTTTCTCTTGGTCCGTCTGCTGTTTTTGGAAATGGTATTCTCCTGAAAGAGCAGACATGACTAGCCTTATCTAGAGCTATCTAAAATTGTGTCAACCTTTTTCTTTGACGTCATTTCCGTCTGAGAGCACATACAAGGATGCTTTTGTCAGAGAACGATGCATCACCATCCATTCTTTCCCCTATTTGCTGTTGCATTCATTGCCCATTCGGTCGCCTATTTGTCCCTTATCTTTGCTCTTTTTCTGCCACATGATCCCTTCAGATTCTTGTTTTCTGAAAGACCTTACGCCGGACTCCTTCCATCATCTACAACCACAATCAAGAATCACCAGTATTGAAAAGTAGGTGTTTTCTGCCCTTTTTTACCTTTTCTCCTTAACTGAGACCATCTGAAGGAGTCTCTTGCACTGTTTGCGCGTAGACTAAGCGTGGAGCGGCGCCACCGACAGGAGTTGTGCTTTCTTGGGCAATGTATAAGGACTCTTGGGAGACCTATGTTGCTTCCAGTCTTGACATCATCATAAGATTAGCATTCCTCATTCACCCTTGTTTGTTTTGGTTTTCTTTATTCAGAGGCTCATTTTGGTTTGTTCGCCCCTATTTAGCAATGTATCAACAGGTTTGGAGACTCCACCAGGTGAATCTGAGGCCAGAAAGACACCAAATAACTGATGATTGGTCTAGGATCATTGCAGCCTCTGAATGTCCTCACCAGGCGGCACATTTTGGGGACCCTTTTCCATTAAGTTTGGTGATCTTGTCAGTTGGTTTACTGAAGCTGCGAGCCAGTAAATTGTTCGTATTATTCATTTCGGATATACCCAAGTATGGTCACGCCTTATGTGGAGTGTACATTAAAGGCACACAGTCTGATTTGTTCTTCTTCAGTAAATAACCAGAGATAGGTGAAGAGTCATTAATGACCTTTGATATAACTGGACCAGCTTCAATCTATTAACCAGAGAGATTTGTATCATCATCTTACGCAGGCAGATTATAATAATGGCTATCAATCTCGATACCCCCTAAATCTTATGCGGCATCTTTACAATGAAATGGCGCAGCGCAGCACGGCAAGTAATTTTGCTGCACCGAGCTCCATCATTTAAAAAATGCAGGGATGTGCTATATTTACAAGAATACAGCACAGCCCGGTGCTCTCTCCTGCATCAGCACTAAAACAGCAGCCGTGCGCCAACACAGGTACCCTTGCACCGTGGTGGTGCAAGGGTGCCTGCCTTGCATGGATGATTGTGTTTGTGCAGGAAGGGACACCCTCCTGCACAAAAGCACTCATTAATGGGGTGCCTACCTTGCATGGATGATTGTGTTTGTGCAGGAAGGGACACCCTCCTGCACAAAAGCACTCATTAATGGCGTTTTGATCCTTACATGTGTGCTGCAGAATGCGATGAGAAATAAAAGTATTTCTCCTCGTTGCACCACTCTTACACCTCCACTGGGGGGCGCTGCATCAGATTTACAGATCCTTGTGAATCTGGGGCTGTGAAAGAAAGCCATGGTTGTTGCGGTGGAACGCCCCCAGCAACACCCATTGCACACCCCCTCACCACAGAAAACTGCGTTGAGGAGGGCCATATTTACAAGGTGACGTTGACCCACGCAGAGTGGCTTAGCGCCACCTTGTAAATATGGAGCAGGACACAGCGCCACTGCAGCATCGCAAAAAGTGACGCTCAGATGGCGCAATTTTTGCCTTGTAAATATATGCCCCTATGTGTTTTAATTCTTCTCTCAGAAGTTCTAAAACAATTACAAGACATAGAGGCTTATTTACAAGCCCCTTGCGCCGCCGGTGCATCACTTTTTCCCCATATTCAAAGGGGCGCACTGGCGGCGCAAGGGGCTTGTAAATAAGCCCCATAGGTGGGGGCAGGAGGATTCCTTGCCTTGTTCCTTGCCTTAACTTGAAGGGGCCCTACTGCAGCCCATTCGCCTCACTAGAAGCCTCTGGAGTATGAGAGACCTCCACAGCACTGTCTATCAATACAAACACCCCCAGATCACGTGATCCAGCGGTGAAGGGAGGCCATGACTCCCAGACAGGCTGCAGAGGCCGGGGCGGCTGATCTCATCTGTCTGTAAAGAGTAGAATACATCTGGGATTGTCTCTTGAAAGTCTACCTTCGAGACACCAGGTCTGCATCAAACGGCCAATGGCATCGACATGTCCTTGGGTCTGTTTGCAAACATCTTTCTTGAAGTTGGCTCATGGTGATAGCCATCCATGTCTCTGCCTGCCAGACATGAAGCATTTCCTTCTGGGCGCAGAGATGTTTGGAAGTTTCGATTTGTGTAAATCGTCTTTTGCAATACATTGCTATGTGCATGTTATGTTTTGTGGGTTGTCTCACCCTGCTGTAAGCCGAGGGGTGCGCCGCCTCCAGCACCCTCTCAATGTGACGATATGGTGGAGGCCAGGAAGGGGGGGGGAGCACGAGTGAATAAAGAGGACCTAGACACTGCCCTCGTGCCTAGACCAGAGCCCAAGCAAATGCGGCTGCCCGTGGCTCACGCAGTGGGCCACCTGAAAGGGCGGCCACCTTAGTGCCACTTAGGCACACCAACACCCCCCTCTAGTCTTGGGACCCTGGGGAGGAGTCTCACAGCCCCCATGTTGCATACGTTTGTATGGAATAAACCTGCAGCAATCTTTTCCCAACAAAGAATTGTGTTGTGTATTTATTTATTACATTGTGCATGCTAACTTTGCAAAGGGTGGGGAGTGTTGCCTATATAGGCACTATGTCTAGTGTGCGCGTCACGTTATTGCCTATATATCTAGGCCCCTTAGCCTAAGTCCCTGCTGCCCCCACACCCTATATCCCCACAGAACAGTGCACACCTGCTGTGTGGCCACCGTGCTGTGTGCACACCTGCTGGGTGGCCACTGTGCTGCAGACGTGAGCCCTGGTACACAATGAAGACGTGGCAAGCAGTGAGGGCAGACATCTCAGGCTGGACCAGGGCTCTCCCACAAGCAGCTCCTGAAGCGCTGGCAGCTCCCTGACTGCCGAGAGGCTCTCCCCCACTCACAGCTCGGCTCACTACACCCGGATCACCCTCGCCCTCGGGTTAGGCATGTTTACCATCAATGAAAAGTCAGTTTTCAAGAGTAAGATGTCTGCATATTCCAAACTCTTTAGCTGATGTTTGCAGAAATATAGTTGAATTTTCAAAATATATTTAAAGCTGGCATTTGAGACGAATTGTTGCTAATATTCCCTTGGGGGCAGGAGGCAGGGGACAGGGCAGGGGGCAGGGGCATGCAGCCACATCTGTTGCGTCACTACTCTAGTAGAGGCAGTCCAAATGGATCATGTTTGGGGATATTATTGCCGCCAGCCGCCTGATGCACTGAGGTAGCCACGGCTAGTAACCTCGCGTGAGGTAGCCGCCAACGCCAACTTACCCAATGTGAGCCTTACTACAGACACAACGACGTCTGTTAGCAGCTCCGGAGCATTTCCATTCAACGATAGTAGCTCCTATTACACAGAAGGTTGGTGACCTCTGGGATAGGTAAAGTGGAGTAATTAAAGTGGAGATGGTAGGTGAGATGTAGTAGGCTAGGTAGGATTAGTAAGTAGGGATGGAAGGCAGGCTTGTTTGGTATGGTACGTAGAAGGGGCATAGAGTAAGTATGGTAAGTAGGCATGCCAGGTTAGCTATGGTAGGTAGGTAATAGGTGTGATTGGTTAGGTATAAGTAGGTATGACAGGCTGGTGATCTATGTGAGGGACAGTACGTAGGAACAGTAAGTTAGCTATGGTAGGTAGGCAGGTGTGATGCGTTAGGTATAGGTTGGTGAGCTAGGTTAGATACGGTAAATAGGGATGGTAGGTTACATATGGTAGGGAGGTAGGTGATTGGTTAGGTATAGGTTGGTATGACAGGCTAGTGAGCTAGGTTAGATATGGTAAGTAGGGATGGTAGGTTACATATGGTAGGGAGGTAGGTGATTGGTTAGGTATAGGTTGGTTTGGCAGATTGGTGAATATCAGTAGATATGGTAGGCAGGGATGGTGTGTTAGGAATGGTAGGCATGTGGGTGTGATTGGTTAGGAATAGGTAGGTAGGGAAGGCTAGTGATTTAAGGTAGCATTTAGTTGGAGGATATGGCAGGTTGGTGATTTAAGGTAGAACTTGGCAGCTAGACATGACAGGTTGGTGATTTAGGGTTAAAGTTGGTGGGTAGATATAGCAGGATTGCTATTTGCATTAGAATTTGGTAGGTAGGGATGGTCGCTGTGATTGGTTAGGTATAGATTGTTATGGCAGGTTGGCGATTTGAGGTAGAATTCGGTAGGTAGGCGTGGCAGGTTGGCGATGTAAGGTCAAATGTGGCAGGTGGATATGGCAGGTTGACGATTTAAGGTAGAATTTGGTTGGTATGGATGGTAGGTTAGGTATGGAAGGCATGAAGCTATGATTGGTTAGTTATAGGTTGGAACGATACATTGATGATTTAAGGTAGAAGTTGGTAGGTAGGGATGGTAGGTTAACTATGGTAAGGAGATAGGTGTGATTGGTTAGGTACAGGTTTGTATGGCAGACTGGTGAATTACAGTACATTTGGTAGGTAGGTATGGCAGGCTGTGATTTAAGGTAGAATTGGATAGGTAGGGATGGTGGGTTAGCTATGGTAGGGATGTAGGTGTGATTGGTTAGGGATAGGTTGGTATGGCAGACTGGTTATTTAAGTCAGACATGTTAGGTATGCCGTATAGTTTGGCAGTTTAGCTTTAATAGGATATACCATAAAGATTTCCATTCTCAAGGCATTTTCTAGACGTCTTTTTTGTTTTTTTACAAACAAAAGCTTGGTTAATCAGAAGTACAAATATGTGTTGTTTATTTATAAAGCCCAGTTTTGTAGGTACAGGTGAGTGGTTTATAGCAGTTTATGCTGTAAAATGTTATCCATGTTGCTTACAATTCAACGAATGAAATATAAAAAGTTAATTATTGAAGGAGAGGAAAAAGAACGGTTTATTTACAGTACCATATAGGTGCTCTTCATTAATACTCCTCCTACTATGACAACTAATACTAATAAAAGCAATAATATCTATAAAACTATTAATAATGAATAATATTATCATTGTTTTTATGACATAAAACAGAAGATTAACTTTGTGTTGAAAGTAGTGAACTTAGAAGACACACGCAACAAAATAGTGCATGGAAGATACTTTTCAACGGCAGCCAGAATCTTTGTTGCATTTTTAAGAAAGCCTCTAAACTCGCACGTTGGTACTTTAAGAAAGCCTCTAAGCTAGCACATTATTACTTAAAGAAAGCCTCTAAGCTTGCACATTGTTACTTTAACAAAGCCTCTAAGTTTGCACATTGTTACTTTAAGAAAGCATCTAAGCTCGCACATCATTACTTTAAGAAAGCCTCTAAGCTTGCACATTGTTTCTTTAAGAAAGCCTCTAAGCTTGCAAATTGTTACTTTGAGAAAGCCTATAAAGTTGCACGTTGTTACTTATAGAAAGAATCTAAGCTCGCACATTGTTACTTTAGGAAAGCCTCTAAGCTCGCACATCATTACTTTAAGAAAGCCTCTAAAGTCGCCCATTGTTACTTTAAGAAAGCCGCTAAGCTTGCACATTGTTACTTTAAGAAAGCCTCTAAGTTTGCACATTGTTACTTTAAGAAAGCATCTAAGCTCGCAAATCGTTACTTTAAGAAAGCCTTTATACTCACCCATCATTACTTTAAGAAAGCCTCTAAGCTCGCACATCGTTACTTTAAGAAAGCCTCTATACTTGCCCATTGTTACTTTAAGAAAGCCTCTAAGCTAGCACATTATTACTTAAAGAAAGCCTCTAAGCTCGCACATTGTTACTTTAAGAAAGCCTCTAAGCTCGCACATTGTTACTTTAAGAAAGCCTCTATGCTCGCACATCGTTACTTTAAGAAATCCTCTATACTCTCCCATTGTTACTTTAAGAAAGCCTCTAAGCTTGCACATTGTTACTTTAAGAAAGCCTCTATGCTCGCACATTGTTACTTAAAGAAAGCCTCTAAGCTTGCACATTATTACTTAAAGTAAGCCTCTAAGCTTGCACATTGTTACTTAAAGAAAGCCTCAAAGCTTGTATGTTTTTTACTTTGTGAACAGAGAATGCTGTACACCCAACCACATGTTTTCATGAACACAAAGTGAAACAAATGAAGGCTCAGGGGTGGTTACTGGAAAACACTGATCCTTCATTTTAGAACTGGCTCAGGCATCGAAGCAGCAAACAGTAAAGCATTAAAGCTGGACTTAAAAGTGATTGTGCTGGTAAAGTAAATATTGAAAAACCCAAACTAGGCCTCAATTTCAAGTCTGGTTCCATCTGCAGTCTAATATATTAAAAAAACATAAAAATGCCCTGGTCTGCACACGGCTCAGCGCAGCCTTGCTAACTTTGAAAAACACATGAAAGTCCCCATGGACTTTCATTGCCTCCTCTTGCTTATACTTCTTTGTAGTTCTTTAAACTTCTTTTTGATGTATTGTTGACAAGTATTCACGCAACAGAGAGCTAAAGCTGTCTGTGACAAGACCTAATGATGATTGTAGGGTGCCAAGTAAGAAGTTTGGTGTCAGTTAACTGGGCAACCGAGGCTCTGTGGCAGGGGTTGCCTGGTGTATATATAGTTCAAAGGGAGAGAATTAATGGCTTTAACTGGTCTCCAAATCTAGGGCTGAAATGGCGAGTCACTAGTGCTGGAGAGGGACCAACCCCTGCAGTGGATCTCCGAGAAACGCCAAAGCATAGAGGCATCTATTACCGGGTAGCAGAGACCAACTGGACTTAGACATCTGATAATTTCCACTTGAAAATGAGGGACTGGGATTCAGCCTCTGGGCCCAGCTGTGCTTTGAAAAGATGACATGCTCAGATTCTAACCACCTCCTACCTATAGTGGTCATGGTAGAGGGGCAACATAGAGGTTACAGAGGGTGGGACTCAGCTAGGAGGGTGGGACTCAGCCAGGATCCTGGAGGCATCCCGCAAGAGATAATCCTAAAGGAACCCAGTCTGAGATCTGCATCTGACAAGGGAAGATAGCCAAATGCGTCTCTGTCTTCGACACCCGCCTCCCACAGCCTGGTGACTGGAATATTGTGAGGCACAGCGATGAGGAATGCAGAGGAGTCTAGTAGGACTAGAGCAGCTGATCCTCCAGGGTCTAATGTTATACGCAGCTCGATACGCACAGTAACCAGGGATATTTTAGGACCCTGAAGTGGCTAGAAGCCAAGTTGTGCACCATCGAAAAGCGAGTTATCCTTCATAAAGTTTGACAGTTTCCTGTTAACTTCCTTCCCAGCTATTTTGGCTACATAGTGCAGCAAGGAAGGAGGAAACTACTTGCTACGGCACTTATTACAGGTAATCCAGTTAATTACAATATGGACAGTAACCCTTATTATTGCACATATCACAATTAGGGGTTTGGAGGCTAACGCTGCACTCCACAGTTTTCCCCTGATAAACTTCAGCAGATCAAACCTGACAACATTTAGTGGGTGAAAAAAACCTGGAAATGTTTGAGACATGTGGATTGTGGTGCCTTTAGCACTAAAATCTGCACGTTATTCCTTTTTGGGGGGATTAACAAATCATTATCAATCAGTTTTGCTTTTTTTCTGTTCTGATAAGTATCAGCCCAAACACCGGGTCACTTGTATTGAGGGTCACAATGTGGAAGGAAGCTGAGCTGTGTGTGCCCACTGAGTGTTCTTGCTGAGTGTGTTTGCTGTGCTGTGCCTGCTGAGTGAGTGAGCCGAGTGTTAGACCTCTGAGGTCAAAAAGCAACACTTGTGCATTGCATTCTGGGATATTGCATCACACTTGATGGCCCGATCCATCCGGTAACCGAGGAGCTCTTTTTGAGGGGATACTGTGCGCCTATCATCGCATAGAGTCAGATTCTTGTGCTCAGAGAGATCTTCTGCTCATTCTTTGGTGCAATCACATAAAGGGATGTAGATATTCAAGAGTCCTGCTGATACTGGTTCTCGGTGTCAGACCTCCATCCCTGCTTCTCTCCATCCCTCACCCACTCCCTACCTTAGGATCCGGGAGGTGCCCTCCCTCTACATTCACAGCCTTGCACCACTTACCAGATCCAGGTTTGTCGCCTCCAGAACATCGACCAGCTTCTCAAGTGTCGTCTTTTCATTAAATATAAAGTCGTCATCTACCCAAAGGAAATACTTTGTTGTAACTTGAGACACTGCAAGATTCCTCCCAGCAAACCAACCCTGCAAAGACAAGATGGAAGCTTAAAATATGGAAATCACAGACTGGAGCAGAAGTGCAAGCAAAATCAATGTCCTTTCAGAAAGGATTAGCTTACCCGCCCAAGATGTACGAGACGAGAAGCAGTAAAGCAATTGCTGAAACATGGTTGGATCCCAGAAAGCCCAACACCTTCTGATTGGTCCCCAAAACCACCACCAAGAGAATTAAAAAGAAATTGAGACCCTTAACCCTGCGTATTGACATCTGGCATGCACAGGGTGGATGGCTACATCAGCGTTTAATACCTTGGCGAATGGCATGAAGTACTGCTCGACGTTCGGCTCCTGGATTTTTTCGGGTTGGTCATTATCATCGGCAACAATTATGGTGATGTTTGGGTAATACTTGTGGATACTCTTTATCAAAATATTTAATTTTTGGTAGCGCAAAAAAGTTTTAGTAACGATGGTAACCAGGGAATTGATGTTCCGCTCTACAGGAGTTAAAATGGCAACATTAGAGTTTTCCCAGAATTCATCTCTATCCTGCAGTCATGCTCTTTAATTCATGTCCTGATCATGACCCATGGCCTATCGTAGCCATCAAGGGTTGAAACGTGGACTTAATTTAAGTGTATACATGAGCAGTCGAATATAATCGAAGAAGTCAAGTGTGCAAAGTTATGAAGGATACGTTATTCCAGTCATGCTTTGAGAACTACTGTTCACTTCACTTATCCTGTTAACAGTACACATGAGCATTTGAGAAAAGTGCAGCATTAATTTGTCAAGTGATATTTGTCTGCATGTATGTAGTATTTCCATATCATGAACCTAGCCGAGAGGCAGCGGGCGCTATGCAGGCTGAAACTCCAACATAAAGTTGTAAGTCTCTAGGAGGAACTTTAACACTGATATTTTTGCACTTCATCATTTGGTGGAATGTTTTTGATTATGCTAATACATTTAGTTATAATAATTAAAATGACAGATTAGGCTGATTTTCTGGCAACCCTTTTGTGAGACTTCAAAAGAAGATTGAAACAACCACAGAGGAACCATTGTATTTGATACATTAGACGTACACATTTCACTCTGATTATGGGTGGCCTGCATTTGGCAAATTGAAGCAAAGAGTGATGAACAGGCTTCAGATCCTGACCAATGCCCCTCTTTGCTGGAGCAGCTGATCCTGGCCTGGAAATCCACGCAGAGGACAAGTGGAGGCTCCGGATCCTGACCAATGCCCCTCTGTGCTGGAGCAGCTGATCCTGTCCTGGAGGTCCACGCGGAAGACAAATGGAGGCTCCAGATCCTGACTAATGCCCCTCTGTGCTGGAGCAGCTGATCCTGTCCTGGCGGTCCATGCAGAGGACAAGTGGAGGCTCCAGATCCTGACCAATGACCCTCTGCGCTGGAGCAGCTGATCCTGTCCTGGAGATCCATTCAGAGGACAAGTGGAGGCACCAGATCCTGACCAATGCCCCTCTGCGCTGGAGCAGCTGATCCTGTCCTGGCGGTCCATGCAGAGGACAAGTGGAGGCTCCAGATCCCGACCAATGCCCCTCTGCGCTGGAGCAGCTGATCCTGTCCAAGACGTCCATGCAGAGGACAAGTGGAGGCTCCAGATCCTGACCAATGCCCCTCTGCGCTGGAGCAGCTGATCCTGTCCAAGACGTCCATGCAGAGGACAAGTGGAGGCTCCAGATCCTGACCAATGCCCCTCTGCGCTGGAGCAGCTGATCCTGTCCTGGAGGTCCACACGGAAGACAAATGGAGGCTCCAGATCCTGACCAATGCCCCTCTGCGCTGGAGCAGCTGACCCTGTCCTGGACGTCCATGCAGAGGACAAGTGGAGGCTCCCGATCCTGACCAATGCCCCTCTGTGCTGGAGCAGCTGATCCTGGCCTGGAAGTCCACGCAGAAGACAGGTGGAGGCTCCAGATCCTGACCAATGCCCCTCTGTGCTGGAGCAGCTGATCCTGGCCTGGAAGTCCACGCAGAAGACAAGTGGAGGCTCCAGATCCCGACCAATGCCCCTCTGTGCTGGAGCAGCTGACTCTTGCCTGGACGTCCATGCAGAAGACCAGTGGAGGCTCCAGATCCCGACCAATGCCCCTCTGATCTGGAGCAGCCGATCCTGTCCTGGACGTCCATAGTGAGGACTTGTGGAGGCTCCAGATCCTGACCAATGCCCCTCTGTGCTCGAGCAGCTGATCCTGTCCTGGAGGTCCATGCAGAAGACACGTGCAGGCTCCAGATCCTGACCAATGCCCCTCTGTGCTGGAGCGGCTGATCCTGGCCTGGACGTCCATGCAGAGGACAAGTGGAGGCTCCAGATCATGACCAATGCCCCTCTGTGCTGGAGCAGCTGATCCTGTCCTGGACGTCCATGCAGAGGACAAGTGGAGGCTCCAGATCATGACCAATGCCTCTCTGTGCTGGAGCAGCTGATCCTGGCCTGGACGTCCATGCAGAGGACTTGTGGAGGCTCCTGATCCGGAACAATGCCTCTCTCCGCTGGAACAGTTGATCCTGTCCTGGACATCCATGCGGAAGACAAGCGGAGGCTCCAGATCCCAACCAATGCCCCTCTGTGCTGGAGCAGCTGATCCTGTCCTGGACGTCCATGCAGAGGACAAGTGGAGGCTCCAGATCCCGACCAATGCCCCTCTGCGGTGGGCTAGTTCATCCTGCCCTGGATGTCCATGCGGAAGACAAGCGGAGGCTCCATATCTTGACCAATGCCCCTCTGTGCTGGATTAGCTGATCCTGTCCTGGAGGTCCATGCAGACAGGTGGAGGCTCCAGTGGCCAGAAATTGTCTCACCCTCGCGATGGGACGTCATGGCCACACAAAAGATACCCTCGCACCTCAATAAAGGTGAAGTGCATCTTCACAAACTCTCTTCCTGGGCTTTTGCAGCAAGGGGAGGAGCCTGATGTTGTGTTACCTCCAGGGGAGTCATTCCAGGCCTCATGTCTGTTGCAAGGGAGTTCAGGTGAAGTTGTTTACAGATGTCCTGGTCCCCCCCCACCCTCAAGGCCTCTGCAGGACCTTAAAGAGGCAGGGCACCCTCTAAACCACATACAGCAGCCACCACCAGACATTGCAGCACGTTACACATTTGACTAAGCCCATTCTGAGTAGCCTTTCCCCTACCAGGGGAGGGCTTAAGAGATATGGATCAGTTGCCACCAAACATCAGCCTCACCATGCCCTGGTGGGAGGGTGGCATCACTTCCATTGTGCCAAACAGAAACTCTCATTCCTGCAGCTAATGGCCATGAATGACCCAGGAAGGGGCTGGACGCCAAGCAGGAATCAGGAATTGCCACTCTAACACCTTATCAAGGCAAGCTTTGAAAGATGCAAAAACAACAGTTGATGGACAGAATGCAGAACAATGTCATACATTCACCCCAGTACAGAGATCTGGGCCTAAATCCATCGTTTTTTTGCTCACCATGTCATTCCAGTTTGAACCCAGCCATATGCAAATCAGTCTTGACCCTGTGCCTCATGGGAACAGTCCAGCCCGAACTGCCAAGCCAGGTCCTCCTTGGACTGGAAACAAGCATCCTAGGACCAGTTTCGGGGTGTCACCCCTCTTCAGCCAGGATAGCTTGATTCCAGTGGCATGGAGAGCACGGGACCCACGTCCTATCCTGGCTGAAGAGGGGTGAAACCCCGAAACCGGTCCTAGGATGCTTGTTTCCGGTCCAGGGAGGACCTGGCTTGGCAGTTCGGGCTGGACTGTTCCCATGAGGCACAGGGTCAAGACTGATTTGCATATGGCCAGGTCTAAACTGGGGTGGCATTGTGAGCAAAAGAATGATGGATTTAACCCAGATCTCTTGACTGGGGGTGAATGTTTTGATTTGTTCTGCATTCCGTCCATCAATTGTGTGTCTTTTGCTTTCTTGCCCTAAGTGCGCCAGGTATGCCCAGATGTGGGTCCTGGGCTCACTGTGCCACTGGAATCAAGCTATCCTGGCTGAAGAGGGTGAAAGCCCGAAACCGGTCCTAGGATGCTTGTTTCCGGTCCAGGGAGGGCCTGGCTTGGCAGTTCGGGCTGGACTGTTCCCATGAGGCACAGGGTCAAGACTGATTTGCATATGGCCAGGTCTAAACTGGGGTGGCATGGTGAGCAAAAGAATGATGGATTTAACCCAGATCTCTTGACTGGGGGTGAATGTTTTGATTTGTTCTGCATTCCGTCCATCAGTTGTGTGTCTTTTGCTTTCTTGCCCTAAGTGCGCCAGGTATGCCCAGACGTGGGTCCTGGGCTCACTGTGCCACTGGAATCAAGCTATCCTGGCTGAAGAGGGGTGAAACCCGAAACCGGTCCTAGGATGCTTGTTTCCGGTCCAGGGAGGACCTGGCTTGGCAGTTCGGGCTGAACTGTTCCCATGAGGCACAGGGTCAAGACTGATTTGCATATGGCCAGGTCTAAACGGGGTGGCATGGTGAGCAAAAGAATGATGGATTTAACCCAGATCTCTTGACTGGGGGTGAATGTTTTGATTTGTTCTGCATTCCGTCCATCAATTGTGTGTCTTTTGCTTTCTTGCCCTAAGTGCGCCAGGTATGCCCAGATGTGGGTCCTGGGCTCACTGTGCCACTGGAATCAAGCTATCCTGGCTGAAGAGGGGTGAAAGCCCGAAACCGGTCCTAGGATGCTTGTTTCCGGTCCAGGGAGGGCCTGGCTTGGCAGTTCGGGCTGGACTGTTCCCATGAGGCACAGGGTCAAGACTGATTTGCATATGGCCAGGTCTAAACTGGGGTGGCATGGTGAGCAAAAGAATGATGGATTTAACCCAGATCTCTTGACTGGGGGTGAATGTTTTGATTTGTTCTGCATTCCGTCCATCAGTTGTGTGTCTTTTGCTTTCTTGCCCTAAGTGCGCCAGGTATGCCCAGACGTGGGTCCTGGGCTCA
Source organism: Calotriton arnoldi (assembly GCA_963921515.1). Classification (NCBI taxonomy): domain Eukaryota; kingdom Metazoa; phylum Chordata; class Amphibia; order Caudata; family Salamandridae; genus Calotriton; species Calotriton arnoldi. The sequence goes on along the minus strand of CAWUFW010008096.1, from coordinate 368,268 downwards.
CTGTGCCACTGGAATCAAGCTATCCTGGCTGAAGAGGGGTGAAACCCCGAAACCGGTCCTAGGATGCTTGTTTCCGGTCCAGGGAGGACCTGGCTTGGCAGTTCGGGCTGAACTGTTCCCATGAGGCACAGGGTCAAGACTGATTTGCATATGGCCAGGTCTAAACGGGGTGGCATGGTGAGCAAAAGAATGATGGATTTAACCCAGATCTCTTGACTGGGGTTGAATGTTTTGATTTGTTCTGCATTCCGTCCATCAATTGTGTGTCTTAAGCTTTGAAAGATGGCAACAAATGCCAACCGTACTCAGACCATGAGTGTATCCTTTAGTTGAATTAATCACATTTATGCAGCGCACTGATACCCCACGAAGCAGCTCGGCGCTTGTTGATTGTGCAATTCGATATGGCAGTGGACACCGCAGACTGAGGCCCCTTGACCTTGTACAAGTTGTCCAGAAATGTTGAGTGCTGTTCTAATGTGTTGACCGCCCCTATGGCAGCCCCGCAGAGGAGACTAGGACTCCAGGGCAACAATGAAAATGGTATTAAAAAGGGAGCTGCACTGCCAGCCACGGTGTCTGTATTGTGGTGGATTCATCATGGGTTGGCCAATGGAAAACAAGTTGAAACTTTTGAAGGTCTTTCAATTCTTGTTGCGGCTCACCAATTATTTGTAGATTCCAAATTGACAGATCCATGGGAAATAGCCAAGAAGTTTGATTTGGTGAGACCAGTGTCCCTAGGGGAACTCAAAGGTGGGGACTCCAAGTGAGAGCAAATAGAACCTGTGCTTGTGAATGCCGCGCTGCCTCATGGCCTATCCATCCGAACAAAGGGTACTTCGTGTCCCACCTAGAGCAGGAATAACTCAGGTTCTGCCGTCCTGGGAGCCAGGCACTAGGATGGATCATCTCTGCCATGATCACTAAGTAGATCCAGGGTGAGCTTGGCATTTCATGTTGCACACATAGGACAGTAGGGGAAAGACAAGGAGTAAGGTACTTTCTGTGGAGTGGGGGATATTATAAGAGGTCCCAAACACGGCAGGCAAAGATTAGCCGTGGTGACTAATGCTAGGGCCCTAACGTTAGTCAGTGGGCAGTGAGGGTCAATCGAGAGCCAGCTTCTTTGGTTCTGATCAAAGGTGTGCCAGCAGAGATATGCCCCTTGCTACCCTGAGGCAGCACCCTAGTGGACACAATATCTGCGGGGAAGCTCAGACACCTGAAGGCATTCATCTACTGGTATCTGGGTTCCGTAGCAGACCAGAACCCACACTAAACTTAAACGGACCGTGGAGCTTAGGGGTATATTTACAAAAATTGCCGCTTAGCAGAATTTTCTGTGTTTGCAACGTATTTACAATACGTCGTTACATGGTGTTAGGATCAACTTGAAATTGCAGCTAACTCTAGCATCATGGTGATAAACATCTTGACGCTAGCGTGAAAAAAGTGACGGACGCCCAATTAATGGCAAAAAAAATTCAAGTTAGTTAGCCTAACGTCACTTTTCAGCCTCTAGAGGCAAAAAAGAGCTGACAAATACACCTCTAAGGAAAAACAAAAACACAGAATGCAGAATGTAGCAGCCAGGACCAAGTTCAGCACAGCTCAACAAGCCCCCCGAACCCCTCGAACAGCCAGGATGACAAGCCAGAGTCCCAGGGGAAGAGGAAATGCAGAATCAGCGCCTTATTTATGAAAAGTGGCGCATCACTGGGGAAAAACAGTGATGCAGCACTTTTCACTGAACCATCCTTGCGACACCATGGTGGCTGATGCCTGGAAGGGCGGACAGTCCCTGGGGCCTGTAGGCCTCGCTGGGCCTGCGTCTGAGATCCGGAGTGGGAGGTGCCGGTGCTGTTGAGTTACTGTGGCCTGACGGTGGAGGCGGGCCGCATCGGGCCCGAGCCTGTTGGCTGCGGCAGTATACATTGAGGCGTCGGCGATCACCCATACCAGGTTCTGAAGTCTGGCAGGTCACATGAGACATATTGCTAACCTGTGTGAGAAGACTGCCTGGTGCCCCCATGGAGCTGTGATCGGTAGAGGCACTCCTGCGCACCGGTGTGGGGAGGTCTGCATCGCATAACACACGCCACCACTACACCAGGGTGCACGGAGGAGATTGCCATTGGTGGGCTGCGCCTCTCTGCATCACAGGCCGGAAGAGGTGGTGCTGGCCGGATGCTGTGGAGGGTGAGTGCTCTGAGCTGTGCTGAACTTGTGCGGCGGGAGCGCCACAACTTTGAGCCTAAGGGGGCCCTGTTGCATCACCTGCATCGGGAGGTTCCCTAGCGGACTCGGTGGCGACTGCTGTACCCAGCCTTGTGAAATCCGGCCTGGCTGAGACTCATGTTGGCTGAGTCACAGATTTGGAGAGAGCGCGGTGGATTGAGCCCCGGTGTTGATGTCCAGGGGAGGAGAAGGTGGGACAGGGAGTGGAGAAAGCCTGCGGGATCATGTTGGGTATTAAATAGCACTGCCCCCCGAAGGGGAGAGCGTCCCCAAATCGCACTCCTTTAATATTTAATTAATTTGAACTCTTGTAAACTTTTCAAAAGTATTTTTATTCTTCTCTTTCACATTGAATTTTTGTACAATTCATTGATTCGTATTACTTCCTTCAGTAATATTCATGTTTCATTCACATAGGATTACTGTATTCCGCCCAATGCATTTCAGGCTTGGCCCTTCATCAGGGGACTTTAATCTGTAAACACAGAGTTAACTTTCAGCACAAGAATAATTTTTTTCAATTATATACATAAATGTCACCATGCATCATTTAATAATTCAAGTCAATGTCTTGTATGAAAGTCATGCATTCACGCGGTGTGTAGAATGAATATTCAAGGTGAGATCATGGTGAGAGGGAATAACGGTGTCAGACATCGGAAGAAAGGAAATAAATAAAGATTGAGAGAAAGCGTGAAAAAAACGTTGATTACACCAATGTAAACGGAAAAAACGCAGAGAGCGTGCCACTAGTGAAACGATGGGTAAAGTAGCGTGCAAACGCAGGTGAACGAATTTGAGAAGCTATGGTATCCATTGTGTCTTTTGAAAAAGCTCCGTTCAAGCGGTGATATTTAGAGTGCTCGAAATTTAAAAAGGTGATATCTAGGAGACCGGTGGTTGTGAATCCAACCGAGTGCAGAATCAAGTGAAAATCACAATGACTTACGAGGCAGCGACCGCCGATAAGCGACCTTGTCCTCAATGCAGATTATCTAAAAAAACAATGACCCAAGTCAATCGATGTGCCGGGTTTTCTTCAACGGTGTTAGCACCGAGTTATCAGAAAGTCGACTTACCTATCTACCTAGTCTTCCACGAGCAGAGGTGTAATCGAGATTGAGTATGCGCTCCCTGTAATACCGGAAGTATATAACCATGTTCTTCCGATTCAGATAGAAAAAGCGAGAACAGACTATATTGGCAATTCCGATGTGTGCTGACGGTCCTAATTTGGAAGGTGATAAAAAATGCAAAAATGAAAAATAAATAAATTCCCTAAAGTATAAATTCAAGAAAATGAGATAAATAATAACAAATGCAAGGTGTGAGCACATTGCCATATTAATGATGTGAATGTGCAGAAAAACGAAAGTGAACTGCAAATGTGTGTGTAAAAGCGACAATGTGGTTTGGATGGTATATCACATGGTGTTTGGATGGTTTTTATCCATGGGGTTTAGTCAGTTTATGACATCAAAAAGATATAATAAACACTGTCATGTGCATTTGAATCATTATAAAAAACAACTAAAGTCCATTCTTTCGTTGAGACCCTTCGGGTTCACTGTATTGAGATGATGAATCCAATAGATTTCTCTTTGTAATAAATATTGGGTATTGTCCCTTCCTGGCAGTAATGGCCTCTCCAGTACCAAAAATCTCAGTTGACTGGTGTTGTGATTCATGGAGTTAAAGTGAACTGCCACTGTACATTTGGAATTTTTCATCCAGATGTTACTTTTATGTTCTGTTAAACGAACTTTAATCTTACGTTCAGTTTTGCCTACGTATGCATATCCGCAAGGACATTTCAACATGTATATTACATTGGTACTGTCGCATGTTGCAGTTACTTTTAGTTTTACTTGGGTACCTTTAGTGGGATGTGGAATTTGATTACCCTTTATGATAGCATTACAGTTGCCACAATTTAAACAAGGCAGTGTACCCCGATGACTAATTCCTTTTTCTTCTTGTTTTTTGTTGAGTATTTCTTTTAAGTTGCGTGTTCGTAAGTATGCAAATCTGGGTGGTAGACGAAAAATGCCTTTAAAGTCCTCTGCAAACGTGAGGATGGGCCAATGTTTCATTATTAGCTTTTTTATTTTGAAGCTTCTGGTAGAGAACTTTGAAACAAATACCATTCTTTGTTCCTCGTTTTTACTTGTTTTTGGTATTGTAGTGTAGCTCCTATTTCCCTAATAGGCTCTGCGCATTGGAATAATATACCCTATAGGTTTGACATAGGACTGAGGTCGGTATGTCCCTATCGAGTATATTAAACTTAATTACTTGTGCCAGCTAGCTCAGAGGCCACTAGAAACTCCTTGACAACAAGAAGGGAGTAGTTTCTGGCAGCCGCAAAACATGACCACTTTGTTTCCCTTTAGAATCGGAACATGTCCCAGAGTCGTGGAAACAATAGATAACAGTTTCACTCAACTCAATCGTGCATGCTTAGTTTTCCTCAAAGTTACACAGAAAGAATAGACGGGCGTTTCAATAAAAGGATTTATTGAACAGTCTTGTTTCTCGTGTAAGTTATATGTGCTGTTACGATCACAAGACAGTATGCAAGATAAATAATGTACAGCGTAAGCAGCAGAAATAAATAATACTGCGCTAGCATTATCTTTTAGCATATATTTACGTACATAAATAACATGAGCTAAAAATGCGAGTACTCATACGATGCGTATCTTAAGCTAGTTCTACCCCAATGTACCTAACCTAACCTAGGTGTAGGGAGAGGTAGGAAGTAGGTGAAGTATTCCTTACTACGGTATACTAAGAGTATATATGCCTAGTATGCCTGGTATACTAAGTATACCTAGTATGCCAAGAGTCCCTCTAGGTTCTAGTCAGCTCCATACCTTTAAGAATGAGAGAGGTGGGAATCTCTTTCCGGACTCGAACTCTAACACCCCGCGAGGGAAGTCAGATCACTGGAAGCTGGATTCTCTGCGAGCAGGGATGACAGCGTCTTCTCAGTGCGTCAGGCCGGGATACGGGCTCCTCTGAAGTCGAGGTCTCCTCTGATTTACAAGGGCTAGGGAAGGTATATTTATACCTGAGAGGTACCTCAGAATGTTAGCATTGACGTGAATCGGACAGCGGAAGACGTCATGAATGAACCCCCAAGGTATACTGGTTCATACATAATAGATGAGTCCTTGAAGAAATCAATAGTCCTGTGCTAGGGAAACTCCCGAAGCCTAAGGGTCTGTTCTTCAAGAACTCGTTGTGACGTTAGGGTGGACGGATGTCGGAGACCATGCCTGTATTTGGAGTGCACGGTTTAATGCCTAAATAAGGACTGGGATTTTATGCCTATATAAGGGCAGGGCGAATTGTGCCTATATAAGGACATGATACAGGAAAACCTATATATGGACACCCAAAGAGGAATACAACACCCACTCCACTTTCGTGTGTACGATAACAATAAAATGCTAAACATTTAACATGCTAAACATAAAATGGAGTACCGCATATTGCTAAAAATATTTCTAAAAAGCATTTAAAAACCTATTAGAATGCAGGAAGTACTGTACATTTTAAGCATTGCTTCTCATTTCAGACATATAATTGAAAATAAAAATGCAATTTGAATGGAAGCAGTAATAATTATATGTGACAAAAAAATGATCGATAAGTTGTTCAAAATCAAAGTCAATTCATGTCATAGAAAATAATGAAATTTTTAGACAAATAAGATGACAAAGTGTCTGAGGAAGCACCGCAAAGTCCGTACTATAAGAATAGTTCTACTATAAGCAGATTGAATTGCCATTTAGTTTGAAAAATGGTAAAAAGTTCATTTTGGGAAGAGTTCCAATTTTTTAAACATGAAGGCCAAATTTTTACTGTGTCTCTGGTACACTGTGGGCTGAATCAGAGTCAGTGCACGGGTCTGGTGTAAACATGAAATCATCTATTTCTGTAGACAAAATATCGTTCACTGAAGTTGGTGACATTTGGAACACCTCGTGTAGTAGATTAATTGCACAGAGATGTGAAGCATCGCCTTCAGCATAGGATGCCGCAGCAATGTTCGCGTCCGTTGTTACCTGTGTGCCTGTAGATCCAACTCGTACCTCAGCAGCAGCCGGAAGCGTCTGTGAGATCTCAATGAATGCCGTCATCAGGATTGGTAGCCTCTGGGGACAACACAGAGCATGGGCCGTTATCGGGTCCAGCAGAGTATCGATATCCGTGGGCGTAGCTGATGGAAATGTTATACAGGTGTCTAACACGCATTCTTCACCGCATAGCAGGCATCGTAGAACAGGTAAGATGCAATCTTGCCAGATTGGTCTGAATGACAGGAACCACGTGGTATTAAGTTCCCGTAGACGAGTCATGCCCAAAAGCTGTACTATTCGCTCACAGCACTTTCGTTCAAGTAGAGCTTTCTCCACTTCGCTCGGAGTGATGTCTGCGAATAGGCTGGCCATAGCGTAATAGCAGGAAGAGAAATAGAATTCCGGCAACAAGTGCTAGAATTAAGGGTATACCACCAAACACCGAATGTGCAAAGTTTGGGATAATTCCGAGTATTGCCTGGAAAGGTGCTAATAGCCCGGAACAGATGGTCTTAAATACATGTACAATTCCGCTAGTATCAGACATGTTAACGATACGTCCTATCATTCCCACGAAATGTATAGGGCAGTTTGTACGTATTAAAGTCTGTATCTCAGCCGAAGTCCTTGCTATTTGTAGATCATAGGTTTCTTTGGCCGAGGTCAAAGTCACTGTTTGTTGCAAAAGCATGGCTTTCATTCTGCTTAAAGTATCAAATCTTATAAAAGAGACATTTAACGAAGGCCATAAAGGCGACTCCCTGACTGTGTCTATTGGGGCAAACAAGACTTGCATACAGCAAGTGACCCTGGAGTTGACCGTTACTAGATATGGGATGCCTGGCAACATGCCACAGCAACTCTGATCATTCAACATGAGGTAACTCCCATTAGAAAGTTGTCCAAACGTTGGATTAATCACAGCAGCTGGTGTACCCTGCTGATGGCAGGACAAATTTTCCACAGAACCATTACAAGCCCCGTGTAAAGAAATGTCCTGACAAATTAGTGAACCGCTTAGTGCACTTTCACAGTGTGTACCGCTCAAAAACACTTCACGATCCCCACTCCAACATCTATATGTGTACGGTAAATCCCAAGATGTCGTAATGTATTCCTTACCCAACCTTTCATATTTGCCTGCTTGCATCTGTTTGAGGCAATACTGAAACTGAAAAGTAGTCACAGGTATTGTGATTTTGCCATGAATAAGCCATTCTGTAGCTGGTTTTTCTGCCACTGTGAATGGTAACTTTTCCAATTTTTCAATGCTCAGCACTGTATACTTCGCTCCCCTTTGTGCCAGTTCGATCTGTTTATCAGTTAGATTGTATTCTGCAAACAGAGCCGACGTGTTGATAAAACGCCAAGGCACATAGCCCGCACGCATAGATTGCAGCGTCCAGCTTAATAACATAATAGAACGTAACTGAGATTGGCCTTGTTGTAGCACGGCTAAATCTTGTTCTAGTATGTCTATAGAAGAGGATACAATGTTGTCCAATGAATATATTCTGGATGACAAAGTTGTTAACCCGTTATCGATCACAGTGAGAGTTTTCTCCAAATTAATACGAGCAAGTTCACGTATTCGTTCTGCGGCCTCTATCTGTGACACCTTCCATGCTTCATTATAAGCAGCATAGATGCCGGCATATATGAAATGTTTTTGACGCAGTTTTCTTGGTCCAAGCAAGAATTCCCTAAGGTCTGCGTCTTCTTTAAGTAAAGATAAGTTTTGTTTCACATCCTTAAGTGTAGATTTCTGCAGCCAATCGTGTCATAATTTTCCTACACTGTACGTTGTTACTACCCCAGGATGCTGTCTTTGGACGTATCTTGGGTCTGGCCTGTGAATAGTAAAGCCCTGTGTTTTATTCAGGAACCTTTCTTGACAGGTGTTTGTGTCTGTGGGCCAGATCAACCATTTTTTCCAATCAGGATAAGTTCTGTTGAGTTGTAGTATTGTGTCAACTGTAACCGCTGCCTGTGTATTATTATCACTCGCAGGTGTTGGTACAGAAGGTTTATTCATGTCTTTGATCTTGGCTAAACCAAGGCAAGACGTTTGTTGGACAGTGTCATTCAAAAACATTAATTGCTGAGGGATGATACATGCTCTAAATAAAGCTTCTATCCCCTGCACTTGCCAATCTTTAGTACCCCAGACAGATTTTGTGTCTATTGTGTCTTTCCATAAGTCGTATCCATGTCTAGACAGTTGGGCAATAAATGCTGCAGAGTAGATCTGTTTTGTATTTGTTAACATAATTTTCGGTCCTGTTTTGTTTACATTTTTATAGTAAAATGTTTCTGGATCAGATGTATTGTATCCTGAAAAATATGGAAACTTTTTAGCAAATGTTTTTGAACTACTTTTTGGAGGTGTAGGACAATGCTCCCACTGGTTAAACATAAACACATTTCTAGGGTTTGCAGATTTATGCAAAAAATGATGACCATAGTGGTTATAGCAATACAGCTGTTCATAGTCTGATGAACCATCTAAATATTCATTATTAGAAAATGCAGCAGACATTTCTAGATCAAACATTATATCATTGACAGTATCAAAGTCCCAATCATCAGAATAGGTACTTGACGAAATAAGATCACTTAGTGAAATTTTAAACAAATGTGGAATGTTCAATTGTTCCGTAGGACCGAATATATCGAAATCAGTTTTGTCCCACACTATACCATCCTGTATAGGAACGGCTGTGATGTTCACTGCTGACAAGTCTCTTGCTTCACGGTGGGAAGATTTATGAGGTTTCAAAAGTAAGTTCACATCTTTTCTTTCAGTGTTCACATGGATGTATCTGCCATTGATAAGCACGCTGATAGTCATAACCAAAGCTAGCCAAAGCAGGAAAACAAATAATCCAGAAATAATCCAGAGTTCAATCCATGGTGACACCAGATAAGTCTTTTTCAGAAAGTGAAGAAAGTCTTGTACTTGCTGTTTGAATGTTACTGATGCTGGGGAAGTCTCAGGTTCACTGGGATCTTCTGAGAACGTATCAAAGTTAATGAAATAGCCAGAAGCAGTTCTGTCAATTGTTGAAATTGCATCAGGATTTGTTGAAATCGCTGGAACCAGTTGATCACGTGTTACATTGGTGTAGACAGGTGTATTTGGACGAACTGTTGAGTTTCAAGAGGGATGAGTTCCATAGCATTGTTGCTTAGTCCTTCATCTGTTACTGCTGAATTCTCGATGGTTATCAGTCTTTCAGTCTGAACCTCTTGGATAGTAGCGAGAGGAGTGTGTCTGCTACTAGGTCGGAGTCCACGAGGCCTACTATTTAGTATTGGCCACATACTGTGGTTTGATGAGGTCGATTGACACAAATCTTTTCTCCTTTCTTCCAGCAAGGGGCGGCAGAAGTACTGTTCTTGTTCCGTGGATGGCTAGGACAGGTACTGGTTGTCTGTAAGAAGGTCCAAATTCCTTCTTGTCCGCAATCTTTTCCCTGACCAGATCCCCAACTTTTGGAATCCAGACAGGCCTTGCTGGGACCGCCGGTTTTTCCCCAGTGGTAGTTGGCTGCAGGAATACGTTGCTTTGTTTCGATCTTAGTTCATTGAGTTCCTGTAAAACAGCCAAACGATCTTTGATATCAAAGGGTTTATTTTCCACCACTGTGCCTACGTGTTCGAGGTCAGGTACCCACATTCTTGTCCCAAATAGGACCTCATATGGAGTGACCCCCCCTAGAGAACTTCTTGGCAAGTTATTTAATGAGTGTTGGACCCCATAAAGATGTTTGACCCACCCATCACACGAACCTAATACCCTAGCTGTTATAGACTGCTTTATGTCCCGGTTTTTCCTTTCCACAACAGAATTTCTCTCAGGATGAAATGGAGAGGAGTACCGCAATGCAACGCCCAAACTGGCCATGGCTTCTTTGTAAGCCCTAGAGCCAAACGCAGGGCCCTGGTCAGAGTGTAGCATGCCTATTGCGTATGTGCCGATAAAGACTCGCAAATCTTTTATAACAGTTCGAGCGTCAGCCGAGCGCTGAGGCCATATCCATAGGAACCTAGAGCATGAATCCACTGCGACCATGATATATTTATAATTACCGTCCCTTTGCAAGGGACCGCAGTGGTCCAGGTAAACACAAGCTAATGGTTTGTCTGAAATTAACAGGGGTGTCTGCGCAGGACGTTTCACTGTGGAGACTTTCATCTGTTGGCATATGTCACATTCTAAAACATAGTTCTTGGTTTGTTTCCTAATGCCAGGCCACCAATATCTTTGCTTGAGTAAAGATACTGTTGCAGAAATACCCGCATGGGCTGAAGCTATCCCTTCATGTGCTGCTAGGATTAGTCCTAATCTACGTTCCTTGTTTGGAATTACCCTATCCCCCACTCCAGGGATTCGAGCAAAAGGAACGTTGTTTGCATCAATTACATAAGAGTACTTGAGTGGAAACTTTTTTGGTAACGCTGCACCACTGCCTTTGCTTGTAGCATTGACAGCCAACATTATCTCACTGTCTATTCTCGTTTTTGAACGAGTGATCGCAGCTACGGAAGCTGTGTGAACAGCCCTCTTTGCGGCTTCGTCAGCCAATTAAATCCCTGCAACGTGAACGCCATCACGTTGATGACTCAGTGTATGTATCACGTGAGCCTTTGGTAGTTCGTTTTTTTTTTTGTAACTGAACTACTTGTTCCCAAAGTGTTTTATGCTTTATTGTGCCACCTTTTGCATCTTTGAACCCATTTTCAAGCCAGGTTTGTATATATTCATTATACGACTGAACACAGTAAAAGGAATCGCACACTATTAGTGTGGGGAATTTGCGATCTGTACTTTCAAGTGCCAGTTGGAATGCTTGTAGTTCAGCTCGCTGAGCTGTACAATCTCCTAGAGATTGAGTTTTTGTGACCATAGGTCTGAAGATACCATCTCGCATGCGACCTTTAACGATAGCACACGCTGCACTGTAAGCTTGCTTACTCCCTGTTGCGGGCTGTGCGGATCCGTCAGTGTAAATTATGAATTCATACTGATCGAGAGGCAGAATCTCAGTGGGCAGAGGACATTCATGTTCATATTGCAGGAACGCTTGTGTTTTTAAATCAGGATCAAAAACATATTCAACATCTGTTGCAGCAAGAGAATTAACCCATTGTATCCATCTAGGATGTAAAGCTTTAGCATTTGGAATGCTCGCTTTAGTTACCGCCTCTAAAGCCGGTACTGGGGTTACGACAATAATGCGTTTCCCTTGGGCTAGAGCTCTTTCTTTTGCTACTGCAGTTTGAACTGCTGTCAGTATTTTTTCAGTTGAAGTGAAGCGCATTTCTGCTTGTGTATACAAATGAGATTTGTATGCAATTGGTATTTTTTCACCCTCATTAAACGTTAAGTAGGTGAATCTGCATTGACCCGAAATTATTCGGATCACTAAATAACTTACGCGTGTTTGTAAGTGATTTGTTGCTAACATGTTAGCTTGGAGTGAACACAGGATTTCTGTGTGTTCCTGTGTCCAATGTTTGATTGAAAAATCAGGTTTGATTAATTCGTAGAGGTTTAACCCTTTCTGCGTAATTTAGAATGTAAGTTCTTCCAAAATTTAGGAAACCCAGGATGGATTGTAAGTTTTTCAGGGGTTTTGGAGGTTGGAGCAGCGCACACTTTTCTAAAAAGTTAGCTGCCAAGCTCTTTCCTTCACTTGAAAGCTCATATCCCAGAAAAAGGACATTGAGATGGGCAATTCTGGATTTTTTAAAGTTGAATTTATAGCCCTCAGAGGCGAAGCCCAATATAATGGTATTCACCCTGTTCAAGTGCCTGTTTAGGTCATCGTCTGTCAGATAGAAGTCATCGACATATGACAATGCCTCATTATCATAAATTTGTAGTAACTCCGTTACCCTCGCTTAGAATAACCCTGGGCAGTTCTTGAACCCTTCTGGGAGTCGACAAAATTGACGCTGGGTCCCCATTATTGAGAAAGCTGTTAAGTACCTGCTTCCAGGTGCTATGTTTTGACAAAAGAAACCATTTGAGATGTCTAATGTGGTTTTATATTTTTTACGCACAATGTTATTCATTAATGCTGTGCTATGTGCATTTTGCACTGCAAATGTTTAAGTGTCTGTAATCCAAAACTAGACGATATGAATGGTCTGGTTTGGAGACAGGAAACAAAGGATTGTTCATTGAGGAGGTGCATGTTTCAATCACCCCTTGGTATTCAAGTTGATCTAAGATCTCCCTGACCTGTTTTTTAGCTTCTTGCTTTATTGGGTACTGCCTTTGTGCAGTAGGTTCATGTTTCAGATGTATTTTATGGTGAGGTGAGTCCTCATCCCATCCTACATGATTTTTATATAATGCTGGGGCCTAGGCTACTGCCCATTTCCTGGCATAAGTATATTTTAGGTGAATTGGAATATGGTTGGAGAAGGCAGGCATAATAATGTCCTCGCCATGTGGGCACTCCCTGACAAATTGTGGTGGCCAGTCTTTTTCTGCTAGAAGTAAGTCATAGCCCCTTGAAAGTTTCTCCCAAAAGGGTGCTTTCACCTGTCTTGGTATATCTCCCTCCATCCGGAGTGTTACGTCATATAACTTTTGTGGAGTACTAACCCTGGTGTCTACAGTCTCAACTGTAATGTACTCATTCAAGTCCACTATCTCCAGAAGTTCCTTCAGGTTCTGGCGAGCTATTGTGACTTCTGCTGCACTGTCCAGCATTGTCTGAGCCCATTCTCCGTTCTTGAATTGTGTTCTCAGTATCCTCGGCATGTCTGATCTTTAGACCTGCTACCTTCTTTTTGGAGAATTGAGGTTTTGTTTTATTTTTTTGAGCGTGTTTATTTTCTTTGGATTTCACGCGTTCTTCTTTATGTTCTGACCTTCCTCTTCTTTCCGATGTCTGTGACGAGATCTGAAAGGTACGAGAGGAACGTGTATCAGTATCTTGATACCTGTCAGGTTTTCTCAAATTATCCCTATTCCTGAGGTTATACCTCCTTTCAGAGGGCTGCTTTTGAGGAGACCTACCTCGGGATTGAGAACGTTTCTCGTTTGAATTATGTTTATTAGTTTCCCACTTCTTCTTAGAAGATGTAGGAGTTTGTTTAATAGAGTCCTTCTCAGGATTCTCAGATAGTTTTGGCTTCAATGGTCTTCCACCCAAACTATCTCTGCCTAATTCTGCATAAGATTGTTCTATTATTCTGGGTAGCTCAGTTTGATGTTCTGTAACATCGAATTCCCTTAATCGTTGGCGGATCGCCACTGCTGCTGCCTCCCCTTTAATATTAGATAATATTATTGTTGAGACCTGGTCGAAATTTTTCAGCAATTTCATACCTAAATTTAGAGCAGGCTCTGCCCCGTATTCGTTTTGAATTTGTTTTAGGACATCTGGTATTACTGCAATTGACGGAACACCATGTGTTTTAGTATAGATGGCAGCAAAGACTGAGCCCCAAGTGGTGCAGTCTTCCAGTTGTGGTGTGATCCCCATTGGTAAACAGATTGTTAGGATTCTGTGTTTCTCATAAGGGCTAGTATTTGGAAATACTGCTTCTATTTGAGTAATTTTTTGAGCTATCCAGAATGGAATTTGCTCACGTTTTGTGGGCATTTTACCCATGACTGCGTATAAAGTCTGTGGAATAATTTTTAGTGTATTCCCCTGGTGAGGGGTTTGATTTGGAATGGTTAATGGTGGTTGGACTGTGAAAGTCTGCATGACATATTGAACCAATTGTCTGTAGATTTTTATTAACTCTGTAAGTTGAGTAAGTAATTCCTCATCTGACATTGTATCCAGTTCAGGATGAGGTGTGTAGGCGGCTAGAATCGGCCACGTTGCTCCTGGTCTACCTAGTGGACCGAGCCTGGTAATGTTTTTGTGATGTTTTAGGGCGCCTTTAAACCAGAGCTGATGCTCCTGGTATGTTAGTGGAATTTCAATATCCTCGAAAGGAATATATTCCTCTGGTGGATCATCTTCTTTGTAGAAGTGAAACAGGTGTGTTACTGAATTTGATTCAGGGAATATTATCCATGAATAGAATACCTCTGTCTGAAAGGATTCGTGTGCCTCTATCACGAAAACTGCTCTAGCGCCTCTTGGTGGTAGGCCGTGTTTTATAAGTTTTAGAGTGATGGCTCTTCTTAAGTTTGGATGGATGTCTATAACACCCTCCTCCGTTTCATTTAAACCGGTTAAGTTAAAAGCTGTTACGACTTGGTCAGCCGCAGCTCCACCGTTCTCGGTGTCAGTCATTTGTTTTTTGAAAAATGTAGAACAAGTTTCAAGGAGACAAAATATAAGGTGCACAATATTTTGGAACACTGTATCCTTCAACGTTGAACAAACCAAATAGCTAATGTATAGGGTGCTTCCCTATGTAGCTTTGGTGGATACTTAACCCTGCCCACTCCAGACGTCTTTTGGAGTATATGGGTAGGGGTCTCTGAGAGAAAAAGCACGGCTGAGTTACTCAGTATCTAACGTTAAATTACCGCCTTACCAAACCGTTGGGCGCCATGTAGTGTAGCTCCTATTTCCCTAATAGGCTCTGCACATTGGAATAATATACCCTATAGGTTTGACATAGGACTGAGGTCGGTATGTCCCTATCGAGTATATTAAACTTAATTACTTGTGCCAGCTAGCTCAGAGGCCACTAGAAACTCCTTGACAACAAGAAGGGAGTAGTTTCTGGCAGCCGCAAAACATGACCACTTTGTTTCCCTTTAGAATCGGAACATGTCCCAGAGTCGTGGAAACAATAGATAACAGTTTCACTCCGCTCAATCGTGCATGCTTAGTTTTCCTCAAAGTTACACAGAAAGAATAGACGGGCGTTTCAATAAAAGGATTTATTGAACAGTCTTGTTTCTCGTGTAAGTTATATGTGTTGTTACGATCACAAGACAGTATGCAAGATAAATAATGTACAGCGTAAGCAGCAGAAATAAATAATACTGCGCTAGCATTATCTTTTAGCATATATTTACGTACATAAATAACATGAGCTAAAAATGCGAGTACTCATACGATGCGTATCTTAAGCTAGTTCTACCCCAATGTACCTAACCTAACCTAGGTGTAGGGAGAGGTAGGAAGTAGGTGAAGTATTCCTTACTACGGTATACTAAGAGTATATATGCCTAGTATGCCTAGTATACTAAGTATACCTAGTATGCCAAGAGTCCCTCTAGGTTCTAGTCAGCTCCATACCTTTAAGAATGAGAGAGGTGGGAATCTCTTTCCGGACTCGAACTCTAACACCCCGCGAGGGAAGTCAGATCACTGGAAGCTGGATTCTCTGCGAGCAGGGATGACAGCGTCTTCTCAGTGCGTCAGGCCGGGATACAGGCTCCTCTGAAGTCGAGGTCTCCTCTGATTTACAAGGGCTAGGGAAGGTATATTTATACCTGAGAGGTACCTCAGAATGTTAGCATTGACGTGAATCGGACAGCGGAAGACGTCATGAATGAACCCCCAAGGTATACTGGTTCATACATAATAGATGAGTCCTTGAAGAAATCAATAGTCCTGTGCTAGGGAAACTCCCGAAGCCTAAGGGTCTGTTCTTCAAGAACTCGTTGTGACGTTAGGGTGGACGGATGTCGGAGACCATGCCTATATTTGGAGTGCAAGGTTTAATGCCTAAATAAGGACTGGGATTTTATGCCTATATAAGGGCAGGGCGAATTGTGCCTATATAAGGACATGATACAGGAAAACCTATATATGGACATCCAAAGAGGAATACAACAGTATGAGCAGGTCTTCTCTTTTTTCTTTTCGAACTCTGTCCGTGGCCTCTTGTAGAATATCCTCGGGATAACCTCGTTGTCGAAATTTCTTTATAGTGTTTTCCTTACTTTGTGTGTAGGATTCCTCAGAAGATGAAATCCTTTTAATTCGTAACAGTTGTGAGAATGGTAAATGTTTTTTAAGAGACGGTTGGTGAAAACTGGTATAATGCAATAGGTTGTTGCGATCAGTGGTATTTGTGTATACACTGGTGGTGAGTTGGCCTTTGTTGATTCTGAATGAGTACATCTAAGAATGTAATTTTGTTTATCTGGATGTCCAATGTGAAACGTATTCTCTCGTTAATGTTGTCCAATTCTTTGATGGCCTTGGTTAATTCCTGTGCTGTACCTTTCCATAAAATAAAGATATCATCTATGTATCTTTTGTACAAGATTACGTTGTCTGTCCAGTTTTTCTGATTCTATATATGATCCAATTCCAGCCTGTACATGAAAATGTTAGCATATGCCGGTGCGGCGCAATTTCCCATTGAAGTTCCGGATGATTGAATAAAGAACTCATCTTGCCATTTAAAATAACTGTGGAATAATGTGAAGTGGAGAAGTTCCATTAGGAATATCTTTAGGTCTTCATCTTTGTCAGTCATAACTAAGAAGGATTCTACAGCTTGTAGCCCCAAGTTGTGTGGGATGGTCGTGTAAAGTGACTTTACATTTATTATACATAAAATCATGTCTTCTGTGAAACTTGATTTGGCGTTATTCAAAATATTTAGGAAATCGGTTGTGTCCTTTATGTATGTCGTCATCTCTTGAACAATGGGTTGTAAATGTTTGTCTAGGTATTTTCCCACTGGCTCGTGGATTGAATTTACTGTAGAAACAATGGGTCTGAACGGTGGTTTTGTCGGGTGTTTGTGAATTTTTGGAATCCTATTTATGTATGGGAGTGCTGGATTTGTTTTGATGAGATATTCTTTTTCGTTTTTTCCGATGGTACCATTTTCAAATGCTTTATTGATGATGTCGCTAAGTATTTTCAAGAATTGGTTAGTAGGCTCAAATGATATCTTGGTGTAGGTGTTATCATCGTTCACATGGCTGTTGACATTTTCTAAGTAAAATTCGGTATCCATAATAACCAGGGCTCCCCCTTTGTCCGCTTGACGAATGGTTATTCTAGAATTGGACGCCAATTGATCCAATGCTTGTATCTCTTTTTGTGTGATGTTTGTTGTTTTGGATCTGGGTTGTTTAAAAACTGTGTCTAAATCTTTAAGTACAACTTTCTCAAATGCATCCAATACTTTGTGGCTCATGGGTGCTGTATATCTGCTCTTGTTGTGTAACCCCAGTAAAGTATCTCTGTTGGGTTCATCTGGCTTGTTCACAATGTTTTTGAAGAAGTGTCTTAATCTCAATAACCTTAAGAATTTGTATACACTGATTTGTGTTTCCAAAAGATGAGAATGGTAAGTGGGGACGTAAGATGTTCCTTTCTGTAATGTCCTCATTTGAAAACCCGTCAATGTTTCCTTGGAAATATTTATAACTAAGGTTTTGGCTCCTCGTGTTTTTTGCCACTGATTCTGCTATTCTTATTTGACTTCCCCCTCCTGGTTATTTTTGTAATCTGGGACCTTTCTCTAAAAAAGGCTGGCTGGTTTGCGTGATAGGAGCATTTGACGTGGACGGTGTTTCAACTTCTGTTGTTTGAATATCCCTTGGTTTGAATGACTTATTGCGATGTTGTGAGTCGTCTGAGGATGATAAATCTGAATCTGTCGATCTCCCTGTATTAGGTTTTTGTTGTCTCCGACGTGCATAGATCTCCGCCCAATTATAAACTTCTAAAAGCTTATAATCTATTGTGTCCCTTTTGAACTTTCTGATTTTTCGGTCATTTATTTCCTTAGTGTAACTGTCCAATTGTTTATTGATATCATTTAAGGTTGCTTCACAGTCTTCTTCTGTCATAGTTTGTCAGTTCCTGTTTTAATTGGCTCACTTCTTTGTTTAAATCTTCTAGCAATTTGGATAGTTCTTCTATTATTAGTAATATAAGAGCCAAGGAACATTTGTTTAATATGGCAAACCATTTTTCTGTGAAGCATGTGTTGTTCTTACAAAGGGTTGACTTTAAAGATATTCGTAAACCTCGAGGTATCCTTTGTGCCTTATGGTATTATATAAGCGTAATTGCGTGTAAACACTGGTTGTTTATCCTTTTTACAGACTAGGGACTAACAGGATCAAAAAACGTGATGGGTAATAGGTGAGGGGGTTGATCGGTATAAGGCTGGGCACAAACAGTGTGTGGGAGTGCGTTTAGGTGGCGGATGCTAGCTCACCTTGATGAAAGTGTGACAACAGGGAGCTACTCGCACCCCTCCGCCAGTTCGAGTTTGACTTTAATATAAACTCGGTTCCTCATGGAGAGCAAGGGGCTCTACCACTCCCTGTACCAGAGTGTGCACTAATCAAGGTGCCTTTTTTTCCTCACCCCTGGATTATAAGGAGGTAGGGATCTTATCCTTGTTGGGATTGTTCAGGTGAAAGTCCTGAAGAAAGCCGGGGTAGTTGTTTTATCCGGCTGAAACATGTCGACATTTTAGCAGAGTGGAGGGGTAGGGCTCTGATAATTTGTAGCCATTACCACCATCCACTGGTCCGATGAGGACCACTGTTTGTGTCTGGACAGTGTACCCACTATTAAAGACAGAGCAGGGACACACTGTTACCAGCTTTTAAATTATTCTCTGCCACATTTTTTCACCTTCCTGATCCCACACGATTTGTTCACTTTTTATTTTATGTTGTGTATTTTTTCCCCCTCCCTATTGCTCCACCTCCAGCGTTGGCTAGCGCGGGGGTGTGTTTAGCAGGCCCTATGATGAAGCATGACACAGCTTGCTGTGTGTGAGGGCAGTTTTACACACACTGTTTGTGCCCAGCCTTATACCGAACAACCCCCTCACCTATTACCCATCACGTTTTTTGATCCTGTTAGTCCCTAGTCTGTGTTGTGTGGATCTATAGTCTGTAGGAGGGCGACTAGGGACTTATCCTCTTACCTCTCTTTTGTGTTATTTTGCTTATCCTTTTTGACATGTACAATAGTTGTTTGATATTAGTTTGTGTAGATCCAGTGCTGGTTCCTGTGCTGTCTGTTTCCTCTATAAGTGAATATATACCTTGTGTTTCTTCATTGGTGAAACCAAATGTTTCGGCTCGTTGTTCCGTTAGGTTCGATATGTCCTCGAAAGACATGTTAGTTGTTGGGTGCGTGGTTCTACGTACTCAGACTGTATTTGTAGATTAATGCCAAATGGAAGTGGGACCTTCGCACACCTCTGTACTTGCGATATACCTGACTGTAAATAAGGTTGTCGGTGCGAGTTGGTAAACCCTCCTGAGTATGAGGGTGAGTAAACTATTAAATAGCAC
This sequence comes from Calotriton arnoldi, assembly GCA_963921515.1. Classification (NCBI taxonomy): domain Eukaryota; kingdom Metazoa; phylum Chordata; class Amphibia; order Caudata; family Salamandridae; genus Calotriton; species Calotriton arnoldi. The sequence goes on along the minus strand of CAWUFW010008096.1, from coordinate 348,714 downwards.
TGCCCCCCGAAGGGGAGAGCGTCCCCAAATCTGAGACTCATGTTGGCTGAGTCACAGATTTGGAGAGAGTGCAGTGGATTGAGCCCCGGTGTTGATGTCCAGGGGAGGAGAAGGTGGGACAGGGAGTGGAGAAAGCCTGGGGGATCATGTTGGGCCCATGCCTGGTGCCTGTGGGTGGTGCACACAGTGTCCTGAGCAATCCCTGACCACAACTCCCATCTGGACAACCTCCGTAACCAGAACACCACCTCCCTCCTGGAAAACCTCGCCAATATCGGACTCAAGCAGTTAGTCACCGCATCGGCCCACATCCGCTTGTCCCAATCTTCTCTGCCAGCGGGAACTTCAACTACAGACACACCACAGAACTCTCATGGACCGACCATCATTGTATACATCTCACCTTCACCACAACCACCGTACACCACCGCCATCATCGCCCCCGTCGCAGCTAGATCAAGGCGACCGAAGAACTTCTAGTCAACTCCCTCAGCACCACCACTCCGCCAATGCCACCGGATGCCAACACCACAGCATGCAACCTCCACCGATGGACCTCCAACTGCGCTGACACCCCTCAAGAAAAGACCAGGCAAACAACAAACCAAGAATGCCAGCTGGTTCACTCCCGCCCTTCACGAGTCCAGACGCACCTGCAGACCTCTCGAGAAGAGATAGAGGCACAACAAAACCCCGGTAACTCATGCAACCTTTTGATTCGCCGTCAACACGCACCACCTCCTCCTGAAAACCTCTAAGAAAACTGCCTTCCAAGACAGAATCAACACCAATGCATACAACAGCAAGGAACTCTTCGCCATCATCAAGGAGTTCGCCAGGCCCAACAGCGAGACCCTATCCCAAGTCCTTTGCAACAAACCAGGCACCTTCATCCACCACAAGATTAGCAAGATCTACGACAGATTCGACACCCCTGATCCGGCCACCACGCCCGTCAGCATCGTACACAAGTGTAGGAAAGTGGGTTTCTGTTGCATTAACCCCCCCACACACTTTTTGTCAGATTTCAGATGCACTTTGACTTGATGTACTCTGGGACCCTGCCAATCAGGTTTCCAGGGCCTGTGTTCTTTCCCAAAACTGTACCTTTGTACCACCAATTGGCACCTCTGTGGCCACATCTAAGTCCCTTGTAAAAGGTACCATGGGTGCCAAGGGCACTGTGACCAGGGAAGGCCTTGAAGGGCTGCAGCACATATTGTGCCACCCTTAGAGGTCCTGCACCTTAACACACACACACTGCCATTGCAGGCTGCGTGGTGGGGGGAAAGAAAAGAGAAGAGTCGACACAGCACACATACCTGTGTGCCATGCCTGCAACCAACTGTCTATGGTATAGGTAAGACACCCCTCTAGGTGGGTGCGATATACCACTGGCGAGGGTACAGTTACATGAGCACTGTCCCCCTACAGTGTTTAACTCCATTCTTAGACATTGTCAGTGCAGTAAAACCATAAAAGAGATTATGGTGCTGGGAGTTTGCCATTACGTACTCCACAGCACCATAATGGCTTTACTGAATTCTGGGAAGTTTGGTAGCAAACTTCTCAGCATAATAAACCCACACTGATGCCATTGTGGGATTTATTATACAATGCACTCAGAGAGCATCTTAGAGATGGCCCCTGTAAAACGTCCAGCGTCTGGTGGGTTCCCTGACTGGTAAACACCAGCCTGCCACCATGAGACATGTTTCTGGACCCCTGGGGTGGAAACCTTCACTCCCTGGGCCCAGAAACAAAGCCTTTCCTGACCCCCAGGCCAGGAAGAGCCATCTGTGGCAGGGGAACCTCAAAGGCCTTGCCACCTTTGTAACACAACCCCCAGCGTCTCCTGCTATCAGGAGCAGGCCCCCTTCCACTCTCACCCCTTTTTTGGCAGGAAGAAAGGCGGGGAAAATTAGAACAGCCCAGGAGGTGTGCCCACCTCAACCAACCCCACCCCTCAGGTGGGGGAGGCGAGATGAAGCCCACTCTTCAGTGCCCGCCATCTTGCAGAAGGGAGGCACTCTCCAATCAGTGTTAGGGATTGTGCCCTCTCCCCCACGTGGGGTGAGCACACCAAGGTTGTAGTCACCCTAAGGCCAGTAGCCCATTGACTATTGACCTCGAGACACCTAAAACACCCCCTAAATTCAGTAGTTAGGGAGCAGCACTGAACCCAGAAGGCAGATTCCCGCAACCTACGAAGAAGGACAAAAGAAGACGCACAGCAGAGGAGACTGCAGAGAAGAACTGACTTGACCCCAGCCCTACCGGCCCGCCTGCAGTTTCTAGAGATCCTGTGCCAAAAGTCGCCTTGTCCTGCAGCAAGCAACCTCCAGAGCACCTGGGAGGACTGACTGCCTTCAACAAAGACCAGATCTTCTGTGAACAGCAGCTTTGTTCAAAAGAATCTTCAAAGAAAGACTCCAAGCCTGTTGAAGACAAAGAAACCCGACGCCTGGAACCACCACTGCACCCGTCACCTGCGGCCTGGATCCGAGTGGCCCACCGGTCCCAGCGAGGTCCCCCAGTGCTCAACAGTCAGAGTCCACAATGGGTTGACCCCTCCAGGACTCCCCAAAGTCGTTTGCAGCCTCTGCATGGAGACCCCACCCAACCATGAGTGGCCTGGTAAGGTGAAATCCAACCTCAAAAGGCACCCCTGCATCCAGCTGCCCTGCACCCCAGGGAAGAGGACCTGAGGTGAACCTACGTCCCTGAGCCCTCCAACTTACCTGCCCAGCTGTTGGTTCATCTGAGAAGACTTCCTAGACCGAGCCTGCAGCCAAAATCCCAAAACGGCAACTTCCATCGAAAACAACTGGGCACCTGATGCCAAATCAACACTCTGCACCCGGCAGAATTGTGGAAATTCGAAACCATGCTTCGGGACAGAGCATGAATCAAGCCTGCACGCCGGGAACTACACCTTTGAGCATGTTATAAAACTATCGAATTTAAACAAAAACGGGAGTGCACTCAACTACTTGTCTTTGGTACACATACCTGTGACCTGTGTGCCATGCCTGTAACTCACTGCCTATGGTATAGGTAAGACACCCCTCTAGCTGGGTGCACTATACCACTGGTGAGGGCATGGCTGCATGAGCACTGTACTGTTATATGTCGCATACAGGCCTTAATGTTTATACGTTTATACATGCCCAAAAATGCACATAATCGTATTTGCCCTAATATGGTCATATTCGTACTTAGCCATTTATGGTCATAGCCGCATATGCCCTATTACGGTCATAACTGTACATATCCTTTTATAGTCATGATTCCTTATATAGGCATGATCTTTCACCCACATTAGTACCCGCCAGCACATAACGAGCTCTGAGGGCTGAACGTTATCTTGCCTGTGGTTTCGATTCCAGCAGGGTTTTTCCCAAACACAGGCCCACACTGTACTCATAAATTATGCATGACTTTCGAGGAATATTCCACCTGCATAATATATCTGTACAAAGTTCACCCCTTACGTCTTCCTTAGAGTCTAACTAGACCCAATGCATCTCATACGAGTCCTCAGGGTATAAATATACCACATCTTGCCCCTGTAAGACAGTGGGAACCGAGACTTCCATGCTGACACACTGTCCAGAGACGCTGAGGCTCCTGCATGCAGTCGCTCCAGCTGACATTGGTCTGAGACAGCCCGGACGGGGTGTCCAACTCGAGACCAGGACGGGGTCCCACACTCTCTCTCTTCAGGTATGAGGGGCTCGACTAAATCCTAGAGGGATTCTTGGCTTCTAGACTTCTAGATTTGTAGACCTACACACACATGCTAGGTACACTCAGGTACATCTAGTTAGGCATCGTAGGAGTACGAGCGCACCGGTTAGGGTGCACCCTTTTGTATGCTTTTATATTCATGTATGTATTCATGATTATCGCAATATGGTAGAACTGTACTACCCTTTCACATTCATTGTACTGCTAATCATATATCTCTGCTGTGGCTTGCCGATTTCTGCAATGCATATATTTTACACAAGAATAACAACTGTTCAATAAATACTTATTGAAACGCCACGACTGTTTATTCTGTGTATCTCTCTGAGACCGGGAAAGTAAGTAAGCACAACGTGACTGAGCGAAAAGTAGTACATTGTTTCCACGATTCTGAGGAATCAGGGTTGTCGTGTTCTGAGGTTGCCAGAAACTAATCTCTCCCCGATAAGAGGAGATCTTAGTGGCACTGTGAGCTAGCTGATGCAAACAAGGCTGACATATACGGTGGGGGTGCTCGGATTCAGTTCGCCACCGAACCCGCAGTATATGTTATCCAAACGCGCAGGTCCTGCATATAGGGTACTATAGGAACTACACGACATGGCGCCACCAACGTTGGTAAGGCACTAATTTAACAGTAGAATCTGAGTAGCTCAGTCGTGCTATTCCTCAGAGAGCCTACTCACAAAACCCCAGAGACGTCTGGAGTGGGTGAGCACAAACTCCGCCGCAGCTGAGTAGTACGAAAATACTATTTATTGGCTGTTGGTTATTCAGGCTTGAAAAGACATATAGGGGCATATTAGCAAGACCGGCGATAAAATTATCGCCGTTTTAGCGGCAGGAAACTGCCGCTAAAATGGCGATAATGGGCTTGCTAATATGCGTTATAGAATTCCAATAGAAGCCCAGGTTAGATGTCCTGCACATCTAACTAGGGCTTCTATTGGAATTCTATAACAAGAAGGAGCATACGAAGTCCAGAGACAAGCAACACGCTCAAGACTATACTTCTAAAAATGAAGAAAAGCCGAAATCTAAACCTCAATTCAAAAAGAAGAAGGTAGCAGGTCTTAAAATCAGACATGCCGAGAATTTTGAGGACACAGCTTCTGAACGGGGAATGGGCTCTGACGATGCTAGACAGCGCGGCAGAAGTAACGATAGCTCGCCAGAACTTGAAGAGATTTCTGGTGACAGTGGACTTGAATGAGTATATCACGGTGGAAACACCTGATACTCGGGTGAGTGTCCCACATAGGTTACATGAGATAACACTCCGGATGGAGGGGGACAAAGCCAGAAAAATAAAAGGGCTCTTTTGGGAAAACCTGCCAGCAGGTTAGGATATCCTACTAGCAGAGCAAGATTGGCCGCCAGCATTCGTCACAGATTGCCCTAGGGGATAGGATATAATTTTTCCAGCTTTCTCCGACCTTGTTCCCATGCACCTCAAACATGCATATGCGCAGGAGTGGGCGGTCGCCCTAGCTCCGGCATTGTATAGAAATCACGTTGGTTGGGATGAGAACTCAACCCACCACGTGATCCCATTAAAAGTTTCCACAAATGTTCAAAGGCAATATCCCATAAAGCAGGAAGCTAGAAAACAAGTCAGGGAGCTCTTAGATCAATTAGAATACCAGGGGGTAATTGAAAATTGCACTCCCCCTATGAACAATCCTTTGTTTCCCGTATCAAAACCTGACAACACATATCGCCTAGTTTTGGATTACAGACATTTAAACACTTGCACAAAGACATTTGCTGTCCAGAATGCACACAGTGCCGCATTAATGAACAACATTACGCAGAAAAAATACAAAACAATACTAGATATCTCAAATGGATTTTTCTGCCAAAATATAGCGCCTGAAAGCAGGCATCTAACCGCATTTTCCGCGTTAGGATCCCAGCGTCAATTTTGTCGACTCCCCCAAGGCTATAAGAACAGCCCGGGGCTATTTTCAGCAAGGGTAACAGAGTTACTACAAGATTTGGATGAAGAAGCATTGTCCTATGTAGATGATATTTATCTGACGGACGATGACTTAAAAAAAACACTTGACCAGGGTGAGCACCATTATATTGGGATTCGCCTCTGAGGGCTACAAACTTAATTTCAAAAAATCAAAAATTGCCCACCTCAGTGTCCTATTTTTGGGGTACGAGTTGTCAAGTGAAGGCAAAAGCCTGGCAGCTAACTTTTTAGAAAAGTGTGCGCTGCTCCAACCACCAAAATCATTGAAAAACTTACAATCTATACTGGGATTCCTAAATTTTGGCCGAACATACATTTTAGATTACGCAGAAAGGGTGAAACCTTTCTACGACCTAATAAAGCCTGACTTTTCAGCCAGACAATGGACACAGGAGCACACTAACATCCTACGTTCACTACAAGAAGACATGATTGCTTCAAAACACTTAAAAACTTGCATAAACACACATAACTTGGTGATCCGTATAATTGCGGGTCAATGCGGGTACACCTACTTAACATTTAATGAAGGTGACACAGTACCAATCGCATACAAATCACACCTGTACACAAATGCAGAAATGCGTTTGCTTCAACAGAGAAGATCCTGACAGCCGTTCAGACCGCGGTAGCAAGAGAAAGAGCCCTGGCTCAGGGTAAGCGCATAATTGTCGTAACCCCAGTACCAGCCTTAGAGGCTGTTACAAAGGCCAGCATTCCTAATGCGAAAACCTTACATCCCAGATGGATACAATGGGCTAATTCTCTTACTGCAACGGATGTTGAATACAGATTTGATCCAAGTTTAAAAACTCAAGCATTCCTGCAATATGAATAAGAATATCCTCTTCCACATGAAATATTGCCTCTCGATCAGTATGAATATATTATTTACACTGACGGATCTGCTCAACCAGCCACAGGAAGCAAGCAAGCTTACAGTGCGGCGTGTGCAATCGTTAAAGGTCGCATGCGCGATGGCAAGTTCCATCCAAGCTGTACTAAAACACAGTCTCTAGGAGACTGTACGGCTCAATTGGCCGAATTAAAAGCTCTAATACTGGCACTGGTGAATACGGAACACGAATTCCCCACACTGATAGTGTGCGATTCCTTTTACTGTGTCCCGTCATACAATGAATATCTTCACCATTGGGAACAAAACGGGTTTAAAGATGCAAAAGGTGGCACAATTAAGCATAAAATGCTATGGGAACAGGTAGTTGAGTTGAGAAACGATCTACCACTGGGAACGTGGAGTTTGGCAAAAACTCCGATTCCGCGGCATCGCGGAGTTTGACCTTGCCACCCACCCGAAGGAAGGCCGTGGCTGCTTACCTGGTCCTGGATCTGGTGTTCTCCACCGCGCCTGGGCTGTCCTCCTCCTCCTGGCTGTCTCCTCGTCAGCGCAAAACCCCTACGCTGTACGTCTGGGGAGGACTGCCCATGCATAAGCTTGCACCCATGCGCAGTCCTCCCAAGACGTACAGCATAGGGGTTTTGCACCAACGAAGAGACAGGAGGAGGAGGACAGCCCGGGCATGGCAGAGAACGCCAGATCCAGGTAAGCCAAGCGGTGGCAATCTGGGGGTCCGGAACCCTCCAGGTCTGCTGCCGGAATGCGGAGAGGAATTCCATTGAGTTTTTAGGCAACTCTGTGGAATTCCACGTAGTGGCACTCCGCCAACTCCGCTCACCCCTGAAGGCAAGTAGAAGCCCACTCTTCAGTGCCCGCCATCTTGCAAATGGCAGACTGTAGTGGTCTGGTCCACGTGTACAGCAGACAAAGTAGACGTAGCCGAGTTGTAGTTGATGTAGTTTATTGAGTCCATAAGTAGATGTTACAACAAGCTAGAACAAGCCCCACCAGGAGCAGCCTCCTAGCTGCTCAGCCCATCTTCCCAACTGTCTCACACACACCCAGGCACCCAAGCATTCCACTCACACTAACATTCTATGCGGAACACTCACACTGGCTGAGCAGCTAGGTATAGGATGAAAGGGAACATATTAACAGGATCAGAGGATACTACACAGACACTCTCCAATCAGGATAAAGGATTGTGCCCACTCCCCACGTGGGGTGAGCACACAAAGGGTGTAGTCACCCTAAAGTCAGTAGCCCATTGGCTACTGACCTCGAGACCTGTAAAACGCCCCCTAAATACAGTATTTAGGGGCAGTCCTGAACCCAGAAGGCAGATTCCCGCAACATACGAAGAAGAAGGATGAAAGAAAATGCACAGCAGAGAAGACTGCAGAGAAGAACTGACTTGGCCCAAGCCCTATCGGCCCATCTGCAGTTTCCAGGGATCCTGCGCGAAAACTCAGTGTCCTGCAGCAAGCGACCTCCAGAACCCCTGGGAGGACTGACTGCCTTCAACAAAGACCGGATCTCCTGTGAACAGCAGATCTGTTCAAAAGAATCTCAAAAGAAAGACTCTGAGCCTGCTGAAGACAAAGAAACCGACGCCTGGAACCACCACTGCACCTGTCGCCTACGGTCGGAGTGGCCCACCAGTCCCAGCGAGGTCCCCCAGCACTAAAGAGTCTGGGTTTACCATGGGTTGACCCCTCCAGGACTCCCTGACATCACCTGTAGCCTCTACCTCTGCCTCTTTCGCGAGTGGCCGGTAAGGTGAAATCCGATCTCAAAAGGCACCCCTGCATCCAGCTGCCCTGCGTCCTTGAGAAGAGTACCTGAGGTGCACCTATGTCCCCGAGCCCTCCAACGTACCTGCCCAGCTGTTGGTTCCTCCCGGATGACTTCCTAGACCGAGCTTGCAGCCATAATCCAAAACCCGCAACTCTCGTTGAAAATAACAGGGCACCCGATGCCAAATCAGCACTCTGCACCTGGCCACCCCCGTGGAAGCACCTTGTGTACTAACTCAGACCCCCCTTTACCCTGATCTTAACCGTAGGATCTTTGCTCCCTCAACCCTGTGGCTTGCCCGAGAGCAGCCACCAACCGACGGCCCCCAGCCCCATAGGCTTACATTGGGCCTCAGCACATGCACCTGACCACCCTAGTGCTGCTGAGGGTGCTTTTTGAGTGCGTCCTTGACCCTGGGGGAACCCTGGTTCTAACCCCAGAATCTCACCCCTCAAGACTGTGTACTTACCTGCAAACCAATAACCCCATTTTTCACCATAGGATTGCATTGACTGTTTTCCTATGAATAACTTCTAAGTGTTGAGGGTGTTTGTATGGAAACTGTGTTTTGATGAAAACTGTTTTACTTACCTTTTATCTAGGAAATGTCACAGTGTGATATTTAGGCATATCACACAGAGTTGAAAAAGTAATCTTGAAAGTACTCTGAAAAGTAATCAAAACTAATCCAAAAGTAATTACAAATGTATTTGCATATTTTACAAACCTATAACAAAAGTAATTCTCATCCAGCTTGCTTGTTGACCACTCTGTCTGGAAAAGTACAATTCTATTTACCTGCACCAAGACCTGCTTGGTTCTAAAAATACAATACAACAAAGAAATATTTTTGATACAAACAATAGGTCTGAGTTCAGTATTTGAGTGTGTGACATCACTTCTTGCCTGAGTGTGTACAATAAATGCTTAACACTACACTCTGATAAAGCCTTACTGCTCGCCCAAACTACCACAAATAGAGAGTAATGTATTATCTACTTTTACCTCTGTAAGCCTTTGGGGATCCACTGAACTCTGTGCACACTATACCTTACTTTGGTATAGTATATACAGAGCAAGCTTCCTACAACAACCGAGCCACACCCCAACAGACCATGCTCTGCTGGACCCGCTCACAACAGAGGACGCGCTCAAGACCACGAAGAGCATCCACTCAGGTGCCCCGACGGATCCCTGCCAGTACCACATCTTGCTTAGAGAAACCGCCGCCATCGCCTCCCAGCTTTGCCGCACTATTAACGGCTCCATCAAAACTGTCACCTTCCCCGATCACTGGAAACACGCCAAGACCAACCCTCTGCTGAAGAAGCCACCCTCAGACCCGACACACCTCAAGAACTTCAGACCGATCTCCCTCCTCGCTTTCCCAGCCAAGGTCATAGAGAAGGCAATCAACGCCCAACTCTCCGAGTTCATCAAAGTGAACCACGTCCTGGACACCACCCAATCTGGCTTCCGAAGCAACCACAGCACAGAGACTGCACTCCTCACCACCACAGATGATATTTGCTCCCTCCTCGACCGGGGCGAGACTGCATCCCTCATCCTACAAGGCGCCTCGGCCTCCTTCGACACCGTCTCCCACCGCACCCTAATCACAAGACTCCACGACGCCGGCATCTGCGTCAAGGCTTTGGACTGGATCCACTCCTCCCTCACCGGCCAGACCCAGCAAGTCGGACTACAGCCGTTCCTTTCAGAACCCATGGAGATCAGCTGTGGAGTACCCCAGGGTTCCTCCCGGAGCCCCACCCTCTTCAACGTCTACATGTCCTCCTTTGCAGCCATTGTCAGAAGCCATGGACTCAACATCGTCTCCTACACTGACGACACCCAGATGCTATGAAAAAATCTGGTTAACGCAGAAAAAATGCTGCTAACTGGACTTTTCAGCAACTTGTAAACACGGCGATAAAAAAAAAGTGCCGTAAAGTCAAAAAATTGACACTACGGCAGGGTTAAATCCTTGTAAATATGCCACTTAGTGAGCCTTTGTGCTAGGGTTTAAGTCCGTTCTGTACCGACAGCTCGGTCAATCTGACTTTTATTTTTATATCTTTGCTTTAATGGTGAAGGCTCTGCCAGCCCCCCTCATCTTGTCCCAGCTGTACAGTTGCTCTACATCTCAACACTGAGGGGCATATTTACAAAAGAAGTAGCAGAGCACGTCGTTAGTCCCCTTGGCTTAACGCCGCGCTCCACCACTTCTGAAACGCATCGCTGCACTGTATTTACAACAATACGGTGCAGCCCTTCGTTTCCCCCTGCGCTGGAGCTAAATTTAGCTGCCTAGCACCAACGCAGCCACCCTTACATCATAGTGCAAGGGTGACTGCATTGAGGGGAAGGATTGTTTATGTGCAGGAAGGTGTCCCTTCCTGCACATAAACAATCTGATATGGCGTTTTGTAACTTCTATGTGTGCTGCTTTGTGCAGCACACATAGAAGGTGCAAATCGTCATTTTGCATTTTATGATAGTTTATAAGGCAAAGCACATATCGCCACAGGAATATCAATAGAAGTGACATTCCTGTGGCGATAGGGGCTTCTATATATGCCCCTGTGTGTCTGGAGTAACCTTGCACTTGACAATCTCGGAAATGTCCCTTGCATCCTTGTTAATTTCCAGAGTATCCACACCTTCTGTTTTGTAGCCAAAACGCAGCATTAATGGGTCCTTCATGAACCATCAACCAAGGGGTGGTGGGGATCTGAGAACTCTGTAGAACTGTCCAAAGCTCACAGTAATCCAGACTCCCACCAGCCACGATGAAGAAGCCTCTCACCCAATGTTGAAAGTGAAAGGTTGCAGGATCTCTTGTTCAGTTCATAATCGCCTCAGTGTTCAAGGGAAAGGTTTTACCTCTGGTCCAAGAATCTGTATCGAAAATGTGAGGCACTTCCTGGGCAAGCAGCAGAGGTTCAAACCTGCCGTAGCCCAGCACAAGAGGACTACTGGTGTAAGAGGTGGGCTTGCAATCCTCACCCTGTTTGTTGCTGGGTACCAAAGATCCAGAGATTGAATCTCAAAATGGTCTGATCAAGGCCAGCTGGAACCTTGCTGAGAGCAGACTTACCCTAAAGAGTGGTCCTCTCTGGTCACAGATACAGCACTTCCGCACCCACAGCTGATGCTTCAAACCAGGTGTGAACAGCTTCAACATGTTTGCAGTTTCACGAAGTAGGGGGAGAGGCAAGGCCTGCGACTGCAGATATTGTTCTTCCACACAAACCCACAAACACATCATGGCCAGTTAAATGGAAGGATCACTGTCTCTGGAGGTTTGCCAATGTTGGAGAAAGGGAGAGTCACAGGTGCTATGCTTCCTTCCACACAATACTTCAAAGTCTCATGCTCAGCTGCAGTATCTAGTGATTCATGCGGGAGTAGGTGTCCATAGGCACAGTTGCTGAACTCCCACACACATCTCCAGATGCATCATGGTTGAGCAGGAAGAGCTTTACTATATCTAGAAGTTCATGCATGTGGAGACGGGGAGACCAGTGACCACAGAGACCATGCTTACACTCTCAACTCTTAACACCGCGCGCCTACTGGAGATTCACAAGGTTGATGAAGATCACCTGTGAGCACAAATGCCTTGCTTCCACATGCAACAATCTGAAGCATCACAGCTATGTGGAGAGAAGGCTCACTCTATCTAGAAACTCCTGCAGGATGAGGAGTTCTGTAACACAGAGGACGTTTCCATACATAACCCTGATGCGTCAATGTCAGTTGAACATGAGTCTCTTGATCTACAGACTCTTAAAGCCAGAGAGTGCTCTTCCACACACAACCAGATCTAGACCACGCTCACTATATGCAAGATGTGGGCGGCCTGCCGCAAACAGTGCTCAGAGTGAAATCATTATGGTCAGATCTAGACCACGCTCACCATATGCAAGATGTGGATGACTGTGCCACCAGGGCGTGTGCTGTTGTGAATAATACTGAGACTGACATCATCGTGGGCAGATCTAGACCACGCTCACTATATGTAAGATGTGGGTGACTGCGTCCAAAGGGCGTGTGCTGTTGTAAATAATACTGAGACTGACATCATCGTGGGCAGATCTAGACCACGCTCACTATATGTAAGATGTGGGTGACTGCGTCCAAAGGGCGTGTGCTGTTGTAAATAATACTGAGACTGACATCATCGTGGGCAGATCTAGAACCCGCTCACCATATGCAAGATGTGGGCGGCCTGCTGCAAACAGTGCTCAGAGTGACATTATTATGGTCAGATCTAGACCACGCTCACTATATGTAAGATGTGGATGACTGCGTCCACAGGGCGTGTGCTGTTGAAAATAATACTGAGACTGACATCATCGTGGGCAGATCTAGAACCCGCTCACTATATGCAAGATGTGGATGACTGCGTCACCAGGGTGTGTGCTGTTGTAAATAATACTGAGACAGACATCATCGTGGGCAGATCTAGAACCGGCTCACCATATGCAAGATGTGGATGACTGCCGCAAACAGTGCTCAGAGTGACATCATTGTGGTCAGATCTAGACCACGCTCACCATATGCAAGATGTGGATGACTGCGTCCACAGGGCGTGTGCTATTGTAAATAATAGTGAGACTGACATCATCGTGGGCAGATCTAGAACCGGCTCACCATATGCAAGATGTGGGCAGCCTGCCGCAAACAGTGCTCAGAGTGACATTAATGTGGTCAGATCTAGACCACGGTTACCATATGTAAGATGTGGATGACTGCGTCAACCGGGCGTGTGCTGTTGTAAATAATACAGAGACTGACATCATCGTGGGCAGATCTAGAACCCGCTCACTATATGCAAGATGTGGATGACTGCGTCAACCGGGCGTGTGCTGTTGTAAATAATACTGAGACTGACATCATCGTGGGCAGATCTAGAACCGGCTCACCATATGCAAGATGTGGATGACTGAGTCACCAGGGCGTGTGCTGTTGTAAATAATACTGAGACTGACATCATCGTGGGCAGATCTAGACCACGCTCACCATATGCAAGATGTGGATGACTGCGTCCACAGGGCGTGTGCTATTGTAAATAATAGTGAGACTGACATCATTGTGGGCAGATCTAGAACCGGCTCACCATATGCAAGATGTGGGCAGCCTGCCGCAAACAGTGCTCAGAGTGACATTAATATGGTCAGATCTAGACCACGGTCACCATATGTAAGATGTGGATGACTGCGTCAACCGGGCGTGTGCTGTTGTAAATAATACTGAGACTGACATCATCGTGGGCAGATCTAGAACCGGCTCACCATATGCAAGATGTGGATGACTGCGTCACCAGGGCGTGTGCTGTTGTAAATAATACTGAGACTGACATCATCGTGGGCAGATCTAGAACCGGCTCACCATATGCAAGATGTGGGCAGCCTGCCTCAAACACTGCTCAGAGTGACATCATTGTGGTCAGAGCTAGACCGCGCTCACTATATGTAAGATGTGGGTGACTGCGTCCAAAGGGCGTGTGCTGTTGTAAATAATACTGAGACTGACATCATTGTGGGCAGATCTAGAACCCGCTCACCATCTGCAAGATGTGGGCGGCCTGCCGCAAACAGTGCTCAGAGTGACATTATTATGGTCAGATCTAGACCACGCTCACTATATGTAAGATGTGGATGACTGCGTCACCAGGGCGTGTGCTGTTGTAAATAATACTGAGACTGACATCATCGTGGGCAGATCTAGAACCGGCTCACCATATGCAAGATGTGGATGACTGCGTCACCAGGGCGTGTGCTGTTGTAAATAATACTAAGAGTGACATCATCGTGGGCAGATCTAGAACCGGCTCACCATATGCAAGATGTGGGCAGCCTGCCGTAAACAGTGCTCAGAGTGACATCATTGTGGTCAGATCTAGACCACGGTCACCATATGCAAGATGTGGATGACTGCGTCACCAGGGCGTGTGCTGTTGAAAATAATACTGAGACTGACATCCTCGTGGGCAGATCTAGAACCCGCTCACCATATGTGTGAGAAGTTGGCCTGGTATATGCTGTTCACTAATTAAAGTGGACACCTTGCACCAGAACAATTCGACTCTTATGGTAGATAGGTTTAAGACAACCTTTATAGAAAGCTATCCTAGTGGTAGCTGTGGAGAGCAGCCTTCAGGCTAAGTCTTGAAGGAATGTAAAGCAGCTTTTTTACCACACAATCTCTTGAATCACCAAATGAAAAGACACCACACAGGTATATATATCAAATATATATGTATTTATTAATAAACACTCTCTACTAATCTCTTTATGAGATTAGAAGTCAGGAACATATGTACAAGTCAAATGTTATCAAAATAAGTTTAGCACAATCGAATATCACAATCTTAGTTTGCTAGACCTAGGTCTAGGGCATCTAGAATCGAGGGACCCCCAAGAACCACCCCAGGTAGTTGTAGGAGACCCACAGGGGACGGACGCGGTGACCTGGCACCGGTGCGAGTCCTGTGCGAGTCTATGCGCTCAGACGCGATTGGGATTGCAATGTTAAAGGTCCCTTGCGTGTTCGAGGCGAACACACCGATCGGTCCTTGTACGAGTCGAAGGACGCGGTTATAGATAGAGTTGCAAGGGAGATGGACGCGCTGTGTCTAACACAGACGCGAACCTTGTGCGAGTCAATGCAATGGAGATCTCAGTGCTACAGGCCCTTTGTGTGTTCGAGGCGAACACCGATCGGACTCAGTACGAGTCGAAGGATACAGTTCTAGATAGTGTTGCAAAGGAGATGGACGCGGTGTGTCTAACACAGACGCGACCCCTGTACGAGTCAGCGCAATTGTCGCACTTAGAAAGTTAGAGTTTTAGGACACTTCGAGGGAAGCTACAAGCAAGTCACTTACAGGGTAAGTAGTTCTAGGGCCCACACCCACAGGAGCACCGTAGTGCTGAAGTTACCTCACCCAGGGGAGCCGGGTGCATAGGTGTTCTTTGGTGTCGGGTCGCGGCGTCGTTTTCAATGGGAGCCAGTGAAGACTTGCTGCTTGCGGCGACAGGAGAAGTGTCCGGAGGAATCCAAGCCTGGATTCGGAAGATGGAAGACCTGAAAGCAGAGGGGACAGTGTTCAAAGTCACTTGGCAGTGACTCGGGGCACGGAAGATGGATGCCCACCGTCGTCGCAAGATTCAGGTCGTTCGCAGTTGCCTTGACTCTTCAGCCACGAGGTCCAGGAGGCGTCGACGACAACCAGGAGCTGGATTCGGCGTGTTCCACGATGTCTGCAGCTTACTGCTGTGTCAGCGACTCGATCGGAGCCAACAAGCCTTGGTAACAGCAAGTCTCAGGAAAAGGGTGAAGAGACAATGGCGCAGACCAACAAGGTCTGTGGGACTCACCCAGCGAGGGTAAGTCAGGGCAGGCCTGGAGCAACCAGGGGAGCCCTTTGGTTTCTTTAGAAAGTCTTCTGGGGACCCACAAGCTGGCTGGCAAGGGATCGCAAAGACGCCTCGGGAGGATCCGCTCACAGGGGCCCACGGTCACTCGGGACGTGGTAGGCCTCTGATCTTAGGAGGGGTTCCTGCTGGAGGCTGGGACCACACGTGGTCCAAAGCACAAGTTCGTGGAACGTTGTGAAGGGGTTGCACTCGACAATAGTGCACGGTACCTAGGGGTCGCGGTTCCTCGTTACTCTTGGGGTCCACTGGCCTCAGCTTTGCTGGGGACTCACGATGGCCTTTGTGAAGTCAGGAAATCCACTTCTTGGGCTGCAGGGACTTCGGACTCCGGCGGGAGCGGCGTAGTTTGCAACCGTCGTTTGTAGTTTTTGGTGCCTGCCAAGCAGGGGAGTCACTCCTTGACTCCAAGGGAGATTCTTCAGTCTTCCAAAGGTAGTGGAACGTCGAAGGTCCGGGATTCTTCTTCAGAGCGTCGTCCAGGGAAATCTAGGTTGCAATGCACAGGTTCCCCCTCTTATACTAAAAGAAAGGGAGGGACTAGCTCTATGACCCTACCTATGGGAGGGTCAGGGGAGTGGGTGGCTACACCCACTTCCCTTTGTCCAGTTTCGCGCCAGAGCAGGGACAGGTAGCCCCTGAGCCGGTTTGAACTGGCATATGCACAGAGGAGCCTTCTGCTCCCCCAGTGCAGGACTTCAAAGCACTCTAGGAGTGCACCCACCCAGCCCCAATACACTAAACCCTGTCTGGAAGGTGGTCACACCCCTTGGGACAGGATATCTATTGTTGGGCTTCCTCCACTGCGAGTGTTGGTCATCAGCAGGAGGGCAGCCCAGTGTCTGTGACTGGTGGCATCCATTTTGTGATGCCAGGGCTCTGCAGGATTCTACCGCGTTTCCACAGTAGGTACATGTCTATCCCTCTAGAAAGGTGGAATGCTACCCCCGCCGCCAGGACTGGCGGGGGTTGTATTCCAAGATGTTTGACACCAAACACGACATGTTTCGATGCAGCCATTCCAAAGTTAGCATTCTACCACGAGGATATAATGCACTTAAAATGATATGGTTTAACCGCATCCACAAACAGCACCAGAGAATGGACTCTGAGAGCTGCAGAGGGGCCCTGCTCAGGCAGAGGCACCCCCTCACATAGAAGCCAAGCACCCTGCCCTCAGGATTGATAGGGCCTGCCTTAGGGGTGACTGATAGGTTCATATGTGTGTGCAGGAGAGATATAGGGGACCTATATCTCAGTGAGGAGTGCTAGCACCACCTCACCCAGGCTGCAGTAGCAGGCCTGTGGTGTCAGATTTAGTCTGCTTCCCAGGGGTGGCATAATACATGCTTCAGCCCCTGGTAAGCCTGTGAAGTACCTATGCCCTTGGTACCTAAGGTACCATATACTAGGGACTCATAAGGTACCACAGTATCCAATCACTAGTGCACCTAGAGTGCACTCCAAGTCGTTTAGAGAGAACAGAGAGGCTGGGGCCCTGATTAGCAGGGGCCCAGCCAGACTATAGCCAGAAACCAGTGTAAACATCAGAAAAAAAGTGGGGGCAACATAAGAGGCAGATCCTACTCTCCTACAATATGCAAGATGTGGGCGGCCTGCCGCAAACAGTGCTCAGAGTGACATTATTATGGTCATATCTAGACCACGCTCACTATATGCAAGATGTGGATGACTGTCCCCACAGGGCGTGTGCTGTTGTAAATAATACTGAGACTGACATCATCGTGGTCAGATCTAGAACCCGCTCACTATATGTAAGATGTGTATGATTGCGTCACCAGGGCGTGTGCTGTTGTAAATAATACTGAGACTGACATCATCGTGGGCAGATCTAGAACCCACTCACCATATGCAAGATGTGGGCGGCCTGCCGCAAACAGTGCTCAGAGTGACATTATTATGGTCAGATCTAGACCACGCTCACTATATGCAAGATGTGGATAACTGCGTCACCAGGGCGTCTGCTGTTGTAATTAATACTGAGACTGACATCATCGTGGGCAGATCTAGAACCCGCTCACTATATGTAAGATGTGTATGACTGCGTCACCAGGGCGTGTGCTGTTGTAAATAATACTGAGACTGACATCAGCGTGGTCAGATCTAGAACCCGCTCACCATATGCAAGATGTGGATGACTGCGTCACCAGGGCGTGTGCTGTTGTAAATAATACTGAGACTGACATCATCGTGGTCAGATCTAGAACCCGCTCACCATATGCAAGATGTGGATGACTGCGTCACCAGGGCGTGTGCTGTTGTAAATAATACTGAGACTGACATCATCGTGGGCAGATCTAGAACCCGCTCACCATATGCAAGATGTGGGCAGCCTGCCGCAAACAGTGCTCAGAGTGACATTATTATGGTCAGATCTGGACCATGCTCACTATATGTAAGATGTGTATGACTGCGTCCACAGGGCGTGTGTTGTTGTAAATAATAGTGAGACTAACATCATCGTGGGCAGATCTAGAACCCGCTCACCATATGCAAGATGTGGGCGGCCTGCCGCAAACAGTGCTCAAAGTGACATTATTATGGTCAGATCTAGACCATGCTCACTATATGTAAGATGTGTATGACTGTGTCCACAGGGCGTGTGTTGTTGTAAATAATACTGAGACTGACATCATCGTGGGCAGATCTAGAACCCGCTCACCATATGCAAGATGTGGGCAGCCTGCTGCAAACAGTGCTCAAAGTGACATTATTATGGTCAGATCTAGACCACGCTCACCATATGCAAGATGTGGATGACTGCATCACCAGGGCGTGTGCTGTTGTAAATAATACTGAGACTGACATCATCATGGGCAGATCTAGAACCCGCTCACCATAGGCAAGATGTGGACGGCCTGCCGCAAACAGTGCTCAGAGTGACATTATTATGGTCAGATCTAGACCACGCTCACTATATGCAAGATGTGGGCGGCCTGCCGCAAACAGTGCTCAGAGTGACATTATTATGGTCAGATCTAGACCACGCTCACTATATGTAAGATGTGGATGACTGCGTCACCAGGGCGTGTGCTGTTGTAAATAATACTGAGACTGACATCATCGTGGGCAGATCTAGAACCCGCTCACCATATGCAAGATGTGGATGACTGCGTCACCAGGGCGTGTGCTGTTGTAAATAATACTGAGACTGACATCATCGTGGGCAGATCTAGAACCGGCTCACCATATGCAAGATGTGGGCAGCCTGCCGCAAACAGTGCTCAGAGTGACATCATTGTGGTCAGATCTAGACTACGATCACTATATGTAAGATGTGTATGACTGCGTCACCAGGGCGTGTGCTGTTGTAAATAATACTGAGACTGACATCCTCGTGGGCAGGTCGGGATCAGGCTCACTTCATTCGCAGGGTCATAAATGATGAGTGAGCGCCGGCTAAGGGACACTATATTTCACTGCAAAAGTACCTTAAACACCATCCCTGGAAGTGTTCCCATACTCGGAGTTCACATCGAGTGGCGGCATCACTATGCGTTTTAGATTTCACAAGAAAAGCACTAACCCACTTCTTTGGATCACACTTGTGCTGTGTCTGAGTGTGTGTTTAGGGGCGGCTTGCCCTTACAAATCAAATGTGTTCCTGTGTTCCCACTTTCAACAAGAATAGGAATGCCAATAGGTCTGGCTTTAAAAGAATATTGTACATTACTAGGAAATAGCATAGTAATTAATATGGATTTGAGTGGAAGCAAAAATCTATAGAATAATATTGGTGTAGCTTAATAGGTCAGGTGATAGTTGCAATGTCAAGCCAGACCTAGAAATCCATGAAGGTCAATGACTGACATCCTCCCATCTGTGTTGCTGCCAGAGAAAAACAATATAAATTGTCTAGTTATCTAAAACACTCTAGTACAGTGCGGCTGGCCCTTTTTAAAGTAGTGGGGCTGTCAGATGGGCACTCCAGAACGCCCTTGGGTGCTACCCCGTAGCTCTCAATCGTGGTCCGTTATGAACAGTGATTATAACGTGCCACAATTAAGGGCTCTGGAGTTGAGGCTGAAGGCAGTGTGCATTTCTCACACTGCCTAGCAGTGTGTAAAAACAAATTAAACAGTATACGAAATGAAAAGAAAGAAAAATTTGCTTACCTACTCCAGTCCTCTCCGGTCGCAGTTCTGCAGCAAGGGGTCTCTGAACCAAATCCCCTACTAATCCAGACGCTTCTCTCATGCATGCTGCTAACCAGCATGAGAGAAGCTCCAGGATTGGTTGGAGCGGGCTAGCTCAGAGCTCCTACAGGCACTGGAGGCCGGTGCCTGCTCTCCACCCAGCTGTCTAAGACAGCTCGGTGGAGAGGTTTAAAGTGCGCATGTCAGGCTGGCTGTCACAAGACACCTGGCCAAAGTGACATGCGTACTTTAAACTTTAGGTGTGGTGTGCACCACTCCTCCTCCCCTGCTGCCAGTCAGCAGTGCTGGCCCCGCCCCAACACTTGGCTCTGGCTGGCCATCTG
Source organism: Calotriton arnoldi (assembly GCA_963921515.1). Taxonomy (NCBI): domain Eukaryota; kingdom Metazoa; phylum Chordata; class Amphibia; order Caudata; family Salamandridae; genus Calotriton; species Calotriton arnoldi. Next base: position 328,381 of record CAWUFW010008096.1, on the reverse strand, counting down.
CACTGAAAAATAAACAGTGAAAAAATCATTTTATTACCATTTTATTTTTCATGTTTGCTGCGCTGGCAGAAGGGGGGCGACGCTCCTGCGCCCCTAGTGCCCACACCACTGCTGCTTTACTAGCATTATAATGTCATGTGTGTGCCCCTGACAGTTGAAACTCAGGAAGATGGATACATAAACACAATAATATCAACTATGTGGAGGGCAAGCACTCTTTTGTGGGAGCTTTCAACGTCTGCCCAATCAAAACAAGTACCCATATGGGCGGAGCCAAAGCCCCTCTCTAGTGATGCTCACGTCATTGTCAGGTGACAGGCGCGCTGTCACATTTACAAAAAGGCCATGAAACTGATTCCGTATGACGACTTATTATCGATTATTAAACCTCATCGCCTCTCCTCAGGGCATTGGTCACTTTGTCTCTAAAGCTCCATTTTAGATTTTCCTTCTTCAAATTCTCTTCTTCACTTTTATCCCAAAACACTCTTTATCTCTCAAATGGCTCGCCCTTGTTTATCTCGATTCTCTCTCCTCATTCGTAACCCTTTCTCATTGCATTTATGCCTTACTGGCTTTTACTTATTAAAATGCATTGTGTGTTTCAAAACAGATGTTTTAAATGCTTCGACTCCACCCCTTGTGAGCCTAGTCTCTGCCACACAATAAACAAAATAAAATTAATCAGCAGCATTTAGAGCAGCGCACAGTGAAACTAAGGAAATTCACTCCTGGCGGGGACAAACTAAGTGTGTGGGGTTTGTGCAAACACATCAGTCAGAAACAACTTTACAAATCTATTGTATGTCACTCAGTCGTGGACAGTGGAATATTTACCTGCTCCAGGGTCATGTAACCAGGGCAGCCGGGGCTGGCGGATCAGCACTGGAAAACGAGCGACATAAGGTCCCATCGTCAGCGTCACTGCAAAGGAAGCAGATTGATGTATGTCAATATGTCCTGCAACGCCTCACTTAGAAGAGATGTCACTCACGTCACTATCTCCTGCAATGCCTCACTTAGAAGAGATGTCACTCACGTCACTATCTCCTGCAATGCCTCACTTAGAAGAGATGTCACTCACGTCACTATCTCCTGCAATGCCTCACTTAGAAGAGATGTCACTCACGTCACTATCTCCTGCAATGCCTCACTTAGAAGAGATGTCACTCACGTCACTATCTCCTGCAATGCCTCACTTAGAAGAGATGTCACTCACGTCACTATCTCCTGCAATGCCTCACTTAGAAGAGATGTCACTCACGTCACTATCTCCTGCAATGCCTCACTTAGAAGAGATGTCACTCACGTCACTATCTCCTGCAATGCCTCACTTAGAAGAGATGTCACTCTCATCACTGTCTCCTGCAACGCCTCACTTAGAACAGATTCCACTCACATCACTATCTCCTGCAACGCCTCACTTAGAACAGATTCCACTCACATCACTATCTCCTGCAACGCCTCACCTAGAACAGATTCCACTCTCATCACTATCTCCTGCAACGCATCACTTAGTACAGATTCCACTCTCATCACTATCTCCTGCAACGCATCACTAAGAACAGATTCCACTCTCATCACTATCTCCTGCAACGCATCACTAAGAACAGATTCCACTCTCATCACTATCTCCTGCAACGCATCACTTAGTACAGATTCCACTCTCATCACTATCTCCTGCAACGCATCACTTAGTACAGATTCCACTCTCATCACTATCGCCTGCAACGCATCACTAAGAACAGATTCCACTCACATCACTATCTCCTGCAACGCCTCACTTAGAACAGATTCCACTCATATCACTATCTCCTGCAACGCCTCACTTAGTACAGATTCCACTCACATCACTATCTCCTGCAACGCCTCACCTAGAACAGATTCCACTCATATCACAATCTCCTATAACACCTCACTTAGGACAGATTCCACTCACATCACTATCTCCTGCAACGCCTCACTTAGTACAGATTCCACTCTCATCACTATCTCCTGCAACGCCTCACTTAGTACAGATTCCACTCACATCACTATCTCCTGCAACGCCTCAAATAGAACAGATTCCTCTCACGTCACTATCTCCTGCAATGCCTCACTTCAACAGATACCACTCACATCACTATCTCCTGCAATGCCTCACTTAGTACAGATTCCACTCACATCACTATCTCCTGCAACGCCTCACCTAGAACAGATTCCACTCTCATCTCGATTTCCTGCAACGCCTCACTTAGAATAGAAAAGTGGAAAGTGGAACCTGACAACAAGTACATCTAATCACTCAACCATCCACCTATCCGTCCCTCTAATCACTCAACCATCCACCTATCCGTCCACTCAACCATCCTTTGAAACTACATTCCAAATGTTCTTCCCTCTAACCATTAATCCTTCTTTCTCCGATGCAGCCTCTCAACTTTTTATCCACTCACCTATATATCCATGCTCCCACCTACCTTCCCATGGATTCATCCTCCTGTTCACTTTCCACTCTACCTTGCTATCTTTTGATCGCTCATCAACCCATTCATCCCTTTATCGTTCTATCTACCCATTCATCCCTTTATCGTTCTATCTACCCATTCATCCCTTTCACCCTTCCATCCATCATTTCACCCAGCCATCTCTTCATCCTTTCACCATCAAATATTTTACATTTTTGTTTATCCTACTGCTCATTTACTCTTTGTTCTTTGCTTTCTTTCTTTAGTTCTCCACTCATCCTTCCTTGCATCCACCATTTATCCTTGCTTCCTTCAGCATTTCTTCTTTTCTAACAGCATGTTTCACATTCCTCTATAGGTGTAGGACTGGTGTGTTATTCCTGAGCCCACAGCCAGCTCATAGAATGTCTACAGGTGTGAGGGCTGGTGTGTCATTCCCGAGCCTACAGCCGGCTCATAGAATGTCTACAGGTGTGAGGGCTGGTGTGTCATTTTCGAACCTACAGCCGGCTCATAGAATGTCTACAGGTGTGAGGGCTGGTGTGTCATTCCCGAGCCTACAGCTGGCTCATAGAATGTCTACAGGTGTAGGGCTAGTGTGTTAATCCCGAGCCTACAGCCGGCTCATAGAATGTCTACAGGTGTGAGGGCTGGTGTGTCATTCCCGAGCCTACAGCTGGCTCATAGAATGTCTATAGGTGTAGGACTGGTGTGTTATTCCCGAGCCTACAGCAGCTCATAGAATGTCTATAGGTGTAGGACTGGTGTATTATTCCCGAGCCTACAGCCGGCTCATAGAATGTCTACAGGTGTGAGGGCTGGTGTGTCATTCCCGAGCCTACAGCCGGCTCATAGAATGTCTACAGGTGTGAGGGTGGTGTGTCATTCCCGAGCCTACAGCCGGCTCATAGTATGTCTACAGGTGTGAGGGCTGGTGTGTCATTCCCGAGCCTACAGCCGGCTCATAGAATGTCTACAGGTGTGAGGGTGGTGTGTCATTCCCGAGCCTACAGCTGGCTCATAGAATGTCTACAGGTGTAGGGCTGGTGTGTTAATCCCGAGCCTACAGCAGCTCATAGAATGTCTATAGGTGTAGGACTGGTGTATTATTCCCGAGCCTACAGCCGGCTCATAGAATGTCTACAGGTGTGAGGGCTGGTGTGTCATTCCCGAGCCTACAGCCGGCTCATAGAATGTCTACAGGTGTGAGGGTGGTGTGTCATTCCCGAGCCTACAGCCGGCTCATAGTATGTCTACAGGTGTGAGGGCTGGTGTCATTCCCGAGCCTACAGCCGGCTCATAGAATGTCTACAGGTGTGAGGGTGGTGTGTCATTCCCGAGAATACAGCCGGCTCATAGAATGTCTACAGGTGTGAGGGCTGGCGTGTTTTTTCGGAGCCTAGCTGGGCCTTCTATGACTGTAGCGCTAATCGTGTGCGCTGAATGCTGTGACCTTGCTCCAGTAGCTAAGGCAGGGCCGGCGCTAGGCATGGGCAGCGTGGGCAGCTGCCCAGGGCCCAGCGCCCAGCGCCTGCTCGCAGCCATGGGGCCTCGCAGCTTTACAGACTCCAGAGTTTCTAGGCCCAGGGGGACCCCTAAGAGTTCATATTTTTCTTTTATTTATCAATCTCCCCTGCTGGCCCCTCTCTGTGGGCCTAATGGCTGCATCTGCATGTTGATGACAGCAATCAGACAGGTAATTGAAGTGCCCTTGCCTGTGAAGTGGCCCTGCCCCTGTAGGAATGAAAAGCAGAATATCCTGCAGGGGCAGCAAAGGATAGAGTGGCGATGGCGGCGCGTCACAATGGAAGCTGCTCACCGAGGACAAGTGGAAAGGGAGCAGCGAGGTGAATAAAAGAGGCAAGACAAACGGAATAAAGTAGGGAGCAGATAGGTGTGAGTACGGCAGCCAGACAAGAGGTGCACGCAGAGGAGCAGAATCCGCACGTACAAGTGGACGTAGCAGGGTTTAAAGTTCGCTAGTTGGGTCACTCGAGTCTTGGACCCGGTAGTAAATTAAAATGGACATTGAAAAGGGGCCCTATATTCATGTCCTTAACTTTGCTTGCAAAAACATTGATCCAGTGTCTGCACCATGAATGAAAGTTCTGAAAAGCAGGTGATGAGACGGGCCCGCTCTCCATTTTTGCCTTCACCCTCAGAGTGAATAAACAAAACTTAACTCTGCAGCAGTGCCACCCTTCACTACCTTTAATGCAACTTCAACGAGACTCGATATAGTTCTGTCAGTCTCATCATTTCAGAACCGAAGCATTTTCAATATTATATACAAGGAAGCCGTAGATGTTGCTTATTCATCTTATGCAAATAATAACCACTGACAAAGCCAATAGTCCTGGCTTGTTGTAGGTGTAATGTTACTTGTTGTATTATTTATCTGGAGGCAATGAATGATGCAGCAAAATACCAGTCGGGCGGCACACTATGCTATGCACAGATTTATATAGCTTACATGTTTTTAAGCCACGCCCCTTAATTACACCAGCCATGCCCCTTTGAGAGACCCCCCCCCCCAGTTTTTTCATCCCACTTAAAGCCCTGCTGTCAGGTCAGTATGTAGGCCGTTTTTTTGGCTAGTTGTTAACCTGCTTTATTGTCAGGTGAGCCGGTTTTTACTGTTGATTTTTATGATATTAAATCAAAAATTGCCTGCAGCAAACTCAAATCAGTGCAGTCTTCCATACCTTAAAAAAAACTAATACCGCATGTCTTTACAAGTTGAAAACTGCCCTAGTTTGCAAACATGGGACATTTTTCTAATGGGAGCCCCTTTTATTTTGGTACACGGCCTATTTTCTGTCCCAGTCTGATGTTGCATGTTAGGCAGGGCCACTGGAATTATGCGATTGTGCGGTGGCGGCGATTTCTGCATAATTATGCATTTGCCACATTTGCCACATAATCCATCATCTGCTGCAAAATCTACAGATTTTAACAACAAATTTGCTTTCTATCTCAAATGGTTCAAAAGTTACTAAAAATGCAACAGCACGTCTTGCCGCATGTGGGAAAGCCCTTTGAAAAGCTGGAATAGTCAACTTTCTGTTCCCACTGCTAAATTCGGGGGTTAAATTGGTACTAATGGGTGCAACCAATGCCCAAACAGTGTTACCAACTTTAAAAATGGGAAAAAAATGAAGTAATACTAATTCAAAATGTGCCACATTATGCAGCATAATTTGCCTTTTCTTGTCGCATAATTTACTCACCTTGCCATATAATTTAGCCCTCTCCTGCCGCATAATTCTAGCGGTCCTGATGTTAGGGTAATCCATGGCAGTGAATTTGTTCCTGTTTATATTTCTCGTGCTTTACTTAATCTTGCATTCCCCAAGAGTGCTATTTCCAGCATGTGTGTTTCTGTATTTCATTTCACAGCATATTACTCTTGTATGATGCTCCCTTTGTACTGAGTCGCCTCCAGGTGTTTATAACAGGCTACAGTTGAGCACTTTGGAGTTGAGGCTGCAGGCAGTACAAATTTCACACTGTGCCTGTCTGTGGGTCAAAAATGTGTTCCGATTACATGATCATTCAAAATATGGCCTCTCTGCAGAGCACAAAGAGCAATGGTCCTGCATTCTAGTTGCGATTCTATGCAAATGTGTATGAAGGAGCCGCTTATTGGTCAAAACAACAATGTGAAAGTAAAAAAATGTATTGTTGTTACTCATTTAGCTTAAACAGCTAACAACCATTGACAAAACCAATACTCCTGGCTGTTTTTAGGTGTATGTCAATTGTTGTGTTACATTTCTGGTTTCTTGCTGATATCTTGTACATATTGATACCCAAACATGATTTCCCTCAGTGACAATCAGGTCTCTGCCGAAGAATATGTTTGTATGTGCATGGTAGCAGTTGATTTCTGAATGAAGACAAATTCATTAAAACCTTATAGTGACAAATCAAGGGTTCTAATTTTTAAAGGATCTCATACCATATGGTGTTCTCTTTGGTGGCTGGTGGAAGTAAGTCAATCGGCCACATGGGCAGAGTCAGCAAAAAAATCTTGGATTCATTGTCCAGCATCTTCTCTTGTTTTCAGAATATAATAACCATTTTTCATCCACTTGCCTTTACTACATCCATAAGAAACAGAAAATCATTCCTTTTCTGCCCTCTCACTACCATGAGGCTGTGGAACAGTCAATTATCTTCTCACTAGATTAAGCAAATGCCCTTTTTCTTGGGTTTCCTGCCCTCTTGCATTCAGTACCCTTCAAATCATTCAGAACGGTGCTAGGCTCCTCATCTGAAATGGCTGCATCGTTCTGCCACTTCTACTCACCTTTATGCTGTCTGCTGGGATTTTGGTTCCAAACCGTCTATCTGCAAGGCACTATCCATTTGCCATTGTGCACGGCATTAAAAAGGATCTATCTTTCTACAGCACTTCTTACGTTCAGTCCGGAACCCCATACTCTGTGCCAACCAAACTCATGTGCCATCCTAAAATTTAGATGGCCCTGATTGGAGGCAGATCCTTCTCCTTTCTAGTTCTGCAGGACTGGAACTATCACCCTCTTGAGCTGTGGTGTACCTCCAGTCTTTTGGAAATACACTCAAAACTGTCTTTTCTCTAATTAGTGAAGTTTGCACCTCTCTTTTAGACATCTCATAGTGCCAGAATCAGAATGAGAGGTTAGCATATCATTTTCATTCATCTCATTCAATAGAACGATAACCAAGTTTAATTCATTTAAACTTCATTTAATCTACTTAATAGCAATTTAATATCTATGTACGTATTTTATTAGGATTATTAATGCTATTTTAACCATGTTACTGATATCCAAACTAGGTAAGTAGTTTCTTGCAAAGCAGCTTCATCAATGCCATATAAATAATGGCCAATTGATATTACTTCCTATGATGTCACTTCCTGTGAGGTTAAATCTAATGCAAATTATAGGGGCCTCGCATGTTCCTATTCTGCCCGGGGCCCCACATATCCTAGGACCGGCCCTGAGCTAAGGTGCAGGTTCTGTTCTTCCTTCCTCCTGCTGTCAGTTGTTGTTTGCGAGGAGTGTGGTCATCTAGGAAAGAGCCAGCTCACCCAGTCTTCTGAAGTCCAGAGTTCCCAGTAGCAGGGAAGGTGTTCCCTAGGGTGTCTGCTTGTACAGAGAAGGGCGCACCGCCAACGCTGTTGGGTTGTACGCTGGGACTGTGGGACAAGGCGTCAGTCTGCAGCATATGTTCCGAGGTTGGATGCATTTGGTGATTTTCTCCCTGATGAACACCAGGCGGTTAGTGTTTGTTGCCTTGGGGGTGACACAAAGCGGCTTGAAAGGGGATCTTCTGGCTACCAGGACCAACACTCAGCTTTCCCGGGAGGGGAGAGATAGGTGAGTGCCTTTACATGCAGCGAGTTCTGGATTCTCTGTGACCTTCTCATGTTAGAGGGGGCTGAGGCATGGACCGCTCATGTGGTCTGGTGTCAACAAGGATGAGGGCTGGTATTGCTTGAACCTTCTGAGGGAATCCGAGGTGTGGGAAGATGCGTTGTGGTGTTGTCTTGGTAAGATGGCTGACCTGGACAGCTTATCCACTGGGCATTCATCGACACTTTGGAGTCCATGGGAGTTCCAAGTGTTTGGTGGTGGTGGTGGTAGTTCGTTGGCCAGGCACAGAAGAGGACCATACGTGTCACTAGCTTTACAGTCGCCACAGGTAAGTGTCTCAGTTGTGGGGGTATTTCATTTGAGGTGGCTCCAAGTCACCCACTTCTGAGATCTGGGTAAAAGCTGCTCTTTCTATAGGTTTGCATTTGATATTGGTCTACAATTGTTGGGGTCTCAAGGGTCCAGGTTGGTTTTCTTCATTAGTGGGCACGCGTGCGCGCCTTTTTTGCGTCTTCTGGAAAAACTCCTGTTGATAGGGAGCTGTTGATCAGTTTTCTGACCCGGGTGGCTGTGGGTGTGGATGGGAGGGTGTTCTTGAAGATGTGTGGGGGGCAGGGTCGGAGGGCCGGTCAGCTGGTCTTATAGCCTTCACAGGTTCCTGAAGTTCAGTGACTGACAGTTCTTGGACTGATAGCAGAGGGGCTGCTACCATTGTACAGCAGCTGGGTGCTGCCCATGGGTCGGGCGGGTGGTTACCTCGGATGTTAAGCATGACTCCAGCATGTCTGCTCTGGCGTGTTACCAGGCGCCAGGTAATTACAAATAGGACGGGTCTCTTGGATGGTTTTTGGCTTGCGAAATCCTGACAGTGTTTTTAAAAGTTCTATATTGCACTATTTGTCTTTTTGATTAATCACGTCAGTGCAGCGGGAGTTTGTCTTCTGTGTTGTTGGATTTAGGCCAAGTCCAATGAAGCATTATCATAGGGGTGCGTTGGGTTTCCAGGTCTTCCAGGTTCCGCTTGTTCCAAGTTCTGAGGGTAGCTGTGGGTAGGTTGTGCTTAGCTGACGTCAGTTGTGACGTCTGTGCTGGAAGGCAACCAAGTCATTACTGCAGGAATCCTATGAAACAAGATTAATTCTCAGTTGCTGAAGGGGACATCTAAGGCGTGTCCTGCAATGGGGTGAGTTTGGGAAAGAGTTGTTGTTGGTTGAGGGCGCCTAGACCTGTAAGGACCGTTCTCGGATAGGACATCTTTGGTTTGTCAACATATGTTCATATAACCGAGACTCGCTGCGTTGAATACCTGGTAAACAGGTCTGATGCTGTCCATAGAATGATGGTGGAATGTTCCATGTCAGGGGGTTGCCTGTAGAGGGGGAGACGGCTGCAGGAAAAGGCGGGACTATGGTTGAACCTGAGAAGGAGGCCTCGCAGCCTTGTTTGATGTGAGTGGGGTCCTTAAGTATACCTGCTCCGCAGTGTGGGTTGATAGCCTGGTGGGGCAGCGCCATGCAGGCCGTGCCAGGTTTCCCAGACGTGATTCAGTTATGCAGAGTACATGCCTGCCAAGTATCACGCATCAGGTGTGACACTAACGCATTTCAGTGTGGTGTTCCGCATCACCGCACTGAAATGCATTGTCACGCATTTTTAATCATGCCAGTCTGAAACTGGCTACGCGGCGGTGCCAGCGCGCGCCACCGGCGCCTGTAGCATCTGTGCCTTGGCTCTACTGCTTCTCACAGACTTGCGTTGCCAGCAGCGCTCTGGCTCAGTAAGTTAATAGTTAAAGATCTGACTTCACTGCTCAGCTCTGGAGTCAGTGCTACAATGTTACAATCTGCCTCCCCTGCTGCCTGGCTGCATTTAATTTCCTGCGGCGGCGCGGCTTTCAGACGCCACTGTGACTCACACTCTCATCAGACCCGGGGGCGGCCGGGGCCTGTCCTCATCAGTGGTTGCTTTTGGCAGCTGTAGCCCCGTGGGGGGCCCCGGGATTGGATGTGACCTCGTGCCTCCTCAAGTCCTGGAGGAAGAGGAAGTGAGGTAAGGTGGTAGGCAGGTCAGAGAAGCGGCGGGGGATTTAAGAGTCGAGGAGTCCTGGTAGTGGTGCGCTGCTGTCTGCCCAATAAAACCCGCGTGGGACCGGCGGGAGGCGGCCAGCATCGAGTGACTTGACTAGTCACTCACTTGACTTGACTCTTTCATGGCCGCCGCAGCGCTTCATCAGAGGTGCCATCAACATCGTGGTGATGATCGCCGCGGGCGCAAACTAAGAAGTGCGGCCCGCCGGGCGGGGGAGGGCGGGTGTGCACAGTGTCTGTCCGTTTCCTCCTACCGCCCTCGGGAGTGCGGGGCAGGGCACATTTGAAGTTATTGGTATGGCTGACCCTCAGTCTTATAACCGCGAAGTCACCCCGCCTCCCCTCCCCAGCTAAAACAAACGGCAATGCGCCAGCCAGGTCCAACTTGACGTGGTCCGCGCCTTATGTTGTTTTTCCGGGCCCAGCTGAGCTAGTAGCTGCAGGTCATTGGTGTAATGATGCCATGCTGTGCACTGTGAGAGTTGTGCCGTGATGGTGCCAGCCCTTCAAAGTGGCGCCATGCGGATTGTGCCAACCGTTGTGTAGTACACCAGGCTCACAGGAGGTGATCCGTAGGAGGATTTACTGCTGCTGCGGAGGACGACACAGAACGGCGCAAGAGAGAACCTTTTAACTTTGCTGTATCTGTCCTTCCCCGAAGAAATTATTTCAATGTTACAGTAAGTTCTTTTATTTAGGGGGATCTGTGCTGTGGAGGTCTCTCTGGCTGGTACAGATGGCAGCCGGGTGAACAGCACGCAATAATGACGTGCCGGCACTACCGTCCAGTCAGGCAGAATAGAGCACTTCTAAGCGAAGACAGGTGCTGCTTGGCAGGCTCCGGAGACGTCTGCTCAGGCACACTCTTTAACTGCCGCCTCCTGTTGCAAGTTGTGCCCCCTTGGCCCCCTGTGCCAGCCAACCGAAGAGTTCAGGCCCAAGACGAAACCAAGCGGTGAAGCGCTCAGTATGGACCATACACTCCCCAGCACTTGTTTACCTGCAGCAGTCAGGTGAGTCATTCATGCATTTTGGGACTACAGACTCTTTACTATCAAGTTAAGTTGATCTCTGCAGCATTTGCTAGGTCTCAATGCCAGTTAGTGCACACCATTCATTTCAGACTGAGCCTGGCAGTTTATTTCTTCACACACACGACGAATTGTATTTATGTTGTAACCGCGATAAATTGTCAGGCAATTTCCATCGCAGAATAGCTGTCACCAGAGAGGGACATAAGTTTGTCCTTCTTGGCTCAGTAGTGGATAGTTACTTGTATATTATAGTGCTACGAGGACCCAGCCTGCGACTGTAGGCACATGAATATGCACGTTGTTTTAAAATTGTATTACACACAGTATAAGCTAGTCTACCACAACATTTGCAGACAGAGTTCCTTATAAAGCAAGTGTAAACTTTCATTTCAGGGGCTTTGCTCCAGTTGCAAGATATTCTTGTGGATAAGTTCTGATATTTAACTCTTTCCATGCACCTCATTACATGGTTTTTACTCATGAGAAAGTGTCGCTCTAAGTGTCACACATTTGACAGTTAAATGTCATTAACAAGTCCACTAATACCATGGACATGCCACACATAAGCAATCTGAAAACGTGGCAGCTATGGTGCCTGTTCTGCACTCACACGGAATCCGTCTCCGGTTATGTACCTTCTATTTCTAGTGCTTTGCAGCAGTTTTAAAATCGTCTTAGACTTTCTTGTTGCTCAAATGGGTGTAATTTCGGATATATATATATATGTTTGCCTCGTCTTCATTGCTTGATTTTGCTCGCGAAAAAGTGTCACTCATAGTCGTTGAAATGTCACTCATAATTACACTAAAGTTATGAAAATGTCACCAATAGCAATCTGATAACTTGGCAGCTATGAGAGTAGGCGAGACACGTCTTGTTTGTAGGCCAGGCACGTCTTGTTTGTATTCGAGGCACGTCTTGTTTGTAGGGCAAAGATGTTGTTTTTGTTTTTGCTGATCGAGCCAGTATTTAGTAATAAGCAGTTTAATTAAGTGAGCTAGATTTGTATTATAGGTGGAGTGATGTCAAGCTGCGGGGAGTGAGTGTTGTCCTTGGAGGCAATGGGTGGAGTTGTATTTTGGGTGTGTCGGTACCTCCTACAGTATTTCACTCACAGCAGCCTCCACTGTTGCCAGCGCCTCTTGTAATGAGTGCACAATGGATGACGTACATCCCACAGACAGAGCTCACTTATGCCAAAGTGCCCTTTAATGTCCCACAGAGAACCCAACAGAGCATCCTTCCGGTACAAAACATTCGCATCAGGACCTATCACAGCAGGGTCTCACCCACAATGCAAAGCTCACTTAGAACTCCTGCCGATATGGGGGTGAGAAGGCATGCTCCCTCCAGGAGAATAATACCTTCACTCACCATAAAGCAGAAGACTGCACCTGAGCCCCACAAGACATCCACAGAGAGCGCTGGTGATGGAACCAGCTGCAGCCGCCATCTTACACGGGGAAGCAGGCGCTAATGTGCTGGAAAAGGATGTAAAAGAATGTAATGGAGCCCAAGGGCTCGCGGGGAGTTCTTTTACACTCTGGGAAACTTTAGAAATACTTTGGGAAAGACAAAGAATCTGACAGTAAATAGATCCACGTTTGGAGCAGTTTATTGGTGAAAGACTTGAGAATCAAACCCATGAAACCAAAGCTTGGGCTGGGTGAACGGACCAACGAGAGGTCATGAGTGATGGGGGTCTGCTGACAGACTCTGGCATCACTCAACACCTGAGGCTCGCCCCAGCCCCCCCCCCGACCCTCAGCCGTCCCCTGGTGTGGTCACACTGAGCGCCCACAGGTCACTTCACAGAAGCGCTATACTGCGTTTCACTGGTGGCCCCTCTCATCAGCGCCTCCACGGAGAGCATGCCAGGGTGGGGTGAAAACACCTCAAGCTTCAGTACTTCCTCCCTGTCACGTGGTCTGGCTAACTATGGTAGCAAAGCGATACCAAAGGGGATGATGGACGGAGTGCTTGAGCTAATCAAACACTCACCCCCAGTCAACTGATCTGGGTTTAATCCATCATCATCATTCTTTAGCTCACTCCACCACCCCAGTTCAGACATGGCCATATGCAAATCAGTCTGACCCTGTGCCTCATGGGAACAGTCCAGCCCGAAATGCCAAGCCATGTCTTCCCTGGACCGGAAACAAGCATCCTGGGACCGGTTTCTGGCCATTCAGCCGTCATCAGCCAGGCTAGCTAAAATCCAGTGGCAAAGTGAGCAAGGGACCCACGTCTGGGCATACCCTGCCAACTTAGGGCGAACAAAGCGATACCAAAGGGGATGATGGACGGAGCGCTTGAGCTAATCAAACACTCACCCCCAGTCAACTGATCTGGGTTTAATCCATCATCATTCTTTAGCTCACTCCACCACCCCAGTTCAGACATGGCCATATGCAAATCAGTCTGACCCTGTGCCTCATGGGAACAGTCCAGCCCGAACTGCCAAGCTATGTCTTCCCTGGACCGGAAACAAGCATCCTGGGACCGGTTTCTGGCCATTCAGCCGTCATCAGCCAGGCTAGCTTGAATCCAGTGGCAAAGTGAGCAAGGGACCCACGTCTGGGCATACCCTGCCAACTTAGGGCGAACAAAGCGATACCAAAGGGGATGATGGACGGAGCGCTTGAGCTAATCAAACACTCACCCCCAGTCAACTGATCTGGGTTTAATCCATCATCATTCTTTAGCTCACTCCACCACCCCAGTTCAGACATGGCCATATGCAAATCAGTCTGACCCTGTGGCTCATGGGAACAGTCCAGCCCGAACTCCCAAGCCATGTCTTCCCTGGACCGGAAACAAGCATCCTGGGACCGGTTTCTGGCCATTCAGCCGTCATCAGCCAGGCTAGCTTGAATCCAGTGGCAAAGTGAGCAAGGGACCCACGTCTGGGCATACCCTGCCAACTTAGGGCGAACAAAGCGATACCAAAGGGGATGATGGACGGAGCGCTTGAGCTAATCAAACACTCACCCCCAGTCAACTGATCTGGGTTTAATCCATCATCTCTCTTTAGCTCACTCCACCACCCCAGTTCAGACATGGCCATATGCAAATCAGTCTGACCCTGTGCCTCATGGGAACAGTCCAGCCCGAACTGCCAAGCCATGTCTTCCCTGGACCGGAAACAAGCATCCTGGGACCGGTTTCTGGCCATTCAGCCGTCATCAGCCAGGCTAGCTTGAATCCAGTGGCAAAGTGAGCAAGGGACCCACGTCTGGGCATACCCTGCCAACTTAGGGCGAACAAAGCGATACCAAAGGGGATGATGGACGGAGCGCTTGAGCTAATCAAACACTCACCCCCAGTCAACTGATCTGGGTTTAATCCATCATCATTCTTTAGCTCACTCCACCACCCCAGTTCAGACATGGCCATATGCAAATCAGTCTGACCCTGTGCCTCATGGGAACAGTCCAGCCCGAACTGCCAAGCCATGTCTTCCCTGGACCGGAAACAAGCATCCTGGGACCGGTTTCTGGCCATTCAGCCGTCATCAGCCAGGCTAGCTTGAATCCAGTGGCAAAGTGAGCAAGGGACCCACGTCTGGGCATACCCTGCCAACTTAGGGCGAACAAAGCGATACCAAAGGGGATGATGGACGGAGCGCTTGAGCTAATCAAACACTCACCCCCAGTCAACTGATCTGGGTTTAATCCATCATTCTTTAGCTCACTCCACCACCCCAGTTCAGACATGGCCATATGCAAATCAGTCTGACCCTGTGCCTCATGGGAACAGTCCAGCCCGAACTGCCAAGCCATGTCTTCCCTGGACTGGAAACAAGCATCCTGGGACCGGTTTCTGGCCATTCAGCCGTCATCAGTCAGGCTAGCTTGAATCCAGTGGCAAAGTGAGCAAGGGACCCACGTCTGGGCATACCCTGCCAACTTAGGGCGAACAAAGCGATACCAAAGGGGATGATGGACGGAGCGCTTGAGCTAATCAAACACTCACCCCCAGTCAACTGATCTGGGTTTAATCCATCATCATTCTTTAGCTCACTCCACCACCCCAGTTCAGACATGGCCATATGCAAATCAGTCTGACCCTGTGCCTCATGGGAACAGTCCAGCCCGAACTGCCAAGCCATGTCTTCCCTGGACCGGAAACAAGCATCCTGGGACCGGTTTCTGGCCATTCAGCCGTCATCAGCCAGGCTAGCTTGAATCCAGTGGCAAAGTGAGCAAGGGACCCCCGTCTGGGCATACCCTGCCAACTTAGGGCGAACAAAGCGATACCAAAGGGGATGATGGACGGAGCGCTTGAGCTAATCAAACACTCACCCCCAGTCAACTGATCTGGGTTTAATCCATCATCATTCTTTAGCTCACTCCACCACCCCAGTTCAGACATGGCCATATGCAAATCAGTCTGACCCTGTGCCTCATGGGAACAGTCCAGCCCGAACTGCCAAGCCATGTCTTCCCTGGACCGGAAACAAGCATCCTGGGACCGGTTTCTGGCCATTCAGCCGTCATCAGCCAGGCTAGCTTGAATCCAGTGGCAAAGTGAGCAAGGGACCCACGTCTGGGCATACCCTGCCAACTTTGGGCGAACAAAGCGATACCAAAGGGGATGATGGACGGAGCGCTTGAGCTAATCAAACACTCACCCCCAGTCAACTGATCTGGGTTTAATCCATCATCATTCTTTAGCTCACTCCACCACCCCAGTTCAGACATGGCCATATGCAAATCAGTCTGACCCTGTACCTCATGGGAACAGTCCAGCCCGAACTGCCAAGCCATGTCTTCCCTGGACCGGAAACAAGCATCCTGGGACCGGTTTCTGGCCATTCAGCCGTCATCACCCAGGCTAGCTTGAATCCAGTGGCAAAGTGAGCAAGGGACCCACGTCTGGGCATACCCTGCCAACTTAGGGCGAACAAAGCGATACCAAAGGGGATGATGGACGGAGCGCTTGAGCTAATCAAACACTCACCCCCAGTCAACTGATCTGGGTTTAATCCATCATCATTCTTTAGCTCACTCCACCACCCCAGTTCAGACATGGCCATATGCAAATCAGTCTGACCCTGTGCCTCATGGGAACAGTCCAGCCCGAACTGCCAAGCCATGTCTTCCCTGGACCGGAAACAAGCATCCTGGGACCGGTTTCTGGCCATTCAGCCATCATCAGCCAGGCTAGCTTGAATCCAGTGGCAAAGTGAGCAAGGGACCCACGTCTGGGCATACCCTGCCAACTTAGGGCGAACAAAGCGATACCAAAGGGGATGATGGACGGAGCGCTTGAGCTAATCAAACACTCACCCCCAGTCAACTGATCTGGGTTTAATCCATCATCATTCTTTAGCTCACTCCACCACCCCAGTTCAGACATGGCCATATGCAAATCAGTCTGACCCTGTGCCTCATGGGAACAGTCCAGCCCAAACTGCCAAGCCATGTCTTCCCTGGACTGGAAACAAGCATCCTGGGACCGGTTTCTGGCCAGTCAGCCGTCATCAGCCAGGCTAGCTTGAATCCAGAGGCAAAGTGAGCAAGGGACCCACGTCTGGGCATACCCTGCCAACTTAGGGCGAACAAAGCGGATGATGGACGGAGCGCTTGAGCTAATCAAACACTCACCCCCAGTCAACTGATCTGGGTTTAATCCATCATCATTCTTTAGCTCACTCCACCACCCCAGTTCAGACATGGCCATATGCAAATCAGTCTGACCCTGTGCCTCATGGGAACAGTCCAGCCCGAACTGCCAAGCCATGTCTTCCCTGGACCGGAAACAAGCATCCTGGGACCGGTTTCTGGCCATTCAGCCGTCATACTATGGTAGCAAACACAGCACATGCGTGCACTCAATGGCCCTTGCCCATGCCTGCGACACCCAGTGGGCAGGGCTGGAAGCTGCAGTCCTGCACCAGCCACCCAAGGTGGAGCAGGGAGAGATGGAGAGAAAACACACAAAGAAAGAGTCAGTAAACACCAACAGCATTGGACATGACCCCTGGTCAGGAATAAACTCAGGGCTAGAGCACAGATCCCAGTCCACGCTGTTAGAAACTAGGGACCGGATTGCGGCGCGCACACATGCGGGGAGGGGTGAAACGTGTAATGGATAGACGTGTGCTTGGTACCGGCTCACAATGCTCCCCAGCACCTCTATATGCAGAGCTCACACCTCCACTGAGAAGAGGGGAGAGCCAGGCCTAAGCATGGACACATAGTGCCTCCAACGTCTTCAGAAAATCGACGCAATCTCTAAGCATAAGGTCTTGCCACGACTACAGAGTGCAACCAGGGCTCGCCAGACATTAAAGGAAAGTGCACAAGGTACACTAACTGGTCCAGCAGTGCTCTGTCACAGAGGGCCAGAAATAAACATTAAACATTCTATCTGGGAGAAGAAACCCCACACAAATCTCGTAAAGCCACCTCTGCCTGGGACATTGAGATGCCCACAGCATCCGAGATGATAGCGCTTCATACCATCATCTACTAGCGATGTATCCTGTGGGTATCTGTAGTGAGCCGCGGAGCACTGGCTGCAAGCACGACTCAAACCTCTGGAGGAGCAGAACTGGTGGCCATGAGTCCAACTAGGATTCCGAACTCAAGCGAGTGTCAGGCAAGACGATCCCACACAGGACTGGACTCTCCCACAAACCACTGCTGAGCAAGGATCAACGGTGAGTCTTGCATCAGGATCAAAGCGCTGACGAGAACACCCAAGTACAAGGACAGGACCACATGAGATGGTCCAAGCAACAAGCAAAGTCCCTTGGACCATGTGGCCAGTGGAAGGAGATGTGCTTTTATGGAATGAGTGAGAATCAGAACCTTAAAACTGAAGAAAAGCTCGACTGAGTGGAAGTTGAGGCGTGAAAGCACTAGATTGATGTACACATGCTGTAGTGTTGCGGTTTCCACTTTACTTCCAGCGGAGAGCGACCTTCTCTCGGCTGCACATGGAAGGGACGCTGAGGCAGGACACGGGCAGGACACAACAGAGAAAGTCATGCTAGGGAGTGGAGGCAACACACCAAGCATTACATGGTGATATCCCTGTATCACACCTTTCACAGGTGTCTGTAGAGAATATGAATGAATATTGAGAGAGAACAGCCCTGACCCACTCTGTCTTCAGTTATTGCCTCAGCCTGGCATCATTACACTGGTGAAAAGGTGGGGCTCGGCCCCACTTATGCTGCTCCTGCAGGTGCCACAGTCTAGCTGTTTGCTTCCTTGCTGTTTGTGGCTCTGCATCATGTGGTCTTCAGCATCAACAGCGGGCAGCCACGCTCCAATTCCTGCGCATGCAAACTGCTACTGGTGCCCTGGCTCTGCGTGCCAGCCTGTCATGCCGCCGGCTTGCTATAAACAGCGTTGGCCCTAGATGGTGCAATTGGACTAAAGACTTTAGGCCCGATTTAGATCTCGGCAGATGGGTTACTCCGTCGCAACAGTGACGGATATCCTATCCGCCGAAATATAAATACCATAGGATATAATGGGATTTATTTTTCGGCGGACGGGATATCCGTCACGGTTCTGATGGAGTAACCCGTACGCCGAGGTCTATATCAGACATTTGTGGAGGTGCTTTGGACATCAAGAATGAAATGCGGCTGGTCTGTCTCCTCATCAGGGGCGCAACTAGACTCAAACTTCGGGGGGGAGGGACTAACACATGGATTAGTGGAGACAGAGACATCATAAGAGCCGAATCAAAATTACTTGAGGGGCGCTCCCTTCGCTTTTACGATGTAATGGTTGAAACACCAAGTCATTCTTTGAGAGTAAATGTGGCAAATAGTGCATTTTAAAGCACACAGGGTCAGTAACAATATTTCTTGGCATTACATGATTTTGAGGATCTCAAGGAATGTTAGCACAGTGCATGACAAATGTTCTATTTTAATACACATTAGGCCAGTAAACCTGGTGCAATGTGAAACCCCAGATTCTATTTTACATCACAATCTCCGGCAAATTGCACACTCCAAACTCTCTGGGCCAGTTGGGTCAACCTAACTATTCTTGAAAAAATATTTAACAAGATATTTTACCATCCTTTTGCCAAAGGAAGGTTTTGAAAATTGGAAGCAAATAATCCAGTTTAAGCACATTTATTTAATTACAGCTCTGTTCATGCTTCATTTACCTGCACACAATACTTTTATGTTATTTTCTGAATATATATATATATATATATATATATATATATATATATATATTCACTGAAAAAACCATAGGTTTTAGGGACAGTTATAGTTAGTTGGACATTGCACTCGTACAAAACCCGTGAAATTCCCCTGTTATAGTTAGTTCAGCTAACTATAACTCGCGCCCCGCAATGCACTGCTGATGACGTCACATATTACATCACTCATGACATGGTCAGTGACATCACTGATGACATCACTGATGACATCTCAAATGACATCACTGATGTCATCATCCAGTGACTGTGTTTCTGTAAAGTTTAAATATGTTTAATATATATAGGGAAAAGGCGTATTGAAGAATGAGTGGGTGTATAAGTGTCTGAATGGATGATTTAGTATGTGAGTGACTGACTCTACAAGTGAGTGATTAAACGTATCTTACTGAATGCATGGGTTAGTGACTAAACTGTGTGAATGTCTGTATCCGTCTGTTGTTGGTGTGTAAGTGGATGCATGGATTTGCGAATAGCTACATGAGTGTCTATATGGGTTATTGATTGGTTCTCTGAGTATCTGTATGGCTGCCTGAGTGTTTGTGTGGGTGGGGTGTGTGTGACTCTATACATAGATGTGTGAGTGGGTGATTCACTGGGTGCATGATTTCAAGAGTGCATCTGTGATGGACTGCTTGGGTGGGTGAGTGTGTGTATGGGTGTGTTAGTGAGTGAATGTATATCTCAGTGGTACATGTGCGAGTAACTACATATGTAAAAGGCAGTATATATGTGTGTTAGAGTATTTAAATGGCTATAAGTGAGAGTGTGTTATTGTGAGAGTGGCTGTATGGATGCGTGTGTGCTTGTATCAGTTATTGTATAAGAGCGTAAGAATGTGCTAGTATTTGTATGAGTAAGTGAGCTGGTGTGTGTATAACTGTATAGGTGAGTAAATGGGTGTGTGATTAATTTTTTGCATGACTGACTAGGTGTGTGAGTACCTCTATGGATGAGTGGCGGTGTGTGAGTGTTTATATAGGTGTATGAGTGCATATGATAGTCCTGTACTGAGTGACTGTAAGTATGAGTGACTGTACAGGTGAGTGAGTGGATGTGTGTGTAGACCTAAGAATCAGTGAGTGGGTATGTAGTTTTTGGTGTTGGAGTGTCTATGGTTTTGAGAATGGCAGTCTGTAATTTAGAGTGGGTGTATCAAAAGTTATATTAGGGTGTGAGAAGATGCATGAAAATATCACATGGATGATGTCATCAGTGATGTCATTTGAGATGTCATCAGTGATGTCATCAGTGATGTCACTGACCATGTCATGAGTGATGTAATATGTGACGTCATCAGCAGTGCATTGCGGGGGCGCGAGTTATAGTTAGCTGAACTAACTATAACAGGGGAATTTCACGGGTTTTGTACGAGTGCAATGTCCAACTAACTATAACTGTCCCTAAAACCTATGGTTTTTTCAGTGAATTTCAAAGGTTTTGTAAATGACAATTTTTAAATGTATTAATTGTTATATATTTTTTTTTATACTGATTTACTACATTTTTTAAAACTTTATTTTTAGATATTTTATTTTTAAAATTACATTGTAATTACATTATACATTACATTACAAAATATACTTTCTCAGAATGAATTACTTCTTGGGACCAATATAAATGATAGTACCTCATTGAAATGCATTGTAGTGAATAGAAGATTTTGAGGGTCACCAAAAGGAGAACTATAAAGGGTGATAACAGGCTTTAGTTACATTAGAATTTATTTGTTGATGGTACCATACTAATTTTAGGAATTGTGGTGTATTCTAAGGTGATTTTACCATGTGAAAAACCTTCTGCTGGGATATCATGAATCATGTTTGAGAGAACACTATTTTCTCATGCTTGTCCCATGGAGGTTTGGAAGGTGCTCCAGAAGCTAAAATGAGAGCATATTTTCTGTAAATTCACATTATCTTTCTCACTCATGTGAGAATGAAGTCTGACATTCTCAGTAAAACATGTACATCCAACAAGGGCAGAGACTGTCAGTTGATTCCTTTGTGTTCTACTGCAGCTTCCCAGAGTGTTCTAAAGAACAACTAGAGTGCTAACAGCCTTACTTATGACAAAAGTATGGCACACCTGAAGCCATCTTGATTGGAATAAACTGGTAACACTTAAACAATTTAATTTAAAAAGGAACAAAATGATGGGGTTCATTTTGTCATAGAAATTATGGTTAGTGCTGTAGAAAGAAAAATTAGGACATGTTTCAAGTGTGATCTCAAATATCTTCCTGTTATATTTCAACAGGAGCAGCCTGCCAGTTGATGCCTTTGTGTTCTACTGCAGCTTCCCAGAGTGTTCTAAAGAACAACTAGAGCGCTAACAGCCTTACTTATGACAAAAGTATGGCACACCTGAAGCCATCTTGATTGGAATAAACCGGTAACACTTAAAACATTTAATTTAAAAAGGAACAAAATGAGGGGGTTCATTTTGTCATAGAAATTATGGTTAGTGCTGTAGAAAGAAAAATTAGGACATATTTCAAGTGTGATCTCAAATATCTTCCTGTTATATTTCAACAGGAGCAGCCTGCCAGTTGATGCCTTTGTGTTCTACTGCATCACTTGCTGCATCACTGATGACATCTCAAATGACATCACTGATGACATCATCTAGTGACTGTGTTTCTGTAAAGTTTAAATATTTTTAATATATATAGGGAAAGGCGTATTGAAGAATGAGTGGGTGTATAAGTGTCTGTATGGATGATTTAGTAGGTGCGTGACTAACTGTATAAGTGAGTGATTAAACGTATCTTACTGAATGCATGGGTTAGTGACTGAACTGGGTGAATGTCTGTATCCGTCTGTCTGTTGCTGTGTAAGTGGCTGCATGGGTTTGTGAATAGCTACATGAGTGTCTATATGAGTTATTGATTGGTTGTCTGAGTATCTGTATGGGTGCCTGAGTGTTTGTGTGGGTGGGGTGTGTGCGACTCTGTACATAGATGTGTGAGTGGGTGATTCACTGGGTGCATGATTTGAAGAGTGCGTCTGTGATGGACTGCTTGGGTGGGTGAGTGTGTGTATGGGTGTGTTAGTGAGTGAATGTATATCTCAGTGGTACATGTGCGAGTAACTACATATGTAAAAGGCAGTATATATGTGTGTTAGAGTATTTAAAAGGCTATAAGTGAGAGTGTGTGATTGTGAGAGTGGCTGTATGGATGCGTGTGTGCTTGTATCAGTTATTGTATAAGAGCGTAAGAATGTGCTAGTATTTGTATGACTAAGTGAGCTGGTGTGTGTATAACTCTATAGGTGAGTAAATGGGTGTGTGATTAATTTTTGCATGACTGATAGGTGTGTGAGTACCTCTATGGATGAGTGGCGGTGTGTGAGTGTTTATATAGGTGTATGAGTGCATATGATAGTCCTGTACTGAGTGACTGTAAGTATGAGTGACTGGACGGGTGAGTGAGTAGATGTGTGTGTGTGTAGACCTAAGAATCAGTGAGTGGGTATATAGTTATTGGTATTGGAGTGTGTATGGTTTTGCGAATGGCAGTCTGTAAATAAGAGTGGGTGTATCAAAAGTTATATTAGGGTGTGAGAAGATGCATGAAATTATCACATGGATGATGTCATCAGTGATGTCATTTGAGATGTCATCAGTGATGTCATCAGTGATGTCACTGACCATGTCATGAGTGATGTAATATGTGACGTCATCAGCAGTGAATTGCGGGCGCGAGTTATAGTTAGCTGAACTAACTATAACGGGGGAATTTCACGGGTTTTGTACGAGTGCAATGTCCAACTACCTATAACGTGCCTGAAACCTATGGTTTTTTCAGTGAATTGGTAAGGTTTTTTAAATGCTAATTTCTAACTATAACGTGCCTGAAACCTATGGTTTTTTCAGTGAATTGGTAAGGTTTTTTAAATGCTAATTTCTAACTATAACGTGCCTGAAACCTATGGTTTTTTTCAGTGAATTTCAAAGGGTTTGTAAATGACAATTTTTAAATGTATTAATTGTTATATTTATTTTTTTGATACTGATTTACTACATTTTTTTCAACTATTTATTTTTAGATATTTTATTTTTTAAATTACATTGTAATTACATTATACATTACATTACAAAATATACTTTCTCAGAATGAATTACTTTAGTTTAAATACTTTTTAAGTACAGTAGTTACAGTTGTTGCAATGGGCAACACAATTTCAAACACAATGCAACATTGAGCTCAATGTGAATTTCTAGTTAAATGCAATTAGTTACTTTATGGATTACTTTTCTAACCACAGGACTGGATCCTAGATTCAGTCCTGGGACATCTCCTGTAAACAGTTGAGTAAAAGCGTTTTGGTTACAGTAGTGATTTTTAAGGAATATTATTGTATTTTAAAAGTTGACACTTGGAAACTTTTTCACATAGAATCACCAATGTTATCCTATGGTAGGAAATTCACTTAGCAGGTAAGTAGTGTTATCGTTACTTTTTCTTACTCAGTGGTGGATCCTGGATCCAGCACTGGTGCATCTCCTGTAAACAGTTGAAAGAATGCGTTTAAGTCATACAGGCGATTTTTAAGGAATATTTGTTGTTTGTGAAAATCGACACTTTGAAACTTTTCTGCTGAAAACCAGACAATGGATTCCTATGGAAGGAAATGCAAGTTACTGGTAAGTACGGTTAGAATTACTTTTCAGGGTCAGTGCTGGGCTAAAAGATGCAGCACTGGGTTCTCTCCTGATAACAGGTGAGTAAATCGGAATTCGTAGTTCGGCTGATTTTAGAGGAATATTATAAAGTTCCAAAACTTCACACTTAGAAGAATTTCCAAGTGAAACCAGTCAATGTTAGCCTATGGAAGGAAATTCAAGTTACTGGTAAGTACGGTTAGAATTACTTTTCAGGGTCAGTGCTGGGCTAAAAGATGCAGCACTGGGTTCTCTCCTGATAACAGGTGAGTAAATCGGAATTCGTAGTTCGGCTGATTTTAGAGGAATATTATAAAGTTCCAAAACTCCACACTTAGAAGAATTTCCAAGTGAAACCAGTCAATGTTAGCCTATAGAGCGGAGCGGAGCGCCCCAACAAGTTGGAAGCTTTCGCGAAGATTCGTCAACCGGCGCAAGAGTTATTTCAAATAAAATGTTGCGGAATTCCTATGGAATTTAAGTTACTGGTAAGTACGGTTAGAATTACTTTTCAGGATCGGTACTGGGCGCAAAGATGCAGCACTGAGGTCTCTCCTGATAACAGGTGAGTAAATCGGAATTCGTAGTTCGGCTGATTTTAGAGGAATATTTGCACAATGGTGAATAAAGGGGGTGGGGCCTGGGGATACATGTCTGCAAACACGCCGTGTGGCCAGAGTAATACCTGGATCTGGAGGGAATACCAGGAAATAGAGGGAATACCAGAACCCATAGATATACCAGCAGCTAGAGGGAATACCAGGAGGTAGAGGGACTGCCAGGTGCTTGAGGTAATAGCAGGAGGTAGAGGGAATGTCAGGAGCTAGAGGGAATGACAGGAGCTAGAGGGAATCCCAGGAGCTAGAGGGAATACCAGGAGCTAGAAGGAAAACCAGGATCAAGAGGGATTGACAGGATCTAGAGGGAATGACAGGAGCTAGAGGGAATACCAGGAGCTAGAGAGACTAACAGGAGCTAGAGAGAAGGACAAGAGCCAGAGGGAGTACTAGGAGCTAGAGGGAATACTATGAGCTAGAGGGCATACCAGGAGCTAGAGGAACCACTAGGAGCTAGAGGAAATAGCAGGAGCTAGAGGGACTACCAGGAGCTAGAGGGACTACCAGGAGCTAGAGGATATAGCAAGAGCTAGAGGGACTACCAGGAGCTAGAGAAAATACCAGGAGCTAGAGGGAATACCCAGACCTAGAGGGAATAACAGGAGCTAAAGGCACTAGCAGGAGCTAGAGGGACTACCAGGAGCTAGAGGGACTACCAGGAGCTAGAGGGACTACCAGGAGCTAGAGGGAATACCAGAGCTAGAGGGAATACCAGAGCTAGAGGGACTACCAGGAGCTAGACGGACTACCAGGAGCCTGAGGGAAAAACAGGAGCTAGAGGGAAGAGCAGGAGCTAGAGGAACAACAGGAGCTAGAGGAAATACCAGGAGCAAGAGGGAACACCAGAGCTAGAGGGATTACCAGGAGCTAGAGGGAATGACAGGAGCTAGAGGGAATGACAGGAGCTAGAGGGAACACCAGAGCTAGAGGGAATACCAGGAGCCAGAGTAATACCTGGATCTAGAGGGAATACCAGGAAATAGAGGGAATAACAGGAGCTAGACAGAATACCAGAACCCAGAGATATACCAGTAGCTAGAGGGAATACCAGGAGATAGAGGGACTACCAGGTGCTTGAGGGAATAGCAGGAGGTAGAGGGAATGTCAGGAGCTAGAGGGAATGACATGAGCTACAGGGAATGACAGGAGCTAGAGGGAAGACCAGAAGCTAGAGAGACTACTAGGAGCTAGAGGGAATACAATGAGCTAGAGGGAATACCAGGAGCTAGAGGAACCACTAGGAGCTAGAGGAAATAGCAGGAGCTAGAGGAAATAGCAGGAGCTAGAGAGCATACCAGGAGCTAGAGGGACTACCAGGAGCTAGAGGGAATACCAGGAGCTAGAGGGAATAACAGGAGCTAAAGGGGATAGCAGGAGCTAGAAGGACTACCAGGAGCTAGAGGAACAACAGGAGCTAGAGGAAATACCAGGAGCAAGAGGGAACACAAGAGCTAGAGGGATTACCAGGAGCTAGGGGGAATAGCAGGAGCTAGAGGGAATAGCAGGAGGTATACGGAATACCAGGAGCCAGAGGAATATCAGGAGCTAGAAGGAATACCAGGAGTTCTAGGGAATACCAGAAGCTAGAGGGAATACCAGGAGCTAGAAGTATTACCACAGCTAGAGGGAATACTAGGAGCTAGAGGGAATACCAGGAGCTAGAGGTTATACTAGGAGCTAGAGGGAATACCAGGAGCTAGAGGGAATACTAGTAGCTAGAGGGAATACTAGTAGCTAGAGGGAATACAAGGAGCTAGAGAGAATACCAGGAGCTAGAGGGCTACCAGGAGCTAGATGGACTACCAGGATGTAGATGGACTACCAGGAGGTAGAGGGACTACCAGGAGCTAGTAGGAGTACCACAGCTAGAGGGAAGAGCCAGAGAAATACCAGGAGCTATGGGGAATACCAAGAGTGAGAGGTAATAGGAGGAGCTATAGGGAATACCAGGACCTAGGGGGAATACCAGGAGCTAGAGGGAATACCAGGAGCTAGAGTAACACCAGGAGCTAGCGGTAATAGGAGGAGCTAGAGGAATACCAGGAGCTAGAGGGAATAACAGGAGCTAAAGGGGATAGCAGGAGCTAGAAGGACTACCAGGAGCTAGAGGAACAACAGGAGCTAGAGGAAATACCAGGAGCAAGAGGGAACACAAGAGCTAGAGGGATTACCAGGAGCTAGGGGGAATAGCAGGAGCTAGAGGGAATAGCAGGAGGTATACGGAATACCAGGAGCCAGAGGAATATCAGGAGCTAGAAGGAATACCAGGAGTTCTAGGGAATACCAGAAGCTAGAGGGAATACCAGGAGCTAGAAGTATTACCACAGCTAGAGGGAATACTAGGAGCTAGAGGGAATACCAGGAGCTAGAGGTTATACTAGGAGCTAGAGGGAATACCAGGAGCTAGAGGGGATACTAGTAGCTAGAGGGAATACTAGTAGCTAGAGGGAATACAAGGAGCTAGAGAGAATACCAGGAGCTAGAGGGCTACCAGGAGCTAGATGGACTACCAGGATGTAGATGGACTACCAGGAGGTAGAGGGACTACCAGGAGCTAGTAGGAGTACCACAGCTAGAGGGAAGAGCCAGAGAAATACCAGGAGCTATGGGGAATACCAAGAGTGAGAGGTAATAGGAGGAGCTATAGGGAATACCAGGACCTAGGGGGAATACCAGGAGCTAGAGGGAATACCAGGAGCTAGAGTAACACCAGGAGCTAGCGGTAATAGGAGGAGCTAGAGGAATACCAGGAGCTAGAGGGAATGACAGAAGCTAGAGGGTATACCAGGAGCTAGAGGGAACTCCAGAGCTAGAGTGAATACCAGGAGCCAGAGTAATACCCGGATCTAGAGGGAATACCAGGAAATAGAGGGAATACCAGGAGCTAGACAGAATACTAGAACCCAGAGATATCCCAGCAGCTAGAGGGAATACCAGGAGGTAGAGGGACTACCAGGTGCTTGAGGGAATAGCAGGAGGTAGAGGGAATGTCAGGAGCTAGAGGGAATGACAGGAGCCAGAGGGAAGACCAGGAGCTAGAGAGACTACCAAAAGCTAGAAGACATGACAAGAGCTAGAGGGAGTACTAGGAGCTAGAGGGAATACAATGAGCTAGAGGGAATACCAGGAGCTAGAGGGACTACCAGGAGCTAGAGGAAATAGCAGGAGATAGAGGTAATACCAGGAGCTAGAGGGACTACCAGGAGCTAGAGGGAATACCAGGAACTAGAGGGAATATCAGGAGCTAAAGGGAATAGCAGGTGCTAGAGGGACTACCAGGAGCTAGAGGGACTACCAGGAGCTAGAGGGACTACCAGGAGCTAGAAGGAATAACAGGAGCTTGAGGGAAGAGCAGGAGCTAGAGGAAATACCATGAGCAAGAGGGAACACCAGAGATAGAGGGATCAGGAGCTAGAGGGAATAGCAGGAGGTATACAGAATACCAGGAGCCAGAGGAAAATCAGGAGCTAGAAGGAATACCAGGAGTTCTAGGGAAAACCAGAAGCTAGAGGGAATACCAGGAGCTAGAAGGATTACCACAGCTAGAGGGAATACCAGGAGCTAGAGGGAATACCAAGAGCTAGAGGTTATACTAGGAGCTAGAGGGAATGACAGGATCTAGAGGGGATGACATGATCTATAGGGAATACTAGGATCTAGAGGGAATGACAGGATCTAGAGGGAATACCAGGAGCTAGGGGGAAAGACAGGTACTAGAGGGAATAGCAGGAGTTAGAGGGACTACCAGGAGCTAGAGGGAATGACATGATCTAGAGGGAATACCAGGAGCTAGAGGGAATGACATGATCCAGAGGGGATGACATGATCTAGAGGGAATACTAGGATCTAGAGGGAATGACAGGATCTAGAGGGAATACCAGGAGCTAGGGGGAAAGACAGGTACTAGAGGGAATAGCAGGAGCTAGAGGGACTACCAGGAGCTAGAGGGAATGACATGATCTAGAGGGAATACCAGGAGCTAGAGGGAATGACAGGATCTAGAGGGA
Organism: Calotriton arnoldi; assembly: GCA_963921515.1. Lineage (NCBI taxonomy): Eukaryota > Metazoa > Chordata > Amphibia > Caudata > Salamandridae > Calotriton > Calotriton arnoldi. The sequence goes on along the minus strand of CAWUFW010008096.1, from coordinate 299,956 downwards.
ATGACAGGATCTAGAGGGAATAGCAGGAGCTAGAAGGCCTACCTGGAGCTAGAGAGACTATGTGGTGATGTACTACAAGGTGGAATGTTACTATGGTATTGATGCAGGTGGAATGGGGGGGGGTTGGTAGACTTCTAAGAAAAGCTGTTGCTGTATTCCTTGTGCTGGAGCTTCCTGTCATGAAATGAAGTTCCTGTAATAAAAGAAGCTGAAGCAGCATACCTATCATGTACGTAGTTGCTACAGATTTTGGCGACTTGCAACTCTGCGCAGGGGGCAGAGACTTATGAGGTAACTTCCACCCCTGGAACAGTGCTGTTACACGAAGTTCAACAGTGCTACAGAAAGACTGCCTTGTGTGCTCTTGTAACTGTGAGTTAACTTTTCAACGTTTATGGATGAATGCCTGTCAGCCTAAGGGGATTTGTTTGCCCGAGTGTCAAGCTTACATTGGTTACTGGAGCAAAGGTTTTTACAATTGTTCTTGCTCTGGTGAAATTGCTTATTTTACTTGATTACGGCAGTTAAGTGTGGTGAAGAGAGAGCTGTGCGGCGTTGGTGTTTTGAGTATTCACATATTGCTGCAGTTGTGCAGGATTTCCTTTTGGAAGCTCGAGCGCCTCATTATGTTCTTTGAGCGTCTCCAGGCCTCTGTATCTGTGAAGTGTTCACGGCCCCTGCTCGTGGAGTGCTCCAGGCCTCAGTACCTGTGAAGTGTCCTCAGCCCCGGTCGTGGAGTGCTCTAGACCTATGTGTCTGTGAAAAGTCTGTGCCCCCCTGCTTGTGGAGTGCCTAAGGCCTCTGTATCTGTGAAGTATCCTCAGCCCCCTGCTTCTGGAGTGCTCCAGGCCTCTGTATCTGTGAAGTGTCCTCAGCCCCCTGCTTCAGGAGTGCTTCAAACCTCTGTATCTGTGAAGTGTCTCTCAGTCCCCTCTCGTGGAGTGCTCCAGACCTCTGCATCTGTGAAGTGTCCTCAGCCCCCTGCTTCTGGAGTGCTCCAGACCTCTGTTTCTGTGAAGTGTCCTCAGCCCCCCTGCTTCTGGAATGCTCCAGACCTCTGTATCTGTGAAGTGTCCTCAGCCCCCTGCTCCTGGAGTGCTCCAGACCTCTGTATCTGTGAATTGTCCCCAGCCCCCCGCTCAAGGAGTTCTCCAGACCTCTGCATCTGTGAAGTGTCCTCAGCCCCCTGTTTCTGGAGTGCTCTAGACCTCTGTCTGTGAAGTGTTTATGGCCCCCCTCTTGTGAAGTGCTCCAGGCCTCTGTATCTGTGAAGAGTCCTCGGCCCCTGCTTGTGGAGTGCTCTAGACCTCTGTGTCTGTGAAGTGTCTGTGGCCCCCTGCTTGTGGAGTGCTCAAGGCCTCTGTATCTGTGAAGTGTCCTTAGCCCCCTGCTTCTGGAGTGCTCCAGGCCTCTGTGTCTGTGAAGTGTCCTTGGCCCCCCCACTTGTGGAGTGCTCCAGGCCTCTGTGTCTGTGAATTGTCCCCAGCCTCCGCTTGTGGAGTGCTCCAGGCGTCTGTGTCAGTGAAGTGTCCTCTGCTCCCTGCTTGTGGAGTGCTCCAGGCCTCTGTGTCTGTGAAGTGTCCTCGGCCCCTGCTTGTGGAGTGCTCAAGGCCTCTGTGTCTGTGAAGTGTCCTTGGCCCCTGCTTCTAGAGTGCTCCAGGCGTCTGTGTCCGTGAAGTGCCCTCGGCCCCTGCTTCTGGAGTGCTCCAAGCCTCTCTGTCTGTGAAGGGTCCTCACCCGCTGCTTGTGGAGTGCTCCAAGCGTCTATCAGTGACATGTCCTTGGCCCCCCCACTTGTGGAGTGCTCCAGGCCTCTGTGTCTGTGAATTGTCCCCAGCCTCCGCTTGTGGAGTGCTCTAGACCTCTGTGTCTCTGAAGTGTTCTAGACATCTGTGTCTCTGAAGTGTTCACGGCCCCGCTCGTGGAGTGCTCCAGGCCTCTGTATCTGTAAAGTGTCCTCAGCCCCCTGCTTCTGGAGTGCTCCAGGCCTCTGTATCCGTGAAGTGTCCTCAAACCCTGCTTCTGCAGTGCTCCAGGCCTCTGTGTCTGTGAATTGTCCCCAGCCCCCGCTTGTGGAGTTCTCTAGACCTCTGTGTCTCTGAAGTGTTCATGGCCCCCGCTCGTGGAGTGCTCCAGGCCTCTGTATCTGTGAAGTTTCCTCAGCCCCCTGCGTGTGGAGTGCTACAGGCCTCTGTGTCTGTGAAGTGTCCTCAGCCCCCTGCTTCTAGAGCGCTCCAGACCTCTGTGTCTGGGAAGTGTCCTCGGCCCCCTGCTTCTGGAGTGATCCAGACCTCTGTATCTGTGAAGTGTCCTCAGCCCCCTGCTTCTGGAGTGCTCCAGACCTCTGTGTCTGGGAAGTGTCCTCAGCCCCCTGCTTCTGGAGTGATCCAGACCTCTGTATCTGTGAAGTGTCCTCAGCCCCCTGCGTGTGGAGTGCTCCAGGCCTCTGTATTTGTGAAGTGCCCTCAGCCCCCTGATTCTGGAGTGCTCCAGACCTCTGTGTCTAGGAAGTGTCCTCGGCCCCCTGCTTGTGGAGTGCTCCAGGCCTCAGTGTCTGTGAAGTGTCCTCAGCCCCCCGCTCATGGAGTGCTCCAGGCCTCTGTATGTGTGAAGTGTCCTCGGCCCCCGCAAGTGCAGCGCTCCAGGCGGCTGTGTCAGTGAAGTGTCCTCTGCTCCCTGCTTGTGGAGTGCTCCAGGCCCCTGTGTCTGTGAAGTGCCTCGGCCCCTGCTTGTGGAGTGCTCAAGGCCTCTGTGTGTGTGAAGTGTCCTTGGACCCTGCTTCTAGAGTGCTCCAGGCTTCTGTGTCCGTGAAGTGCCCTCGGCCCCCTGCTTGTGAAGTGCTCCAGGCCTCTGTATCTGTGAAGTGTCCTCACCCGCTGCTTGTGGAGTGCTCCAAGCCTCTATCAGTGACATGTCCTTGGCCCCCCCACTTGTGGAGTGCTCCAGGCCTGTGTCTGTGAATTGTCCCCAGCCTCCGCTTGTGCAGTGCTCTAGACCTCTGTGTCTCTGAAGTGTTCAAGACATCTGTGTCTCTGAAGTGTTCACGGCCCCCGCTTGCGAAGAGCTCCAGGCCGCTATATCTGTGAAGTGTCCTTGGCCCCCTGCCCATGGAGTGCTCCAGGCCTCTGTATCTGTGAAGTGTCCTCGGCCCCCCTGCTTGTGGAGTGCTCTAGACCTCTGTGTCTGTGAAGTGTTCACGGCCCCGTGCTTGTGGAGTGCTTCAGACCTCTGTGTCTCTGTAGTGTTCACGGGCCCCGCTCGTGGAGTGCTCCAGGCCTCTGTATCTGTGAAGTGTCCTCGGCCCCCCTGCTTGTGGAATGCTCTAGACCTCTGTGTCTGTGAAGTGTTCACGGCCCGTGCTTGTGGAGTGCTTCAGACCTCTGTGTCTCTGAAGTGTTCACGGCCCCCGTTCGTGGAGTGCTCCAGACTGCTGTGTCTGTGAAGTGTTCACTGCCCCAGCTTGTGGAGTGCTCTAGACCTCTGTGTCTGTGAAGTGTCCTTGGCCCCTGCTTCTAGAGTGCTCCAGGCGTCTGTGTCCGTGAAGTGCCCTCGGCCCCTGCTTCTGGAGTGCTCCAAGCCTCTCTGCCTGTGAAGGGTCCTCACCCGCTGCTTGTGGAGTGCTCCAAGCCTCTATCAGTGACATGTCCTTGGCCCCCCCACTTGTAGAGTGCTCCAGGCCTCTGTGTCTGTGAATTGTCCCCAGCCTCCGCTTGTGGAGTGCTCCAGGCGATTGTGTCTGTGAAGTGTCCTCTGCCCCTGCTTGTGGAGTGCTCCAGGCCTCTGTTTCTGTGAAGTGTCCTCGGCCCCTGCTTGTGGAGTGCTCAAGGCCTCTGTGTCTGTGAAGTGTCCTTGGCCCCTGCTTCTAGAGTGCTCCAGGCGTCTGGGTCCGTGAAGTGCCCTCAGCCCCTGCTTCTGGAGTGCTCCAAGCCTCTATCAGTGACATGTCCTTGGCCCCCCCACTTGTGGAGTGCTCCAGGCCTCTGTGTCTGTGAATTGTCCCCAGCCTCCGCTTGTGGAGTGCTCTAGACCTCTGTGTCTGTGAAGTGTTCAAGGCCCGTGCTCGTGGAGTGCTTCAGACCTCTGTGTCTGTGAAGTGTACTCGGCCCCGCGTGTGGAGTGCTCAGGACCTCTGTGTCTGTGAAGTGTCATCCGCCCCCTGCGTGTGGAGTGCTCCAGGCCTATGTATCTGTGAAGTGTCCTCAGCCCCCTGCTTCTGGAGTGCTCCAGACCTCTGTGTCTGTGAAGTGTTCACGGTCCCCGCTTGCGAAGTGCTCCAGGCCGCTATATCTGTGAAGTGTCCTCGGCCCCCCGTCCATGGAGTGCTCCAGGCCTCTGTATCTGTGAAGTGTCCTCGGCCCCCCTGCTTGTGGAGTGCTCTAGACCTCTGTGTCTGTGAAGTGTTCACGGCCTGTGCTTGTGGAGTGCTTCAGACCTCTGTTTCTCTGTAGTGTTCACGGCCCCCGCTCGTGGAGTGCTCCAGGCCTCTGTATCTGTGAAGTGTCCTCGGCCTCCCTGCTTGTGGAGTGCTCTAGACCTCTGTGTCTGTGAAGTGTTCACGGCCCGTGCTCGTGGAGTGCTTCAGACCTCTGTGTCTCTGAAGTGTTCACGGCCCCCGTTCGTGGAGTGCTCCAGACTGCTGTGTCTGTGAAGTGTTCACGGCCCCAGCTTGTGGAGTGCTCTAGACCTCTGTGTCTGTGAAGTGCTGCCGTCCTCTGTAACTGTGAAGGGTCCTCGCCCCCCCCGCTTGTTAAGTGCTCCACCACCCCAAAACATAAAAGAACCCTGTTAGACTTGACACCAATGGCGTGGGTCTCCTTCCATTTTTTGCTGTTGCCTCACCTGTTTTTGCTGGTTTACATGCTTTGGGCACTTTGCCACTGCTGTTCAGTGTCAAAGTGCAAGTGCTCCCTACTGTAAATTGGTGTTATGGATTAGTGATTCCATGATTGGTTGTTTGATTTACTGTCAGACCATAGTACAGTGCACCATGTGTGCCCAGGGCCTGTAAATCAAATGCTGCTGGTGGGCTTGCAGCACTGGTTGTGCCACCCACAAAAGCAGCCTGTAAAATGTGACTCAGGCCTGCCATTGCAGAGCCTGTGTGCAGCCTGGGGCTGCCATGTCGACTTGGCAAGTGCACCCACTTGCCAGTCCCTAAACCTTCCCTTTTCTACATGTTAGTCACCCCTAAGGTAGGTCCAAGGTACCCCCATGGGCAGGGTGCATTGTATGTGAAAGGTAGGACATGCCCTGATGTGTGTGGCATGTCCTGATAGTGAATTACAGCCTATTTCGTTTTTCACTATTGCAAGGCTACCTGTCCCCATAGGCCAGAATGGGTAGTTTGATTATAACGTCTTATAATCCTAACTGACCCAGGGAACATGGTAGAAATTCGAGTTTAGTATGCCTGAACTCAGGATGATAAAATACATCTTTTAGTAAAGTTGGTTTTAATATTCTGTGTTTGAAAATACCACTTTTAGAAAGTAGTTATTTTCTTGCCTAACCATCCAGCCTGCCTCTGCTAGCTTGTGTATTGTATGTCTGGTTTTGTAAGTGACAGGGGCTGGGGGACTCCAGGAGACATGGTGAGTCAGAACTAGGCTGAATAGGCCTATCTGCACTTAGAGTGGTGGGAGGAGTAGCACCTGGGTCTGAATAGGGCTGTGCCTGCCTTCCACAATGCTGGCTCCACCTCCTGCCGGGCGGCTGAAGACCCTACCCCACATTCACAAAGAAAGAAGTTGTGCACTGGCAGAGTGCACCCAGAACTGGTTTGGACTGGGCTCAGGACCCCTGACACAGAGAACAAAGACTTTTGGGGTATAAAAGTAAGAGCTGAAACCCCAAGAAATTGGATCACTTCTGGGAAATCAAGAAACCTGTTGCCAAGGAGAAGAACCGGAGAAGCTGAAGGAGGAGTACTGCCCCTGTGCTGTTTTGCTGTTTGGGGTTGGCCTGCAGTGGTTGCTTTCTGCCAAGGACAGGAGAAACGACTTTGCTGTTGCTTTGTCATCTTGAGGAAGATCTCCAAGGGCTTGAACTGAGCTTGCCTCCTGCCTAAAGTCTCAGGGATACAAGACTTCACCAACCAGCTCCCCTGAGTTCCCTTGCTGGGAACCCTGCCTGCCAGAGAGGTGCCTGCTGTTGCCTGAGCCCTCTGAGAAGACTGCGTGTCGCTGGGAGCTGGAAGTGCGACGCAATGAGGAGAAGCGTGTCGCCGCCGCATCAGCTGCCGTTGCATCGCCGAAGAAGCGTGTCGCCGCTGCAGCCGTTCGCCGACGAAGAGTGTTGCATCACCGAAGAAGCGTGCCGCCGCCGAAGAGATCGACGTCGCATCACCGGAGAAGCGCATCGCAGGGCCTGTTGCGGCTCAGAAGATCACTGAGTCGCCGCACGGCCGTCGGGCGTGCACTGATCACCTCCACGTTGTCGCATCGCATCAAAGACGCCATTTTGTCGCATCGCACTGGATCATCGCATCGAGGCGCCATCTTGTCGCATCGTAACCGGAACGCAGTAAGAAACCGACGCATCACCTCCTCTCCGGTAAGGAACCGACGCATCACCTCCCTTACGCTGCAGTAAGGAACCGACGCATCACCTCCCCCGAAGCAAGGAACCGACGCATCACCTTCCCTGCGACCCTTTTGTTTGTCTTGCGTTACGCATCCAAGGTACTTTGAGAGTAAAGTGTCACATTTACCATCTACATTGAACTTGAACTATCTCTACCATTTTAAAGTCTATTGTTGATTACAGTATTGTGGATTTTTGCTATTGGGTCTTGTGTTAAGTCTAGTAAAGATTACTTATTTTTCTAAACTGGTGTGGTGTCCATCTGTAGTGTTTTCACTGTATTTCTGTATGTGTTCACAAATGCTTTACACACTGCCTCTGAGATAAGCCTGTCTGCTCGTGCCAAGCTACCAGGGTACCCCCCTTTCCCTGACTAGAAGCAAGGGTCCCTATTTGGACAAAGGTGCAAACCATTGCCAACTAGAAACCCCCAGTTCTAATATTGGTGGTCAGCGGTGAGGATTTGGACTTGCATTTGTGATTCATATACAGTGATTGGTGTACACTACTATTGAGTGCAGACCAATACGCAACCACATATATTTTGGTAGAACTTTTTCCTTGGAACCTCTATTTTTGCTGAGAACTGCCAATTTTCACAATGAGCAAAGTGGGATCCATTGCACCTGCAGATATTGAATTTGAAGAAGACAGGGTTGATACCTACACTGTGCCAGAGCTCAAAGCTGTTTGCAAAAAGTTTAAAATCTCTATGAGAGGCCTCACCAGGAAGGAGGAGCTTCAAAAGGCGCTGAGGGCCTGGTTGGAAGCAAGGAATGCCAGTCGGCAGACCGAGGAGCCTGAGGGGGAGGCAGAGAATTTAGATGAGCAGCTTGAGGGGCCATTGGGCCTAACTGGGAGAAGAGTGCCTTCCAGGGAGGGCAGCAGGGTTTCTCAAAAGGGCCTGTCCCCAGAGGAGCTGGAGGACAGGGAGGAAAGCAGGATGCATGAAATGGAGCTGGCCAAACTGAAACAGGGAAGCCATGATAGCCTTGAACATAAGAAATTGGAGTTAGAAATTAAGAGGTTGGCCATGGAAGAAAGGAGGATGCTCTTAGAGCATGAGAGAGTGGTGAAGGAGCTAGAGCTAAAAGCCAGGAGCTTAGAAATCACTCCCTCTGGTGGCAGCACACCTCCAGTGCCTGTAGAAACAAGAGTGTACATCCCCAAGGAGGTTATTAAGGATTTCATGAAGGGGGAGGACATTGGGCAATGGTTTAAAGCCTATGAGGTAGCCATGACATCACACCGGGTCCCTGAGAAGGATTGGGGAGCGGGGTTGTGGGGCCGCTTTACAGGTGAGGGAAGGGAAACCTTGCTAGCATTGCCCGAGGAGGAAAGGATGTCCTATGCCCACCTGAAGGAAGCTTTAATGACAAGGTATGGGTTGACTCCAGAGCTTTATAGGCAGAAGTTTTGGAATTGCAAAAAGCTGGAGTCTAGTACCTGGGTGGAGTATGTAGCTTATTTTTGCAGAGCATTGGATGGATGGGTGAAGGGTAGCAAAGTAAGTGACTTGCAGGTGTTCTATGATTTGATTGCATGGGAGCACTTGTCCAGTAGTTGTTTTCCAGAGCTACGCCAGCACCTTGTTGACAGTAAGCTGACTAATCCTAGGAAGCTTGCTGAGGAGGCGGACCGCTGGGTCAGTACTCCGGGTCCACAAGGGTCTTGTGGGAGACTCCGCCAAAGGTGGGCAGGGTAAAAATAAATAAATAAATGTAAATCCAGTACTTGTATAGCGCACGAATCACCCCCGAAGGGGTATCTCGGCGCTGGGGGCCGTTGGGAAGATTAAGCGAGCTATTGCCCAGAGTCGCATGGTGCTGGGCAGACCCCTGCCGCCGGAGCCAGGGATCGAACCGTGATCCCCAGTGTCCAGCGTCAGTCGCCCTAGCCGCGGCGCCACACCTCGTCCCCAGCAGAAGAGTGGGGGGGACAAGGGTAAACAGAAGGAGTTCCAAAAAGGGACCAAAGTAAACCCCAAGGGAACCAAGGTAAGGGTTCCCAGCCTCCCACTGAGAAAAGACCATGGGTCCCGACAGATAAGTCTGTTCAGAAGGGGCCCAAGACATGCTTTAGTTGTGGTCAGGTGGGTCACTTTGTAGGAAGTCCCAAGTGCCCCAATACCGTGACCACTGCACCCACTGGTGCACCACCCTGGCAGATGGCTAGTGTAGCCCTAGGAGAGGAGTTGGGTGCCCAAGGTGGGTGGGATCCCGCAGAGATGTCCCTGGTCTCTTTAGGAGACAGTGAGATGGTCCCTAGGACCCGGCTGCCTGATAACACTAAGAAGCACAGGCAGTGGGTGACCATCAATGGCCATAGGGTGGAGGCTCTGAGAGACACCAGGGCCAGTGTGACAGCTGTCAGTTGTCGACTGGTGTCTAAGGAGCAGGTGGTCCCCAATGCATTCTACCCCGTAGTTGCCGCTGATAACTCACAGAGCCACTGCAAGGTGGCACAGGTTCCCTTTGAGTGGGGGGGGTCTCAGGTACCATTCAAGTAGCTGTGAGGCCAGCCATGCCTGTTGACTGTCTGCTAGGCAATGATTTGGAGAGCTCCCCTTGGGATAAGGTGCAGAAAAGGTCTCATTTGGAGATGTTGGGTCTGCCAGAGTGGGCGTGTGTGACCACTCGGTCAATGGCAGCCGGTAAGGGTGTTCAGGAGGACCTGGAGCCTGGAAGAATGGCCCAGGTGCCTGCCTTTGTAGTCTAGCTCCTATTTCCCTAATAGGCTCTGCGCATTGGAATAATATACCCTATAGGTTTGACATAGGACTGAGGTCGGTATGTCCCTATCGAGTATATTAAACTTAATTACTTGTGCCAGCTAGCTCAGAGGCCACTAGAAACTCCTTGACAACAAGAAGGGAGTAGTTTCTGGCAGGCGCAAAACATGACCACTTTGTTTCCCTTTAGAATCGGAACATGTCTCAGAATCGTGGAAACAATAGATAACAGTTTCACTCAGCTCAATCGTGCATGCTTAGTTTTCCTCAAAGTTACACAGAAAGAATAGACGGGCGTTTCAATTAAAGGATTTATTGAACAGTCTTGTTTCTTGTGTAGGTAAAATGTGCTGTTACGATCACAAGACAGTATGCAAGATAAATAATGTACAGCGTAAGCAGTAGAAATAAATAATACTGCGCTAGCATTATCTTTTAGCATATATTCACGTACATAAATAACATGAGCTAAAAATGCGAGTACTCATACGATGCGTATCTAAGCTAGTTCTACCCCAATGTGCCTAACCTAACCTAGGTGTAGGGAGAGGTATGAAGTAGGTGAAGTATTCCTTTCTACGGTATACTAAGAGTATGGTAAGTCTAGTATGCCTAGTATACTAAGTATACCTAGTATGCCAAGAGTCCCTCTAGGTTCTAGTCAGCTCCATACCTTAAGAATGAGAGAGGTGGGAATCTCTTGCCAGACTCGAACTCCAACACCCCACGAGGGAAGTCAGATCACTGGAAGCTGGACTCTCTGCGTGCAGGGATGACAGCGTCTTCTCAGTGCGTCAGGCCGAGATACGGGCTCCTCTGAAGTCGAGGTCTCCTCTGATTTACAAGGGCTAGGGAAGGTATATTTATACCTGAGAGGTACCTCAGAATGTTAGCATTGACGTGAATCGGACAGCGGAAGATGTCATAAATGAACCCCCAAGGTATAATGGTTCATACATAATAGATGAGTCCTTGAAGAAATCAATAGTCCTGTGCTAGGAAACTCCCGAAGCCTAAGGGTCTGTTCTTCAAGAACTCGTTGTGACGTTAGGGTGGACGGATGTCGGGGACCATGCCTGTATTTGGAGTGCACGGTTTAATGCCTAAATAAGGACTGGGATTTTATGCCTATATAAGGACATGATGAATTGTGCCCATATAAGGACATGATTCAGGAAAACCTATATACGGACACCCAAAGAGGAATACAACACCCACTCCACTTTCGTGTGTACGATAATAATAAAATGCTAAACATTTAAAATGCTAAACATAAAATGGAGTACCGCATATTGCTAAAAATATTTCTTAAAAGCATTAAAAAGCATTTAAAAACCTATTAGAATGCAAAAAGTACTGTACATTTTAAGCATTGCTTCTCATTTCAGGCATATATTTGAAAATAAAATGCAATTTGGATGAAATAAGCAGTAATAATTACATGTGACAAAAAAATGATCGATAAGTTCTTCAAAATCAAAGTCATTTCATGTCGTGGAATGAATTTTCTAGACAAATAAGCTGACAAAGTGTCTGAGGAAGTACCGCGAAGTCCGTACTATAAGAATAGTTCTACTTCAAGCAGATTGAATTGCCATTTACTTTGAAAAATGGTAACAAGTTCAATTTGGGAAGAGTTCCAATTTTTGAAACATGAAGGCCAAATTTTTACTGTCTCTGGTATACTGTGGGCTGAATCAGAGTCAGTGTACGGGTCTGGTGTAAACATGAAATCATCTATTTCTGTAGACAAAATATCGTCCACTGAAGTTGGTGACATTTAGAACACCTTGTGTAGTATATTAATTGCACAGAGATGTGAAGCATCGTCTTCAGCATAGGATGCCGCAGCAATGTTCGCGTCCGTTGTTACCTGTGTGCCTGTAGATCCATCTCGTACCTCAGCAGCAGCCGGAAGCGTCTGTGAGATCTCAATGAATGCCGTCATCAGGATTGGTAGCCTCAGGGGACAACACAGAGCATGGGCCGTTATCGGGTCCAGCAGAGTATCGATATCCGTTGGCGTAGCTGATGGAAATGTTAGACAGGTGTCTAACACGCATTCTTCACCGCAAAACAGACAGCGTAGAACAGGTAAGATGCAATCTTGCCAGATTGGTCTAAATGACAGGAACCACGTTGTATTAAGTTCCCGCAGACGAGGTATGCCCAAAAGTTGTACTATTCGCTCACGGCACTTTCGTTCAAGTAGAGCTTTCTCCACATCGCTCGGAGTGATGTCTGCGAATAGGCTGGCCATAGCGCAACAGGAGGAATAGAAATAGAATTCCTGCAACAAGTGCTAGAATTAATGGCACACCACCAAACACTGAATGTGCAAAGTTTGGGATGATTCCGAGGACTGCCTGGAAAGGTGCTAGTAGTCCGGAACAGATGGTCTTAAATACATGTACAATTCCGCTTGTATCTGACATGTTAAAGATACGTCCTATCATTTCTACGAAATGTTTTAGGGCAGTTTGTACTTATTAAAGCCTGTATCTCAGCCGAAGTCCTTGCAATTTGAAGATCATAGGTTTCTTTGGCCGAGGTCAAAGACACTGTTTGTTGTATAAGCATGGCTTTCATTCTGCTTAAAGTATCAAATCTTATAAAAGAGACATTCAGCGAAGGCCACAAAGGCGACTCCCTGACTGTGTCTATTGGGGCAAACAATACTTGCATACAGCAAGTGACCCTGGAGTTGACCGTTACTAGATATGGGATGCCTGGCAACATGCCACAGCAACTCTGATCACTCAACATGAGGTAACTCCCATTAGAAAGTTGGCCAAACGTTGGATTAATCACAGCAGCTGGTGTACCCTGCTGATGGCAGGACAAATTTGCCACAGAACCATTACAAGCCCAGTGTAAAGAAATGTCCTGACGAATTAGTGAACCGCTCAGTGCACTTTCACAGTGTTTACCGCTAAGAAACACTTCTCGATCCTCACTCCTACATCTATATGTGTAAGGTAAAGTCCAGGATGTCTTAATGTATTCCTTACCCAACCTTTCATATTTGCCTGCTTGCATATGTTTGAGACAATACTGAAACTGAAAAGTAGCCACAGGTAGTGTGATTTTGCCATGAATAAGCCATTCTGTAGCTGGTTTTTCTGCCACAGTAAATGGTAGTTTTTCCAGTTTTTCAATGCTCAGCACTGTATACTTCGCTCCCCTTTGTGCCAGTTCGATCTGTTTATCAGTTAGATTGTATTCTGCAAACAGAGCCGACGTGTTGATAAAACGCCAAGGCACATAGCCCGCACGCAAAGATTGCAGCGTCCAGCTTAATAACATAATAGAACGTAACTGAGATTGGCCTTGTTGTAACATGGCTAGATCTTGTTCTAGTATGTCGATAGCAGAGGATACAATGTTGTCCAATGAATAGATTCTGGATGACAAAGTTGTTAACCCGTTATCGACCACAGTGAGAGTTTTCTCTAAGTTAATACGATCAAGTTCACGTATTCGTTCTGCGGCCTCTATCTGTGACACCTTCCATGCTTCATTATAAGCAGCATAGATGCCGGCATATATGAAACGTTTTTGACGCGGTTTTCTTGGTCCAAGCAAGAATTCCCTAAGGTCTGCGTCTTCTTTAAGTAAAGATAAGTGTTGTTTCACATCCTTAAGTGTAGATTTCTGTAGCCAATCGAGGCATAATTTTCCTACACTGTATGTTGTTACTACCCCCGGATGTTGTCTTTGGACGTATCTTGGGTCTGGCCTATGAATAGTGAAGCCCTGTGTTTTATTCAGGAACCTTTCTCGACAGGTGTTTGTGTTGTGGGCCAGATCAACCATTTTCTCCAATCAGGATTTGTTCTGTTGAGTTGTAGTATTGTGTCAACTGTAACCGCTGCCTGTGTATTATTATCACTTGCAGGTGTTGGTACAGAAGGTTTATTCATGTCTTTGATCTTGGCTAAACCAAGGCAAGACGTTTGTTGGACAGTGTCATTCAAAAACATTATTTGTTGAGGGATGATACATGCTCTAAATAAAGCTTCTAACCCCTGTACTTGCCAATCTTTAGAACCCCAGACAGTTTTTGTGTCTATCATGTCTTTCCACAAGTTGAATCCATGTCTAGACAGTTGGGTAATAAATGCTGCAGAGTAAATCTGTTTTGTATTTGTTAACATAATTTTCTGTCCTGTTTTGTTTACATTTTTATAAAAAAATGTTTCTGGATCGGATGTATTGTATTCTGAAAAATATGGAAACTTTTTAGCAAATGTTTTTGAACTACCTTTTGGAGGTGTAGGACAATGCTCCCATTGGTTAAACATAAACACATTTCTAGGTGTTGCAGATTTATGCAAAAAATGATGACCATAGTGGTTATAGCAATACAACTGTTCATAGTCTGATGAACCATCTAAATATTCATTATTAGAAAATGCAGCAGACATTTCTAGATCAAACATTATATCATTGACAGTCTCAAAGTCCCAATCATCAGAATAGGTACTGGACAAAATAAGATCACTTAGTGAAATTTTAAATAAATGTGGAATGTTCAATTGTTCCGTTGGACCGAATATATCAAAATCAGTTTTGTCCCACACTATACCATCCTGTATAGGAACGGCTGTGATGTTCACTGCTGACAAGTCTCTTGCTTCACGATGGGAAGATTTGTGAGGTTTTAAAAGTAAGTTCACTTCTTTCCTTTCAATGTTCACATGGATGTATCTGCCATTTATAAGCACGCTGATAGTCATAACCAAAGCTAGCCAAAGCAGGAAGAAAAATAATCCAGAAATAATCCAGAGTTCAATCCATGGTGAAACCAGATAAGTCTTTTTCAAAAGGTGTAGAAAGTCTTGTGCTTGTTTTTTGAAAGTTAATGATGCTGGCGACGTCTCGGGCTCACTTGGATCCTCAGAAAATGTATCAAAGTTAATGAAGTAGCCAGAAGCAGTTCTGTCAATTGTTGAAATTGCATCAGGATTTGTTGAAATCGCTGGAACCAGTTGATCACGTGTTACATTGGTGTAGACAGGTGTATTTGGACGAACTGTTCTTGAGTTTCAAGAGGGATGAGTTCCATAGCATTGTTGCTTAGTCCTTCATCTGTTACTGCTGAATTCTCGATTGTTATCAGTCTTTCAGTCTGAACCTCTTGGATAGTAGCGAGAGGAGTGTGTCTGCTACTAGGTCGGAGTCCACGAGGCCTACTATTTAGTATTGGCCACATACTGTGGTTTGATGAGGTCGATGGACACAAATCTTTTCTCCTTTCTTCCAGCAAGGGGCGGCAGAGGTACTGTTCTTGTTCCTTGAACGGCTAGGACAGGTACTGGTTGTCTGTAAGAAGGTCCAAATTCCTTCTTGTCCGCAATCTTCTCTCTGACTAGATCCCCAACTTTTGGAATCCAGACAGGCCTTGCTGGGACCGCCGGTTTTCCCCAGTGGTGGTTGGCTGCAGGAATACGTTGCTTTGTTTCGATCTTAGTTCATTTAGTTCCTGTAAAACAGCCAAACGATCTTTGATATCAAAAGGTTTATTTGCCACCACTGTGCCTACGTGTTCGAGGTCAGGTACCCACATTCTTGTCCCAAATAGGACCTCATATGGAGTGACCCCCCCTAGAGAACTTCTTGGCAAATTATTTAATGAGCGTTGGACCCCATAAAGATGTTTGACCCACCCATCACCCGAACCTAATACCCTAGCTGTTATAGACTGCTTTATGTCCTGGTTTTTCCTTTCCACAACAGAATTTCCCTCAGGATGAAACGGAGAGGAGTACCGCAATGCAACGCCCAAACTGGCCATGGCTTCTTTGTAAGCCCGAGAGCTAAACGCAGGGCCCTGGTCAGAGTGTAGCGTGCCTATTGCGTATGTGCCGATAAAGACTCGCAAATCTTTTATAACAGTTCGAGCGTCAGCCGAGCGCTGAGGCCATATCCATAGGAACCTAGAGCATGAATCCACTGCGACCATTATATATTTATAGTTACCGTCCCTTTGCAAGGGACCGCAGTGGTCCAGGTAAACACAAGCTAATGGCTTGTCTGAAATTAACAGGGGTGTCTGCGCAGGACGTTTCACTGTGGAGACTTTCATCTGTTGGCATATGTCACATTCTAAAACATAGTTCTTGGTTGGTTTCCTAATGCCAGGCCACCAATATCTTTGCTTGAGTAAAGATACTGTTGCAGAAACACCCGCATGGGCAGAAGCTATCCCTTCATGTGCTGCTAGGATTAGTCCTAATCTACATTCTTTGTTTGGAATTACCCTATCCCCCACTCCAGGGATTCGAGCAAAAGGAACGTTGTTCGCATCAATTACATAAGAGTACTTGAGTGGAAACTTTTTTGGTAACGCTGCACCACTGCCTTTGCTCGTAGCATTGACAGCCAACATTATCTCACTGTCTATTCTCGTTTTTGAATGAGTGATCGCAGCTACGGAAGCCGTGTGAACAGCCCCCTTTGCGGCTTCATCAGCCAATGAATTCCCTGCAACGTGAACGCCATCACGTTGATGACTCAGCGTGTGTATCTTGTGAGCCTTTGGTAGTTCGTTTTTCAACTGAACTACTTGTTCCCAAAGCAATTTGTGCTTTATTGTGCCACCTTTTGCATCTTTGAACCCATTTTCAAGCCAATTTTGTAGATATTCATTATACGACTGAACACAGTAAAAGGAATCGCACACTATTAGTGTGGGGAATTCGCGATCTGTACTTTCAAGTGCCAGTTTGAATGCTTGTAGTTCAGCTCGCTGAGCTGTACAATCTCCTAGAGATTGAGTTTTTGTGACCATAGGTCTGAAGATACCATCTTGCATGCGACCTTTAACGATAGCACACGCTGCACTGTAAGCTTGCTTACTCCCTGTTGCGGGTTGTGTGGATCCGTCAGTGAAAATTATGAATTCATAATGATCGAGAGGCAGAATCTCAGTGGGCAGAGGACATTCATGTTCATATTGCAGGAACGCTTGTGTTTTTAAATGCGGATCAAAAACATATTCAACATCTGTTGCAGCAAGAGAATTAACCCATTGTATCCATCTAGGATGTAATGCTTTAGCATTTGGAATGCTCGCTTTAGTTACCGCCTCTAAAGCCGGTACTGGGGTTACGACAATAATGCGTTTCCCTTGGGCTAGAGCTCTTTCTTTTGCTACTGCAGTCTGAACTGCTGTCAGTATTTTTTCAGTTGAAGTGAAGCGCATTTCTGCTTGTGTATACAAATGTGATTTGTATGCAATTGGTATTTTTTCACCTTCGTTAAATGTTAAGTAGGTGAAACCTCATTGACCCGAAATTATTCGGATCACTAAATTGCGTTGACTTACGCGTGTTTGTAAGTGATTTGTTGCTAACATGTTAGCTTGGAGTGAACGCAAGATTTCTGTGTGTTCTTGTGTCCAATTTTTGATTGAAAAATCAAGTTTGATTAATTCGTAGAGAGGTTTAACCCTTTCTGCGTAATTTAGAATGTAAGTTCTTCCAAAATTTAGGAAACCCAGGATGGATTGTAAGTTTTTCAGCGTTTTTGGAGGTTGGAGCAGCGCACACTTTTCTAAAAGTTAGCTGCCAAGCTCTTTCCTTCACTTGAAAGCTCATATCCCAGAAAAAGGACATTGAGATGGGCAATTCTGGATTTTATAAAGTTGAATTTATAGCTCTCAGAGGCGAAGCCCAATATAATGGTATTCACCCTGTTCAAGTGCCTGTTTAGGTCATTGTCTGTCAGATAGATGTCATCGACATATGACAATGCCTCATTATCATAAATTTGTAGTAACTCTGTTACCCTCGCTGAGAATAACCCCGGGCTGTTCTTGAACCCTTGTGGGAGTCTACAAAATTGACGCTGGGTCCCCCTTATTGAGAAAGCTGTTAAGTACCTGCTTCCAGGTGCTATGTTTTGACAAAAGAAACCATTTGAGATGTCTAATGTGGTTTTATATTTTTTACGCACAATGTTATTCATTAATGCTGTGCTATGTGCATTTTGCACTGCAAATGTTTTAGAACAAGTGTTTAGATGTCTGTAATCCAAAACTAGACGATATGAATGGTCTGGTTTGGAGACAGGAAACAAAGGATTGTTCATTGAGGAGGTGCATGTTTCAATCACCCCTTGGTATTCAAGTTGATCTAAGATCTCCCTGACCTGTTTTTTAGCTTCTTGCTTTTTTGGGTACTGCCGTTGTGCAGTTGGTTCATGTTTCAGATGTATTTTATGGTGAGGTGAGTCCTCATCCCATCCTACATGATTTTTGTATAATGCTGGGGCCTGGGCTACTGCCCATTTCCTGGCATAAGTATGTTTTAGGTGTATTGGAATATGGTTGGAGAAGGCAGGCATAATAATGTCCACGCCATGTGGGCACTACCTGACAAATTGTGGTGGCCAGTCTTTTTCTGCTAGAAGTATGTCATAGCCCCTTGAAAGTTTCTCCCAAAAGAGTGCTTTCACCTGTCTTGGTATATCTCCCTCCATCCGGAGTGTTATGTCATATAACTTTTGTGGAGTACTAACCCTGGTGTCTACAGTCTCAACTGTAATGTACTCATTCAAGTCCACTATCCCCAGAAGTTCCTTCAGGTTCTGGCGAGCTATTGTGACTTCTGCTGCACTGTCCAGCATTGTCTGAGCCCATTCTCCATTCTGCAGCTGTGTTCTCAGTATTCTCGGCATGTCTGACCTTCAGACCTGCTACCTTCTTTTTGGAGAATTGAGGTTTTGATTTATTTTTCTGAGCGTGTTTATCTTCTTTGGATTTCACGCGTTCTTCTTTATGTTCTGACCGTCCTCTTCTTTCCGATGTCTGTGACGAGATCTGAAAGGTACGAGAGGAACGTGTATCAGTATCTTGATACCTGTCAGGCTTTTTCAAATTATCCCTATTCCTGAGGTTATACCTCCTTTCAGAGGGCTCCTTTTGAGGAGACCTACCTCGGGATTGAGAACGTTTCTTGTTTGAATTTTGTTTGTTAGTCTCCCACTTCTTTTTAGAAGATGTAGGAATTTGTTTAATAGAGTCCTTCTCAGGACTTTCAGATAGTTTAGGCTTCAATGGTCTTCCACCCAAACTATCTCTGCCTAATTCAGCATAAGATTGTTCTATTATTCTGGGTAGTTCTGTTTGATGTTCTGTAACATCGAATTCCCTTAATCGTTGGCGGATCGCCACTGCTGCTGCCTCTCCTTTAATATTAGATAATATTATTGTTGAGACCTGGTCGAAATTTTTCAGTAATTTCATACGTAAATTTAGAGCAGGCTCTGCCCCGTATTCGTTCTGAATTTGTTTTAGGACATCTGGTATTACTGCAATTGACGGAACACCATGTGTTTTAGTATAGATGGCAGCAAAGACTGCGCCCCAAGTGGTGCAATCTTCCAGTTGTGGTGTGATCCCCATTGGTAAACAGATTGTTAGGATTCTGTGTTTCTCATAAGGGCTAGTATTTGGAAATACTGCTTCTATTTGAGTAATTTTTTGAGCTATCCAGAATGGAATTTGCTCACGTTTTGTGGGCATTCTACCCATGACTGAGTATAAAGTCTGTGGAGTAATTTTCAGTGTATTCCCCTGGTGAGGGGTTTGATTTGGAATGGTCAATGGTGGTTGGACTGTGAATGTCCGCATGACATATTGGACCAATTGTCTGTATATTTTAATTAACTCTGTAAGTTGAGTAAGTAATTCCTCATCTGTCATTATATCGAGTTCAGGATGAGGTGTGTAGCCGGCTAGAATCGGCCATGTTGCTCCTGGTCTACCTAGTGGACCGAGCCTGGTAATGTTTTTGTGAAGTTTTAGGGCGCCTTTAAACCAGAGCTGATGCTCCTGGTATGTTAGTGGAATTTCAATATCCTCGAAAGGAATATATTCCTCTGGTGGATCATCTTCTTTGTAGAAGTGAAACACGTGTGTTACTGGATTTGATTCAGGGAATAATATCCATGAATAGAATACCTCTGTCTGAAAGGATTCGTGTGCCTCAATCACGAAAACTGCTCTACCCCCTCTTGGTGGTAGACCGTGTTTTATAAGTTTTAGAGTGATGGCTCTTCTTAAGTTTGGATGGATGTCTATAACACCCTCCTCGGTTTCATTTAAACCGGTTAAGTTAAAAGCGGTTACGACTGGGTCAGCCGCAGCTCCACCGTTCTCGGTGTCAGTCATTTGTTTTTTGAAAAATGTAGAACAAGTTTCAAGGAAACAAAAGATAAGGTGCACAATATTTTGGAACACTGTATCCTTCAACGTTGAACAAACCAAACAGCTAATGTATAGGGTGCTTCCCTATGTAGCTTTGGCGGATACTTAACCCTGCCCACTCCAGACGTCTTATGGAGTATATGGGTAGGGGTCTCTGAGAGAAAAAGCACGTCTGAGTTACTCAGTATCTAACGTTAAATTACCGCCTTACCAAACCGTTGGGTGCCATGTAGTGTAGCTCCTATTTCCCTAATAGGATCTGCGCATTGGAATAATATACCCTATAGGTTTGACATAGGACTGAGGTCGGTATGTCCCTATCGAGTATATTAAACTTAATTACTTGTGCCAGCTAGCTCAGAGGCCACTAGAAACTCCTTGACAACAAGAAGGGAGTAGTTTCTGGCAGGCGCAAAACATGACCACTTTGTTTCCCTTTAGAATCGGAACATGTCTCAGAATCGTGGAAACAATAGATAACAGTTTCACTCAGCTCAATCGTGCATGCTTAGTTTTCCTCAAAGTTACACAGAAAGAATAGACGGGCGTTTCAATTAAAGGATTTATTGAACAGTCTTGTTTCTTGTGTAGGTAAAATGTGCTGTTACGATCACAAGACAGTATGCAAGATAAATAATGTACAGCGTAAGCAGTAGAAATAAATAATACTGCGCTAGCATTATCTTTTAGCATATATTCACGTACATAAATAACAGGAGCTAAAAATGCGAGTACTCATACGATGCGTATCTAAGCTAGTTCTACCCCAATGTGCCTAACCTAACCTAGGTGTAGGGAGAGGTATGAAGTAGGTGAAGTATTCCTTACTACGGTATACTAAGAGTATGGTAAGTCTAGTATGCCTAGTATACTAAGTATACCTAGTATGCCAAGAGTCCCTCTAGGTTCTAGTCAGCTCCATACCTTAAGAATGAGAGAGGTGGGAATCTCTTGCCAGACTCGAACTCCAACACCCCGCGAGGGAAGTCAGATCACTGGAAGCTGGACTCTCTGCGTGCAGGGATGACAGCGTCTTCTCAGTGTGTCAGGGCGGGATACGGGCTCCTCTGAAGTCGAGGTCTCCTCTGATTTACAAGGGCTAGGGAAGGTATATTTATACCTGAGAGGTACCTCAGAATGTTAGCATTGACGTGAATCGGACAGCGGAAGACGTCATGAATGAACCCCCAAGGTATAATGGTTCATACATAATAGATGAGTCCTTGAAGAAATCAATAGTCCTGTGCTAGGGAAACTCCCGAAGCCTAAGGGTCTGTTCTTCAAGAACTCGTTGTGACGTTAGGGTGGACGGATGTCGGGGACCATGCCTGTATTTGGACTGCACGGTTTAATGCCTAAATAAGGACTGGGATTTTATGCCTATATAAGGACATGATGAATTGTGCCCATATAAGGACACGATTCAGGAAAACCTATATACGGACACCCAAAGAGGAATACAACACCTTAAAGAGAAGAGGCAGGGGGCTTGGGAAACCGGCCCGAAGTTCCCACGGTCCAGGAGGAGGCAGACCTTGAGGGGGATGCCCTGGAACCTACAGGGGAACAAATGGCTGAACTGGGGGACCTGCCTGAGCTGAGCCATTGGCAGCAGGAAGGAGGCCCCTCCAGGGAAGAGTTCTGCGAGGAGCAAAAGAAGTGCCCTTCTCTTGAGGGCTTGCGGCAACGGGCTGCAAGCCAGGCAGCAGGTGATCAGTCTGGATCACATTGGATCTACTGGGAGAATGGTCTCCTGTATAGTGAGCCTAAGGTTGCTGAGCCTGGGTCAGCCCGTGTGCTGGTGGTACCCCAGCGCTTCAGAGCCTTTCTACTGGGTCTGGCTCATGATGTGCCTTTAGCAGGACATTTGGGGCAAGACAAGACC
Organism: Calotriton arnoldi; assembly: GCA_963921515.1. NCBI lineage: Eukaryota > Metazoa > Chordata > Amphibia > Caudata > Salamandridae > Calotriton > Calotriton arnoldi. Next base: position 278,545 of record CAWUFW010008096.1, on the reverse strand, counting down.
TTTCAAAGGCTTGTCACCCACTTTCATTGGCCCCAGATGCGCAAGAGTTCAGATGCTCATTGCAGGACCTGTCAGACTTGCCAGGCAAGTGGTAAGAGTGGGAGGAAGCACAAGGCTCCTCTCCAGCCTTTCCCTGTAGTCAGCACCCCCTTTGAGAGGGTGTGTATTGACATTGTGGGGCCTCTGGATCCCAAGACAGCCATGGGCAACAGGTTCATCTTGGTCTTGGTGGACCATGCCACCCGGTACCCGGAAACCATCCCTCTCCGGACTGTGACGGCCCCCGTGGTGGGTCGTGCGTTGATGGGGATTTTCTCCCGTGTGGGGTTCCCCAGAGAGGTGGTGTCCGACCGTGGTGCCAACTTCATATCTAATTATATGAAGTCCCTGTGGCAGGAGTGTGGTGTAACCTATAAGTTCACCACTCCTTACACCCCCCAAGGTAATGGGCTGGTTGAGAGATTCAACCGGACCCTCAAAGGCATGATTATGGGTCTTGAAGAACCCATGAGGCGTAAGTGGGACGTCCTCTTGCCATGCCTTCTGTTTGCTTACAGGGAGGTGCCCCAGAAGTCCTTAGGGTTCAGTCCCTTTGAACTGCTGTACGGCCATCCTGTAAGAGGACCTCTGAGTCTGGTTAAGGAAGGCTGGGAGAAAGCTCCCAGAAAAACTGGGAGTGACTGACAGGGTAAGAGCTTGCATCAAAGAGGAGGTCTCCAAGATGTTTGCGTTAGGGGTGATTGAGTCCTCTAACAGCCCTTGGGCCAGCCCAGTGGTCTTTGTCCCAAAGGCTGCAGCGCCTGGTGCCACACCCGAACTCCGGTTTTGTGTGGACTACCGAGGACTCAATTCAGTCATCAGGACTGACGCACACCCCATCCCCAGAGCTGATAATCTCATTGATCGGTTAGGGGCTGTCCGGTACCTCAGCACGTTCGACCTAACATCTGGGTACTGGCAGATCGCCTTAACTGATGGGGCCAAAGAGAGGTCAGCATTCTCCACACCAGATGGGCACTACCAATTTCGGGTGATGCCCTTTGGGATGAGGAATGCCCCTGCCACCTTTCAGAGGTTGGTCAACCAGGTGTTGGCTGGGCTGGAGGGTTTCAGTGCCGCCTACCTGGATGACATTGCAGTGTTCAGTGCCACTTGGGAGGAACATCTGCACCACCTCTGGGAAATGTTGAAGGCGCTGCGGAGGGCAGGCCTCACGATCAAGGCGAGTAAGTGCCAGATTGGGCAGGGTTTTGTGGTGTACTTGGGACACCGGGTTGGGAGCGGCCAGGTGGCGCCCCTACAGCCCAAGATTGATACCATCCTGGCTTTGGAACCCCCCAAGACCCAGACAGAGGTGAGAGCCTTTTTAGGACTCACTGGGTATTACAGGAGGTTTGTCAAGGGGTATGGCAGCATCGTTGCACCCTTGACAGAGCTGACTTCCAGGAAGCAGCCCAGGAAAGTGAACTGGACTGATGCCTGCCAGAAAAGGCTTTTGATGCCCTGAAATCTGCCATGTGCACGCCGCCCGTGCTTCAGGCGCCCAACTTCTCAAAGGAATTCATTGTGCAGACAGATGCTGCAGAGCATGGTGTTGGGCCTGTGCTTTCACAGATGAATGAGGCGGGCCTCGACCAACCTGTAGCCTTCATTAGCAGGAGGTTACTTCCACGGGAACAGAGGTGGAATGCGATTGAGCATGAGGCATTTGCTGTGGTCTGGGCACTGAAGAAGTTGAGACCATACTTGTTTGGGACTCACTTCTGGGTTCAGACAGACCATAGGCCCCTCAGATGGTTAATGCAGATGAGGGGTGACAATCCAAAACTATTGAGGTGGTCCATTTCCCTGCAGGGGATGGACTACACGCCAATGCTGATGGTCTGTCCAGATTTTTCCGCCTTAGTGAAGAGAACTCCCAGGAGGGTGGGTAGTTCTCCCCACATTTCAGCTGGAGGGGACACGTGTTAGACTTGGCACCATTGGCGTGGGTCTCCCTTCCATTTTTTGCTGTTGCCTCACCTGTTTTTGCTGGTTTAGATGCTTTGGGCACTTTGCCACTGCTGTTCAGTGTCAAAGTGCAAGTGCTCCCTACTGTAAATTGGTATTATGGATTAGTGATTCCATGATTGGTTGTTTGATTTACTGTCAGACCCTAGTACAGTGCACCATGTGTGCCCAGGGCCTGTAAATCAAATGCTGCTGGTGGGCTTGCAGCACTGGTTGTGCCACCCACAGAATCAGCCTGTAAAATGTGACGCAGGCCTGCCATTGAAGAGCCTGTGTGCAGCCTGGGGCTGCCATGTCGACTTGCCAAGTGCACCCACTTGTCAGTCCCTAAACCTTCTCTTTTCTACATGTTAGTCACCCCTAAGGTAGGCCCAAGGTACCCCCATGGGCAGGGTGCATTGTATGTGAAAGGTAGGACATGCCCTGATGTGTGTGGCATGTCCTGATAGTGAATTACAGCCTATTTCGTTTTTCACTATTGCAAGGCTACCTGTCCCCATAGGCCAGAATGGGCAGTTTGATTATAACATCTTATAATCCTAACTGACCCAGGGAACATGGTAGAAATTCGAGTTTAGTATGCCTCAACTCAGAATGATAAAAAACATCTTTTAGTAAAGTTGGTTTTAACATTCTGTGTTTGAAAATACCACTTTTAGAAAGTAGTTATTTTCTTGCCTAACCATCCAGCCTGCCTCTGCTAGCTTGTGTATTGTATGTCTGGTTTTGTGAGTGACAGGGGCTGGGGGACTCCAGGAGACAGTGTGAGTAAGCACTAGGCTGAATAGGCCTATCTGCACTTAGAGTGGTGGGAGGAGTAGCACCTGGGTCTGAATAGGGCTGTGCCTGCCTTCCACAATGCTGGCTCCACCTCCTGCCGGGCGGCTAAAGACCCTGCCCCACATTCACAAAGGAAGAAGTTGTGCACTGGCAGAGTGCACCCAGAACTGGTTTGGACTGGGCTGAGGACCCTTGACACATAGAGAACAAAGACTTTTGGTGTATAAAAGTAAGAGCTGAAACCCCAAGAAATTGGATCACTTCTGGGAAATCAAGAAACCTGTTGCCAAGGAGAAGAACCAGAGAAGCTGAAGGAGGAGTACTACCCCTGTGCGGTTATGCTGTTTGGGGTTGGCCTGCAGTGGTTGCTTTCTGCTAAGGACAGGAGAAAAGACTTTGCTGTTGCTCTGTCATCTTGAGGAAGATCTCCAAGGGCTTGAACTGAGCTTGCCTCCTGCCTGAAGTCTCAGGGATACAAGACTTCACCAAACAGCTCCCCTGAGTTCCCTTGCTGGGAACCCTGCCTGCCAGAGAGGTGCCTGCTGTTGCCTGAGCCCTCTGAGAAGACTGCGTGTCGCTGGGAGCTGGAAGTGCGATGCAATGAGGAGAAGCGTGTCGCTGCCGCAGCAGTTGCCGTCGCATCGCCGAAGAAGCGTGTCGCCGCTGCAGCCATTCGCCGTCGCATCACAGACGAAGAGTGTCGCATCACCGGAGAAGAGTGCCGACGCCGAAGAGGTCAACGTCGCATCACCGGAGAAGCACATTGCAGGGCCTGTCCCGGCTCAGAAGATCACCGAGTTGCAGCACGGCCGTCGGGCGTGCACGCATCGCATCCACGTTGTCGCTTCGCATCAAAGACGCCATTTTGTCGCATCGCACTGGATCGTCGCATCGAGGCGCCATCTTGTCGCATCGTAACCAGAACGCAGTAAGAAACTGACGCATCACCTCCTCTCCGGTAAGGAACCGACGCATCACCTCCCCTGCGCTGCAGTAAGGAACCGATGCATCACCTCCCCCGAAGCAAGGAACCGACGCATCACCTTCCCTGCGACCCTTTTGTTTGTCTTGCGTTACGCATCCAAGGTACTTTGAGAGTAAAGTGTCGCATTTACCATCTACATTGAACTTGAACTATCGCTACCATTTTAAAGTCTATTGTTGATTACAGTATTGTGGATTTTTGCTATTGAGTCTTGTGTTAAGTCTAGTAAAGATTACTTATTTTTCTAAACTGGTGTGGTGTCCATCTGTAGTGTTTTCACTGTATTACTGTATGTGTTCACAAATGCTTTACACACTGCCTCTGAGATAAGCCTGTCTGCTCGTGCCAAGTACCAGAAGGGTGAGCAGGGGTTATTTTAGGAGTGTACGCCCCTTTCCCTGACTAGAAGCAAGGGTCCCTATTTGGACAAAGGTGCAAACCATTGCCAACTAGAGACCCCCAGTTCTAACAAACCCAGAGGAGGGTTGCTGGAGATTCGCGTCCTTCGGGGCGGATGTCGATTGATCTAATCATTTTATATGTTGTTTCTAAATAATTGTACTGTATATATTGCATTCACTTAAACACTTGGTCACTCTAAGATCACGTATTCACTGATAAGCCACTCTTTCTTCTTCTCAATTATGAACCTGTTTTTGTGACAGCCTTGCATAAACAAAAAGAAAAAGAAAAAAGAGTACAATATACTAATTTTGATTAATGTCATCTTTGTGTGTTTCTTTCTTTTTTATATTTCTGTACATTAATGATGGAATGCTAAGAAATTGTTCACCCGAAAGAACCATTTGTAGTATATTTTCTAGACGCCCAGGCTCTGAGGGACACTGGGTTACCCCATTACAATTTATGTTCAGTGCTCCAGACCTCTGTATCTGTGAAGTGTTGTCCGCCCCCTGCTTGTAGAGTGCGCCAAACCTCTATATCTGTGAAGTGTCCTCAGCCCCCGCCCATGGAGTGCTCCAGGCCTCTGTATCTGCGAAGTGTCCTCACCCCTCCGCTCGTAGAGTGCTCCAGGCCTCTGTATCTGTGAAATGACGTCGGCCCACTGCTTCTGGAGTGCTCCAGACCTCGGTGTCTGTGAAGTGTCCTCTGCCCCCTGCTTCTGGAGTGCTCCAGACCTCTGTGTCTGTGAATTGTCCTCAGCCCCCTGCTTGTAGAGTGCTTCAGCCCTCTGTATCTGTGAAGTGTCCTCAGCCCCCTGCTTCTGGAGTGCTCCAGACCTCTGTATTTCTGAAGTGTATCTCAGTCACCGCTCATGGAGTGCTCCAGACCTCTGTATCTGTGAAGTGTCCTCGGCCCCCTGCTTCTGGAGTGCTCCAGACCTCTGTATCTGTGAAGTATCCTCAACCCCCTGCTTGTGAAGTGCTCTAAGCCTCTGTATCTGCGAAGTGTCCTCACCCCTCCGCTCGTAGAGTGCTCCAGACCTCTGTATCTGCGAAGTGTCCTCACCCCTCCGCTCGTAGAGTGCTCCAGACCTCTGTATCTGTGAAGTATCCTCAACCCCCTGCTTGTGAAGTGCTCTAGGCCTCTGTATCTGCGAAGTGTCCTCACCCCTCCGCTCGTAGAGTGCTCCAAACCTCTATATCTGTGAAGTGTCCTCAGCCCCCGCCCATGGAGTGCTCCAGGCCTCTGTATCTGTGAAATGACGTCGGCCCACTGCTTCTGGAGTGCTCCAGACCTCGGTGTCTGTGAAGTGTCCTCGGCCCCCTGCTTCTGGAGTGCTCCAGACCGCTGTGTCTGTGAAGTGTCCTCGGCCCACTGCTTCTGGAGTGCTCCAGACCTCGGTGTCTGTGAAGTGTCCTCAGCCCCCTGCTTGTGAAGTGCTCTAGGCCTCTGTATCTGCGAAGTGTCCTCACCCCTCCGCTCGTAGAGTGCTCCAGACCTCTGTATCTGTGAAATGACGTCGGCCCACTGCTTCTGGAGTGCTCCAGACCTCGGTGTCTGTGAAGTGTCCTCTGCCCCTGCTTCTGGAGTGCTCCAGACCTCTGTGTCTGTGAATTGTCCTCAGCCCCCTGCTTGTAGAGTGCTTCAGCCCTCTGTATCTGTGAAGTGTCCTCAGCCCCTGCTTCTGGAGTGCTCCAGACCTCTGTATTTCTGAAGTGTATCTCAGTCACCGCTCATGGAGTGCTCCAGACCTCTGTATCTGTGAAGTGTCCTCGGCCCCCTGCTTCTGGAGTGCTCCAGACCTCTGTATCTGTGAAGTATCCTCAACCCCTGCTTGTGAAGTGCTCTAGGCCTCTGTATCTGCGAAGTGTCCTCACCCCTCCGCTCGTAGAGTGCTCCAGACCTCTGTATCTGCGAAGTGTCCTCACCCCTCCGCTCGTAGAGTGCTCCAGACCTCTGTATCTGTGAAGTATCCTCAACCCCCTGCTTGTGAAGTGCTCTAGGCCTCTGTATCTGCGAAGTGTCCTCACCCCTCCGCTCATAGAGTGCTCCAAACCTCTATATCTGTGAAGTGTCCTCAGCCCCCGCCCATGGAGTGCTCCAGGCCTCTGTATCTGTGAAATGACGTCGGCCCACTGCTTCTGGAGTGCTCCAGACCTCGGTGTCTGTGAAGTGTCCTCGGCCCCCTGCTTCTGGAGTGCTCCAGACCGCTGTGTCTGTGAAGTGTCCTCGGCCCACTGCTTCTGGAGTGCTCCAGACCTCGGTGTCTGTGAAGTGTCCTCAGCCCCCTGCTTGTGAAGTGCTCTAGGCCTCTGTATCTGCGAAGTGTCCTCACCCCTCCGCTCGTAGAGTGCTCCAGACCTCTGTATCTGTGAAATGACGTCGGCCCACTGCTTCTGGAGTGCTCCAGACCTCTGTGTCTGTGAAGTGTCCTCAGCCCCCGCCCATGGAGTGCTCCAGGCCTCTGTATCTGTGAAATGACGTCGGCCCACTGCTTCTGGAGTGCTCCAGACCTCTGTGTCTGTGAAGTGTCCTCGGCCCCCTGCTTCTGGAGTGCTCCAGACCTCTGTGTCTGTGAATTGTCCTCAGCCCCCTGCTTGTGAAGTGCTCTAGGCCTCTGTATCTGCGAAGTGTCCTCACCCCTCCGCTCGTAGAGTGCTCCAGACCTCTGTATCTGTGAAGTGTCCTCGGCCTCCGCTCGTGGAGTGCTCCAGACATCTATATCTGTGAAGTGTCCTCAGCCCCCGCTCGTGGAGTGCTCTAGATCTCTGTATCTGTGAAGTGTCCTCGGTCCCTCGCTTGTGAAGTGCTCCAGACCTCGGTGTCTGTGAAGTGTCCTCGGCCCCCTGCTTCTGGAGTGCTCCAGACCTCGGTGTCTGTGAAGTGTCCTCGGCCCACTGCTTCTGGAGTGCTCCAGACCTCGGTGTCTGTGAAGTGTCCTCGGCCCACTGCTTCTGGAGTGCTCCAGACCTCGGTGTCTGTGAATTGTCCTCAGCCCCCTGCTTGTGAAGTGCTCTAGGCCTCTGTATCTGCGAAGTGTCCTCACCCCTCCGCTCGTAGAGTGCTCCAGACCTCTGTATCTGTGAAGTGTCCTCAGCCCTCCGCTTATGGAGTTCTCCAAGACTCAGTGTCTGTGAAGTGTCCTCGGCCCCCTGCTTGTAGAGTGCTTCAGCCCTCTGTATCTGTGAAGTGTCCTCAGCACTCCGGTTATGGAGTTCTCCAGGCCTCTGTATCTGTGAAGTGTCCTCAGCCTCCGCTTCTGGAGTGCTCCAGACCTCTGTATTTCTGAAGTGTATCTCAGTCACCGCTCATGGAGTGCTCCAGACCTCTGTATCTGTGAAGTGTCCTCGGCCCCCTGCTTCTGGAGTGCTCCAGACCTTTGTATCAGTCAAGTGTCCTCAGCCCCCTGCTTCTGGAGTGCTCCTGACCTCTGTATCTGTGAAGTGTCCTCAGTCCCCTGCTTTTGAAGTGCTCCAGACCTCTGTATCTGTGAAGTATCCCCAGCTCCCCTGCTTCTGGAGTGCTCCACACCTCTGTATCTGTGAAGTGTCCTCGGCCCGCCGATTGTGGAGTGATCCAGGCCTCTGTATCTGTGAAGTGTCCTCAGCCCCCTGCTTCTGGAGTGCTCCAGACCTCTGTATCTGTGAAGTGTCCTCGGCCCCTTGCTCATGGAGTGCTCCAGGCCTCTGTATCTGTGAAGTGTCCCCGGTCCCCTGCTTCTGGAGTGCTCCAGGCCTCTGTATCTGTGAAGTGTTCTCAGCCCCCTGCTTATGGAGTGCTCCAGACCACTGTATCTCTGAAGTGTCCCCTGCCCTCGCTCGTGGAGAGCTCCAGACCTTTGTATCTGGGAAGTGTCCTCAGCCCCCCGCTCGTGGGGTGCTCAAGGCCTCTGTATCTGTGAAGTGTCCTCGGCCCCATGCTCGTGGAGTGCTCCAGGCCTCTGTATCTGTGATGTGTCCTCAGCCCCCGCTTGTAGAGTTCTCCAGACCTCTGTATCTGTGAAGTGTCCTCAGCCCCCAGCTCGTGGAGTGCTCCAGGCCTCTGTATCTGTGAATTGTCCCCAGCCCCCGCTTGTGAAGTGCTCCAGATCTCTGTATCTGTGATGTGTCCTCAGCCCCCTGCTTCTGGAGTGCTCCAGACTTCTGTATCTGCGCAGTGTCCTCGGCCCCCTGTATGTGGAGTGAATCCAGACCTCTGTATCTCTGAAGTGTCCTCGGCACCCCGCTCATGGAGTGCTCCCGGCCTCTGTATGTGTAAAGTATCCCCAGCCCCCTGCTTGTGGAGTGCTCCAGGCCTCTGTATCTGTGAACTGTCCCCTGCCCCCGCTTGTGAAGTGCCCAAGGCCTCTTTATCTGTGAATTGTCCTCATCCCTCTGCTTCTGGAGTGCTCCAGGCAGCTATGTCAGTAAAGTGTCCCCAGCCGCCCGCTCGTGAAGTGCTCCAGGTCTCTGTATCGGTGAAGTGTCCTCAGTCGCCGCTCGTGGAGTGCTCCAGGCCTCTGTATCTGTACATTGTCCCCAGCCCCTCCCTTGTGGAGTGCTCCAGGCCTCTGTATCTGTGAATTGTCCCCAGCCCCCGCTTGTGAAGTGCTCCAGGCCTCTGTATCTGTGAAGTGTCCACGGCCCCCCCGCTCGTGGAGTGCTCCAGACCTCTGTATCTGTGAAGTGTTGTCCGCCCCCTGCTTGTAGAGTGCTTCAGACCTCTGTATCTGTGAAGTGTCCTCAGTCCTCTGTATGTGTAAAGTATCCACAGCCCCCTGCTTCTGGAGTTCTCCAGGCCTCTATATTTGTGAATGAATTGTCCTCCGCCCCCTGCTTGTGGAGTTCTCCAGACCTTTGTATCTGTTAAGTGTCGTCAGCCCACTCTCGTGGAGTGCTCCAGACCTTTGTATCTGTGAAGTGTCCTCTGCCTTCACTTGTGGAGTGCTAAAGGTCTCTGTATCTGTGACGTGTCCTCGGCCCCCCTCTTCTGGAGTGCTCCAGACCTCTGTATCTGTGAATTGTCCTTAGCCCCCTGCTTCTGGAGTCCTTCAGGCATCTGTGTCTGTAAAGTTTCCTCATCCCTCTGCTTCTGGAGTGCTCCAGGCATCTGTGTCAGTAAAGTGTACCCAGTCTCCCACCCGTGGAGTGCTCCAGGCCTCTGTATCTGTGAAGTGTCCTCGGCCCCCTGCTCGTGGAGTGCTCCAGACCTCTGCATCTGTGAAGTGTCCTTAGCCCCTGATTTTGAAGTGCTCCAGGCCTCTGTATCTGTGAAGTGTCCTTAGCCCCTGCTTTTGAAGTGCTCCAGGCCTCTGTATCTGTGAAGTGTCATCAGCCCCCTGCTTGTGGACTGCTCCAGGCCTCTGTATCTGTGAATTCTCCCCAGCCCCCCTCTCATAGAGTGCTCCAGACCTCCGTGTCTGCAAAGTGCCCTCGACCCCCTGCTTGTGGAGTGCTCCAGACCTCTGTATCTGTGAAGTGTCCCCTGTCCCCACTTGTGGGGTGCTTCAGGACTTTGTATCTGTGAAGTGTCCTCGGCCCCCTGCTTCTGGAGTGCTCCAGACTTCTGCAACTATTACGCCTCCTCGTCCCCCCTCTGGTTGAGTGCTCCAGACCTCTGTATCTGTGAAGTGTCCTCAGCCCCCTGCTTGTGGAGTTCCCCAGACCTTTGTATCTGTGAAGTGTCTTCAGCCCACACTCTTGGAGAGCTCCAGACCTCTGTATCTGTGAAGTGTCCCCTGCCCTTGCTTGTGGAGTGCTAAAGGCCTTTGTATCGGTGAAGTGTCCTGGGCCCCCCGCTTGTGGAGTGCTCCAGACCTCTGTATCTGTGAAGTGTCCTCAGTCCCGCCCGTGGAGTGCTCCATGCCTCTGTATCTGTACAGTGTCCCCAGTCCCCTGCTTGTGGAGTGCTCCAGGCCTCTGATTCTGTGAAGTGTCCCCTGGCCCCTCTTGTGAAGTGCTCCAGGCCTCTGTATCTGTGAAGTGTCTGCGGCCCCCTGCTTCTAGAGTGCTCCAGTCTTCTGTTTCTGTGAAGTGTCCTCAGCCGCTGCTTTTGAAATGCTTCAGGCCTCTGTGAAGTGTCCTCAGGCCCCCTACTTCTGAAGTGCTCCAGATCTCTTTATCTGTGAAGTGTCCTCTGCCCCTGCTTGTGGGGAACTCCAGGCCTCTGTATCTGTGAAGTGTCCCCGGCCCCCCACTCATGGAGTGCTCCAGGCCTCTGTATCTGTGAAGTGTCCTCACCCCCTGCTTTTGAAGTGCTCCAGGTCTCTGTATCTGTGAAGTGTCCTCAGACCCCTGCTTGTGGAGAGCTCCAGGCCTCTGTATCTGTGAAGTATCCCCAGCACCCCCCTTGTTGAGTGCTGCAGACCTCTGTATCTGTGAAGTGTCAGCAGCACCCTACTTCTGAAGTGCTCCAGACCTCTGTATCTGTGAATTGTCCTCAGCCCCCCCCCTTGTTGAGTGCTGCCGACCTCTGTATCTGTGAAGTGTCCCCGGCCCCCTGCTCGTGGAGTGCTGCAGACCTCTGTATCTGTGAAGTGTCCTCGGCCCCATGCTTGTGGGGTGCACCAGACCTCTGTATCTGTGAAGTGTCCCCAGCCCCCCGCTCGTGGATTGCTCCAGGCCTCTGTATCTGTGAAGTGTCCTCAGCTCCCGGCTCGTGGAGTGCTCCAGATCTCTGTATCAGTGAAGTGTCCTCGGCCCCCGCTCGTGGAGTGCTCCAGGCCTCTTTGTCTGTGAAGTGTCCTCGGCCCCCTGCTTGTGGAGTGCTCTAGACCAATGTATCTGTGAAGTGTCCCCAGCCCACTGCTTGTGGAGTGCTCCAGACCTTTCTATCTGTGAAGTGTCCTTGGATCCCTGATTCTGGAGTGCTCCAGGTCTCTGTATCTCTGAAGTGTCCCCAGCCCCCTGCTTGCAAAGTGCTCCAGGCCTCTGTAGCTCTGAAGTGTCCTTGCCCCCCTGCTAGTGAAGTGCTCCAGACCTTTGTATCTGTGAAGTGTCCTCAGCCTGCTGCTTCTGGAGTGCTCTAGACCAATGTATCTGTGAAGTGTCCTCAGCCCACACTCGTGGAGTGCTCCAGACCTCTGTATCTGCGAAATGTCCTCAGCCCCCTGCTCGTGGACTGCTCCAGGTCTATGTATCTGTGAAGTGTCCTCAGGCGCCTGCTTGTAGAATGATGTCGACCTCTGTATGTGTGAAGTGTCCAAAGTCCATGCTTCTAAAGTGCTCTAGGCCTCTGTATCAATCAATCAATCAATCAATCCATTTGTAAAGCGCACTACTCACCCGTGAGGGTCTCAAGGCGCTGGGGGGAGGGTGCTGCTACTGCTCAAACAACCAGGTCTTGAGTAGCCTCCTGAAGGTTAGTAGGTCCTGGGTCTGCCGCAGGTGGATGGGGAGGGAGTTCCAGGTCTTGGCGGCGAGGTGGGAGAACGATCTGCCGCCGGTGGTCGTTCTTCGGATGTGGGGCATGGTGGCGAGGGCGTGGTCGGCGGAGCGAAGCTGGCGGTTCGGGGTGTAGAAGGTGAGTCGTCTGTTGAGGTATGCCGGTCCGGTGTTGTGGAGTGCCTTGTGTGCGTGGGTGAGGAGCTTGAAGGTGATCCTCTTGTTGATGGGGAGCCAGTGCAGGTTTCTTAGGTGGGGTGTGATGTGGCTGTGGCAAGGGATGTCGAGGATCAGGCGTGCAGAGGCGTTCTGTATGCGTTGTAGTCGTTTCAGGAGTTTGGCCGGGCTCCTGCGTAGAGGGCGTTTCCGTAGTCCAGTCTGCTGCTGACAAGGGCCTGGGTGACCGTTCTTCTTGTTTCGGTGGGGATCCATCTGTAGATCTTGCGGAGCATGCGGAGGGTGTTGAAGCAGGAGGATGAGACGGCGTTGACTTGCTTGGTCATGGAGAGTGTTGAGTCGAGGATGAACCCCAGGTTGCGTGCGTGGTCGGTGGGTGTCGGTGATGCTCCCAGTGTGGTCGGCCACCAGGAGTCGTCCCAGGCTGAGGGGGTGGAGCCGAGGAGGAGGACCTCTGTCTTGTCCGAGTTCAGTTTCAGTCGGCTGTTATTCATCCACTCGGCGATGGCCTTTATTCCTTCTTGGAGGTTAGTTTTGGCGGTGAGGGGGTCCTTGGTGAGGGAGAGGATCAGCTGGGTGTCGTCGGCGTAGGAGATGATGTTGAGGTTGTGCAGTCGGGCTACGTGGGCGAGTGGTGCCATGTAGACGTTGAACAGTGTCGGGCTGAGGGATGATCCTTGGGGTACACCGCAGATGATCTCAGAGGCTTCGGATCGGAATGGCGGGAGGCGGACACTCTGGGTTCTGCCGGAGAGGAAGGAGGTGGTCCATTCCAGAGCCTTGTCTCGGATCCCTGCGTTGTGGAGGCGGGTGCGTAGAGTGCGGTGGCAGACGGTATCGAAGGCGGCTGAGAGGTCCAGGAGGAAGAGGGCCGCGGTTTCACCGTTGTCCAGCAGGGCCCTGATGTCATCGGTGGCGGCGATGAGGGCAGTTTCGGTACTGTGGTTGCTGCGGAACCCGGACTGGGACGGGTCCAGGATGTTGTTCTCCTCGAGGTAGCGGGTCAGTTGTCCATTGACGATCTTCTCGATGACCTTCGCCGGGAACAGGAGCAGGGAGATGGACCGGAAGTTCTTGAGGTCCCTCGGGTCCGCCTTGGGTTTCTTGAGTAAGGCGTTGATCTCGGCGTGCTTCCAGCTCTCCGGGAAGGTCGCGGTCTCGAAGGAGATGTTGATGACCTTGCGGAGATGGGGTGCGATGGTGGCGCTGGCTTCGTTGAAGATGTGGTGCGGGCATGGGTCTGACGGGGAGCCGGAGTGGATGGTGTTCATGATTTTGATCTCTGTGGTGTCCTCGGCTCCCTGCTTGTGGAGTGCTCCAGGCCTCTGTGTCTGTGAAGTGTCCTCGGCCCCCCATTCATGAAGTGCTTCAGACCTCTATATCTGCGCAGTGTCCCGACCCCCTGCTTGTGGAGTGGATCCAGACCTCTGTATCTGTGAAGTGTCCCCTGCCCCCGCTTGTGAAGTACCCAAGGCCTCTGTGTCTGCAAACTGTCCTCAGCCCCCTGCTTGTGGAGTGCTCCAGACCTCTCTATCTGTGAAGTGTCCTCTGCCCCCTGCTTGTGGAGTGCTCCAGGCCTCTGATTCTGTGAAGTGTCCCCTGGCCCCTCTTGTGAAGTGCTCCAGGCCTCTGTATCTGTGAGGTGTCCTCCCCCCTGCTTCTGAAGTGCTCCAGGCCTCTGTATCTGTGAAGTGTCTGCGGCCCCCTGCTTCTAGAGTGCTCCAGTCCTCTGTTTCTGTGAAGTGTCCTCTGCCCCTGCTTGTGGGGAACTCCAGGCCTCTGTATCTGTGAAGTGTCCCCGGCCCCCCACTCATGGAGTGCTCCAGGCCTCTGTATCTGTGAAGTGTCCTCAGCCCCTGCTTTTGAAGTGCTCCAGGTCTCTGTATCTGTGAAGTGTCCTCAGACCCCTGCTTGTGGAGAGCTCCAGGCCTCTGTATCTGTGAAGTGTCATCAGCACCCTACTTCTGAAGTGCTCCAGACCTCTGTATCTGTGAATTGTCCTCAGCCCCCCCCCCCCTTGTTGAGTGCTGCCGACCTCTGTATCTGTGAAGTGTCCCCGGCCTCCTGCTCGTGGAGCGCTGCAGACCTCTGTATCTGTGAAGTGTCCTCTGCCCCATGCTTGTGGGGTGCACCAGACCTCTGTATCTGTGAAGTGTCTCCAGCCTCCCGCTCGTGGATTGCTCCAGGCCTCTGTATCTGTGAAGTGTCCTCAGCTCCCAGCTCGTGGAGTGCTCCAGATCTCTGTATCAGTGAAGTGTCCTCGGCCCCCGCTCGTGGAGTGCTCCAGGACTCTTTGTCTGTGAAGTGTCCTCGGCCCCCTGCTTGTGGAGTGCTCTAGACCAATGTATCTGTGAAGTGTCCCCAGCCCACTGCTTGTGGAGTGCTCCAGACCTTTGTATCTGTGAAGTGTCCTTGGATCCCTGATTCTGGAGTGCTCCAGGTCTCTGTATCTCTGAAGTGTCCCCAGCCCCCTGCTTGCAAAGTGCTCCAGGCCTCTCTATCTGTGAAGTGTCCTCGCCCCCCTGCTAGTGAAGTGCTCCAGACCTTTGTATCTGTGAAGTGTCCTCAGCCCGCTGCTTCTGGAGTGCTCCAGACCTCTGTATCTGTGAAGTGTCCTCGGCCCCCTGCTCGTGGAGTGCTCCAGGTCTATGTATCTGTGAAGTGTCCTCAGGCGTCTGCTTGTAGAATGATGTCGACCTCTGTATGTGTTAAGTGTCCACAGTCCATGCTTCTCAAGTGCTCTAGGCCTCTGTATTAATAAATCAATCAATCCATTTGTAAAGCGCACTACTCACCCGTGAGGGTCTCAAGGCTCTAGGGGGGGAGGGGTGCTGCTACTGCTCGAACAGTCAGGTCTTGAGTAGCCTCCTGAAGGTTAGTAGGTCCTGGGTCTGCCGCAGGTGGATGGGGAGGGTGTTCCAGGTCTTGGCGGCGAGGTGGGAGAACGATCTGCCACCGGTGGTCACTCTTCGGATGCGGGGGATGGTGGCTAGGGCGAGGTCGGCGGAGCGGAGCTGGCGGTTCGGGGTGTATAAGGTGAGTCGTCTGTTGAGGTATGCCGGTCCGGTGTTGTGGAGTGCCTTGTGTGCGTGGGTGAGGAGCTTGAAGGTGATCCTGTTGTTGACGGGGAGCCAGTGCAGGTTTCTTAGGTGGGGTGTGATGTGGCTGTGGCGAGGGATGTCGAGGATCAGGCGTGCAGAGACGTTCTGTATGCGTTGTAGTCGTTTCAGGAGTTTGGCCGGAGCTCCTGCGTGGAGGGCGTTTCCATAGTCCAGTCTGCTGCTGACGAGGGCCTGGGTGACCGTTCTTCTTGTTTCGGTGGGGATCCATCTGTAGATCTTGCGGAGCATGTGGAGGGTGTTGAAGCAGGAGGATGAGACGGCATTGACTTGCTTGAGTCGAGGATGAACCCCAGGTTGCGTGCGTGGTCGGTGGGTGTCGGTGCTGCTCCCAGTGTGGTCGGCCACCAGGAGTCGTCCCAGGCTGAGGGGGTGGAGCCGAGGAGGAGGACCTCTGTCTTGTCCGAGTTCAGTTTCAGTCGGCTGTTATTCATCCACTCGGCGATGGCCTTTATTCCTTCGTGGAGGTTGGTTTTGGCGGTGACGGGGTCCTTGGTGAGGGAGAGGATCAGCTGGGTGTCGTCGGCATAGGAGATGATGTTGAGGTTGTGCAGTCGGGCTACGTGGGCGAGTGGTGCCATGTAGACGTTGAACAGTGTCGGGCTGAGGGATGATCCTTGGGGTACGCCGCAGATGATCTCGGAGGCTTCGGATCGGAATGGCGGGAGGCGGACACTCTGGGTTCTGCCGGAGAGGAAGGAGGTGGTCCATTCCAGAGCCTTGTCTCGGATCCCTGCGTTGTGGAGGTGGGTGCGTAGAGTGCGGTGGCAGAAGGTATCGAAGGTGGCTGAGAGGTCCAGGAGGATGAGAGCCGTGGTTTCACCGTTGTCCAGCAGGGCCCTGATGTCATCGGTGGCGGCGATGAGGGCAGTTTCGGTACTGTGGTTGCTGCGGAACCCGGACTGGGACGGGTCCAGGATGTTGTTCTCCTCGAGGTAGCGGGTCAGTTGTCCGTTGACGATCTTCTCGATGACCTTCGCCGGGAACAGGAGCAGGGAGATGGGCCGGAAGTTCTTGAGGTCCCTCGGGTCTGCCTTGGGTTTCTTGAGTAAGGCGTTGATCTCAGCTTGCTTCCAGCTCTCCGGGAAGGTCGTGGTCTCGAAGGAGATGTTGATGACCTTGCGGAGATGGGGTGCGATGGTGGCGCTGGCTTTGTTAAAGATGTGGTGCGGGCATGGGTCTGACGGGGAGCCGGAGTGGATGGTGTTCATGATTTTGATCTCTGTGGTGCCCTCGGCTCCCTGCTTGTGGAGTGCTCCAGGCCTCTGTGTCTGTGAAGTGTCCTCGGCCCCCCATTCATGAAGTGTTTCAGACCTCTATATCTGCGCAGTGTCCCAACCCCCTGCTTGTGGAGTGGATCCAGACCTCTGTTTCTGTGAAGTGTCCCCTGCCCCCGCTTGTGAAGTACCCAAGGCCTCTGTGTCTGTAAAGTGTCCTCAGCCCCCTGCTTGTGAAGTGCTCCAGGCCTCTGTGTCTGTGCAGTGTCCTCAGTCCCCGCTCGTAGAGTGCTCCATGTCTCTGTATCTGTACAGTGTCCCCAGCCCCCTGCTTGTGGAGTGCTCCAGACCTCTCTATCTGTGAAGTGCCCTCTGCCCCCGCTTTGGGGTACTCCAGGCCTCTGATTCTGTGAAGTGTCCCCTGGCCCCTCTTGTGAAGTGCTCCAGGCCTCTGTATCTGTGAGGTGTCCTCCCCCCTGCTTCTGAAGTGCTCCAGGCCTCTGTATCTGTGAAGTGTCTGTGGCCCCCTGTTTCTAGAGTGCTCCAGTCCTCTGTTTCTGTGCAGTGTCCTCAGCCCCTGCTTCTGGAGTGCTCCAGTCCTCTGTTTCTGTGAAGTGTCCTCAGCTGCTGCTTTTGAAATGCTTCAGGCATCTGTATCTGTGAAGTGTCCTCAGCCCCTGCTTGTGGGGTGCTCCAGACCTCTGTATCTGTGAAGTGTTCTCAGCCCCCTGCTTGTGGAGTGCTCCAGACCTCTGTATCTGTGAAGCCTCCTCAGACCCCCCCTTGTAGAGTGCTCCAGCCCTCTGTATCTGTGAAGTGTCCTCTGCCCCTGCTTGTGGGGTACTCCAGGCTTCTGTATCTGTGAAGTGTACCCGGCCCCCCACTCATGGAGTGCTCCAGGCCTCTGTATCTGTGAAGTGTCCTCAGCCCCTGCTTTTGAAGTGCTCCAGGTCTCTCTATCTGTGAAGTGTCCTTCAGCCCCCTGCTTGTGTAGATCTCCAGGCCTCTGTATCTGTGAAGTGTCCCCAGCCCCCTGCTCGTGGAGTGCTGCAGACCTCTGTATCTGTGAAGTGTCCTCGGCCCCATGCTTGTGGGGTGCACCAGACCTCTGTATCTGTGAAGTGTTCCCAGCCCCCTGCTCGTGGATTGCTCCAGGCCTCTGTATCAGTGAAGTGTCCTCGCCCCCCGCTCGTGGAGTGCTCCAGGCCTCTTTGTCTGTGAAGTGTCCTCGGCCCCCTGCTTGTGGAGTGCTCTAGACCAATGTATCTGTGAAGTGTCCCCAGCCCACTGCTTGTGGAGTGCTCGAGACCTTTGTATCTGTGAAGTGTCCTTGGATCCCTGATTCTGGAGTGCTCCAGGTCTCTGTATCTCTGAAGTGTCCCCAGCTCCCTGCTTGCAAAGTGCTCCAGGCCTCTGTATCTGTGAAGTGTCCTCGCCCCCTGCTAGTGAAGTGCTCCAGACCTTTGTATCTGTGAAGTGTCCTCAGCCCGCTGCTTCTGGAGTGCTCTAGACCAATGTATCTGTGAAGTGTCCTCAGCCCGCTCGTGGAGTGCTCCAGACCTCTGTATCTGTGAAGTGTCCTCAGCCCCCCGCTCGTGGAGTGCTCCAGACCTCTGTATCTGTGAAGTGTCCTCAGCCCCCTGCTTCTGCAGTTCTCCAAGCCTCCGTATCTGTGAATTTTCCCCAGCCCCCCACTTGTGGAGTGCTCCAGGCCTCTGTATCTGTGAAGTGTCCTCGGCCCCCTGCTCGTGGAGTGCTCCAGACCTCCGTATCTGTGAATTTTCCCCAGCCCCCTGCTTGTGGAGTGCTCCAGACCTCTGTATCTGTGAAGTGTCCTCGGCCCCCCGCTCGTGGAGTGCTCCAGACCTCTGTATCTGTGAAGTGTCCTCAGCCCCCTGCTTCTGCAGTTCTCCAGGCCTCCGTATCTGTGAATTTTCCCCAGCCCCCACTTGTGGAGTGCTCCAGGCCTCTGTATCTGTGACGTGTCCTCGGCCCCCTGCTCGTGGAGTGCTCCAGGCCTCTGTATCTGTGAAGTGTCCCCTGCCCTCGCTCGTGGAGTGCTCCAGACCTCTGTATCTGTGAAGTGTCCTCGGCCCCCTGCTCGTGGAGTGCTCCAGACCTCTGTATCTGTGAAGTGTCCTCAGCCCCCCTCTCGTGGAGTGCTCCAGACCTCTGTATCTGTGAAGTGTCCTCAGCCCCCCTCTCGTGGAGTGCTCCAGGCCTCTGTATCTGTGAAGTGTCCTCGGCCCCCTGCTTCTGGAGTGCTCCAGACCTCTGTATCTGTGAAGTGTCCTCGGCCCCCCGCTCGTGGAGTGCTTCACTAGAAGGATACCACTACTGTCCTCTACTTGCAAGAAATCATCACTGATAGCAAGAGAGCCGGACTTGTGAATGCTGCCCAGTTGCCAGTCTCACCGCCCAAAGAACCTACTGTGCACGTTATGAACATGAACTCCCTACTGAAAAACCATTATGAACTATTCTGCACCTTACACACCGACTATGTGTAGAGAAATAGCATCGAGCGAGCAGAGTTTTGTGCAGAGAAAGAGAACGTTCTCCACGCCGCAGTTTATGTACAATGGCAAATAATGCTTTGTTTCTGGACTATTAAATGCCACTAAAAATATTTATTACCAGCACTTTTTGGATAGAGCTTGTCATTTTTTAATAATGCCCATTGATTTGGTTACATCACACACAGAAGTGACTACAAACAATTGAGGCTGTGCCTCCACCTCAGCGTTCAGGCCAACAACTGAGTCACCTGGGCTCCACCCCAGGTCTTAATCACCAGCGACAGACCACGGGCTTCAACCCCAGGATCCCATTTCAGCCAAAACATCCCATGTCTCCATCCGAAATCCCAAGCTCCTGTCCTCCATTTAAAATATTACAGCCCAGGTTTCGATCTCAGCCATCACAGTCCAGGCCTCCATGCCAAACTTTACTGCCTGAGTCCCCATCTAAGACATCTTTGCCCATGCCTCTGCCTCAACCATCACAGCCCAGGCATTTGTCTTACAATCACAGACTAGGCCCCCGTCTCCAACATCTCAGTTCAAGGTCATCACCAGAATCTATTGTCTCACACAGAGGCACTCCACAGCTCAAGGTCACCACCAGAACCTATTGTCTCACGCAGAGGCACTCCTCAGCTCAAGGTCACCGCCAGATCCTATTGTCTCAGGCAGAGGCACTACTCAGCTCAAGGTCACCACCAGAACCTATTGTCTCACACAGAGGCACTCCTCAGCTCAAGGTCACCGTCAGAACCTATTGTTTCACGGAGAGGCACTCCTCTGCTCAAGGTCACCGCCAGAACCTATTGTCTCAGGCAGAGGCACTTCTCAGCTCAAGGTCACCGGCAGAACCAATTGTCTCACGCAGAGGCACTACTCAGCTCAAGGTCACCACCAGAACCTACTGTATCATGCAGAGGCACGCCTTCTCAGGTTAAGATCACCACCAGAACCTATTGCCTCACGCAGAGGCACTCCTCAGCTCAAGGTCACCACCTGGGCCTATTGTCTCACGTAGAGGCACTCCTCAGCTCAAGGTCACCACCAGAACCTATTGTCTCACGCAGAGGCACTCCTCAGCTCCAGGTCACCATCACCACCAAAACCTATTCTATCAGGCGGAGGCACTCCTCAGCTCCAGGTCACCATCACCACCAGAACCTATTGTCTCAGACGGAGGCACTCCTCAGCTCAAGGTCACCACCAGAACCTATTGTCTCAGGCAGAGGCACTCCTCAGCTCAAGGTCACCACCAGAACCTATTGTCTCAGGCAGAGGCACTCCTCAGCTCAAGGTCACCACCAGAACCTATTGTCTCAGGCAGAGGCACTCCTCAGCTCAAGGTCACCACCAGAACCTATTGTCTCACACAGAGGCACTCCTCAGCTCAAGGTCACCACCAGAGCCTATTGTCACACGCAGAGGCACTCCTCAGCTCAAGGTCACCACCAGAGCCTATTGTCTCATGCAGAGGCACTCCTCAGCTGAAGGTCACCACCAGAACCCATTGTCTCAGGCGGAGGCACTCCTCAGCTCAAGGTCACCACCAGAACCTATTGTCTCAGACGGAGGCACTCCTCAGCCCAAGGTCACCACCAAAACCCATTGTCTCAGGCGGAGGCACTCCTCAGCTCAAGGTCACCACCAGAAGCTATTGTCTCATGCCAGAGGCACTCCTCCACTCCAGGTCACCATCACCACCAGAACCTATTGTCTCACGCAGAGGCACTCCTCAGCTCATGGTCACCACCAGAACCTATTGTCTCTGGCGGAGGCACTCCTCAGCTCAAGATCACCGCCAGAACCTATTGTCTCAGGCGGAGGCACTCCTCAGCTCAAGGTCATCACCAGAACCCATTGTCTCAGGTGCAGGCACTCCTCAGCTCAAGGTCACCACCAGAACCCATTGTCTCAGGCGGAGGCACTCCTCTGCTCAAGGTCACCACCAGAACCCATTATCTCAGGCGGAGGCACTCCTCAGCTCAAGATCACCGCCAGAACCTATTGTCTCAGGCGGAGGCACTCCTCAGCTCAAGGTCATCACCAGAACCCATTGTCTCAGGTGCAGGCACTCCTCAGCTCAAGGTCACCACCAGAACCCATTGTCTCAGGCGGAGGCACTCCTCTGCTCAAGGTCACCACCAGAACCCATTGTCTCACGCAGAGGCACTCCTCAGCTCAAGGTCACCACCAGAGCCTATTGTCTGAAGCAGAGGCACTCCTCAGCTCATGGTCACAACCAGAACCTATTGTCTCAGGCAAAGGAACTCCTCAGCTCAAGGTCACTGCCAGAACCTATTGTCTCAGGCAGAGGCACTCCTCAGCTCAAGGTCACCACCAGAAACTATTATCTCATGCAGAGGCATTCCTCTTCTCAAGGATACCGTCAGAGCCTATTGTCTCATGCAGAGGCACTACTCAGCTCAAGATCTCTGAACATATTGTCTCAGGCAGAGGCACTCCTCAGCTCAAGGTCACCGTCAGAACCAGTTATCACACAGAGGCACTCCTCAGCTCAAGGTCACCACCAGAACCATTTGTCTCAGGCAGAGGCACTCCTCAGCTCAAGGACACCATCATAACCTATTGTCTCAGGCAGAGGCACTACTCAGCCTAAGGTCACTGCTAGAACCTATTGTCTCAGGCAGAGGCACTCCTCAGCTCAAGGTAACCGCCAGAGCCTATTGTCTCAGGCAGAGTCACTCTTCAGCTCAAGGTCACCAGAACCTCCTCAGCTCAAGGTCACCGTCAGAACCAGTTATCACACAGAGGCACTCCTCAGCTCAAGGTCACCACCAGAACTATTTGTCTCAGACAGAGGCACTCCTCAGCTCAAGGTCACCATCATAACCTATTGTCTCAGGCAGAGGCACTACTCAGCCTAAGGTCACTGCTAGAACCTATTGTCTCAGGCAGAGGCACTCCTCAGCTCAAGGTAACCGCCAGAGCCTATTGTCTCAGGCAGAGGCACTCCTCAGCTCAAGGTCACCACCAGAACCTATTGTCTCAGGCAGAGGCACTCCATCAGAACTTATTGTCTCAGGCAGAGGCACGTCTCAGCTCAAGGTCACCACCAGAACCTATTGTCTCAGGCAGAGGCACCCCTCAGCTCAAGGTCACCACCAGAACCTACTGTATCATGCAGAGGCACGCCTTCTCAGGTTAAGATCACCACCAGAACCTATTGCCTCACGCAGAGGCACTCCTCAGCTCAAGGTCACCACCTGGGCCTATTGTCTCA
Organism: Calotriton arnoldi; assembly: GCA_963921515.1. NCBI lineage: Eukaryota > Metazoa > Chordata > Amphibia > Caudata > Salamandridae > Calotriton > Calotriton arnoldi. Next base: position 256,728 of record CAWUFW010008096.1, on the reverse strand, counting down.
CGTAGAGGCACTCCTCAGCTCAAGGTCACCACCAGAACCTATTGTCTCACGCAGAGGCACTCCTCAGCTCCAGGTCACCATCACCACCAAAACCTATTCTATCAGGCGGAGGCACTCCTCAGCTCCAGGTCACCATCACCACCAGAACCTATTGTCTCAGACGGAGGCACTCCTCAGCTCAAGGTCACCACCAGAACCTATTGTCTCAGGCAGAGGCACTCCTCAGCTCAAGGTCACCACCAGAACCTATTGTCTCAGGCAGAGGCACTCCTCAGCTCAAGGTCACCACCAGAACCTATTGTCTCACACAGAGGCACTCCTCAGCTCAAGGTCACCACCAGAGCCTATTGTCACACGCAGAGGCACTCCTCAGCTCAAGGTCACCACCAGAGCCTATTGTCTCATGCAGAGGCACTCCTCAGCTGAAGGTCACCACCAGAACCCATTGTCTCAGGCGGAGGCACTCCTCAGCTCAAGGTCACCACCAGAACCTATTGTCTCAGACGGAGGCACTCCTCAGCCCAAGGTCACCACCAAAACCCATTGTCTCAGGCGGAGACACTCCTCAGCTCAAGGTCACCACCAGAAGCTATTGTCTCATGCCAGAGGCACTCCTCCACTCCAGGTCACCATCACCACCAGAACCTATTGTCTCACGCAGAGGCACTCCTCAGCTCATGGTCACCACCAGAACCTATTGTCTCTGGCGGAGGCACTCCTCAGCTCAAGATCACCGCCAGAACCTATTGTCTCAGGCGGAGGCACTCCTCAGCTCAAGGTCATCACCAGAACCCATTGTCTCAGGTGCAGGCACTCCTCAGCTCAAGGTCACCACCAGAACCCATTGTCTCAGGCGGAGGCACTCCTCTGCTCAAGGTCACCACCAGAACCCATTATCTCAGGCGGAGGCACTCCTCAGCTCAAGATCACCGCCAGAACCTATTGTCTCAGGCGGAGGCACTCCTCAGCTCAAGGTCATCACCAGAACCCATTGTCTCAGGTGCAGGCACTCCTCAGCTCAAGGTCACCACCAGAACCCATTGTCTCAGGCGGAGGCACTCCTCTGCTCAAGGTCACCACCAGAACCCATTGTCTCACGCAGAGGCACTCCTCAGCTCAAGGTCACCACCAGAGCCTATTGTCTGAAGCAGAGGCACTCCTCAGCTCATGGTCACAACCAGAACCTATTGTCTCAGGCAAAGGAACTCCTCAGCTCAAGGTCACTGCCAGAACCTATTGTCTCAGGCAGAGGCACTCCTCAGCTCAAGGTCACCACCAGAAACTATTATCTCATGCAGAGGCATTCCTCTTCTCAAGGATACCGTCAGAGCCTATTGTCTCATGCAGAGGCACTACTCAGCTCAAGATCTCTGAACATATTGTCTCAGGCAGAGGCACTCCTCAGCTCAAGGTCACCGTCAGAACCAGTTATCACACAGAGGCACTCCTCAGCTCAAGGTCACCACCAGAACCATTTGTCTCAGGCAGAGGCACTCCTCAGCTCAAGGACACCATCATAACCTATTGTCTCAGGCAGAGGCACTACTCAGCCTAAGGTCACTGCTAGAACCTATTGTCTCAGGCAGAGGCACTCCTCAGCTCAAGGTAACCGCCAGAGCCTATTGTCTCAGGCAGAGTCACTCTTCAGCTCAAGGTCACCAGAACCTCCTCAGCTCAAGGTCACCGTCAGAACCAGTTATCACACAGAGGCACTCCTCAGCTCAAGGTCACCACCAGAACTATTTGTCTCAGACAGAGGCACTCCTCAGCTCAAGGTCACCATCATAACCTATTGTCTCAGGCAGAGGCACTACTCAGCCTAAGGTCACTGCTAGAACCTATTGTCTCAGGCAGAGGCACTCCTCAGCTCAAGGTAACCGCCAGAGCCTATTGTCTCAGGCAGAGGCACTCCTCAGCTCAAGGTCACCACCAGAACCTATTGTCTCAGGCAGAGGCACTCCATCAGAACTTATTGTCTCAGGCAGAGGCACGTCTCAGCTCAAGGTCACCACCAGACCCTATTGTCTCAGGCAGAGGCACCCCTCAGCTCAAGGTCACCACCAGAACCTACTGTATCATGCAGAGGCACGCCTTCTCAGGTTAAGATCACCACCAGAACCTATTGCCTCACGCAGAGGCACTCCTCAGCTCAAGGTCACCACCTGGGCCTATTGTCTCACGTAGAGGCACTCCTCAGCTCAAGGTCACCACCAGAACCTATTGTCTCACGCAGAGGCACTCCTCAGCTCCAGGTCACCATCACCACCAAAACCTATTCTATCAGGCGGAGGCACTCCTCAGCTCCAGGTCACCATCACCACCAGAACCTATTGTCTCAGACGGAGGCACTCCTCAGCTCAAGGTCACCACCAGAACCTATTGTCTCAGGCAGAGGCACTCCTCAGCTCAAGGTCACCACCAGAACCTATTGTCTCAGGCAGAGGCACTCCTCAGCTCAAGGTCACCACCAGAACCTATTGTCTCAGGCAGAGGCACTCCTCAGCTCAAGGTCACCACCAGAACCTATTGTCTCACACAGAGGCACTCCTCAGCTCAAGGTCACCACCAGAGCCTATTGTCACATGCAGAGGCACTCCTCAGCTCAAGGTCACCACCAGAGCCTATTGTCTCATGCAGAGGCACTCCTCAGCTGAAGGTCACCACCAGAACCCATTGTCTCAGGCGGAGGCACTCCTCAGCTCAAGGTCACCACCAGAACCTATTGTCTCAGACGGAGGTACTCCTCAGCCCAAGGTCACCACCAAAACCCATTGTCTCAGGCGGAGGCACTCCTCAGCTCAAGGTCACCACCAGAAGCTATTGTCTCATGCCAGAGGCACTCCTCCACTCCAGGTCACCATCACCACCAGAACCTATTGTCTCACGCAGAGGCACTCCTCAGCTCATGGTCACCACCAGAACCTATTGTCTCTGGCGGAGGCACTCCTCAGCTCAAGATCACCGCCAGAACCTATTGTCTCAGGCGGAGGCACTCCTCAGCTCAAGGTCATCACCAGAACCCATTGTCTCAGGTGCAGGCACTCCTCAGCTCAAGGTCACCACCAGAACCCATTGTCTCAGGCGGAGGCACTCCTCTGCTCAAGGTCACCACCAGAACCCATTATCTCAGGCGGAGGCACTCCTCAGCTCAAGATCACCGCCAGAACCTATTGTCTCAGGCGGAGGCACTCCTCAGCTCAAGGTCATCACCAGAACCCATTGTCTCAGGTGCAGGCACTCCTCAGCTCAAGGTCACCACCAGAACCCATTGTCTCAGGCGGAGGCACTCCTCTGCTCAAGGTCACCACCAGAACCCATTGTCTCACGCAGAGGCACTCCTCAGCTCAAGGTCACCACCAGAGCCTATTGTCTGAAGCAGAGGCACTCCTCAGCTCATGGTCACAACCAGAACCTATTGTCTCAGGCAAAGGAACTCCTCAGCTCAAGGTCACTGCCAGAACCTATTGTCTCAGGCAGAGGCACTCCTCAGCTCAAGGTCACCACCAGAAACTATTATCTCATGCAGAGGCATTCCTCTTCTCAAGGATACCGTCAGAGCCTATTGTCTCATGCAGAGGCACTACTCAGCTCAAGATCTCTGAACATATTGTCTCAGGCAGAGGCACTCCTCAGCTCAAGGTCACCGTCAGAACCAGTTATCACACAGAGGCACTCCTCAGCTCAAGGTCACCACCAGAACCATTTGTCTCAGGCAGAGGCACTCCTCAGCTCAAGGACACCATCATAACCTATTGTCTCAGGCAGAGGCACTACTCAGCCTAAGGTCACTGCTAGAACCTATTGTCTCAGGCAGAGGCACTCCTCAGCTCAAGGTAACCGCCAGAGCCTATTGTCTCAGGCAGAGTCACTCTTCAGCTCAAGGTCACCAGAACCTCCTCAGCTCAAGGTCACCGTCAGAACCAGTTATCACACAGAGGCACTCCTCAGCTCAAGGTCACCACCAGAACTATTTGTCTCAGACAGAGGCACTCCTCAGCTCAAGGTCACCATCATAACCTATTGTCTCAGGCAGAGGCACTACTCAGCCTAAGGTCACTGCTAGAACCTATTGTCTCAGGCAGAGGCACTCCTCAGCTCAAGGTAACCGCCAGAGCCTATTGTCTCAGGCAGAGGCACTCCTCAGCTCAAGGTCACCACCAGAACCTATTGTCTCAGGCAGAGGCACTCCATCAGAACTTATTGTCTCAGGCAGAGGCACCCCTCAGCTCAAGGTCACCACCAGAACCTACTGTATCATGCAGAGGCACGCCTTCTCAGGTTAAGATCACCACCAGAACCTATTGCCTCACGCAGAGGCACTCCTCAGCTCAAGGTCACCACCTGGGCCTATTGTCTCACGCAGAGGCACTCCTCAGCTCAAGGTCACCACAGAACCTATTGTCTCAGGCAGAGGCACCCCTCAGCTCAAGGTCACCACCAGAACCTATTGTCTCAGACGGAGGCACTCCTGAGCTCAAGGTCACCACCAGAACCTATTGTCTCAGACGGAGGCACCCCTCAGCTCAAGGTCACCACCAGAACCTATTGTCTCAGACGGAGGCACTCCTGAGCTCAAGGTCACCACCAGAACCTTTTGACACAGGCGGAGGCACTCCTCAGCTCAAGGTCACCACCAGAACCTATTGTCTCAGGCAGAGGCACTCCATCAGAACTTATTGTCTCAGGCGGAGGCACTCCTCAGCTCAAGGTCACCGCCAGAGCCGATTGTCTCAGGCAGAGTCACTCTTCAGCTCAAGGTCACCACCAGAACCTATTGTCTCAGGCAGAGCATACCTCAGCTCAAGGTCACCACAAGAACCCATTGTCTCAGGCGGAGGCACTCCTCAGCTCAAGGTCACCACCAGAACCTATTGTCTCAGGCGGAGGCCCTCCTCAGCTCAAGGTCACCACCAGAACCCATTGTCTCAGGCAGAGGTTTTCCTCAGCTCAAGGTCGCCACCAGAACCCCTTGTCTCAGGCAGAGGCTTTCCTCAGCTCAAGGTCACCACCAGAACATATTGTCTCTGGCAGAGGAACTCCTCAGCTTAAGGTCACCACCAGAACCTATTGTCTCAGGGGAGGCACTCCTCAGCTCAAGGTCACCACCAGAACCCATTGTCTCAGGCGGAGGCATTCCTCAGCTCGAGGTCACCACCAGAACCCATTGTCTCAGGCGGAGGCCCTCCTCAGCTCAAGGTCACCACCAGAACCCATTGTCTCAGGTGGAGGCACTCCTCAGCTCAAGGTCACCACCAGGACCTATTGTCTCACGCAGAGGCACTCCTCAGCTCAAGGTCACCACCAGGACCTATTGTCTCACGCAAAGGCACTCCTCAGCTCAAGGTCACCACCGGAACCTATTGTCTCACGCAGAGGCACTCCTCAGCTCAAGGTCACGACCAGAACCTATTGTCTCACGCAGAGGCACTTCTCAGCTCAAGGTCACCACCAGAACCTATTGTCCCACGGAGATTCACTCCTCAGCTCAAGGTCACCACCAGAACCTATAATCTCACGCAGACGCACTCCTCAGCTCAAGGTCACCACCAGAACCATTTGTCTCAGGCAGAGACACTCATCAGCTCAAGTTCACCACAGAACCTATTGTCTCAGGCAGAGGCACCCCTCAGCTCAAGGTCACCACCAGAACCTATTGTCTCAGGTGGAGGCACTCCTCAGCTCAAGGTCACCATCAGAACCTATTGTCTCAGGCAGAGGCACTCCTCAGCTCAAGGTAACCGCCAGAGCCTATTGTCTCAGGCAGAGTCACTCTTCAGCTCAAGGTCACCAGAACCTCCTCAGCTCAAGGTCACCGTCAGAACCAGTTATCACACAGAGGCACTCCTCAGCTCAAGGTCACCACGAGAACCTATTGTCTCACGCAGAGGCACTCCTCAGCTCAAGGTCACCACCAGAACCTACTGTCTCACGCAGAGGCACTTCTCAGCTCAAGGTCACCACCAGAACCTATTGTCTCAGGCAGAGGCACCCCTCAGCTCAAGGTCACCACCAGAGACTATTGTCTCATGCAGAGGCACTCCTCAGCTCAAGGTCATCACCAGAGCCTATTGTCTCATGCAGAGGCACTCCTCAGCTGAAGGTTACCACCAGAACCCATTGTCTCAGGCGGAGGCACTCCTCAGCTCAAGGTCACCACCAGAACCTATTGTCTCAGACGGAGGCACTACTCAGCTCAAGGTCAACACCAGAAGCTATTGTCTCATGCCAGAGGCACTCCTCCACTCCAGGTCACCATCACCACCAGAACCTATTGTCTCAGGCAGAGGCACTCCTCAGCTCAAGGTCACCACCAGAAACTATTATCTCATGCAGAGGCATTCCTCAGCTCAAGGATACCCTCAGAGCCTATTGTCTCATGCAGAGGCACTACTCAGCTCAAGATCTCTGAACATATTGTCTCAGGCAGAGGCACTCCTCAGCTCAAGGTCACCGTCCGAACCAGTTATCACACAGAGGCACTCCTCAGCTCAAGGTCACCACGAGAACCTATTGTCTCACGCAGAGGCACTCCTCAGCTCAAGGTCACCACCAGAACCTACTGTCTCACGCAGAGGCACTTCTCAGCTCAAGGTCACCACCAGAACCTATTGTCTCAGGCAGAGGCACCCCTCAGCTCAAGGTCACCACCAGAACCTATTGTCTCAGGCGGAGGCACTCCTCAGCTCAAGGTCACCACCAGAACCTTTTGACACAGGCAGAGGCACTCCTCAGCTGAAGGTCACCACCAGAAACTATTATCTCATGCAGAGGCATTCCTCTTCTCAAGGATACCGTCAGAGCCTATTGTCTCATGCAGAGGCACTACTCAGCTCAAGATCTCTGAACATATTGTCTCAGGCAGAGGCACTCCTCAGCTCGAGGTCACCGTCAGAACCAGTTATCACACAGAGGCACTCCTCAGCTCAAGGTCACCACCAGAACCATTTGTCTCAGGCAGAGGCACTCCTCAGCTCAAGGACACCATCATAACCTATTGTCTCAGGCAGAGGCACTACTCAGCCTAAGGTCACTGCTAGAACCTATTGTCTCAGGCAGAGGCACTCCTCAGCTCAAGGTAACCGCCAGAGCCTATTGTCTCAGGCAGAGTCACTCTTCAGCTCAAGGTCACCAGAACCTCCTCAGCTCAAGGTCACCGTCAGAACCAGTTATCACACAGAGGCACTCCTCAGCTCAAGGTCACCACCAGAACCATTTGTCTCAGACAGAGGCACTCCTCAGCTCAAGGTCACCATCATAACCTATTGTCTCAGGCAGAGGCACTACTCAGCCTAAGGTCACTGCTAGAACCTATTGTCTCAGGCAGAGGCACTCCTCAGCTCAAGGTAACCGCCAGAGCCTATTGTCTCAGGCAGAGGCACTCCTCAGCTCAAGGTAACCACCAGAACCTATTGTCTCAGGCAGAGGCACTCCATCAGAACTTATTGTCTCAGGCAGAGGCACGTCTCAGCTCAAGGTCACCACCAGAACCTATTGTCTCAGGCAGAGGCACCCCTCAGCTCAAGGTCACCGCCAGAACCTATTGTCTCAAGCAGAGGCACTCATCAGCTCCAGTTCACTGCCATAACCGATTGTCTCACGCAGAGGCACCCCTCAGCTCAAGGTCACCACAGAACCTATTGTCTCAGGCAGAGGCACCCCTCAGCTCAAGGTCACCACCAGAACCTATTGTCTCAGACGGAGGCACTCCTGAGCTCAAGGTCACCACCAGAACCTTTTGACACAGGCGGAGGCACACCTCAGCTCAAGGTCACCACCAGAACCTATTGTCTCAGGCGGAGGCACTCCTCAGCTCAAGGTCACCACCAGAGCCGATTGTCTCAGGCAGAGTCACTCTTCAGCTCAAGGTCACCACCAGAACCTATTGTCTCAGGCCGAGCATACCTCAGCTCAAGGTCACCACAAGAACCCATTGTCTCAGGCGGAGGCACTCCTCAGCTCAAGGTCACCACCAGAACCTATTGTCTCAGGCGGAGGCCCTCCTCAGCTCAAGGTCACCACCAGAACCCATTGTCTCAGGCAGAGGTTTTCCTCAGCTCAAGGTCGCCACCAGAACCCCTTGTCTCAGGCAGAGGCTTTCCTCAGCTCAAGGTCACCACCAGAACATATTGTCTCTGGCAGAGGAACTCCTCAGCTTAAGGTCACCACCAGAACCTATTGTCTCAGGGGAGGCACTCCTCAGCTCAAGGTCACCACCAGAACCCATTGTCTCAGGCGGAGGCATTCCTCAGCTCGAGGTCACCACCAGAACCCATTGTCTCAGGCGGAGGCCCTCCTCAGCTCAAGGTCACCACCAGAACCCATTGTCTCAGGTGGAGGCACTCCTCAGCTCAAGGTCACCACCAGGACCTATTGTCTCACGCAGAGGCACTCGTCAGCTCAAGGTCACCACCAGGACCTATTGTCTCACGCAGAGGCACTTCTCAGCTCAAGGTCACCACCAGAACCTATTGTCTCACGCAGAGGCACTCCTCAGCTCAAGGTCACGACCAGAACCTATTGTCTCACGCAGAGGCACTTCTCAGCTCAAGGTCACCACCAGAACCTATTGTCCCACGGAGAGTCACTCCTCAGCTCAAGGTCACCACCAGAACCTATAATCTCACGCAGACGCACTCCTCAGCTCAAGGTCACCACCAGAACCATTTGTCTCAGGCAGAGACACTCATCAGCTCAAGTTCACCACAGAACCTATTGTCTCAGGCAGAGGCACCCCTCAGCTCAAGGTCACCACCAGAACCTATTGTCTCAGGCGGAGGCACTTCTCAGCTCAAGGTCACCACGAGAACCTATGAAATGAAATGAAATGAAAAAGGGATTTGTAAAGCGCATGGTTACCCGGGAGCATCCCAGCGCTATGTGTTGAAAGAGAGATCGGGCTGACGGCTAGATGAATAGCCATGTCTTCAACAGCTTCCGAAAGCCAAGATGGTTTGATTCTCACGCAGAGGCACTCCTCAGCTCAAGGTCACCACCAGAACCTATTGTCTCAGGCAGAGGCACTCCTCAGCTCAAGGTCACCACCAGAAACTATTATCTCATGCAGAGGCATTCCTCTGCTCAAGGATACCCTCAGAGCCTATTGTCTCATGCAGAGGCACTACTCAGCTCAAGATCTCTGAACATATTGTCTCAGGCAGAGGCACTCCTCAGCTCAAGGTCACCGTCAGAACCAGTTATCACACAGAGGCACTCCTCAGCTCAAGGTCACCACGAGAACCTATTGTCTCACGCAGAGGCACTCCTCAGCTCAAAGTCACCACCAGAACCTACTGTCTCACGCAGAGGCACTTCTCAGCTCAAGGTCACCACCAGAACCTATTGTCTCAGGCAGAGGCACCCCTCAGCTCAAGGTCACCACCAGAACCTATTGTCTCAGGCGGAGGCACTCCTCAGCTCAAGGTCACCACCAGAACCTTTTGACACAGGCAGAGGCACTCCTCAGCTGAAGGTCACCACCAGAACATATTGTCTCAGGCAGAGGCACTCCTCAGCTGAAGGTCACCACCAGAACCTATTGTCTCAGGCGGAGGCACCCCTCAGCTCAAAGTCACCACCAGAGCCTATTGTCTCAGGCAGAGACACTCTTCAGCCCAAGGTCACCGCCAGAGCCTATTGTCTGAGGCGGAGGCACTCCTCAGCTCAAGGTCACCACCAGAACCTATCGTCTCAGGCAGAGGCACTCCTCAGCTCAAGGTCACCACCAGAACCTATTGTCTCACGCAGAGGCACTCCTTAGCTCAAGGTCACCACCAGAGACTATTGTCTCATGCAGAGGCACTCCTCAGCTCAAGGTCATCACCAGAGCCTATTGTCTCATGCAGAGGCACTCCTCAGCTGAAGGTTACCACCAGAACCCATTGTCTCAGGCGGAGGCACTCCTCAGCTCAAGGTCACCACCAGAACCTATTGTCTCAGACGGAGGCACTACTCAGCTCAAGGTCAACACCAGAAGCTATTGTCTCATGCCAGAGGCACTCCTCCACTCCAGGTCACCATCACCACCAGAACCTATTGTCTCACGCAGAGGCACTCGTCAGCTCATGGTCACCGCCAGAACCTACTGTCTCAGGCAGAGGCACTCCTCAGCTCAAGGTCACCACCAGAACCTATTGTCTCTGGCGGAGGCACTCCTCAGCTCAAGATCACCGCCAGAACCTATTGTCTCAGGCGGAGGCACTCCTCAGCTCAAGGTCATCACCAGAACCCATTGTCTCAGGTGCAGGCACTCCTCAGCTCAAGGTCACCACCAGAACCCATTGTCTCAGGCGGAGGCACTCCTCTGCTCAAGGTCACCACCAGAACCCATTATCTCAGGCGGAGGCCCTCCTCAGCTCAAGGTCACCACCAGAGCCCATTGTCTCAGGCAGAGGCACTCCTCAGCTCAAGGTCACCTCCAAGACCTATTGTCTCAGGCAGAGGCACTCCTCAGCTCAAGGTCACCATCAGAACCTATTGTCTCAGGCAGAGGCACTCCTCAGCTCAAGGTCACCACCAGGACCTATTGTCTCACGCAGAGGCCCTCCTCAGCTCAAGGTCACCACCAGAGCCCATTGTCTGAAGCAGAGGCACTCCTCAGCTCATGGTCACAACCAGAAGCTATTGCCTCAGGCAGAGGTAGTCCTCAGTTCAAGGTCACCACCAGAACCTATTGTCTCAGGCAGAGGAAGTCCTCAGCTCAAGGTCACTGCCAGAACCTATTGTCTCAGGCAGAGGCACTCCTCAGCTCAAGGTCACCACCAGAAACTATTGACTCACGCAGAGGCACTCCTAGCTAAAGGTCACCACCAGAGCCTATTGTCTCATGCAGAGGAATTCCTCTGCTCAAGGACACCGTCAGAGCCTATTGTCTCATGCAGAGGCACTACTCAGCTCAAGGTCACCGTCAGAACCTATTGTCTCAGGCGGAGGCACTCCTCAGCTCAAGGTCACCGCCAGATCCTATTGTCTCAGGCAGAGTCACTCTTCAGCTCAAGGTCACCGCCAGAACCTATTGTCTCAGGCAGAGCACCCCTCAGCTCCAGGTCACCATCACCACCAGAACCTATTGTCTCATGTAGAGGCACTCTTCAGCTCATGGTCACCGCCAGAACCTATTGTCTCAGGCAGAGGCACTCCTCAGCTCACGGTCACCATCAGAACCTATTGTCTCTGGCGGAGGCACTCCTCAGCTCAAGGTCACTGCCAGAACCTATTGTCTCAGGCGAAGGCACTCCTCAGCTCAAGGTCACCACCAGAACCCATTATCTCAGGCAGAGGCACTCCTCAGCTCAAGGTCACCACTAGAACCCATTGTCTCAGGCGGAGGCACTCCTCAGCTCAAGGTCACCACCAGAACCCATTATCTCAGGCAGAGGCACTCCTCAGCTCAAGGTCACCACCAGAACCCATTGTCTCAGGCGGAGGCCCTCCTCAGCTCATGGTCACCACCAGAGCCCATTGTCTCAGGCAGAGGCACTCCTCTGCTCAAGGTCACCACCAAGACCTATTGTCTCACACAGAGGCACTCCTCAGCTCAAGGTCACCACCAGAACCTATTGTCTCAGGCAGAGGCACTCCTCAGCTCAAGGTCACCACCAGGACCTATTGTCTCATGCAGAGGCAGTCCTCAGCTCAAGGTCACCAACAGAGCCTATTGTCTGAAGCAGAGGCACTCCTCTGCTCATGGTCACAACCAGAACGTATTGCCTCAGGCAGAGGAAGTCCTCAGCTCAAGGTCATCACCAGAACCTATTGTCTCAGGCAGAGGAACTCCTCAGCTCAAGGTCTCTGCCAGAACCTATTGTCTCAGGCAGAGGCACTCCTCAGCTCAAGGTCACCACCAGAAACTATTGTCTCACGCAGAGGCACTCCTCAGCTAAAGGTCACCACCAGAGCCTATTGTCTCATGCAGAGGCATTCCTCTGCTCAAGGACACCGTCAGAGCCTATTGTCTCATGCAGAGGCACTACTCAGCTCAAGATCTCCGAACATATTGTCTCAGGCAGAGGCACTCCTCAGCTCAAGGTCACCGTCAGAACCAGTTTTATCACACAGAGGCACTCCTCAGCTCAAGGTCACCACCAGAACCATTTGTCTCAGGCAGAGGCACTCCTCAGCTCAAGGTCACCATCAGAACCTATTGTCTCAGGCAGAGGCACTCCTCAGCTCAAGGTCACAGACAGAGCCTATTGTCTCAGGCAGAGGCACTCCTCAGCTCAAGGTCACCACAGAACCTATTGTCTCAGGCACAGGCACCCCTCAGCTCAAGGTCACCACCAGAACCCATTGTCTCAGGCGGAGGCACTCCTCAGCTCAAGGTCACCACTAGAACCTATTGTCTCAGGCAGAGGCACTCCATCAGAACCTATTGTCTCAGGCGGAGGCACTCCTCAGCTCAAGGTCACCACTAGAACCTATTGTCTCATGCAGAGGTACTCCTTCTCAGTTTAAGATCACCACCAGAACCTATTGTCTCAGGCAGAGTCCCTCTTCAGCTCAAGGTCACCGCCAGAGCCTATTGTCTCAGGCAGAGTCCCTCTTCAGCTCAAGGTCACCACCAGAACCTATTGTCTCAGGCGGAGGCCCTCTTCAGCTCAAGGTCACCACCAGAACCCATTGTCTCAGGCAGAGGCACTCCTCAGCTCAAGGTCACCACCAGAACCTATTGTCTCAGGCAGAGGCCCTCCTCAGCTCAAGGTCACCGTCAGAACCTATTGTCTCATGCAGAGGCACTCCTCAGCTCAAGGTCACCACCAGAACCCCTTGTCTCAGGCAGAGGCTTTTCTCAGGTCAAGGTCACCACCAGAACCTATTGTCTCAGGCAGAGGCACTCCTCAGCTCAAGGTCACCACCAGAAACTATTATCTCATGCAGAGGCATTCCTCTGCTCAAGGATACCCTCAGAGCCTATTGTCTCATGCAGAGGCACTACTCAGCTCAAGATCTCTGAACATATTGTCTCAGGCAGAGGCACTCCTCAGCTCAAGGTCACCGTCAGAACCAGTTATCACACAGAGGCACTCCTCAGCTCAAGGTCACCACGAGAACCTATTGTCTCACGCAGAGGCACTCCTCAGCTCAAAGTCACCAAGAGAACCTACTGTCTCACGCAGAGGCACTTCTCAGCTCAAGGTCACCACCAGAACCTATTGTCTCAGGCAGAGGCACCCCTCAGCTCAAGGTCACCACCAGAACCTATTGTCTCAGGCGGAGGCACTCCTCAGCTCAAGGTCACCACCAGAACCTTTTGACACAGGCAGAGGCACTCCTCAGCTGAAGGTCACCACCAGAACATATTGTCTCAGGCAGAGGCACTCCTCAGCTGAAGGTCACCACCAGAACCTATTGTCTCAGGCGGAGGCACCCCTCAGCTCAAAGTCACCACCAGAGCCTATTGTCTCAGGCAGAGACACTCTTCAGCCCAAGGTCACCGCCAGAGCCTATTGTCTGAGGCGGAGGCACTCCTCAGCTCAAGGTCACCACCAGAACCTATTGTCTCAGGCAGAGGCACTCCTCAGCTCAAGGTCACCACCAGAACCTATTGTCTCACGCAGAGGCACTCCTTAGCTCAAGGTCACCACCAGAGACTATTGTCTCATGCAGAGGCACTCCTCAGCTCAAGGTCATCACCAGAGCCTATTGTCTCATGCAGAGGCACTCCTCAGCTGAAGGTTACCACCAGAACCCATTGTCTCAGGCGGAGGCACTCCTCAGCTCAAGGTCACCACCAGAACCTATTGTCTCAGACGGAGGCACTACTCAGCTCAAGGTCAACACCAGAAGCTATTGTCTCATGCCAGAGGCACTCCTCCACTCCAGGTCACCATCACCACCAGAACCTATTGTCTCACGCAGAGGCACTCGTCAGCTCATGGTCAACGCCAGAACCTACTGTCTCAGGCAGAGGCACTCCTCAGCTCAAGGTCACCACCAGAACCTATTGTCTCTGGCGGAGGCACTCCTCAGCTCAAGATCACCGCCAGAACCTATTGTCTCAGGCGGAGGCACTCCTCAGCTCAAGGTCATCACCAGAACCCATTGTCTCAGGTGCAGGCACTCCTCAGCTCAAGGTCACCACCAGAACCCATTGTCTCAGGCGGAGGCACTCCTCTGCTCAAGGTCACCACCAGAACCCATTATCTCAGGCGGAGGCCCTCCTCAGCTCAAGGTCACCACCAGAGCCCATTGTCTCAGGCAGAGGCACTCCTCAGCTCAAGGTCACCTCCAAGACCTATTGTCTCAGGCAGAGGCACTCCTCAGCTCAAGGTCACCATCAGAACCTATTGTCTCAGGCAGAGGCACTCCTCAGCTCAAGGTCACCACCAGGACCTATTGTCTCACGCAGAGGCCCTCCTCAGCTCAAGGTCACCACCAGAGCCCATTGTCTGAAGCAGAGGCACTCCTCAGCTCATGGTCACAACCAGAAGCTATTGCCTCAGGCAGAGGGTAGTCCTCAGTTCAAGGTCACCACCAGAACCTATTGTCTCAGGCAGAGGAAGTCCTCAGCTCAAGGTCACTGCCAGAACCTATTGTCTCAGGCAGAGGCACTCCTCAGCTCAAGGTCACCACCAGAAACTATTGACTCACGCAGAGGCACTCCTAGCTAAAGGTCACCACCAGAGCCTATTGTCTCATGCAGAGGAATTCCTCTGCTCAAGGACACCGTCAGAGCCTATTGTCTCATGCAGAGGCACTACTCAGCTCAAGGTCACCGTCAGAACCTATTGTCTCAGGCGGAGGCACTCCTCAGCTCAAGGTCACCGCCAGATCCTATTGTCTCAGGCAGAGTCACTCTTCAGCTCAAGGTCACCGCCAGAACCTATTGTCTCAGGCAGAGCACCCCTCAGCTCCAGGTCACCATCACCACCAGAACCTATTGTCTCACACAGAGGCACTCCTCAGCTCATGGTCACCGCCAGAACCTATTGTCTCAGGCAGAGGCACTCCTCAGCTCAAGGTCACCAGCAGAACCCTATGTCTCAGGCGGAGGCACTTCTCAGCTCAAGGTCACCACCAGAACCTATTGTCTCAGACGGAGGCACTCCTTAGCTCCAGGTCACCATCACCACCAGAACCTATTGTCTCATGTAGAGGCACTCTTCAGCTCATGGTCACCGCCAGAACCTATTGTCTCAGGCAGAGGCACTCCTCAGCTCACGGTCACCATCAGAACCTATTGTCTCTGGCGGAGGCACTCCTCAGCTCAAGGTCACTGCCAGAACCTATTGTCTCAGGCGAAGGCACTCCTCAGCTCAAGGTCACCACCAGAACCCATTATCTCAGGCAGAGGCACTCCTCAGCTCAAGGTCACCACTAGAACCCATTGTCTCAGGCGGAGGCACTCCTCAGCTCAAGGTCACCACCAGAACCCATTATCTCAGGCAGAGGCACTCCTCAGCTCAAGGTCACCACCAGAACCCATTGTCTCAGGCGGAGGCCCTCCTCAGCTCATGGTCACCACCAGAACCTATTGTCTCAGGCAGAGGCACTCCTCAGCTCAAGGTCACCACCAGGACCTATTGTCTCATGCAGAGGCAGTCCTCAGCTCAAGGTCACCACCAGAGCCTATTGTCTGAAGCAGAGGCACTCCTCTGCTCATGGTCACAACCAGAACGTATTGCCTCAGGCAGAGGAAGTCCTCAGCTCAAGATCACCACCAGAACCTATTGTCTCAGGCAGAGGAACACCTCAGCTCAAGGTCTCTGCCAGAACCTATTGTCTCAGGCAGAGGCACTCCTCAGCTCAAGGTCACCACCAGAAACTATTGTCTCACGCAGAGGCACTCCTCAGCTAAAGGTCACCACCAGAGCCTATTGTCTCATGCAGAGGCATTCCTCTGCTCAAGGACACCGTCAGAGCCTATTGTCTCACACAGAGGCACTCCTCAGCTCAAGGTCACTACTAGAACCTATTGTCTCAGGCAGAGGCACTCCTCAGCTCAAGGTCACCACCAGAACCTATTGTCTCACGCAGAGGCACTTCTCAGCTCAAGGTCACCACCAGAACCCCTTGTCTCAGGCAGAGGCTTTTCTCAGGTCAAGGTCACCACCAGAACCTATTGTCTCTGGCAGAGGAACTCCTCAGCTTAAGGTCACCACCAGAACCCATTGACTCACGCAGAGGCACTCCTCAGCTCAAGGTCACCACCAGGACCTATTGTCTCACGCAGAGGCACTCCTCAGCTCAAGGTCACCACCAGGACCTATTGTCTCACGCAAAGGCATTCCTCAGCTCAAGGTCACCACCAGAACCTATTGTCTCACCCAGAGGCACTCCTCAGCTCAAGGTCACCACCAGAACCTATTGTCTCACACAGAGGCACTCCTCAGCTCAAGGTCACTACTAGAACTTATTGTCTCAGGCGGAGGCACTCCTCAGCTCAAGGTCACCACCAGAACCTACTGTCTCAGAAAGAGGCACTCCTCAGCTCAAGGTCACCATCAAAACCTATTGTCGCAGGCAGAGGCACTCCTCAGCTCAAGGTCACCACCAGAACCTATTGTCTCATGCAGAGGTACTCCTTCTCAGTTTAAGATCACCACCAGAACCTATTGTCTCAGGCAGAGGCACTCCTCAGCTCAAGGTCACCAACAGAAAATATTTTCTCAGGCAGAGGTACTCCTTCTCAGGTTAAGATCACCACCAGAACCTATTGTATCAGGCAGAGGCACTCCTCAGCTCAAGATCACCACCAGAACCAATTGTCTCAGGCAGAGGCACTCCTCAGCTCAAGGTCACCACCAGAACATATTGTCTCAGGCAGAGGTACTCCTTCTCAGGTTAAGATCACCCCCAGAACCTATTGTATCAGGCAGAGGCACTCCTTCTCAGGATAAGGTCACCACTTGCTTGTTCTTGCTGTAGGCCTCTATTTTAACCTCAGAACCCTCAACTCAGCCCCACACTCTACATAATAGCCTGAGTTTCTGCAGATATTCCCACGAGCACTGTCTGATTACTCAGTTCCCAGCCCCTTCATTTCACCTCTGTTGGCCAGGTCTGGTGGTTTAGTCGGCTAATGCATCCACTGTAGGGGCCTGTGTTTGACCTCATGGCCACAGGTTTCAAACCCGGCACATCCTCTCAGCTTTTCATCCTTCTGAGGCTAATTAAATGAGTACCATTGAGTTAAGTAACAATAAAGAATTGCTTTTCAGCGCCAATATACCCTACTGGGTGAATGTGCGCTTTCCAAATACACATGTTATGTTATGTCATGTTATGTTGGTCTCCATTGCACCCTTATTCCCTAGACCTTAGGCTACTCTATTCCACACCACGCACTCCATCACTTCTCAGCCTAGCTACCTCCAGCTCCATCCTTGTCCTCCAGGCCACTTCCCATCCGCATACCGTCTTTCTAATTTCAGTCCATCTTTCCCATCACCAGGCCTTCCATATCAGCCCTCTGTCCTTCTCCGTACCCTTACACTTCAGGCCACACCTAATCCCCAGCTCTTGCTTCCAAAGCCAAACCCACTTGCCACTGCCAAGCTGTCCATCTCAGTCCACAACCCTCCTTCATGTCCATGGGCCCCCAACTCTGTCCCAGGCCCTTTCAATCCACAGCCCCTGTCATCTCAGTCCCAGACCCTACAGTGGCCTACATCTCAGTGCCTTGTACTCTTTCCCACCCACAACCCCTGGATCTCAGTCTCAGGCCCTCCCTCCCTACCTGAACCCCCTAACTCTGTCCCAGGCCCTCCATCCCATACACAACCTCTCCCGTGTCATTCGTAGGCCCTGCACTTGCTCTCCATCTCAGGCCCATGCCATCCTTCCCCTCTATAACCCCCCCATCTCCATCCTATCCACAGGGCCCTGTCTCAGTGCTAGGCCTACACTGCCCCCCATCTCAGTCCCTCCTTCCCTTGTATGCAGTGCACTGCCCGGCTCAGGGTTCACAGGATGTTATGACTTAGGGCCTAGTTTAGATCTTGGTGGATGGGTTTCTCCATCACAACGGTGACGGATGACCCGTCCGCCGAAGTATAAACCCCATAGGATATAGTGGGATTTATATTTCGGCGGACGGGATATCCATCACCGTCCCATAGGATATTGTAGGATTTATTTTTCGGCGGATGGGATATTTGTCCTTGTTGTGACATAGTAACATATACACCAAGATCTAAATCAGGCCCTTAGTGTGTGAATAGCTACCTGCTGCCCCGGTCTGAGCCTGCTGGGGTCCTGTGGAGAGCCCAGTGCAGGAGAGCCTGAGGCCAGGAGCACGTCAAGGCGAGCACACGGGTCTCAGCATGAGCTAGCCTGTGTGTGGGCTCCCTCTGCCTCCGGGTGGTCCCCGTTCTTCAGAGTACCAGGGTTGGGGATAAAAAGTGATGATGGTTGATGCTCACAAGTAGCTGTCTGTGTGAACATGATGCACTGGGTTGGTGCACGTTACGCAGAATGACACACGTGCAGCTATGCTCACAAGTAGCTGTCTGTGTGAACAGGATGGACTGTGTTAATTCATGTTACACAGAATGGCACACGTGCAGCTATGCTCACAAGTAGCTGTCTGTGTGACTATGATGCATTGTGATGGTGCATGTTACATAGAATGGCACACGTGCAGCTATGCTCACAAGTAGCTGTCTCTGTGAACATGATGAACTGGGTTGGTGCACGTTACACAGAATGGCACACGTGCAGCTATGCTCACAAGTAGCTGTCTGTGTGAACATGCAGAGGCACTCCTCAGCTCATGGTCATTACCAGAACGTTTTGACACAGGCGGAGGCAGTACTCAGCTGAAGGTCACCACCAGGACCTATTGTCTCAGGCAGAGATAGTCCATCAGAACCTTGACCTTGCCACGTAGGTCGCTCCCCCCGCCACACAGCTCCGCCTGTGTTGTCCTGCCCTCTGCTGCTGCTGGTAAGCTCGCCCCTCTGCTGTTGCCTTGGTGCCCGTTTCGCCTCTGTCTCCCCTCGTGCCCCCACTTGATTGTGTCCATTTTCGCTTCTGTGTCCCCTCGTGCCCCATCTGATTGTGTCCTCTTTTTGCCTTTTGTCTCCCTCGCGCCCCCATTTGATTGTGTCCATTTTGCTTCTGTGTCCCCTCGTGCCCCCATTTGATTGTGCCCTCTTTTGCCTTTTGTCTCCCCTCGTGCCCCCATCTGATTGTGTCCTCTTTTTGCCTTTTGTCTCCCCTCGCGCCCCCATTTGATTGTGTCCATTTTTGCTTCTGTGTCCCCTCATGCCCCCATTTGATTGTGCCCTCTTTTTGCCTTTTGTCTCCCCTCGTGCCCCCATTTGATTGTGTCCCCTTTTGCTTTCTGTCCCCTCGTGCCCCCATACTGCTGTGCCCAACTTTGCCTTCTGTACCCCCGCCGCTGCGTCCCCTGCGGCCCCGCCCCCCTGACTGCCCATTTGCTGCCCCTGCCTCCCGCCTCCCAGCTGCTCCTCCCTCCCAGCTCCCCATATATGGCGGCCGCTGCGCGGTGAGGAGAGCGACCCTTGACCTTGCCAGGTAGGTCGCTCCCCCCGCAACACAGCTCCGCCTGTGTTGTCCTACCCGCTGCTGCTGCTGGTAAGCTCGCCCCTCTGCTGTTGCCTTGGTGCCCGTTTCGCCTCTGTCTCCCCTCGTGCCCCCACTTGATTGTGTCCATTTTCGCTTCTGTGTCCCCTCGTGCCCCCATCTGATTTTGTCCTCTTTTTGCCTTTTGTCTCCCCTCGTGCCCCCATTTGATTGTGTCCATTTTACTTCTGTGTCCCCTCGTGCCCCCATTTGATTGTGCCCTCTTTTGCCTTTTGTCTCCCCTCGTGCCCCCATCTGATTGTGTCCTCTTTTTGCCTTTTGTCTCCCCTCGCACCCCCATTTGATTGTGTCCATTTTTGCTTCTGTGTCCCCTCGTGCCCCCATTTGATTGTGCCCTCTTTTTGCCTTTTGTCTCCCCTCGCGCCCCCATTTGATCATGTCCCCTTTTGCTTTCTGTGTCCCCTCGTGCCCCCATACTGCTGTGCCCAACTTTGCCTTCTGTACCCCCGCCGCTGCGTCCTCTGCGGCCCCGCCCCCCTGACTGCCCATTTGCTGCCCCTGCCTCCCGCCTCCCAGCTGCTCCTCCCTCCCAGCTCCCCATATATGGCGGCCGCTGCGCGGTGAGGAGAGCGACCCTTGACCTTGCCAGGTAGGTCGCTCCCCCCGCCACACAGCTCCGCCTGTGTTGTCCTGCCCGCTGCTGGTAAGCTCGCTCCTCTGCTGTTGCCTTGGTGCCCGTTTCGCCTTTGTCTCCCCTCGTGCCCCCACTTGATTGTGTCCATTTTCGCTTCTGTGTCCCCTCGTGCCCCATCTGATTGTGTCCTCTTTTTGCCTTTTGTCTCCCCTTGCGCCCCCATTTGATTGTGTCCATTTTTGCTTCTGTGTCCCCTCGTGCCCCCATTTGATTGTGCCCTCTTTTTGCCTTTTGTCTCCCCTCGTGCCCCCATTTGATCGTGTCCCCTTTTGCTTTGTGTCCCCTCGTGCCCCCATACTGCTGTGCCCAACTTTGCCTTCTGTACCCCCGCCGCTGCGTCCCTGCGGCCCCGCCCCCCCTGACTGCCCATTTGCTGCCCCTGCCTCCCGCATCCCAGCTGCCCCTCCCTCCCAGCTCCCCATATATGGCGGCCGCTGCGCGGTGAGGAGAGCGACCCTTGACCTTGCCAGGTAGGTCGCTCCCCCCGCCACACAGCTCCGCCTGTGTTGTCCTGCCCGCTGCTGCTGCTGGTAAGCTCGCACCTCTGCTGTTGCCTTGGTGCCCGTTTCGCCTCTGTCTCCCCTCGTGCCCCCACTTGATTGTGTCCATTTTCGCTTCTGTGTCCCCTCGTGCCCCCATTTGATTGTGCCCTCTTTTTGCCTTTTGTCTCCCCTCGCGCCCCCATTTGATTGTGTCCATTTTGCTTCTGTGTCCCCTCGTGCCCCCATTTGATTGTGCCCTCTTTTTGCCTTTTGTCTCCCCTCGTGCCCCCATCTGATTGTGTCCTCTTTTTGCCTTTTGTCTCCCTCGCGCCCCCATTTGATTGTGTCCATTTTTGCTTCTGTGTCCCCTCGTGCCCCCATTTGATTGTGCCCTCTTTTTGCCTTTTGTCTCCCCTCGTGCCCCCATTTGATCGTGTCCCCTTTTGCTTTCTGTGTCCCCTCGTGCCCCCATACTGCTGTGCCCAACTTTGCCTTCTGTACCCCAGCCGCTGCGTCCCCTGCGGCCCCGCCCCCCTGACTGCCCATTTGCTGCCCCTGCCTCCCGCCTCCCAGCTGCTCTTCCCTCCCAGCTCCCCATATATGGCGGCCGCTGCGCGGCCGCGCTGCCGGCGCGCCTAAGGCAAGCCCGTCTGCGCCCGTCCGCGCCTGGACCGCGCCCAGCACCAGTACCCCTGGGCCGCGCGCCCCCCGCTCCAGCATCAAGGACCGACGCCGTTACGATGCCACCACACTCCACGCTCTCAACCCCGGACGGAGACACAACTGCTTCAAGGCCGCCCCGAAACGCACACATGGCCCCTTCACCTGCCGGAACTGCAGCTACACCAGCCTCAGAGCCACCGAAGCGCCCGCCAAGAAGGACCTCAACCACCTCCGATGCATCCTACTGAACACCCGCTCCGCACGCAAACACGCCGTCGAGCTCTAGGACCTGCTCGACTCATCATCACCAGACGTCGCCTTCCTGACAGAGACCTGGATGAACGACTCCTCCACACCCGACATCGCCATAGCCATCCCAGACGGCTATAAGATCACCTGCAGAGACCGCGTCAACGGAGTAGGAGGAGGAATCGCCATCATCCACAATAACTCCATCAGGGTCTCGACCAGCACCGACTACGTTCTCTGCACCGCCGAACACATGCACTTCCAGATCCACACGGACCCCAACACCACCCTCAGAGGCACCCTCGTCTACAGACCCCCTGGGCCCCGACCCCAGTTCAGCGACTCCATCGCCGACTTCATCAGCACGCACGCCCTGACTTCTACCGACTACATCCTCCTCGGAGACCTGAACTTTCACCTGGAGAACAACAACGACAGCAACTCCACCACCCTGATCGACAACCTCGCCAACCTCGGACTGAGACAGCTCGTCACAACACCGACACATTCCGCCGGCCACACGCTCGACCCCGTCTTCTCCTCAAGCTCCCACGTCTCCTTCACCCACACCACGGAACTCCTCTGGACCGACCACCGCTGCATCCACTTCACCTTCCAGAAACCCACCACACACCACCACACCCAACAGATCCCACGCCGCTGCTGGAGCAAAGTCACCGAAGACCAACTACGGGCAAACCTCGCTCTCAGTCCTCCCCCGACCCATCCAACACCGACGACGCTGCCTGCAACCTCAGACGATGGATAGACGACTGCGCCAACACCCTCGCCCCGCTGAAAAAACTCACCTACAGCGACACCACCAAAAGAGCCAGCTGGTTCACCCCGGAACTCCTAGCTTCCAAGCGTACCTGCCGGAAACTTGAGAAGAAATGGCACAGTGATAAGACACCGGACAGCCACGCAGCCCATAAAGACGCCATCCGTAACCACCACCACCTCATCAGGTCCGCCAAGAGAATCTCCTTCAAAGACCGCCTCGACAACAACGCACACAACAGCAAGGAGCTCTTAAACATCGTGAAGGAACTCTCCAACCCCAGCTCCAACACCAACGACATCCCGCCGTCGCAAGCCCTGTGCGATTCCCTCGCCACCTTGTTCCACCGCAAGATCGCCGACATCCACGACAGCTTCAGCACCCAGACATCCCCCACCAAGATAGATACTCCTGACCCGCCGCACACCATCGACCATGACCCCCTGCCAGCCTGGGCCAGCGTGAACATCGATGACACTCCGGCTCCCCGTCAGACCCTTTCCCGCACCACATCTTCAACAAAGCCAGCAGCTCCATCGCACCCCACCTGTGCAACGTGATCAATCTCTCCTTCGAGACCGCGACCTTCCCAGAGAGCTGGAAACAGGCAGAGATCAACGCCCTACTCAAAAAACCCAAGGCGGACCCAAGAGACCTCAAGAACTTCCGGCCCATCTCCCTGCTTCCGTTCCTAGCCAAGGTCATCGAGAAGATCGTCAACAACCAGCTAACCCGATACCTAGAAGAAAACAGCATCCTGGACCCATCCCAATCGGGGTTCCGCAGCAACCACAGCACTGAGACTGCCCTCATCGCCGCCACCGACGACATCAGGACCCTGCTGGACAACGGTGAGACCGCAGCCCTCATCCTGCTGGACCTCTCCGCCGCCTTCGACACTGTCTGCCACCGCACTCTACGCGCACGCCTCCACAACGCAGGGATCCGAGACAAGGCCCTGGAATGGACCACCTCCTTCCTCGATGGCAGAACCCAGAGAGTCCGCCTCCCACCTTTCCGATCCGAAGCCTCCGAGATCATCTGCGGCGTACCCCAGGGATCTTCCCTCAGCCCAACACTGTTCAACATCTACATGGCCCCGCTCGCACGCATCGCCAGACAGCACGACCTCAACATCATCTCCTACGCCGACGACACTCAACTGATCCTCTCCCTCACCAAGGACCCCCTCGCCGCCAAAGCCAATCTCCATGAAGGAATGAAGGCCGTCGCCGATTGGATGAAGATCAGCCGACTAAAGCTGAACACGGACAAGACGGAGGTCCTCATCCTCGGCTCCAACCCCTCAGCCTGGGACGACTCCTGGTGGCCAACGACGCTGGGAGCAGCCCCGACACCCACCGACCACGCACGCAACCTGGGAGTCATCCTCGACTCAACGCTCTCCATGGCCAAGCAAGTCAACGCAGTCTCCTCCTTCTGCTTCAACACCCTCCGCATGCTTCGCAAGATCTACAGGTGGATCCCGACAGACACAAGAAGAACAGTCACCCAGGCCCTCGTCAGTAGCAGACTTGACTATGGGAACGCCCTCTACGCGGGAGCCCCGGCCAAGCTCATCAAGCGACTGCAACGCATACAAAACGCCTCCGCACGCCTGATCCTCGACGTACCATGCCACAGCCACATCACCCCCCACCTGAGGAACCTGCACTGGCTCCCCGTCGACAGGAGGATCACCTTCAAACTCCTCATCCACGCACACAAGGCACTCCACAAAACTGGCCCAGCCTACCTCAACAGACGACTCTTCTTCTACGTCCCCAACCGCCAGCTCCGCTCCGCCGATCTCTCCTCGCCACCGTCCCTCGCATTCGAAGAACAACCACCGGCGGCAGATCCTTCTCACACCTCGCCGTCAAGACCTGGAACACCCTTCCACTAAGCCTACGACAGACCCAAGACCTGCTGACCTTCAGGAGGCTACTCAAGACCTGGCTGTTCGACCAGTAGCAGCACCCCCCCTTCCCTCTCCCCAGCGCCTTGAGACCCTCGCGGGTAAGTAGTGCGCTCTACAAATTCTGTGATTGATTGTCTCATGCGGAGGCACTCCTCAGCTCAAGGTCACCGCCAGAGCCTGTAGTCTCAGGCGGAGGCCCTCTTCAGCTCAAGGTCACCAACAGAACCCATTGTCTCAGGCAGAGGCACTCCTCAGCTCAAGGTCACCACCAGAACCTATTGTCTCAAGCGGAGGCCCTCCTCAGCTCAAGGTCACCACCAGAACCCATTGTCTCAGGCAGAGGTTTTCCTCAGCTCAAGGTCACCACCAGAACATCTTTTCTCAGGCAGAGGCATTCCTCAGCTCAAGGTCACCACCAGAACCTATTGTCTCTGGCAGAGGGACTCCTCAGCTTAAGGTCACCACCAGAACCTATTGTCTCAGGCTGAGGTACTCCTCAGCTCAAGGTCACCACCAGAACCTATTGTCTCTGGCAGAGGCACTCCTCAGCTCAAGGTCACCACCAGAACCTATTGTTTCACACAGAGGCACTTCTCAGCTCAATGTCACCACCAGAACCCATTGTCTCAGGCGGAGGCATTCCTCAGCTCGAGGTCACCACCAGAACCCATTGTCTCAGGCAGAGGCCCATCTCAGCTCAAGGTCACCACCAGGACCTATTGTCTCACGCAGAGGCACTCCTCAGCTCAAGGTCACCATCAGAACCTATTGTCTCACGCAGAGGCACTCCTCAGCTCAAGGTCACCACCAGATTGTCTCACGCAGAGGCACTTCTCAGCTCAAGGTCACCACCAGAACCTATTGCCCCACGGAGAGTCACTCCTCAGCTCAAGGTCACCACCAGAACCTATTGTCTCATGCAGAGGCACTCCTCAGCTCAAGGTCACCACCAAAACCTATTGTCTCAGGCAGAGGCACTCCTCAGCTCAAGGTCACCATCAAAACTTATTGTCTCAGGCAGAGGCACTCCTCAGCGCAAGGTCACCACCAGAACCTATTGTCTCACGCAGAGGCACTTCTCAGCTCAAGGTCACCACCAGAACCTATTGTCTCATGCAGAGGCACTCCTCAGCTCAAGGTCACCACCAGAACCTATTGTCTCATGCAGAGGCACTCCTCAGCTCAAGGTCACCACCAAAACCTATTGTCTCAGGCAGAGGCACTCCTCAGCTCAAGGTCACCATCAAAACTTATTGTCTCAGGCAGAGGCATCCCTCAGCTCAAGGTCACCACCAGAACCTATTGTCTCAGGCGGAGGCACTCCTCAGCTCAAGGTCACCACGAGAACCTTTTGACACAGGCGGAGGCACTCCTCAGCTCAAGGTCACCACCAGAACCTATTGTCTCAGGCAGAGGCACTCCATCAGAACCTATTGTCTCAGGCGGAGGCACTCCTCAGCTCAAGGTCAACGCCAGAGCCTATTTTCTCAGGCAGAGTCACTCTTCAGCTCAAGGTCACCACCAGAACCCATTGTCTCAGGCAGAGGTTTTATTCAGCTCAAGGTCACCAAGAGAACCCATTGTCTCAGGCAGAGGCTCTCCTCAGCTCAAGGTCAACACCAGAACCTATTGTCTCTGGCAGAGGCATTCCTCAGCTCAAGGTTACCACCAGAACCTATTGTCTCAGGCAGAGGCACTCCATCAGAACCTATTGTCTCAGGCGGAGGCACTCCTCAGCTCAAGGTCACCACCAGAACCTATTGTCTCTGGCAGAGGCACTCCTCAGCTCAAGGTCACCACCAGAACCTATTGTCTCACGCAGAGGCACTTCTCAGCTCAAGGTCTCCACCAGAACCCATTGTCTCAGGCGGAGGCATTCCTCAGCTCAAGGTCACCACCAGAACCCATTGTCTCAGGCGGAGGCACTCCTCAGCTCAAGGTCACCACCAGGACCTATTGTCTCACGCAGAGGCACTCCTCAGCTCAAGGTCACCACCAGGACCTATTGTCTCACGCAGAGGCACTCCTCAGCTCAAGGTCATCACCAAAACCTATTGTCTCACGCAGAGGCACTCCTCAGCTCAAGGTCACCACCAGAACCTATTGTCTCACACAGAGGCACTCCTCAGCTCAAGGTCACTACTAGAACCTATTGTCTCAGGCGGAGGCACTCCTCAGCTCAAGGTCACCACCAGAGCCAATTGTCTCAGGCAGAATGCACTCCTCAGCTCAAGGTCACCACCAGAACTTACTGTCTCAGACAGAGGCACTCCTCAGCTCAAGGTCACCACCAGAACCTATTGTCTCATGCAGAGGCACTCCTCAGCTCAAGGTCACCACCAGAACCTATTGTCTCAGGCAGAGGCACTCCTCAGCTCAAGGTCACCATCAAAACCTATTGTCTCAGGCAGAGGCACTCCTCAGCTCAAGGTCACCACCAGAACCTATTGTCTCATGCAGAGGTACTCCTTCTCCGTTTAAGATCACCACCAGAACATATTGTCTCAGGCAGAGGCATTCCTCAGCTCAAGGTCACCACCAGAACATATCGTCTCAGGCAGAGGTTCTCCTTCTCAGGTTAAGATCACCACCAGAACCTATTGTATCAGGCAGAGGCACTCCTCAGCTCAAGATCACCACCAGAACCTATTGTCTCAGGCAGAGGCACTCCTCAGCTCAAGGTCACCATCAGAACATATTGTCTCAGGCAGAGGTACTCCTTCTCAGGTTAAGATCACCACCAGAACCTATTGTATCAGGCAGAGGCACTCCTTCTCAGGTTAAGGTCACCACCAGAACCTATTGTATCAGGCAGAGGCCCTCCTTCTCAGGATAAGGTCACCACTTGTTTGTTCTTGCTGTAGGCCTCTATTTTAACCTCAGAACCCCCAACTCAGCCCCACACTCTACATAATAGCCTGAGTTTCTGCAGATATTCCCACGACCACTGTCTGATTCCTCAGTTCCCAGCCCCTTCATTTCACCTATGTTGGCCAGGTCTGGTGGTTTAGTGGGTTAATGCATCCACTGTAGGGGCCTGTGTTTAACCTCATGGCCACAGGTTTCAAACCCGGCACATCCTCTCAGCTTTTCATCCTTCTGAGGCTAATTAAATGAGTACCATTGAGTTAAGTAACAATAAAGAATTGCTTTTCAGCGCCAATATACCCTACTGGGTGAATGTGCGCTTTCCAAATACACATGTTATGTTATGTCATGTTATGTTGGTCTCCATTGCACCCTTATTCCCTAGACCTTAGGTTACTCTATTCCACACCAGGCACTCCATCACTTCTCAGCCTAGCTACCTCCATCTCCATCCTTGTCCTCCAGGCCCCTTCCCATCCGCATACCCTCTTTCTAATTTCAGTCCATCTTTCCCATCACCAGGCCTTCCATATCAGCCCTCTGTCCTTCTCCGTACCCTTACACTTCAGGCCACACCTAATCCCCAGCTCTTGCTTCCAGAGCCAAACCCACTTGCCACTGCCAAGCTGTCCATCTCAGTCCAGGACCCTCCTTCATGTCCATGGGCCCCCAACTCTGTCCCAGGCCCTTTCAATCCACAGCCCCTGTCATCTCAGTCCCAGACCCTACAGTGGCCTACATCTCAGTGCCTTGTACTCTTTCCCACCCACAACCCCTGGATCTCAGTCTCAGAGCCTCCCTCCCTACCTGAAACCCCTAACTCTGTCCCAGGACCTCCATCCCATACACAACCTCTCCCGTGTCATTCGTAGGCCCTGCACTTGCTCTCCATCTCAGGCCCATGCCATCCTTCCCCTCTATAACCCCCCATCTCCATCCTATCCACAGGGCCCTGTCTCAGTGCTAGGCCTACACTGCCCCCCATCTCAGTCCCTCCTTCCCTTGTATGCAGTGCACTGCCCGGCTCAGGGTTCACAGGTTGTTATGACTTAGGGCCTGGTTTAGATCTTGGTGGATCGGTTTCTCCATCACAACGGTGACGGATGTCCCGTCCGCCGAAGTATAAACCCCATAGGATATAGTGGGATTTATATTTCGGCGGACGGGATATCCATCACCGTCCCATAGGATATAGTAGGATTTATTTTTCGGCGGATGGGATATCTGTCCCCGTTGTGACATAGTAACATATACACCAAGATCTAAATCAGGCCCTTGGTGTGTGAATAGCTACCTGCTGCCCCGGTCTGAGCCTGCTGGGGTCCTGTGGAGAGCCCAGTGCAGGAGAGCCTGAGGCCAGGAGCACGTCAAGGCGAGCACACGGGTCTCAGCATGAGCTAGCCTGTGTGTGGGCTCCCTCTGCCTCCGGGTGGTCCCCGTTCTTCAGTGTACCAGGGTTGGGGATAAAAAGTGATGATGGTTGATGCTCACAAGTAGCTTTCTCTGTGACTATGATGCATTGTGATGGTGCACGTTACACAGAATGGCACACGTGCAGCTATGCTCAAAAGTAGCTGTCTGTGTGAACATGATGAACTGGGTTGGTGCACGTTACGCAGAATGGCACACGTGCAGCTATGCTCACAAGTAGCTATCTGTGTGACTATGATGCATTGTGTTGGTGCACGTTACACAGCATAGCAGGCCCTCTGCAATACTCCCCAGTACCATCTGTTTGAGTTTGTTGCCCTGTGGTATTGCATGCTACACCAAATGCCAGGTGTGTACTAATACTCACCTGTATTGTCTCTGTGAATAAGATACATTGTTTTGGGGTACGTTACACAGAATGGCAGATGTGCAGTAATTTCCAGCATTATCCACGGTGTGAATGTGATGCACCTTTTGGTGTACCTTACACAGCATGGTAGACAGGCAGTAATACTCACTAGTATCATCTGTAAATATGACGCATTGTGTCATTGCACATTACACAGAATGGCAGATATGCCATAATAGTCACCAGTAGTCATCCATGTGAATAGGAAGCACTGTGTTGTTGCATGTTACATAGCATGGTGGGATGTGCAGTAATGTTCACCAGTAGTCATCTGTGTGAATACTCACCAGCACCATTGGGTGTGAATATTCACCAGTACCAATGGTGTCAATATGAGGCACTGTGTTGGTGCACGTCACACGGAATGACAGACGTGCAGTAATACTCATCAGTATAGTCTGTGTGAATATGATGCACCGTATTGGTGCATGTTACACAGGATGGTGTTTGTTACACGGAATGGCAGGCATGCAGTAATACTCATCAGTATATTTCGGGTGCATACGATGCCCTGTGTTGGTGCACATTACACAGTATATCAGACCTGCTGCGATACTCACCAGTATCGAGGGTGTGAATATGATGCACCGTATTGGTTCATGTTACACATGATGGTGTTTGTTACACAGAATGGCAGGCATGCAGTAATACTCACCAGTATAGTTTGTGTAGCGTGCACCGCATTGGTGCACGCTACACAGAAAGGCAGGCGTGCAGTAATACTCACCAGTATATTTCGGGTGAATACGATGCCCTGTGTTGGTGCACATTACACAGTATATCAGACCTGCTGCGATAATTACCAGTATCGATGGTGTGAATATGATGCACCATAGTGGTGCAGGTTACACAGGATGGTATGCATTGGTGCACGCTACACAGAAAGGCAGGCGTGCAGTAATACTCACCAGTATAGTCTGTGTAGCGTGCACCGCATTGGTGCACATTACACAGTATATCAGACCTGCTGCGATACTCACCAGTATCGAGGGTGTGAATATGACACACCATATTGGTGCAGGTTACACAGGATGGTATTTGCTACACAGAAAGGCAGGCGTGCAGTAATACTCACCAGTATAGTCTGTCTAGCGTGCACCACATTGGCGCACACTACACAGAAAGGCAGGCGTGCAGTAATACTCACTAGTATAGTCTGTGTAGCATGCACCGCATTGGTGCACACTACACAGAAAGGCAGGCGTGCAGTAATACTCACCAGTATCCACGTCATGAATATGATACACAGTGCTGGTGTACGTGGTGTGCTGAAGGATGAAGTTCACCAGCTCCAGGTGGGGGGAAGAAATGCTCATTTCCTTTTCACCCCTCCCCTGCACCACTTCCGCGGAGACATCGGCTAGAGTATTGAAGGCTCCCAGGGCAGCAGTCAAGGTCACCTGAAGGAGAAGCGTTCACTGTTATGACACGTAGATTATTTCAAGATAACACCTCTCCTCCACACTCGCATCATGGTACACCTACAGTTATTTTTTTGTTACACAAGTAGTAAATACATATATTTTTTCCACAAAAAAACCAAAGGTTAAAGTAACGTTATAGTAAGATGTTGAAATGAGTTAAAAACGGACTCAAATTTTAAAAAATTGACATCAGCCACGTATAGTTCAGCAAGCTAACTAACTATAGCTTGCACTCCCAGAATGCACTGCTTATGACTTCACGTTACACCATTCATGACATCTCAGATGACATCATTGAAGACATCACAGATGACATCATCCAAAGATTGTGAGAGTTTGCTATACAACTATCACGATGAAAGGTAGTGAGCAAGAGTCATCTACAGCCGGCCATGCCTTACACACTAGAATCAATCTCCCTTACGGCTCTAATGAAATAGTGGCACGGGCTCAAGATATTGAGCATTGTCGGATCACAATCCCTTAAAAATGACCCTGAACTGGGGAGTTCGCGGGCAGCGATACCGACATGGCGCCTTCCTGTGGAGGCTCTCGGGGAAAGTCAGTTCTACTCGGGCACAGGTGATCACGTTGACCAACACTGATGGTACACCATTTGATACCATGAGTGAATGGGACGCCTTCAAGGCAGTCATAAAGGGCCAAAATACCAAGACAGCATTTGGGGTTAAGCACACATTAATCAAAGACCTCCAATTGAAAGAAGATGACATAAAAGGGATGGAAAACAGACACACACAAGATGACACTATTGCACCACAATTGGCACACTTGCACACACAATGGGGAACTTAAACTACAATGAAAACCTTGCCCACCAGTGTGCTCAAGGGGATAAAGCCGGTAAGATGGTGGCCAGGCTCCTGAGGTCGAATGACCCCATAACCCCAATTTGGGCCATATTCACCTGTAGGAAAGTAGGATCTGCTTTCATGGTCACCCCCACTTTTTGCTGGTGTCATTATGCTTCTTTTACTAGTCTGACTGGGATCCTGCTAATCAGGACCCCAGTCTCTGTGCTTTCTCCCTAAATTGGACACGGTGAGTACTTGGGTACATCCCAGATTGGCTACTGATGTACCATTATGAGTCCCTAGTATATGGTACTAAGGTACCCAGGGCATAGGTACACCGGGGTCCCCCATGGGCTGAAGCACGTATTATACCACCCATGGTAGATCACTCAAATTGTGACTACAGGCCTGCCGTTGTAGCCTGTGTAAGCTGGTGCTAGCACCACTTATGACAGATATATGTTTCCTTATATCTGTGGTCACTGCACTTAAAACCTATAAGTCACCCCAAGGCAGGCCTTTCAATCCTGAAGGCGGGGTGCTCGGCTATAAGTGTGAGGTTGCCCCTGCATGAGCATGACACCTCTACAACCCATGGAGTCCATTCTCCCGGGTGCAAGTGCCACAGCCATTGTGATACATAGAGTGGCTAAGCGTCATTACACAATGGCTATCTCTAAAGTGGCTGTAACGAACCCTGTCGTGTTTGGTATCAAACATGTTGGAATCATACCCCAACACCATAAACAGTATTGGGGTATGTTTCCATGCACTGTAAAGCTCCTCCGGGAGTCCCTCAGTGCTCCCGCTACCAGTCTATTAGACCTCGAGAGCAAACTATGGCTGCAGCTGACCAGAGACACGATTCTGCCCTCCTGCTGCTGAGCCAAGCTCGATCAGAGGAAGGCAGGAGTATAGGTTTCCTGTCGATGGGAGGTGTGACCACCTCCCAGACAGGACTTAGTGTATTGGGCCAGGGTATGGGAACTTGCCTGCACCACTAAGACTGCTTTGAAGGGCACTTTTGGTGCCCTCCTTGCATACTCCAGTTGGAACCAGTTCAGGGAGCCATTGGCTCCCGCTCTGGTGCGAAACTAGACAAAGGACATGGGAGTAATCTCGCCTCTGTCCAGCCCCTCCTCTGGGCGGACCCCTGAATCGTCCAAACCCTTTGCTTAGGGTTCTAATGGGCTTACCTGTGGGTGGTTCCTTAGATTCGTTGTGGGACAAGATTCAGATACGAAACCACTTCATCTTCAACCGTCTGGGCACTTTGGACTTCGCTGGACTTCACTTTGGGAACCAAGACTGCAAATGGGAAGACTCCTGCTACTCCTGGTCTCATCGTCCTGCCAGTCTTATGCGTCGATCCAGCGCCTTGACGCCCTTGGGCTTAGTTCGCGCTTTACAAGTTTTATATTCATTCATTCATTCATTCATTCATTCATTCATTCGTCTGTGATGGTGCTCCATACAGACTGTCCTACAGGCCTGTGGACACCTACGACACCCGAAGGAATCTCCCTTGAAGTAAAGGAGTCACTTCCCTGTATCTGCAGACACCACAATGAAGCTGACCGGTCTGCTGTTCCCAAGCTCCTACGGACTCCGAAAGGTTCAGCAACACAGTTGGTGGTTCTGCAGCTCCCTTAAGGCCAGCCCTCTTTTCACAGCAAGTTTGAAGCCAGTATCCCTCGTTGGAACTGCTGGAGCCATACCCCTGTGCACTGTGTCAACTTGCTATTGCCCAGGCTTGTTGTCTCTCTTCACCAGAGATCTTTGGGCTCCAAGAAGCTCCAGCCTCAAGCATCTCCTGCAGCCAAGATCTTTGCCTGCACCTCATCCTCTGCACTGTGGGCCTTCATCCTTTGGTGAGCTGCTCCAGGTCCTCTTGCGACTCCTGTGCCTTTGTCCTGTGGGTCATCTTGAGGGTCTTCTTTGGCTCCAGTGGGCTTCCCTGCTTGCTTGGGGCCTGTTCTGACTTACCTGCTCGCGGTGAGTCATCTGGACCTTGCTGGTCGGACAACGCACCTTTTTCGCGTACTACATTGGTTGCCGTTGCTAAGGCTTGTTGGTGCTCCCAACAGATACCAACCCCCTGGCTCTTGACATCCGAGAGTTTGTAAATTGCTCCGGGTCTTCCACACTGTCGCCTGGTCTGCACAGCTGCAACTTCAAGGGCACCGTCAAGCCTCCTGCATCTCCTACATCGGTGGGCATTCGTCTTCCATGCCTCCTGGTCACTCCTGAGTGGCATGCACTCTGTCCCCTCTGCTTGCAGGTACCTCTCATCTAGAATCCACCTTTTGGTACCACTGGACTCTTTCACCTTCTTTGCCAGCGGCATCTCCACTGAAGTCTTCCATTATGGTCTACGGCGGTTTACGACGTCACTTCGCACCTATGCACCTGCTTCCCTGGTGTAGGTATCTTGGTTCCTGGGGTATTCACAGGTGGGGTGACTCTCCAACCTTCCTTCTTCCATGGGGTTTCTTCAGGGTCCTCTGGGAAGGGTCCTTCTTCTTTAAAACTGCAACTGTGACTTACCCATTGACTTGTATTGAGCCCGCGATCGTGTCCCCACTCTGCACATGGCCTCTGTGGGGTTCCTGGGTACTTACCTTGAGTGGTTCCTTGGATCTCTGGCACTTCTACATCTTTTGGGTCCAGTCTCGACTTCCACTATATTTGTATATGATTTGGTCTCCCCCTGGAGACCACTGTGTATTTGTGCTACTTACATGTTCTATTATCAAAGTATTGTGTGTATTGTGGTTATATCTCCGGAAGGAGATATTGCAATGTGTTAGTGAGTGTTTATAATAAATACATATTTTTATAACTACACTGTGTGGTTCTTTTTCTCTTAATCTATACCATGAGATTACACACTTGTAAATCAAGCTGCTTTACACTCCTTCTGGACTAAGCCTGAAGGCTGCTCTCCCCCGCTTCCACTTAGAGAGCTTTCTATGGTTGTCTAAGACCACTAAATTCATCCTAAGGGTCGTCTGGATAGTGCAGGGTGCTACTCTTAAATAAGTGAGCACCATATACTAAGCCAGCCTCCGACAGCACCGAATAGGATGTGATCATTATTGCCCAATCCGATGTCGATGCATCTTTTAAAAGATACTATGAGGGTCTGTACCACGTCCCCATTAACACCGTACAGTGCAAAGAGCTATAGGCCCCTAATCACTCGAAGAGATACAGAGGGCAATTAAGCAAATAGCACTAGGTAAGGCTCCCAGAACAGATGGGCTACCCGTTGAGTACAATTTGCAGTTGGCGCCTCTGCTATTACAAATGTACAAAGCGGCAAGGGAGCAGCGGTCCCTTCCAGAATCCACGCGCGAGGCATTACTGGTCATCCTCCGGAAACGTGATAGAGCCCTACTGAGTGCAGGCTGCTGTAGAGCCATATGCCTCTTGAATCTCCATTATAAAAGGACCTGGGGGAAGGTGCTCGCCTAATACCTGCTACCAATGTGCAGACTGTTGTGGATCAGGATCGAAACGGGTTCATCCGGGGTAGGAACACCTTCTTGAACCTACACACACTATGACAGGTTATGGATTGGGTTAGGCGGAGTGGCCTCGCTTAATATAGAAAAGGCATTTGACACCCTAGGGCAGAGGTTTTCAATCTGTGGGGCGTGACCCCAGTGGGGGGGTGGAGTCATGGGAAGGGGGTCGCGCTCTTCAGATGGTTAATTCCCATAGTTAAAATGCTTCTGCTGGAGTGGAATTCAGGGAATCTCCTGTGATTTTAAAGCCAGGCAGACAGCTAAACACGCCTTTCTGCCAGTGTGCTGCTGGCCTGAAAGAAATGCAAATGTGCACAACGAGTTAACCTGCAAATCCTTCACGTTTGCAGACTAACTAGTTGTACACATTTGCATTTCTTTCAGGCCATCAGCACACTGGCAGAAAGGCGCGTTTGTTTAGGTGAGTGTTGTTGCAGTTAATTTATCAAATGACTTGAAGCTTTTTGAGTGGCAGGGCATAGAGTTAACTGAGCTGTGAGGTGCTTGCTCTTAATTGTCACTGTATTTACATAGCGCTTAATATCCCTGAGAAGGTGTTGAAGGGATAGTTATGTAAAAATAAATTGCATTAGCATAGGGTCTGGGTATTACTAAAATCTATGAGCCTCATTTTCCATGAAATGGTGTAGGGCAGCGCCACAAGTATTTTTGCTGTGCTGCCCTATGCCAATTCGAAAGGGCAGAAATGAACCGTATTTATAAGATACGGTGCACTCCTGTCCTTTCTGCCTGTGCATAATTTGGTGCCTAGCACCAACGCAGGCACCTTTGCACCATGGTGCAAGGCTGTCTGCATTGTTGGCAGGATTGTTTTTGTGCAGGAAGGCACACCTTCCTGCACAAAAACAATCTATGGAGGCTTTTTCCTCCTTCTATGTGTGCTGCACATAGAGAGAGGAAACAATTGAGGAGAAATAAAGATATTTCTCCTCGTTACGCACCCCCTGGGGTTGCGTACAGTTTTGACGCATCCTCAGGTTTACAGATCATTGTAAATCTGGGTATGTGTCAAAACCCATGGATGTTGCATGTGAAAACCCACCACAACGCTCATGGAACTCCCCCCTGACGCAGTGTTAGGCAACGCAGCGGCTTGCGCTGCTTTGCCTTACACCGTATCTAGGAGGCCATGAAAAGCCCCGCAAAGTGACTTTGCGTGGCCTCGTAGATATGGGTCTGCACTCGGCGCAACCAGATCGTCATAAAAAGTGGCGCACGGGCAGGGGAAGGGGCTTGTACACAACCCCTATATTTTGAAAGCTCCATTTTATCGTAAAACATTTAGCATTTTGTTGTGGTCGATCTTATACTGTGAGTAATGCAAGTATAAAATAAAGACTTACATATTCACAGTGCTTTCTGTCACAGGCTGTGACCTCATAGCACTAAAAATACACACGTCACTATTCTCCACTGCAACAACCACGATTTAATTCTGTGGCTCTCTGGTTTCACATAGACCTTTGCAATGCATTAACTAATAGAGGTTTCATAATGTACTATAACGCATTTCCCACTGAGTAAAGTTTTTAAAATGTATTTATTATTCATTGAAGCTGCCCGTTGTTTATATGTAGCTACCTGACGGTGAAAGACCTAAAAACGTGCAGAATATTTTGTTTTTAGCCACACCTTTGACTCAGCCCCATCTTCAGATTCTGAAGGCCCTCCAGCCCCCCAAAACATGACTGAAGTCAACATCAGAAACAAACTAATATACCCATGAGTCAGTTTTGCTAAAATAAAAGCATTTATTTTCATAATGTTAAAAATAAAAACATTTTTAGAAAAACAGTATGAAGGAAGATTAAGGGACCACTTCGTACCCTGGAATTAAAGTATACTACTTGGACCTTACAGTTCATCATTAATGAATGTAAATGTTATGTTTTAATTATGATGAACGATGTTCCGCTACCTCCAGTTCCATGCAGCTGTAAATGCCAAGCCGTCAGCATCCCATGAAATATAGTAGGGTTTTCCTCTGATGCCGTGCAATAAAGTTGCAGCCCATGCATTACAGCTATTATACCAAGGGCCACTGGGATTATGTGATTGTGTGGCTGCAGGAATTTTAGCATATTTATAGATTTGCTTCATTTGCCACATAATACATCCTCTTCCGCATATTGTGCTGATATTTACAAAAACTTTTTTTTACTCAAAAGGTTCAAAAGTTACTAAAAAGCAGCAAGAGGTGTTGCTGCTCAGTAGAAGGCCCTCTGTAAAGCTGCCCTGGTCACATTATTGTTGCTTATTCCTATATTTGGGTGTAAACTGGTACTAATGAGGTGCAACCACAGATTGACTGGTCCTCTGGAGAACATTTATGGTTGTCAATCAATCAATCAGGGGGTTTGTAGAGCGCGCTACTCACCCGTGAGGGTCTCAAGGCGCTGGGGGGGGCGGGGGAGGGGGAGGGGGTTTAGGCAGCTCCAGCTGTCAATGATTAGGAGTACCAGCTTCTAGAATTTTTTTGTCAGTAGGGGGTCCTTACGCCTAGAACATTCTGACGGGGGTCTCGGTATCAAAAAGTTTGAAGACCACTGCCCTGGTAGGCGGTAGGTTCTGCAGATCTAAAATGGATATGAATTCTGTACTCACAACCGTTCGTGAGAGTCCACACCGTCAGAACAATCTTCGAGCCCTTCGACATTGAACGGGGCATGATGCAGGGGTACCCACTGTCCCCCATTATATTCTCACTGGTGATGGAACCGCTGGTGTGTCTATCGTGTACTTCGGGCCCAGACTGCAGTGTCAAGATGAAAGGGAGGTGCCATATCACATTGTGATATGCTGCCGACGTTCTGAGCTATGTACGGGATATCCTTATGACAGTCACTCCTGAGGACAGGTCGACTGTTTTGCTTCCTTTATGCACAACCTGAATCTAAATACTAATTATTCGAAGTCGCATCATGTCCTGTGGCCTGGGCAAATGAAGGCTAAATAAAATTAATATTTAGAGGCATGTTTTGAAGACTGTTGAGGACTTTTGTTATCTAGGATTGCATTTCAGTTCAACAGGGTCGTTGACTCCCCATCTTGCTCAGGCCTGTGTTAAATTAAATTAAACCACGGATACAGTCTGCAACCTCATTAGACCGCAAATTAGGGGGACTGTGTTTCCACCACTGAAAGTTTACAACTCGCAGTTCATCAGAGTAGCCACTTGCGGAGCTGGAGTATAGGGTTTCAGTAAATGCTGTTCTCTTCAGGCAGAGGAAAACCGCTTTTTACGACGGTTGCTAGGTAGACCGCCGTCCACTCCCAGTCTCATTACTCACTTTGAGTTAAACTAGGGTTTTATTGAAGACAAGATTCCCCTGGTGCCACTTTTATTATGGGTCAGGATTTGGTTGAACCCAGCTGCTAAACTCTGCAAGGACATTATATCTGATTGCCTGACGCTGGATAAGACATGCTCCATACCCTGGCTGAGTTATATACGGGTTACTCTCAGTTTCTTCGGTATATCCTGGAGGTTTACCAAACCCAGTCGTATCCCCAAAAATGCCAAGTTGGAGGTAGAAACATTATTTAAGGACTACCGTGTAAACATCAGGCTGAAACACGAGTTATCCAAACCCTCGGTGTTGCATTACTGTAGTCTTTTATATACAGATGACCTCCCTTGTATCTGTCGCTCCACCTGTCAAGATGGGAGCGGTCACTTCTTTTCTGCTTCAGAGGAGGGACAATTTATTGGTCTTTACTTTTCAAACACTTCTTAGACCCAGAGGGAAACATAGTCTCCTCCTGCCCCTGTGATAATCATTCTGCACAATCACTATTGCACTTGGTGTTCTTTTGTAAATTGCACCGCCTAGCACGAGACCCTTATTAAGGAGGCTTGGCCTCCGCCACTGTAGACCAGCTCTCCTCCACTTACAATCCCTGTGCTCACCCGAAATTGTTTTACTGTTCGTGCCTTCTTGAAAGCAGCACTTAGGGTTAGACACACCATGATGGGCTAGTCTGTCTGAATTTTATGTGCAGTATGATTCTGTATATAGAGTTGGCAGCGATGTTCGGTTTACTCCTGGGGGATCGTAGGAGTGCATGGCGGATCCTACTTGAGGTTTTTGTTCTCTCTCAGTCTCCTCCTCATGCTCTTTTAACTGCATCTACTGCCTACAATACTGTAATGGAGCACTGAAACCTGACTTCGACTTGCACCTTTTTGTTAATTCCAATGGTTATTTAACAGATTATTTGATGTGTTGTTGAACCCTAAAAGTCCTTTATGCACTCATTGTATAACTGTTTTTAACATACAAATATTTTTCATTTTTATGTGTGATTATAGCTATGTGTAATATTTCCATGTACTTTTATGGCATATTGTTTTTTAGACCTCATAAAGGTATATTGATTGATTGACAGTCGCTCCTGGTCCAGACCTGTGTCCAATGGGTAGGGTCACTGGGTGGCAATTTGGAAAATGGTGGTGCTCCCTCGATTCCTTTTTTATTTGTTTGCTGCAGTGCTGGTGAAGAGCTTTTTCAAGGACCTACAATGATTATCACGTCAGGATGACAATGGCGAAACAGTATGGCAGTCTGTACTATGCGGCGACAGTGGCCATGCCCTGGAACAGTGCAAGCAGTGATCATCAGACAGAAGACATCTGCACAAAGCTGGGGTACACCCTGTGCCGGGTGGCTGTTGTGGGCGTGCATGGGAAGGAGGCACTCAGGTGGGTGGCATATGCAGCCTGGAGGGTGTATGTACAAGCCAGGGCCTATCTGTTTCTGTATCATCCAGAGCTGTTCTGTGGCCGTGCCTGGCTGTAATGAGCTGCAGAGGACGCATAACAATGATTCTTGGATGTAGGGGGGCCTCACGTTACAGGGGGACCTGTTTAATGACCAGATGCATTTCCCAATCCTATGAAATCATATGACTTGGGCTCTGGTAACTGTTTCTTGCACCCTGCACTCACTCATCAGCCGGCACTCACATGTGCCACCTAGCAGGAGGAACCAAAGGTGCCACCACCATTGAGGGTCTCCTAACATACAGCTGCCATGGCCAGGCGAGCAGGGGTTTATATACTGCCCTACTACATGGAAAGCCTGAAGTAGTGATGGCGACGCGACTAAACCATGAACTGATAGTAACGACTCGAACCAATGCTTGGGTACCATCGAA
The DNA here is from genome assembly GCA_963921515.1 of Calotriton arnoldi. Classification (NCBI taxonomy): domain Eukaryota; kingdom Metazoa; phylum Chordata; class Amphibia; order Caudata; family Salamandridae; genus Calotriton; species Calotriton arnoldi. The sequence goes on along the minus strand of CAWUFW010008096.1, from coordinate 216,798 downwards.
GGGCCTATCCAGGGATGCCAGACTGAAGTACACTCAATTCAGTCACTCACACCACACACCCTGAGACGGGTCGGGCACATGTCCACTGGAGTGTCGTCTAACTGCCCCAGGTGCACACAGGCAGAAACGCCAGTGCCCGGCAGTGCACAGGTTGCTGGGTTGTGTGCAGTGGTCGAAGTGGGGGAAAAAAAGTAGGGGAACTGTGGGCGGAGAATCAGAGGGCGGGAATAACCTGAGGATTGGGTCAGTGGGTGGGGTCAGAAGAGTGCCAGAAAGAGAAAAACATCCCAATAATTAGTATGTGTTTGGCATTTCACTGACCAGTTACAGCTTATTACATTATTTAATTCAACCAATGGATACACATATTTATTTAAGGTTTAATATGAGTTATTGACTTTAAAATACATTCACAATGAGGGATATGTTTAAAAGTGGAATCACACGCCATTTGTCGTCAGCACTTCCCCCTTTTTCCACAAGAGCAGTTCAAACGTGGATTGGAAAATATCCTAGTTTGCAAATGTTTTCCACATAATTATGGCTCTGCTATATTTGCCATAATACATCATCTGCTGCATAATCTGACAATTTTAACTAAAAAATTGTTTGTAGCTCAAATGGATCAAAAGTTACTTAGAAATGTGACTTGTGTTGCTGCAAAGTGGAGGGCCCTTTTGACTGGTCACCTTTCTCACTGCTGCATTTCTATGTTACACTGGCATTAATGAGGCAAAATCTTTGCAGAGACTGTTAGTATGTGTAAAAATGTCAATATAATAAAGTATCAGAAAATGTACTGCATTATGCTGCAGCCTTTTTTGCTGCATAATTTAGTCCGCACTGCAACTTAATTTTGTCTTCTACTTCTGCATAATTCCTGTGACTCCAAAGAAGACAGCACGTGTTGAAAGTGCTTTGCATGAAGCAGAGAGAACGTGAAGCTTGCAAACTTAGTTTGGTGTGCATGCAAATCCTACATTGCTGATCCCTGGTGAGTTGCAGCTACTACTGCTGAAACAAGGCCAATGGAGGTACCGATGGGTGAGGCAGACTGGCCTCAAGGGTCCTGTGATTTCAGTGACAGAGTCACTGTCGCTCTAGGGTGTGCTGCTTCATAGGCCAGCCCGCAAGGCTGGAGGTGAACTTCAGTATGGATTGTGTTGGACAGGCCTTCAAGGTTAACCCACACTTGCCTCCGCTAGGGTCCAACTGCTGGTGCTAAGACACCAGGGCTTCTAAGGTCTAGCGGGGCCTTCTAAGGTCTAGCATGGGAATGTGCTCCCTCAGGAGTGGTATGATGGACGGGTCATGAAGACTGAACCTGGTTCCCCTGTTCCAAATTCGGCTGCTCTGCCCATAGTGCCACATCCTCTCCCCCACTGAACACCATACTGTCCCACTGAGAGAAACTCGCACTGCCTTCAGCTACAACCAAATCGTGCCGTGCTATAAACACCTGGATGCAGCTCAATTCAAATGATGCACTAGACAAGAGTAATTTGCTGCCTGGAAAAAAGTAACAACATCCAGGAAAAAGCAAACACTCCTAGGATGTGAAATGTAAGCAGGAACAACATGGTTACCTTAACGCTTGTACACTCCTTGTTCAGAAATAAATTAGTGCTTTTGCCTGAAAAGTTAAGGACACGAGCACAGGGCCTGGAAGATACCTGTTTCAATGTCCGTTGCTCATAGCCTTACAAGCCTTACAAAACATACACAGTATGGTTTAAAAAGACCACATTCCTGAACACAGAGCTGTGGTACAAATTTTATAAGCTAAAATAAGGAAAACCGCTTAAAAGGATCACATTAAACGTTTTCCACTCCAGGCACCAACCCGGTATTGCAGTATCTCCAAGAATGGTGCACTTCCCACCAGGGGAAAACCAGGGAGTTCAAAGAGAGACGAGAAAACGAAAGTAGCTCTTCAAAGGCAAACTCTGTAAAGTGGCGCTAATGTGTTTGGGTGTGAATAAAACCAATCTGGCCACTTTGCAACCACTCTGCCTTGCTTTATTTAGTTACTTATTTTTCGTATTTTTAACCTTTTTTTTTTTCTTTCAGTCTCGAGGCTGCACTTTGGAATAGAAAAATGTCATAAAAAGACGACATATCCAGCAAAAGTGTGTTTCTTTTTTGGATCCATTTCATAGGGGAACGAATGAAGGAAAGGAGAGGAGAGAGAGGGTAAGAGCCGGTTCTTAAAGTCACGGTTTTCATTCAGCGAGTGAGGGGGAGTGAGACAGAGAGGGAATTAGAGGAAGAGGAATAAAGAGGGGAGGGGGGGGCAGCTGCCAGCGGCAGAGCAGTAAAAGTGGACACTGTCCTTGTCGGCTCAGGGGCCAGGGGGGTAAGAAGGAAAAGGCAGATTCCTTTTCCTTCTCTGTCCAACCCTCCCATCCCGAACGGCCATGCCTTATTTATCGGCCTTGGCTATTTCTGCCGTCCTGGGACACATTTTGAAAATAAATAAAATTGGGGAACAGATTCTATGAAATTAAAAAAGATGTGGCACGCCGTGCCCTGCCGATCCCCCCCCCCCCCACTTCGTCCACTGGTTGTGTGAGTGATAGACGGCTCCACGGAGGCCCCCCACTGCCTGCTGGGTTCGATGCAGTATTAAAACAACAAAGTGAAATTCATTGATTTACTATCGGTCCTCGCACAGCGTCACATGGCCAGGTCCTGGTAAGCCAGGGGACGCTCGCGAGATGTGGTCGAGTGGGCACATGCTGACATGGACCGGTTATCCAACCTCACGCTTCCAGGGAATATGGGAACAAGGTTTGCACTCTGGGACTGAGAACCTAGAAGCACTTGAGGAAAACCTCAAACACAGACCACCCTAATACGTGCGAGGTTTGCAATCTTGTATAGCTACCTAAGCACTCGAGGCAACATCTGATGGCAGACCACCATGAGATGGTGCGAGGTTTGCACACTTGCATAGCTACCTAGAAACACCTGAGGCAACATCTGACCACAGACCACCCTGATACGTGCGAGGTTTGCACTCTTGCATAGCTACCTAAGCACTCGAGGCAACATCTGATCACAGACCACCCTGAGACGGTGCGAGGTTTGCACACTTGCATAGCTACCTAAGCACTCGAGGCAACATCTGATGGCAGACCACCCTGAGACGGTGCGAGGTTTACACACTTGCATAGCTACCTAAGCACTCGAGGCAACGTCTGATGACAGACCACCCTGTGACGGTGCGAGGTTTGCACACTTGCATAGCTACCTAAGCACTCGAGGCAACATCTGATGGCAGACCACCCTGTGACGGTGCGAGGTTTGCACACTTGCATAGCTACCTAAGCACTCGAGGCAACATCTGATGACAGACCACCCTGAGATGGTGCGAGGTTTGCACACTTGCATAGCTACCTAAGCACTCGAGGCAACATCTGATGACAGACCACCCTGAGATGGTGCGAGGTTTTGTACACTTGCATAGCTACCTAGAAACACTTGAGGCAACACATGATGACAGACCACCCTGAGATGGTGCGAGGTTTTGTACACTTGCATAGCTACCTAGAAACACTTGAGGCGACGCATGATGACAGACCACCCTGAGACGGTGCGAGGTTTGCACACTTACAAAGCTACCTAGAAACACCCGAGGCAACATCTGATGCCAGACCACCCTGAGACGGTGCGAGGTTTGCACACTTGCATAGGTACCTAGAAACACTCGAGGTAACATCTGATGGCAGACCACCCTGAGACAGTGCGAGGTTTGCACACTTGCAAAGCTACCTAGAAACACTCGAGGCAACGCATGATGACAGACCACCCTGAGACAGTGCGAGGTTTGCACACTTGCATAGCTACTTAGAAACACTCGAGGCAACACATGATGACAGACCACCCTGAGACGGTGCGAGGTTTGCACACTTGCATAGCTACCTAAGCACTCGAGGCAACATCTGATGGCAGACCACCCTGAGACAGTGCGAGGTTTGCACACTTGCAAAGCTACCTAGAAACACCCGAGGCAACATCTGATGACAGACCACCCTGAGACGGTGCGAGGTTTGCACACTTGCATAGGTACCTAGAAACACTAGAGGCAACATCTGATGGCAGACCACCCTGAGACAGTGCGAGGTTTGCACACTTGCAAAGCTACCTAGAAACACTCGAGGCAACGCATGATGACAGACCACCCTGAGACAGTGCGAGGTTTGCACACTTGCATAGCTACTTAGAAACACTCGAGGCAACACATGATGACAGACCACCCTGAGACGGTGCGAGGTTTGCACACTTGCATAGGTACCTAGAAACACTCGAGGTAACATCTGATGGCAGACCACCCTGAGACAGTGCGAGGTTTGCACACTTGCAAAGCTACCTAGAAACACTCGAGGCAACGCATGATGACAGACCACCCTGAGATGGTGCGAGGTTTTGTACACTTGCATAGCTACCTAGAAACACTCGAGGCAACACATGATGACAGACCACCCTGAGATGGTGCGAGGTTTTGTACACTTGCATAGCTACCTAGAAACACTTGAGGCGACGCATGATGACAGACCACCCTGAGACGGTGCGAGGTTTGCACACTTACAAAGCTACCTAGAAACACCCGAGGCAACATCTGATGCCAGACCACCCTGAGACGGTGCGAGGTTTGCACACTTGCATAGGTACCTAGAAACACTCGAGGTAACATCTGATGGCAGACCACCCTGAGACAGTGCGAGGTTTGCACACTTGCAAAGCTACCTAGAAACACTCGAGGCAACGCATGATGACAGACCACCCTGAGACAGTGCGAGGTTTGCACACTTGCATAGCTACTTAGAAACACTCGAGGCAACACATGATGACAGACCACCCTGAGACGGTGCGAGGTTTGCACACTTGCATAGCTACCTAAGCACTCGAGGCAACATCTGATGGCAGACCACCCTGAGACAGTGCGAGGTTTGCACACTTGCAAAGCTACCTAGAAACACCCGAGGCAACATCTGATGACAGACCACCCTGAGACGGTGCGAGGTTTGCACACTTGCATAGGTACCTAGAAACACTCGAGGCAACATCTGATGGCAGACCACCCTGAGACAGTGCGAGGTTTGCACACTTGCAAAGCTACCTAGAAACACTCGAGGCAACGCATGATGACAGACCACCCTGAGACAGTGCGAGGTTTGCACACTTGCATAGCTACTTAGAAACACTCGAGGCAACACATGATGACAGACCACCCTGAGACGGTGCGAGGTTTGCACACTTGCATAGCTACCTAGAAAGACCTGAGGCAACATCTGATCACAGACCACCCTGTGACGGTGCGAGGTTTGCACACTTGCAGAGCTACCTAGAAACACCTGAGGCAACATCTGATCACAGACCACCCTGTGATGGTGCAAGGTTTGCACACTTGCATAGCTACCTAGAAACACCTGAGGCAACATCTGACCACAGACCACCCTGATACGTGCGAGGTTTGCAATCTTGTATAGCTACCTAAGCACTCGAGGCAACATCTGATGGCAGACCACCCTGATACATGCGAGGTTTGCAATCTTGCATAGCTACCTAAGCACTCGAGGCAACATCTGATGGCAGACCACCATGAGATGGTGCGAGGTTTGCACACTTGCATAGCTACCGTGAAACACTTGAGGCAACGCATGATGACAGACCACCCTCAGGTGGTGCGAGGTTTGCACACTTGCATAGCTACCTAGAAACACTTGAGGCAACATCTGATGACAGACCACCCTGAGACGGTGCGAGGTTTGCACACTTGCATAGCTACCTAGAAACACTTGAGGCAACATCTGATGACAGACCACCCTGAGACGGTGCGAGGTTTGCACACTTGCAAAGCTACCTAGAAACACTCGACGCACCATCTGATGACAGACCACCCTGAGACGGTGCGAGGTTTGCACACTTGCATAGCTACCTAGAAACACTCGAGGCAACGCATGATGACAGACCACTCTGAGACGGTGCGAGGTTTGCACACTTGCAAAGCAGCCAAGAAACACTTGAGGCAACGCATAATGACAGACAACACTGAGACGGTGCGAGGTTTGCACACTTTCATAGCCACCTAGAAACACCTGAGGCAACATCTGATCACAGACCACCCTGAGACGGTGCGAGGTTTGCACACTTGCATAGCTACCTAGAAACACTTGAGGCAACATCTGATGATACCACCCTGAGGTGGTGCGAGGTTTGCACACTTGCATAGCTACCTAGAAACACTTAAGGCAACATCTGATGACAGACCACCCTGAGACGGTGCGAGGTTTGCACACTTGCATAGCTACCTAGAAACACCTGAGGCAACAGCTGATCACAGACCACCCTGTGACGGTGCGAGGTTTGCACACTTGCATAGCTACCTAGAAACACTCGAGGCACCATCTGATGACAGACCACCCTGAGACGGTGCAAAGTTTTCACACTTGCATAGCAACCATAGAAACACTCGAGGCAACATCTGATGACAGACCACCCTGAGACGGTGCGAGGTTTGCACACTTGCATAGGGACCTAGAAACACTCGAGGCAACGCATGATGACAGACCACCCTGAGACGGTGCGAGGTTTGCACACTTGCATAGCTACCTAGAAACACTCGAGGCAACATCTGAAGACAGACCAACCTGAGATGGTGTAAGGTTTGCACACTTGATTAGCAACCAAAAAATACTCGAGGCAACATCTGAAGACAGACCACCCTGAGTTGGTGCGAGGTTTGCACACTTGCATAGGTACCTAGAAACACTCAAGGCAACATTTGATGACAGACCACCCTGAGAAGGTGCGAGGTTTGCACACTTGCAAAGCTACCTAGAAACACTCGAGGCAACGCATGATGACACACCACTCTGAGACGGTGCGAGGTTTGCACACTTGCAAAGCTACCTAGAAACACTCGAGGCAACGCATGATGACAGACCACCCTGAGATGGTGCGAGGTTTTGTACACTTGCATAGCTACCTAGAAACACTCGAGGCAACACATGATGACAGACCACCCTGAGATGGTGCGAGGTTTGCACACTTGCAAAGCTACCTAGAAACACTCGAGGCAACGCATGATGACAGACCACCCTGAGATGGTGCGAGGTTTTGTACACTTGCATAGCTACCTAGAAACACTCGAGGCAACACATGATGACAGACCACCCTGAGATGGTGCGAGGTTTTGTACACTTGCATAGCTACCTAGAAACACTTGAGGCGACGCATGATGACAGACCACCCTGAGACGGTGCGAGGTTTGCACACTTACAAAGCTACCTAGAAACACCCGAGGCAACATCTGATGCCAGACCACCCTGAGACGGTGCGAGGTTTGCACACTTGCATAGGTACCTAGAAACACTCGAGGTAACATCTGATGGCAGACCACCCTGAGACAGTGCGAGGTTTGCACACTTGCAAAGCTACCTAGAAACACTCGAGGCAACGCATGATGACAGACCACCCTGAGACAGTGCGAGGTTTGCACACTTGCATAGCTACTTAGAAACACTCGAGGCAACACATGATGACAGACCACCCTGAGACGGTGCGAGGTTTGCACACTTGCATAGCTACCTAAGCACTCGAGGCAACATCTGATGGCAGACCACCCTGAGACAGTGCGAGGTTTGCACACTTGCAAAGCTACCTAGAAACACCCGAGGCAACATCTGATGACAGACCACCCTGAGACGGTGCGAGGTTTGCACACTTGCATAGGTACCTAGAAACACTCGAGGCAACATCTGATGGCAGACCACCCTGAGACAGTGCGAGGTTTGCACACTTGCAAAGCTACCTAGAAACACTCGAGGCAACGCATGATGACAGACCACCCTGAGACAGTGCGAGGTTTGCACACTTGCATAGCTACTTAGAAACACTCGAGGCAACACATGATGACAGACCACCCTGAGACGGTGCGAGGTTTGCACACTTGCATAGCTACCTAGAAAGACCTGAGGCAACATCTGATCACAGACCACCCTGTGACGGTGCGAGGTTTGCACACTTGCAGAGCTACCTAGAAACACCTGAGGCAACATCTGATCACAGACCACCCTGTGATGGTGCGAGGTTTGCACACTTGCATAGCTACCTAGAAACACCTGAGGCAACATCTGACCACAGACCACCCTGATACGTGCGAGGTTTGCAATCTTGTATAGCTACCTAAGAACTCGAGGCAACATCTGATGGCAGACCACCCTGATACATGCGAGGTTTGCAATCTTGCATAGCTACCTAAGCACTCGAGGCAACATCTGATGGCAGACCACCATGAGATGGTGCGAGGTTTGCACACTTGCATAGCTACCGTGAAACACTTGAGGCAACGCATGATGACAGACCACCCTCAGGTGGTGCGAGGTTTGCACACTTGCAAAGCTACCTAGAAACACTCTAGGCAACGCATGATGACAGACCACCCTGAGACGGTGCGAGGTTTGCACACTTGCATAGCTACCTAGAAACACTTGAGGCAACATCTGATGACAGACCACCCTGAGACGGTGCGAGGTTTGCACACTTGCATAGCTACCTAGAAACACTTGAGGCAACATCTGATGACAGACCACCCTGAGACGGTGCGAGGTTTGCACACTTGCAAAGCTACCTAGAAACACTCGACGCACCATCTGATGACAGACCACCCTGAGACGGTGCGAGGTTTGCACACTTGCATAGCTACCTAGAAACACTCGAGGCAACGCATGATGACAGACCACTCTGAGACGGTGCGAGGTTTGCACACTTGCAAAGCAGCCAAGAAACACTTGAGGCAACGCATAATGACAGACAACACTGAGACGGTGCGAGGTTTGCACACTTTCATAGCCACCTAGAAACACCTGAGGCAACATCTGATCACAGACCACCCTGAGACGGTGCGAGGTTTGCACACTTGCATAGCTACCTAGAAACACTTGAGGCAACATCTGATGATACCACCCTGAGGTGGTGCGAGGTTTGCACACTTGCATAGCTACCTAGAAACACTTAAGGCAACATCTGATGACAGACCACCCTGAGACGGTGCGAGGTTTGCACACTTGCATAGCTACCTAGAAACACCTGAGGCAACAGCTGATCACAGACCACCCTGTGACGGTGCGAGGTTTGCACACTTGCATAGCTACCTAGAAACACTCGAGGCACCATCTGATGACAGACCACCCTGAGACGGTGCAAAGTTTTCACACTTGCATAGCAACCATAGAAACACTCGAGGCAACATCTGATGACAGACCACCCTGAGACGGTGCGAGGTTTGCACACTTGCATAGGGACCTAGAAACACTCGAGGCAACGCATGATGACAGACCACCCTGAGACGGTGCGAGGTTTGCACACTTGCATAGCTACCTAGAAACACTCGAGGCAACATCTGAAGACAGACCAACCTGAGATGGTGTAAGGTTTGCACACTTGATTAGCAACCAAAAAATACTCGAGGCAACATCTGAAGACAGACCACCCTGAGTTGGTGCGAGGTTTGCACACTTGCATAGGTACCTAGAAACACTCAAGGCAACATTTGATGACAGACCACCCTGAGAAGGTGCGAGGTTTGCACACTTGCAAAGCTACCTAGAAACACTCGAGGCAACGCATGATGACACACCACTCTGAGACGGTGCGAGGTTTGCACACTTGCAAAGCTACCTAGAAACACTCGAGGCACCATCTGATGACAGACCACCCTGAGACGGTGCGAGGTTTGCACACTTGCATAGCTACCTAGAAACACTCGAGGCACCATCTGATGACAGACCACCCTGAGACGGTGCGAGGTTTGCACACTTGCATAGCTACCTAGAAACACTCGAGGCAACATCTGATGACAGACCACCCTGAGATGGTGTGAGGTTTGCACACTTGCATAGCAACCTAGAAACACTCGAGGCAACATCTGATGACAGACCACCCTGAGACGGTGCGAGGTTTGCACACTTGCAAAGCTACCTAGAAACACTTGAGGCAACATCTGATGACAGACCACCCTGAGACGGTGCGAGGTTTGCACACTTGCATAGCTACCTAGAAACACCCGAGGCAACATCTGAAGACAGACCACCCTGAGACGGTGCGAGGTTTGCACACTTGCATAGCTACCTAGAAACACTCGAGGCAACATTTGATGACAGACCACCCTGAGACGGTGCGAGGTTTGCACACTTTCATAGCTAACTAGAAACACTCAAGGCAACGCATGATGACAGACCACTGAGACGGTGCGAGGTTTGCACACTTGCAAAGCTACCTAGAAACACTCGAGTCAACATCTGATGGCAGACCACCATGAGACGGTGCGAGGTTTGCACACTTGCAAAGCTACCTAGAAACACCTGAGGCAACATCTGATTACAGACCACCCTGAGATGGTGCGAGGTTTACACACTTGCATAGCTACCTAGAAACACTTGAGGCAACATCTGATGACAGACCACCCTGAGACGGTGCGAGGTTTGCACACTTGCAAAGCTACCTAGAAACACTCGACGCACCATCTGATGACAGACCACCCTGAGACGGTGCGAGGTTTGCACACTTGCATAGGGACCTAGAAACACTCGAGGCAACGCATGATGACAGACCACCCTGAGAAGGTGCGAGGTTTACACACTTGCATAGCTACCTAGAAACACTCGAGGCAACATCTGATGACAGACCACCCTGAGACGGTGCGAGGTTTGCACACTTGCATAGGGACCTAGAAACACTCGAGGCAACATCTGATGACAGACCACCCTGAGACGGTGCGAGGTTTGCACACTTGCATAGGGACGTAGAAACACTCGAGGCAACGCATGATAACAGACCACCCTGAGACGGTGCGAGGTTTGCACACTTGCATAGCTACCTAGAAACACTCGAGGCAACATCTGAAGACAGACCACCCTGAGATGGTGTGAGGTTTGCACACTTGATTAGCAACCAAAAAATACTCGAGGCAACATCTGAAGACAGACCACCCTGAGTTGGTGCGAGGTTTGCACACTTGCATAGGTACCTAGAAACACTCAAGGCAACATTTGATGACAGACCACCCTGAGAAGGTGCGAGGTTTGCACACTTGCAAAGCTACCTAGAAACACTCGAGGCAACGCATGATGACACACGACTCTGAGACGGTGCGAGGTTTGCACACTTGCAAAGCTACCTAGAAACACTCGAGGCACCATCTGATGACAGACCACCCTGAGACGGTGCGAGGTTTGCACACTTGCATAGCTACCTAGAAACACTTGAGGCACCATCTGATGACAGACCACCCTGAGACGGTGCGAGGTTTGCACACTTGCATAGCTACCTAGAAACACTCGAGGCAACATCTGATGACAGACCACCCTGAGATGGTGTGAGGTTTGCACACTTGCATAGCAACCTAGAAACACTCGAGGCAACATCTGATGACAGACCACCCTGAGACGGTGCGAGGTTTGCACACTTGCAAAGCTACCTAGAAACACTCGAGTCAACATCTGATGGCAGACCACTCTGAGACGGTGCGAGGTTTGCACACTTGCAAAGCTACCTAGAAACACTTGAGGCAACATCTGATGACAGACCACCCTGAGACGGTGCAAGGTTTGCACACTTGCATAGCTACCTAGAAACACCCAAGGCAACATCTGAAGACAGACCACCCTGAGACGGTGCGAGGTTTGCACACTTGCATAACTACCTAGAAACACTTGAGGCAACATTTGATGACAGACCACCCTGAGACGGTGCGAGGTTTGCACACTTGCATAGCTACCTAGAAACACTCAAGGCAACGCATGATGACAGACCACTGAGACGGTGCGAGGTTTGCACACTTGCAAAGCTACCTAGAAACACTCGAGTCAACATCTGATGGCAGACCACCATGAGACGGTGCGAGGTTTGCACACTTGCAAAGCTACCTAGAAACACCCGAGGCAACATCTGATGACAGACCACCCTGAGACGGTGCGAGGTTTGCACACTTGCATAGGTACCTAGAAACACTCGAGGCAACATCTGATGACAGACCACCCTGAGACGGTGCGAGGTTTGCACACTTGCATAGCTACCTAGAAACACCCGAGGCAACACATGATGACAGACCACCCTGAGACGGTGCGAGGTTTGCACACTTGCATAGCTACCTAGAAACACCCGAGGCAACATCTGATCACATACCACCCTGAGACGGTGCGAGGTTTGCACACTTGCATAGCAGCCTAGAAACACTTGAGGCAACATCCGATGACAGACCACCCTGAGACAGTGCGAGGTTTGCACACTTGCATAGCTACCTAGAAACACTCGAGGCAACATCTGAAGACAGACCACCCTGAGACGGTGCGAGGTTTGCACACTTGCATAGCAGCCTAGAAACACTCGAGGCAACATCTGATGACAGACCACCCTGAGACGGTGCGAGGTTTGCACACTTGCATAGCTACCTAGAAACACTCGAGGCAACATCTGAAGACAGACCACCCTGAGACGGTGCGAGGTTTGCACACTTGCATAGCAGCCTAGAAACACTTGAGGCAACATCTGATGACAGACCACCCTGAGACGGTGCGAGGTTTGCACACTTGCATAGCTACCTAGAAACACTCGAGGCAACATCTGAAGACAGACCACCCTGAGACGGTGCGAGGTTTGCACACTTGCATAGCTACCTAGAAACACTCAAGGCAACATTTGATGACAGACCACCCTGAGATGGTGTGAGGTTTGCACACTTGCATACAACCTAGAAACACTCGAGGCAACATCTGATGACAGACCACCCTGAGACGGTGCGGGGTTTGCACACTTGCAAAGCTACCTAGAAGCACTCGAGGCAACATCTGATGGCAGACCACCCTGAAACGGTGCGAGGTTTGCACACTTGCATAGCTACCTAGAAATACTCGAGGCAATGCATGATGACAGACCACCATGAGATGGTGCGAGGTTTGCACACTTGCATAGCTACCTAGAAACACTCGAGGCAACATCTGATGACAGACCACCCTGAGACGGTGCGAGGTTTGCACATTTGCATAGCAACCTAGAAACACTCGAGGCACCATCTGATGACAGACCACCCTGAGACGGTGTGAGGTTTGCACACTTGCATAGCTACCTAGAAACACTTGAGGCAACATCTGATGACAGACCACCCGGAGACGGTGCGAGGTTTGCACACTTGCATAGCTACCTAGAAACACCTGAGGCAACATCTGATTACAGACCACCCTGAGACGGTGCGAGGTTTACACACTTGCATAGCTACCTAGAAACACTTGAGGCAACATCTGATGACAGACCACCCTGAGACGGTGCGAGGTTTGCACACTTGCAAAGCTACCTAGAAACACTCGAGGCAACGCATGATGACAGACCACTCTGAGACGGTGCGAGGTTTGCACACTTGCAAAGCAGCCAAGAAACACTTGAGGCAACGCATAATGACAGACAACCCTGAGACGGTGCGAGGTTTGCACACTTTCATAGCCACCTAGAAACACCTGAGGCAACATCTGATCACAGACCACCCTGAGATGGTGCGAGGTTTGCACACTTGCATAGCTACCTAGAAACACTTGAGGCAACATCTGATGATACCACCCTGAGGTGGTGCGAGGTTTGCACACTTGCATAGCTACCTAGAAACACTTGAGGCAACATCTGATGACAGACCACCCTGAGATGGTGCGAGGTTTGCACACTTGCATAGCTACCTAGAAACACTTGAGGCAACATCTGATGACAGACCACCCTGAGGTGGTGCGAGGTTTGCACACTTGCATAGCTACCTAGAAACACTTAAGGCAACATCTGATGACAGACCACCCTGAGACGGTGCGAGGTTTGCACACTTGCATAGCTACCTAGAAACACCTGAGGCAACAGCTGCTCACAGACCACCCTGTGACGGTGCGAGGTTTGCACACTTGCATAGCTACCTAGAAACACTCGAGGCACCATCTGATGACAGACCACCCTGAGACGGTGCGAGGTTTGCACACTTGCATAGGGACCTAGGAACACTCGAGGCAACGCATGATGACAGACCACCCTGAGACGGTGCGAGGTTTGCACACTTGCATAGCTACCTAGAAACACTCGAGGCAACATCTGAAGACAGACCACCCTGAGATGGTGTGAGGTTTGCACACTTGATTAGCAACCAAAAAATACTCGAGGCAACATCTGAAGACAGACCACCCTGAGTTGGTGCGAGGTTTGCACACTTGCATAGGTACCTAGAAACACTCAAGGCAACATTTGATGACAGACCACCCTGAGAAGGTGCGAGGTTTGCACACTTGCAAAGCTACCTAGAAACACTCGAGGCAACGCATGATGACACACCACTCTGAGACGGTGCGAGGTTTGCACACTTGCAAAGCTACCTAGAAACACTCGAGGCACCATCTGATGACAGACCACCCTGAGACGGTGCGAGGTTTGCACACTTGCATAGCTACCTAGAAACACTCGAGGCACCATCTGATGACAGACCACCCTGAGACGGTGCGAGGTTTGCACACTTGCATAGCTACCTAGAAACACTCGAGGCACCATCTGATGACAGACCACCCTGAGACGGTGCGAGGTTTGCACACTTGCATAGCTACCTAGAAACACTCGAGGCAACATCTGATGACAGACCACCCTGAGATGGTGTGAGGTTTGCACACTTGCATAGCAACCTAGAAACACTCGAGGCAACATCTGATGACAGACCACCCTGAGACGGTGCGAGGTTTGCACACTTGCAAAGCTACCTAGAAACACTTGAGGCAACATCTGATGACAGACCACCATGAGATGATGCGAGGTTTGCACACTTGCATAGCTACCTAGAAACACCAGAGGCAACATCTGATGACAGACCACCCTGAGACGGTGCGAGGTTTGCACACTTGCATAACTACCTAGAAACACTCGAGGCAACATCTGAAGACAGACCACCCTGAGACGGTGCGAGGTTTGCACACTTGCATAGCTACCTAGAAACACTCGAGGCAACATTTGATGACAGACCACCCTGAGACGGTGCGAGGTTTGCACACTTTCATAGCTACCTAGAAACACTCAAGGCAACGCATGATGACAGACCACTGAGACGGTGCGAGGTTTGCACACTTGCAAAGCTACCTAGAAACACTCGAGTCAACATCTGATGGCAGACCACCATGAGACGGTGCGAGGTTTGCACACTTGCAAAGCTACCTAGAAACACCCGAGGCAACATCTGATGACAGACCACCCTGAGACGGTGCGAGGTTTGCACACTTGCATAGGTACCGAGGAACACTCGAGGCAACATCTGATGACAGACCACCCTGAGACGGTGCGAGGTTTGCACACTTGCATAGCTACCTAGAAACACCCGAGGCAACACATGATGACAGACCACCCTGAGACGGTGCGAGGTTTGCACACTTGCATAGCTACCTAGAAACACCCGAGGCAACATCTGATCACAGACCACCCTGAGACGGTGCGAGGTTTGCACACTTGCATAGCAGCCTAGAAACACTTGAGGCAACATCCGATGACAGACCACCCTGAGACAGTGCGAGGTTTGCACACTTGCATAGCTACCTAGAAACACTCGAGGCAACATCTGAAGACAGACCACCCTGAGACGTTGCGAGGTTTGCACACTTGCATAGCTACCTAGAAACACCCGAGGCAACATCTGATGACAGACCACCCTGAGACGGTGCGAGGTTTGCACACTTGCATAGGTACCTAGAAACACTCGAGGCAACATCTGATGACAGACCACCCTGAGACGGTGCGAGGTTTGCACACTTGCATAGCTACCTAGAAACACTTGAGGCAACATCTGATGACAGACCACCCTGAGGTGGTGTGAGGTTTGCACACTTGCATAGCTACCTAGAAACACTTGAGGCAACGCATGATGACAGACCACCCTGAGGTGGTGCGAGGTTTTGTACACTTGCATAGCTACCTAGAAACACTTGAGGCGACGCATGATGACAGACCACCCTGAGAAAGTGCGAGGTTTGCACACTTGCATAGCAGCCTAGAAACACTCGAGGCAACATCTGATGACAGACCACCCTGAGACGGTGCGAGGTTTGCACACTTGCATAGCTACCTAGAAACACTCGAGGCAACATCTGAAGACAGACCACCCTGAGACGGTGCGAGGTTTGCACACTTGCATAGCTACCTAGAAACACTCAAGGCAACATTTGATGACAGACCACCCTGAGACGGTGCGAGGTTTGCACACTTGCATAGCTACCTAGAAACACTCAAGGCAACATTTGATGACAGACCACCCTGAGATGGTGTGAGGTTTGCACACTTGCATAGCAACCTAGAAACACTCGAGGCAACATCTGATGACAGACCACCCTGAGACGGTGCGAGGTTTGCACACTTGCAAAGCTACCTAGAAGCACTCGAGGCAACATCTGATGGCAGACCACCCTGAAACGGTGCGAGGTTTGCACACTTGCATAGCTACCTAGAAATACTCGAGGCAATGCATGATGACAGACCACCATGAGATGGTGCGAGGTTTGCACACTTGCATAGCTACCTAGAAACACTCGAGGCAACATCTGATGACAGACCACCCTGAGACGGTGCGAGGTTTGCACATTTGCATAGCAACCTAGAAACACTCGAGGCACCATGTGATGACAGACCACACTGAGACGGTGCGCGGTTTGCACACTTGCATAGCTACCTAGAAACACTTGAGGCAACATCTGATCACAGACCACCCTGAGACGGTGCGAGGTTTGCACACTTGCAAAGCTACCTAAAAACACTTGAGGCAACATCTGATGACAGACCACCCTGAGACGGTGCGAGGTTTGCACACTTGCAAAGCTACCTAGAAACACTCGAGGCAACATCTGATGACAGACCACCCTGAGGTAGTGCGGGGTTTGCACACTTGCATAGCTACCTAGAAACACTCGAGGCAACATCTGATGACTGACCACTCTGAGACGGTGCGAGGTTTGCACACTTGCATAGCTACCTAGAAACACTTGAGGCAACATCTGATGACAGACCACCCTGAGGTGGTGTGAGGTTTGCACACTTGCATAGCTACCTAGAAACACTTGAGGCAACGCATGATGACAGACCACCCTGAGGTGGTGCGAGGTTTTGTACACTTGCATAGCTACCTAGAAACACTCGAGGCAACATCTGATGACAGACCACCCTGAGGTGGTGCGAGGTTTGCACACTTGCATAGCTACCTAGAAACACATGAGGCACCATCTGATGACAGACCACCCTGAGGTGGTGTGAAGTTTTCACACTTGCATAGCTACCTAGAAACACTCGAGGCACCATCTGATGACAGACCACCCTGAGACGGTGTGACTGCAGCAGGGTGTGACATGTGGAGCTCTGCACAAGCAGGTATTGGTGGATGTCCACTCACTGCTATGAGGTCACGCCTGGGCCCTGTACCCCTGAGGGCCCTCTGACCCCCACCCAACTTACTTCCCTCCCCTCGCTTTCAGACCTCCGCAATTATTGTGAGAGGGCACTTGACCCACGAGAGGGGCTGGTATGTACCGGGACCATGTCTGACCACACAATTATAAACGTTTTCCATTTATATGGTTGATTGGTACCTTAGGTGTGATGTAGAAACCAAGTAAGATATGTCTCAACACATGGTGGGGTTACTTCTTAATGTCTGGCTATATTTTTTAGACAATAGTGAACGCCTAAGGTAGTCAACTCAGCTTTCCGACCCGCTTTACTTGTATAACCTGTATGCTCTTTTCTGAAAAAACACAAAGAAATATGCAAAAACAATCTATCATCTACAGCAAATTTCCTATATATTTTTATTGATAATAAGTGTAATTTTTTGCAACATGCTTAGACACCTAAAGAGGCTTAGGTGTTTGAAGAGTGGGCAGATTCTGTTAAGAGTTCTGCACAGGGTGAAGGCTGTGTGTACTAGTGGCTTTCCCACCTAATGGGGGTAGTTTTGTGAAGAGAGTTCTCTCTGAGTGAAGACTTGTGCACAGGGAGAAGGCTGTGCATAGTAGGGGTTTCAACATCTAATGGGGAGAGTGTGTGGAGATAGTAACATCTCTGTAAAGAGTTGTGCTCAGGGTGGAGGCTGTGACTAGTAGGGGTTTCGACATCTAATAGAGCGTGTGTGTGAAGATAGTGACATCTCTGTAAAGAGTTGTGCACAGGATGGAGGCTGTGTGTAGTAGGGGCTTAGACATCTAATGGGGCGTGTGTGTGTAAAGATAGTGACATCTCCTTCAAGAGATGTGCACAGGGTGGAGGCTGTGTGTAGTAGGGGCTTAAGCACTTAATGGGGCATGTATGTGAAGATAGTGAAATCTCCAAAAGAGTTGTCTACAGGGTGGAGCCTGTGTGTAGTAGGGGCCTAGCCACCCATTGGGGAGTGTGTGGGAAGATAGTGACATATCTGTAAAGAGTTGTGCACAGGATGGAGGCTGTGTGTAGTAGGGGCTTAGACATCTAATGGGGCGTGTGTGTGAAGATAGTGACATCTCCGTAAAGAGTTGTGCACAGGATGGAGGCTGTGTGTAGTAGGGGCTTAGACACCTAATGGGGCGTGTGTGTAAAGATAGTGACATCTCCTTGAAGAGATGTGCACAGGGTGGAGGCTGTGTGTAGTAGGGGCTTACGCACTTAATGGGGCATGTGTGTGAAGATAGTGACAGCTCTGTAAAGAGTTGTGCACAGTGTGGAGGCTGTGTGTAGTAGGGGTTTTGACATCTAATGGGCCATGGCTGTATGTGGAGATAGTGACATCTCCAAAAGAGTTGTCCACAGGGTGGAGGCTGTTGTAGGAGAGTAGGATCTGCTTCACATGGGTACCCCCACTTTTTGCTGATGCTTCACTGTTTTTCGACATTAGTCTGGCTGGGGCCCTGCTAATCAGAACCCCAGCCTAGCTGCTTCCTCTCTAAAATGGTTTCCATGTGCCTTAGGCACATCACTGATTGGGATCTGGAGTGCCCTTATAAGTCCCTAGTATATGGTATACTATGTACCAAGGGCATAGGTACCTCAGAGGCCTGCCAGGGGCTGCAGCATGTATTATGCCACCCCTGGAAGGCCATCCAAACTGACACCACAGGTCTGCTACTGCAGCCTGGGTAAGGTGGTGCATGCACTCTTACTGTGATATAGGTTACCTATATCACGAAATACATACACACATAGAAACCTATAAGTCACTCCTAAGGCAGGCCTTATCAATCCTAAAGGCAGAGTGCATGGTTCCTATGTGAGAGGGTGCCCCTGCATGAGCAGGGCCCCTATGCAGCGTTCGGAGACCATCTCTGATGCTGTTTGTAGTTCAGCCTGACCATATACTCTTAAGCGCATTATATCCTCGCGGTAAAATGCTAACTTTGGAATGGCTGCACCTAAATATGTCGTGTTTGGTGTCAAACATCTTGGAATACTACCCCCCCGCCAATCCTGGCGGCGGGGGTAGCATTCCACCCTTCTAGAGGGAAAGACATGTTAACTCTGACGAGTCCGGTAACTTCTTTCCAGAGCCCTGGCATCACAAAATGGATGCAGCTGCCACAGACACGAGTCTGGCCTCCTGCTGCTGGACGAAACTCCGGCAGGGGAGGCCTGGACAATAGGTTTCCTGTCCCAGGGGAGGTGTGACCACCTCCCCAGACAGGATAATGTGTATTGGGGCTGGGCGGGAGCACTTTCGGGTGCTTTGAAGTCCTGCACTGGGGGCACATTTGGTGTCCCTGTGCATACCCCAGTTCAAACCGGATCAGGGGCTTGCAGCCCCTGCTTTGGCGCGAACTGGACAAAGGGAAAGGGTGTAGCCACCCCTCTGCCCTGACCCACCCATAGGTGGGGCCACAGAGTAGTCCAACCCCTATTTTTAGAATAAAGGTAGGAACCCAGTCCTTAGGACTTTAGATTATACCTGGACGAAACTCTGAAACTGAATCCTGGACCTTCGACGCTCTACGACAAGATTAGAGGACTGAAGAATCTCCCTTGGGGTCAAGGAGTGACTCCCTGCTTGGCAGGCACCAAAGAAGCATCTGTCCGGTTCGCATTTCTGAAGCTCCCGTCGGACGCCGAAGTCATCGCATCACCAGAGGTGGATTCTCAGACTTCCCGAGGCTACCCTGAGTCCCCAGCAAAGCTGAGGCCCGTGGCTATCGTGGGTGACTTGAGACCGTGACCCCTGGACACCGAGCACATTTGCAAGTGCATCCTCTTCTGGGTCTCCCAAGAAGTCGTGCTTTGGGCTCCAAGTAGCCCCAGCCTCCAGCACCACATGCACCGAAGATCACTGGCCCCCACTCCACGAGTGTCCTGTAAGCCAGCTCCACGTGCGGCGTCACGAGGCTCCTTCGCGGTCGCTAGCCCGTTGGCTAGTAGCCCTTAACGAAGGCCAAACCTTTTCTTACTTGGTATCCTGGTTGCTCCAGGTCTGCCCTCACTTACCTTTGCTGGGTGAGTTCCACAGACCTTGCTGGTCTGCACCATCGACGATCTACATCTTACTCGAGACTTGCCGTTGCCAAGGCTTGTTGGGTCCAATCCGGTCGCCGACACCTCAGCACTCGACAGACATCGTGTACCAGCCCGAATCCTGCTCCTGGTTGCCGACAACGCCTCCCGGACCTCGTGGCTGAAGAGTCAAGACGACTGTCAACGCACCTGAAGCACTCGACATCGGTGGGCATCTGTCCATCGCCTTCCTGGTCACTGGCTAGTGACCCAGACTCTGTCCCCTCTGCTTTCAGGTTCACCAGAACTCCGATCCACTCTTGGATCCACCCGGACACTTTTCTCTTGGCCGCCAGCAGCACTTTGCAGCAGATCGCCATTCGAATCGACGACGAAACCCGACCCCGAAAGGCACCTATGCACCCGGCTTCCCTGGGTGAGGTAACACGAGTACTCCGGTGCTCCCGTGGGTAGAGACTCTTCAAAGTCCTAGATCTCAAAGGGTTTTGTCCTAGTCCTCTTTAAAGTGTCCCTTTCCTCTATTTTCCCGATCCCGACTTTCTCCATAGAAGTTAACGGCGTATCGCGGTTGTGTATTTACACTGCACGCGTCTCCCGTGGGTCCCCTGTGTCACTACCTTGGGTGGTTCCTTGTGGTCCAAGCACTTCTAGAGGCTCTAGGCCTAGTGTCTAGTTCAGTCGTGGTTCGCATACCATTTTATTGGTATATGGTTTGGTACGCCCCTAGGGCCCAAACGTGTATTTGTGCTATTACTGTGATTTAAGATCTTATAACTTATGTATTTCGAACTCTAGCCTCATAAAGAGACTAGAGGGGTGTGTTTAGTAATAAATACATATATTTTGAATATATACCTGGTGTGGTGCTCTTTCATTTGGTCACTCAAGAGATTATAGACTGGTAAAACAAGCTGCTTTACATTCCTTCAAGACTTAGCCTGAAGGCTGCTCTCCATAGCTACCACTAGGATAGCTTTCAATAAGGTTGTCTTTAACCTATCTCCAATAAGGGGTTGTTTGGACTGGTGCAAGGTGCCCACTATAATTAGTGGACAGCATATACCAGGCCAACTTCTCACAGCTGTGTGTAGTCGGGGCCTATTCACACATTGGGGAGTGTGTGTGGAGATAGTGACACATCTGTAAAGAGTTGTGCACAGGGTGGAGTCTGTGTATAGTAGGGGTTCCAACATCTAATGGGAGTTTGGCTGTGGAGATAGTGGCATCTCCGTAAAGAGTTGTGCACAGGATGGAGGCTGTGTGTAGTAGGGGCTTAGACATCTAATGGGGCGTGTGTGTGAAGATAGTGACATCTCCGTAAAGAGTTGTGCACACGGTGGAAGCTGTGAAAAGTAGGGTTTCGACATCTAATGGGGCATGGCTGCGTGTGGAGATAGTGACATCTCCAAAAGAGTTGTCCACAGAGTGCAGGCTGTGTGTAATAGGGGCTTAGCCACCCAATGGGGAGTGTGTGTGGAGATAGTGAAATCTCTGTAAAGAGTCGTGCACAGGGTGGAGGCTTCGAATATTACGGGTTTCGACATCTAATGTGGCTTGTCCTTGGAGATAGTGACATCTCCAAAAGAATTGTGCACACGGTGGAGGCTGTGTGTAGTAGGGACTTAGGCACCTAATGGGTGTGTGTGAGAGGATAGTGACATCTCTGTAAAGAGTTGTGCACAGGGTGGAGGTTGTGAACAGCAGGGGTTCCAACATCTAATGGGGAATGGCAGTGGAGATAGTGGCATCTCTATAAAGAGTTGTGCACAGGGTGGAGGCTGTGTGTGGTAGGGGCGTACCCACCTAATAGGGAGTGTGTGTGGAGATAGTGACATCTCCGTGAAGAGTTGTGCACAGGGGGGAGGCTGTGTGTAGTAGGGGCTTACCCATCCAATGGAGAGTGTGTGTGGAGATAGTGACATCTTCGTGAAGAGTTTGCACAGGGAGAAGGCTGTGCATAGTAGGCATTTTAACATCTAATGGGGCGTGTGTGTGGAGATAGTGGCATCTCCTTAAAGAGTTGTGCACAGAGCGGAGGCTGTGTGTAAAAGGGTCTTAGCCATCCAGAGGGGAGTGTGTGGAGA
The DNA here is from genome assembly GCA_963921515.1 of Calotriton arnoldi. NCBI lineage: Eukaryota > Metazoa > Chordata > Amphibia > Caudata > Salamandridae > Calotriton > Calotriton arnoldi. The sequence continues at coordinate 194,200 of CAWUFW010008096.1, read as the reverse complement.
TAGTGGCATCTCTGTGAAGAGTTCTGCACAGGGTGGAAGCTGTGTGTAGGGGCTTAGCCACCCAATTGGGAGTGTGTGTGGAGATAGTGGCATCTCTGTGAAGAGTTGTGCACAGGGTGGAGGTTGTGAATAGTAGGGGTTTCGACATCTAATGGGGCATGGCTGTGTGTGGAGATAGTGACATCTCCAAAAGAGTTGTCGACAGGGTGGAGGCTGTGTGTAGTCGGGGCCTAGCCACCCATTGGGGAGTGTGTGTGGAGTTAGTGACACATCTGCAAAGAGTTGTGCACAGGGAGGAAGCTTTGTGTAGGGGCTTAGCCACCCAATTGGGAGTGTGTGTGGAGATAGTGGCATCTCTGTGAAGAGTTGTGCACAGGGTGGAGGCTGTGAATAGTAGGGGTTTCGACATCTAATGGGGCATTACTGTGTGTGGAGATAGTGACATCTCCAGTAGAGTTGTCGACAGGGTGGAGGCTGTGTGTAGTAGGGGCTTAGGCACGTAATAGGGCGTGTGTGAAGGTAGTTGCATCTCCGTAAAGAATTGTGCACAAGGTTGAGGCTGTGTGTAATAGGGGCTTAGCCACCCAATGGGGAGTGTGTGTGGAGATAGTGACATCTACGTAAAGAGTTGTGCACAGGGTGGAGGCTGTGAATAGTAGGGGTTTCGACATTTAATGGGTCATGGCTGTGTGTGGAGATAGTGACATCTCCAAGAGAGTTGTCCACAGGGTGGAGGCTGTGTGTGATAGGGGCTTAGCCACCCAATGGGGAGTGTGTGTGGAGATAGAGACATCTCTGTAAAGAGTCGTGCACAGGGTGGAGGCTTCGAATATTAGGGGTTTTGACATCTAATGGGGCGTGTCCTTGGAGATAGTGACATCTCAGAAAGAGTTGTGCACAGGGTGGAGGCTAAGTGAAGTAGGGGTTTAGGCACCTAATGGGGCGTGTGTGTGAAGATAGTTGCATCTCTGTAAAGAGTTGTGCACAAGGTTGAGGTAGTGTGTAAGAGGGGCTTAGCCACCAAATTGGGAATGTGTGTGGAGATAGTGACATCTCCGTAAAGAGTTGTGGAAAGGGTGGAGGCCGTGAATAGTAGGGGTTTCGACATCTAATGGGACGTGTCTATGGAGATAGTGACATCTCCGAAAGAGTTGTGCACAGGGTGGAGGCTGTGTGTAGTAGGGACTTAGGCAACTAAATGGCGTGTGAGAAGATAGTGACATCTCTGTAAAGAGTTGTGCACAGGGTGGAGGCTGTGAACAATAGGGGTTCCGACATCTAATGGGGGATGGCAGTGGAGATAGTGGCATCTCTTTAAAGAGTTGTGCACATGGTGGAGGCTGTGTGTAGTAGGGGCTTACTCACCTAATAGGGAATGTGTGTGGAGATAGTGACATCTCCGTGAAGAGTTGTGCACGGGGGGAGGCTGTGTAGTAGGGGCTTACCCATGCAATGTGGAGTGTGTGTAAAGATAGTGACATCTCTGTGAAGAGTTGTGCACAGGGGGGAGGGTGTGTGTAGTAGGGGCTTACCCATCCAATGGGGAGTGTGAGTGGAGATAGTGACATCTCCGTGAAGAGTTGTGCACAGGGAGAAGGCTGTGCATAGTAGGCATTTCAACATCTAATGAGGCGTGTGTGTGGAGATAGTGGTATCTCCCTAAACAGTTGTGCACAGAGTGGAGGCTGTGTGTAAAAGGGGCTTAGCCATCCAGAGGGGAGTGTGTGTAGACAGTGGCATCTCTGTGAAGAGTTGTGCACAGGGTGGAAGCTGTGTGTAGGGGCTTAGCCACCCAGTTGGGAGTGTGTGTGGAGATAGTGGCATCTCTGTGAAGAGTTGTGCACGGGGTGGAAGCTGTGAATAGTTGGGGTTTCGACATCTAATGGGGCATGGCTGTGTGTGGAGATAGTGACATCTCCAAAAGAGTTGTCCACAGGGTGGAGGCTGTGTGTAGTCGGGGCCTAGCCACCCATTGGGGAGTGTGTGTGGAGATAGTGACACATCTGTAAAGAGTTGTGCACAGGGTGGAGTCTGTGTATAGTAGGGGTTCCAACATCTAATGGGGGTTTGGCTGTGAAGATAGTGGCATCTCCGTAAAGAGTTGTGCACAAGATGGAGGCTTTGTGTAGTAGGGGCTTACACATTGTTAGAAATGGGATCTCTGGTTGGCTAGGGTTTGCGCCAAAGCCAGGTAGAGACCACCACTCTAGTCAGGGCGAGGGAGTTACACGCCAAAGATAACCCCTGCTCACCCCCTTGGTAGCTTGGCACGAGCAGTCAGGCCTATCCCGGAGGCAATGTGTAAAGCGTTTGCGCACGCACACAGCAACAACATACCAGGCACACTACAAAAGGAACTTCACACAAGGTTATATCAAAAATAGCCTTTGTATTCTCATAACACATTAGAATAGTACTCACATAATATACATTGTGCCACCTGGCACTAGGTAATATCTACAAGGGATTATTTACACCTGACAGGGCCAACTGGACCACTGTCAGAACCATCACAAAGTGAACTTAGTAAAAGGAAGACATATCATAAATGTACAACCAGTAATCACTGGTAACCACTGTACTCAGCATCATCCTGTAACATAAACCACATTATGCACAGTATCACATTAGGCGCCAAACACATTGTACGCCAACCTCATCAGTCTAACATATTAGACCCTAACTTCCTAAGTATCACTCCCATTAGGGGCATAAATCACAGTTGAGGATAACCTCCCAAGCATAAACCATATTATGCAAATAACCTCATACATAAACCACAGTTAGAGGCATCAAACAGGGTGCGTAAATCATAGTACATGAATCACATTTCCTAGCACCACATAAATCACATTAGGGCCTGGCGCCCTACAAAACCAAAAGTCCCCCTGGCCAACTGGCCTTCTCAAAGGGGCTCAAATGCCCTGTGTCCAAAATGTCAGGGCGCGGCACAATGCAGCAGAAGTCAAGGGTGCGCCATTGCGCAGACCTAAACATTGCAGCTGGCACTAAGTACTGCGCAGCTGTGAATGTGTGGGGTAAAGGAGTGCATCTCACTCCTAACTCACCAGGCATGTCCCCAAAGAAAGAATGGCCTAAACGATGCAGCTGCCCACTACTTGCTGGTCAGCTGTGAGGTAATAAGGCCTGGCACCACTGTGCCCTCCAAACAGATATGCACAACGTTGCAGCTGCCCGCGCTGGTGCGGGGTAGCTGAGAATCATGGGAAGGGGCCCTGGCACGACTGTGCCCTCGGGGCCCCACTGGGGCTTTTAAATTAACTTTGCCCCCATAACGTTGCAGCTGCCCTCTAGCAAAATGGGGCAGCTGTAGAAAATGGCCAACACGGGGAAGCACGGGCACCACTGGCCCTCGGGACCCCCACTGGGGCCCTTAAACAAAATATGGCCCACGTCGTTGGAGCGGCCCCCTATCAGGCGGGAGCCGCTCAGGAAAATGGCACCGCTATTGTGCCTGGACATGTAGGGGGACACAGGCCCCTCTGGGCCCTTCAACAACCACGTGCCCCCCTTGATGCAGCTGCCCGCAACTGCGGCGCAGCTGTGAAGCACAGCAAAGGATAGGGAGGAGCACTACGAGTGCTCCCAACGCAGCCCCCACTCACCGGCTCTCTCTCGGAGGCGTCTCTGCTGCGTCCTCCTTCTCGACTCGGGAGGCGGCACTTCTCTCGCGGCGCGGGGCTTCCCTTCACTCCTGGGAGCCCCGCGCTGCCATCGGCGGCCTCTGCCGCCTTTTTCTCTTCACCCGGGCCCCCTCCTGGGACCCGGGACTCTTTAGCGGTGCCCGTGGAGGCGGGGTAGGCTCCCGTCCTCCTTTCTTCGCCGGGGCTCTCCTCTGCTTCACGGGAGCCCCGGGCAGCAGCCACACATCACTCGGCCGGCTCCTCTCACCGGCGGCGTGCGCGGGACTTCCCTCGAAAAACCGGAAGTCCTGCCCGCCGTCAGGCACCATGTTGCCTGACTTCCTCCCGGCCGCGGCGGTGATCGTTTTTCCGGCTCAGATGCGGGGTGGGCACCCGCAAATGCCAAAAACGCGGGGTGGGCACCCGCAGTATCATTTTAAAAACAAAGCGGCCATGTGGGGTGGGCACCCACTACTTAAATAAAATAATAAGCGGGGTGGGCACCCGTAATTACGAATCACGGGGGAATCCCTACGATGGGGATTCCCTCACCAAGGGCTGCAGCTCAGCGCTGCGCAGCCCCCAGGCTCTCCTCCTTTGGGGAAAGTAAAAGAAATAGAGCGCAGCGCTCCCAGGGCGCCAAAAATGCTGCACCAAGTCCTGAAGATCCTGGACTGCAAAAGAAGAAAAAGGGTCCCATCAAATCCTTTAGGCATCAAGGGGCAATGCAGGGCCCAGGGAGGCAAGCCCTCATGGCAGCCCCCTCTTGGCCCCAGCAGCAGCACGCCCCAGTAGGAACAGCACACCAAGACTGCACATTTTCATGGGGTCACAGCCCCTACATTTATACTACAAAATCCCTTTGTGTCACAGCACAGGGCTTGGGGATACCAGTCAGAACTGGTTTAGGGGGGATTTGGAGCACTTTGCTTTGCCAAGCTCCTCTTCCCTTTGTCAGGTGGGGGCTAGGTGATCAGACACACCACAGGGGGCGGAGCCAGCATTGTACAGGGCAGGCACCATCCTATTCAGAGTCAGGGGATTACCCCTCCCACTACTCTTAGCCCAGAGGTCCTATTCAGCCCAGCGCTGACTCACCCTGCCCCTCCTGGAGCCACACACACCTCCCAGCCCCTGTCACTCACAAGCCAGACATGCAATTCACATCAGGCAGGCAGACACATAGCACACAGAAATGCCAACTTCTAAAAGTGGCATTTCTAAAATAACCACAATAAATCTGCGCACACCATTGCGCAGCATTTATTCACACAATTTCATACATACCAGACTTGACCACACTGCTCCTCTCATAACAGGAATTACCAGTGACACACACTGATCAAGGAATCCCCCATGCATTCCTATGGGAGGGCAGGCCAAGCTCACCAATGTAACACAGAGAGCGCACGCACTTTCCACTGGACCACAGTGCGAAAGTGCCCAGAGGCCTAAAATCACCAACACCAGGTTGCAGACAAGGCAAAAAGTTCAGGGGTGAACCTGCCAAAAAGGGCCAAGTCCAACACAACCCCCTTCCAGCCAAAACGCATTGTAGACCAATCACTACCTTGATGGGCTTCCTGCTTCGGGCGATAGAACACGGACGCGGGCCCTCACTGCAGGGACACCCTCCGGTTCTACGCCACTCTGAACCCACGTGGTTCCCTCTGAAAAAGAACTCTCAGGCCCAACTAGGCTACCCCACTGGTACTCCCTAGTTGTCCACGGCCAGGACCAGGCCCTAGGCCACCCAGATGCCACTGGTCCTTGCCAATCCACAGTGTGGGGGGCAGTAACCCCTGGCACATAATAGCCATTCTCCACCCTTCCTCTCAGTGTAGGTCCAAACTACCACTGATCCTCCAACCTAGGGTCCACACCCTCAGGCTGACCAGAGGTCACGGGCGAAGCATCTCCTCACCCTACCTCTCTTCTGAGGTTGCGCACTCTCCCAGGAGAAGCACCCTCCAGAACACAACTCCCGCCAGTTCAGGACCTCTCTCCATCAACTGGTCTACCACCTGGGATCCAAATTCACCGGCTGCACCGGGGTCAGAGGCGAGGACTCCCTCCCTCTGCACCCCCTTCCAGAGCCCTATACCCCCCAACTGGAGTGGTACCCCTAGAAGGCAAACCGGTCAGGACACTGATTACAGTTGCCCTGCCGTCCAGGTCAGGAAACACCTGCTCCTGGCTCCCCAACCCAGGGTCGGTACCCTTTGGTCAGATGCCCGGCGAACCAGGACTTCATGGGGAGCACGCATGCCCCCCCCTTGAGGGTGACACATAACTAATGTGTCGTGTAACAGTCTGCCTGGCGCAGAGCTCGCGACCTCCTGTCACTGACAGTGCGCGAAGATGCCCCAGGACAGAAGTGGTGTCATGGTCATGGTCAATCATTGGTGGCTCAGCCCTTCTGGCTGGCCCCTGACCCAATGGTTCTTCCACTGGGGACTCTTTCCCCTCTCACCCTCAATCTGGACTTCTGCACCCTCCACTTAGGAGTGGCACTGCCAGACACCAGAACTGATGGAGGCCTGATTACAGACACTCCCAGCTCACCTAACGCGGGGAGATTCCCCTCGAAAAACAGTCCAACAGGACAGACTAGGCTCCCTACCTGGTGTTCCCTCTAAGAACCATCCAGTACTGGAGACTGAGGTTGAGGCACGGAATACGGCCCAGTCTCACACCGTCCCCTGCGAGACAGGATGTGAGGCCTTGCAACCTCCTCACAATAAGGGTACCTAGCTGGGCTACTCTGAACCACTTCCACCACTCTGGGTTGGAAGACACCTGCACCATTCTTCTAGTCTCACTCCCCAATGCAAGTTCCCTAGAATCAAAGAACTCACACACTCCAACGGGTGTTGGCGCGACTCCGGAAAACAATTACGGGGCATGTTCTCTCTGACAGAACAGATTGAACAGCCCTTTAACACCATTTACCGTGCTAACCAATCACCCAAAACGTCCAGTGCACCAGAACACTCATCCACACTCCCCCCACAAGACTGGTGAGACAGCATCTTACTGCCCCTGAAACACAACCTGTCCCCCTCTTAACCGGGAACCAGGTACCATACTCTGGGAACTGGGAATGGGACTTCCTGCACTGGACTACATATTGCTGCCACCACTGGATCCCACCCTTACTGGGGATTCCAGAAACTAAAACTGCACTTAGGGGATAATCTACCCCCCGAGCTAGTTACTCCATGCCAATTAAGTTACCACTGTAGGCCAACCCTAGAAATAGCAGACAGCACAGGGGCAGTTACCTCCTCCAGCTTGCGCTGCAGGGCCACCCCAGAAATAGCAGTCTGCACAAGGGTAGTACAAAACTCCTCCAGATTCTCTGGTTTCTGTCCTTGGCAGGACCCCCAACTCATAGTGCTACAATAAAACACATTTCAATGAAATGATACTTAAAACAAACTCAGAAACAATAATCCCCATCCATGTGACTATCTAAAATGCAGAGCTTGTAGTGTAACCAGTTGTCGCTGTGGTACTGCGCAAACGCAAGTCCTATCCTCACCGCTGACAACCAAAGTTAGAAATGGGATCTCTGGTTGGCTAGGGCTTGCGCCAAAGCCAGGCAGAGACCACCACTCTAGTCAGGGCGAGGGAGTTAAACGCCAAAGATAACCCCTGCTCACCCCCTTGATAGCTTGGCATGAGCAGTCAGGCCTATCCCGGAGGCAATGTGTAAAGCGTTTGCGCACGCACACAGCAACAACATACCAGGCACACTACAAAAGGAACTCCACACAAGGTTATATCAAAAATAGCCTTTGTATTCTCATAACACATTAGAATAGTACTCACATAATATACATTGTGCCACCTGGCACTAGGTAATATCTACAAGGGATTATTTACACCGGACAGGGCCAACTGGACCACTGTGAGAACCATCACAAAGTGAACTTAGTAAAAGGAAGACATATCATAAACGTACAACCAGTAATCACTGGTAACCACTGTACTCAGCATCATCCTGTAACATAAACCACATTATGCACAGTATCACATTAGGCGCCAAACACATTGTACGCCAACCTCATCAGTCTAACATATTGGACCCTAACCTCCTAAGTATCACTCCCATTAGGGCATAAATCACAGTGGAGGATAACCTCCCAAGCATAAACCATATTATGCAAATAACCTCATACATAAACCACAGTTAGAGGCATCAAACAGGGTGCGTAAATCATAGTACATGAATCACATTTCCTAGCACCACATAAATCACATTAGGACCTGGCGCCCTACAAAACCAACAGTCCCCCTGGCCAACTGGCATTCTCAAAGGGGCTCAAATGCCCTGTGTCTAAAATGTCAGGGCGCGCCACAATGCAGCAGAAGTCAAGGGTGCGCCATTGCGCAGACCTAAACGTTGCAGCTGGCACTAAGTGCTGCGCAGCTGTGAATGTGTGGGGCAAAGGAGTGCATCTCACTCCTAACTCACCAGGCATGTCCCCAAAGAAAGAATGGCCTAAACGATGCAGCTGCCCACTACTTGCTGGTCAGCTGTAAGGTAATAAGGCCTGGCACCACTGTGCCCTCCAAACAGATATGCACAACGTTGCAGCTGCCCGCGCTGGTGCGGTGCAGCTGAGAATCATGGGAAGGGGCCCTGGCACGACTGTGCCCTCGGGGCCCCACTGGGGCTTTTAAATTAACTTTGCCCCCATAACGTTGCAGCTGCCCTCTAGCAAAATGGGGCAGCTGTAGAAAATGGCCAACACTGGGAAGCACGGGCACCACTGGCCCTCGGGACCCCCACTGAGGCCCTTAAACAAAATATGGCCCACATCGTTGGAGCGGCCCCCTATCAGGCGGGAGCCGCTCAGGAAAATGGCACCGCTATTGTGCCTGGACATGTAGGGGGACACGGGCCCCTCCTGGCCCTTCAACAACCACGTGCCCCCCTTGATGTAGCTGCCCGCAACTGCGGCGCAGCTGTGAAGCACAGCAAAGGATAGGGAGGAGCACTACGAGTGCTCCCAACACAGCACCCACTCACCGGCTCTCTCTCGGCGGCGTCTCTGCTGCGTCCTCTTTCTCGACTCGGGAGGCGGCACTTCTCTCGCGGCGCGGGGCTTCCCTTCACTCCTGGGAGCCCCGCGCTGCCATCGGCGGCCTCTGCCGCCTTTTTCTCTTCACCCGGGCCCCCTCCTGGGACCCGGAACTCTTTAGCGGTGCCTGTGGAGGCGGGGTAGGCTCCCGTCCTCCTTTCTTCGCCGGGGCTCTCCTCTGCTTCACGGGAGCCCCGGGCAGCAGCCACACATCACTCGGCCGGCTCCTCTCACAGGCGGCGTGCGCGGGACTTCCCTCGAAAAACCGGAAGTCTCGCCCGCCGTCAGGCACCATGTTGCCTGACTTCCTCCCGGCCGCGGCGGTGATCGTTTTTCCGGCTCAGATGCGGGGTGGGCACCCGCAAATGCCAAAAACGCGGGGTGGGCACCCGCAGTATCATTTTAAAAACAAAGCGGCCATGTGGGGTGGGCACCCACTACTTAAATAAAATAATAAGCGGGGTGGGCACCCGTAATTACGAATCACGGGGAATCCCTACGATGGGGATTCCCTCACCAAGGGCTGCAGCTCAGCGCTGCGCAGCCCCAGGCTCTCCTCCTTTGGGGAAAGTAAAAGAAATAGAGCGCAGCGCTCACAGGGCGCCAAAAATGCTGCACCAAGTCCTGAAGATCCTGGACTGCAAAAGAAGAAAAAGGGTCCCATCAAATCCTTTAGGCATCAAGGGGCAATGCAGGGCCCAGGGAGGCAAGCCCTCATGGCAGCCCCCTCTTGGCCCCAGCAGCAGCACGCCCCAGTAGGAACAGCACACCAAGACTGCACATTTTCATGGGGTCACAGCCCCTATATTTATATTACAAAATCCCTTTGTGTCACAGCACAGGGCTTGGGGATACCAGTCAGAACTGGTTTAGGGGGGATTTGGAGCACTTTGCTTTGCCAAGCTCCTCTTCCCTTTGTCAGGTGGGGGCTAGGTGATCAGACACACCACAGGGGCGGAGCCAGCATTGTACAGGGCAGGCACCATCCTATTCAGAGTCAGGGGATTACCCCTCCCACTACTCTTAGCCCAGAGGTCCTATTCAGCCCAGCGCTGACTCACCCTGCCCCTCCTGGAGCCACACACACCTCCCAGCCCCTGTCACTCACAAGCCAGACATGCAATTCACATCAGGCAGGCAGACACATAGCACACAGAAATGCCAACTTCTAAAAGTGGCATTTCTAAAATAACCACAATAAATCTGCGCACACCATTGCACAGCATTTATTCACACAATTTCATACATACCAGACTTGACCACACTGCTCCTCTCATAACAGGAATTACCAGTGACACACACTGATCAAGGAATCCCCAATGCATTCCTATGGGAGGGCAGGCCAAGCTCACCAATGTAACACAGAGAGCGCACGCACTTTCCACTGGACCACAGTGCGAAAGTGCCCAGAGGCCTAAAATCACCAACACCAGGTTGCAGACAAGGCAAAAAGTTCAGGGGTGAACCTGCCAAAAAGGGCCAAGTCCAACACACATCTAAAGGGTCGTGTGTGTGAAGATAGTGACATCTCCGTAAAGAGTTGTGCACAGGGTGGAAGCTGTGTGTAGGGCCTTAGCCACCCAATTGGGAGTGTGTGTGGAGATAGTGACATCTCCGTAAAGAGTTGTGCACAGGGTAGAGGCTGTGAATAGTAGGGGTTTCAACATCTAATGGGGCATGGCAGTGTGTCGAGATAGTAACACCTCCAAAAGAGTTGTCCACAGGGTGGAGGCTGTGTGTAGTCGGGGCTTAGCCACCCAATGGGGAGTGTGTGTGGAGATAGTGACATCTCTGTAAGGGCTTGTGCACAGGGTGAAGGCTTCGAATATTAGGGGTTTCGACATCTAATCAGGCGTGTCCGTGGAGATAGTGACATCTCAGAAAGAGTTGTGCATAGGGTGGAGGCTGTGTGTAGTAGGGGCTTAGGCACCTAATGGGGCGTGTGTGAAGGTAGTTGCATCTCCGTAAAGAATTGTGCACAAGGTTGAGGCTGTGTGTATTAGGGGCTTAGCCAACCAATGGGGAGTGTGTGTGGAGATAGTGACATCTACATAAAGAGTTGTGCACAGGGTGGAGGCTGTGAATAGTAGGGGTTTCGACATTTAATGGGGTATGGCTGTGTGTGGAGATGGTGACATCTCCAAAAGAGTTGTCCACAGGGTGGAGGCTGTGTGTGATAGGGGCTTAGCCACCCAATGGGGAGTGTGTGTGAAGATAGTGACATCTCTGTAAAGAGTCGTGCACAGGGTGGAGGCTTCGAATATTAGGGGTTTCGACATCTAATAGGGAGTGTCCTTGGAGATAGTGACATCTCAGAAAGAGTTGTGCACAGGGTGGAGGCTGTGTGTAGTAGAGGCTTAGGCACCTAATGGGGCATGTGTGTGAAGATAGTTGCATCTCCGTAAAGAGTTGTGCACAAGGTTGAGGCTGTGTGTAATGGGGGCTTAGCCACCCAATTGGGAGTGTGTGTGGAGATAGTGACATCTACGTTACAAGTTTTGGAAAGGGTGGAGGCTGTGAATAGTAGGGGTTTCGATATCTAATGGGGCGTGTCTCTGGAGATAGTGACATCTCTGAAAGAGTTGTGCACAGGGTGGAGGCTGTGTGTAGTAGGGGCTAAGGCACCTAATAGGGAGTGTGGGTGGAGATAGTGACATCTTCGTGAAGAGTTGTGCACAGTTGGGAGGCTGTGTGTAGTAGGGGCTTACCCATCCAATGGGGAGTGTGTGTGTGGAGATAGTGACATCTACGTAAAGAGTTGTGGAAAGGGTGGATGCTGTGAATAGTAGGGGTTTCGACATCTAATGGGGCCTGTCTGTGGAGCTAGTGACATCTCCGAAAGAGTTGTGCACAGGGTGGAGGCTGTGAATTGTAGGAGTTCCGACATCTAAGGGGGAATGGCAATGGAGATAGTGGCATCTCTATAAAGAGTTGTGCACAGGGTGGAGGCTGTGAATAGTAGGGGTTTCAACATCTAATGGGGTATGGCTGTGTGTGGAGATAGTGACATCTCTAAAAGAGCTGTGCACAGGGTGGAGGCTTCGAATATTAGGGGTTTCGACATCTAATGGGGTGTGTCCTTGGAGAGAGTGACATCTCAGAAAGAGTTGTGCTCAGGGTGGAGGCTGTGTGTAGTAGGGGCTTAGGCACCTAATGGGGTGTGTGTGTGTGTGAAGATAGTTGCATCTCCGTAAAGAGTTGTGCACAACCAAAAACCTTAACGAATTTGCAGATCTCTTTACCCTCTTCAGTAACCACGTGCAGGACACCAACAAGGCAACTAACAACCACCCCCCTGACCCGCCGACCAGCCGGCCTAGCGTCCCTAACCACCCACAAACCACCCCTCTTAGGGCTTTCAACACAGATCATCCTATCCCCTCTCACACACCTCCCAGTCTTGCCAACAGACTCACCCCTAGGCCTTTGGTCTCCTCCCCTCTAGCTCCCCACGCTAACGGTGAGACCGTTTTGCCTCCAAAAACCTCCGATACAGCTCGACCCACCCCCTCTACCCAGTCCCCCGTGCATGCCGATAGTATTGCTCCTGAAATACCGCACTCCTGCCCTCTAATGCCTCCCTCTTATATGGATATCGAAACCCTGCACTCAAGAGCTGCCAAATTAACTCAGAGCATCCATATCTCCATTCTGGATCTAATGAACCTCCTTCACCTTGCGGAACTCTCCTTAGCCAACCTCAAACACCAGCAGAACTCCACCCCCCCTCACACCACAGAGCCCCCCATGTACCCACTACCGCTATCCCAGAGACACCTCCACCCGTGCAAGCAACCACTACACCTCTCGGAGGAAGAAACCCTAGCTCTCGTCCTCTCCTACAGCTCCTCACTTGACACCCCAAGTCCACTAGACCTCACGGAAGAGGAGATCCTTGCCATCCTCCGTGACCACAACTCTACCCCAGCTACCCTTTGTCCTCTAGACATGAGTGCCGAACATGCCATCTGCACGGTCACTATCAACCCTAACAGATCGGCTATCCTCCGCAACAGAAGTGTGGTCAAAAGCAACCTAGCGCCAGTTCTCCTGTCCACCCTGACTCCCAACACTCCCTCCGATCCTTCTCTATCTGGTCTCCTAATCAATTGCCGATCGGCCGTTAAGCACGCCGCCGATATTGCTGATCTCATCCTGAACAAAAACTTAGACATAGCAATTCTAACAGCATCTTGGCTCAATGATTCCTCATCTCCATGCCTGGACCTCTTAGTCCCTCCCAACTACAACACTGCAAGACTGGACAGGCAATCTAGCAAAAAAGGAGGAGGCATCGCATGCATCTACCGCTCCAACCTCCTTGTCACTGAACTTCTGGCGGATACCACTGACTCCTGTGAATACCTCGCCCTTTCCATTTATTGCAACTCCACCCAACTGTGCAATTTGCACATCTTTTATCACCCCCCAGGCATGAACGACTCCTTCACTGACCACCTCATGGAACTCATCACAGCTAAGATCTCTTCCAACGCTAAAGACATTTTCCTGGGTGATTTCAACCTGCACTGGAACAACCCCAAGGATCCTCATGTCAATGCCATCAAAGACCTCTTGGCTGATCAAGCCCTGACCCAAGCCTGCTCACTCCCAACACATACGAAAGGGGCCACCCTTGACCGGATCATCTCTAAGGAATCAACAGTCAAGCTTATCTCAATAGACCCGTGTGACTGGTCTGACCACCACGCCATCACCTTCCTACTACCTTGCACCCACAAGACAAGGGCACCGCAACCAGTGATTCCTAAATGCTGGGTCAGAGACACGAAAAACCTGGACCACAGGGAACTGGAAGCTCGCTGCAAATCTGACCCCCCCCCTCACATATTACAACGGTCAGTGACCTCAACGATCACTACTCTACAACTATATCGACCATTCTGGATGACCTAGCCCCATTAAAACTAAAGAGAACCCAAATCAAAGACAGGAACCCCTGGTTCACTGGATCCCTCAACAACGAGAGGAGAGCCCTCCGACAATCCGAAAGAATCTGGAGACAGCACCCCTCTGCAGCACATCGAAAAATTCTCCGCCAGGCTAGAAATACATATAACAGGAACATCATAAACTCAAAAAAAGAATTCTTCAGATCTGAACTGGGGAACGCCATGAACAGACCCCACAAGCTCTTCAAACTGGTCAAACACCAATCCAATAAACTGTCCAAAACCGCAAAAGAAATCCCCAAGTCTTTAATATCATCCGAGGAATTCTCCTCCTTTTTCGCTGACAAAGCCGCAGCCTTAGGAAACAAACTTAGTGCCGGCACATACTCTCTATTCCCTCCTGACCTACCTCCTCCACCGACGCGGCACCCACAGACCTCACCTAAAAATCAAGCAATTTGGACTGATTTCCAACTCTATGACGAAGACTCCGTCGCTAAAATCCTAACGACCTTAAACCCAAACAACCACTTTAATGACCCTCTCCCCTCCAACTGCCTAGCGGCCACCGCCCGGTCCATTATTCCTAGCTGGACTGCAATAATGAACGCCTCTCTGCGGCAGGGATCCATTCCGGACTCTCTGAAAGCCGGCCAAGTCCTCCCCATTTTGAAAAAGCTGTTGCTGGACCCAGCTTCCCCCGACAACTTTAGACCTATCTCCAACATCCCTCTCTTAGCTAAAGTGTTGGAGAAATGTGTAATACAGCAACTAAGTCAACACATCAATAACTTCCACCTACTTGATGACTTCCAATCTGGATTCAGACCCGGGCACAGCACTGAAACGACCATGCTCCACATCGTTGACGATGCCGCCCAAGCCCTTGACCAAGGGAAAACCTGCCTCCTAATCCTCCTAGATCTATCCTCAGCCTTTGACACAGTCAACCATGTAAAACTACTTGAACGCCTCAAACTCAGGATGGGATTGGATGGCTCCATCTTAGAATGGTTTAAGTCCTTCCTCCAAAACCGATCACAAAGATTCCTAATCAACGGCAACCTATTGGCTCCCTCTCCGGTCACGGTTGGAGTCCCTGAAGGATCAACCCTGTCCCCTACCCTCTTCAACCTTTACCTTGAACCTCTTGACGAAGTTCGACGCACAGCGAATATCTCCTACCATATGTATGCCGAAAACACTCAGATCTACATCAAAACATCATCCCTCAAGGAGATTCTCTCCCTGAATGAGGCCCTGAAAGTGACTGTCCAATGTCTCACCTTCAATCAACTCAAACTCAACGCAAAGAAAACAGAATTTCTCCTAATTTCCCCCCCAAAAACCAATCCCGAGCTGCAGACATGGATTAAGGCTATCACAGCCTTAGATTGCCCACCGACCATCGTGGACTCGGCCAAATCTCTGGGAATTACCCTGGACAGCAATTTGAACATGCAGGACCACATCAACGCAATGGCCAAATCAGCCAGATTCCACCTGAGCTACCTTAGGAAACTGAAACCCTTCCTCAACATTGCCGACCTAAAAATGGCAGTCCAAGCACTGGTCATCTCCAGACTGGATTATGGCTGCTCTACCCTCTCGGGTTTACCTAAGATCTCCCTGGCACCGCTAAAAGCCTGCCTCAACACTGCCGCCAGACTTCTTACCATCTCAAGAAAATTCGACCACATTTCTCCACACCTGAAAGCTTTGAACTGGCTTCCTCTTGAGGCTAGAATACAGCTTAAACTGGCCTGCATCACACACAAGACCTTATACTCAAACTCCCCTGCTTATCTTGCACAGAAACTTGTGGTATCCGGAGGAATCAGAAACTCCCGATCCGCCAGAGACCTCCTACTACAACCTGCACGCTTCCGGAAAAAACAAAACTTACAATGGGGCATTCTCTGGGGCCGCTCCAAGAATATGGAACTCTCTCCCGCCCGCCATCAGAAGAATCCCCTCTCTGGCACGCTTCAAAAAGGAGGCCAAAACCTTCCTAATGGGTAAATTCCTCGGTTAAACGTTGCCTCCAACTAGCGCAGTGACCTTGTTCAACTCCCGATTAGCGCCTCCCGTCGGACTACCTAGCCATATGTCCTAGAAACATGGGGACTTGTCTCAAGCAACTATAATTTGCAAACTGTACATACGTGTCCTCTATCCTTTATATATCCTGCACCCTGCCCTCCCTTTTACCTTGTGTATATTATTGTGATTCTATGCCTATTGTGCATTTCTATGATTCCTGAAAAGTGCTCTGATACCCTAACGGGTCAAGTTTGCGCTCTATAAAACACAAAAATAAAAAAATAAAATAAGGTTGAGGCTGTGTGTAATAGGGGCTTAGCCACCCAATTGGGAATGTGTGTGGAGATAGTGACATCTCCGTAAAGAGTTGTGGAAAGGGTGGAGGCTGTGAATAGTATGGGTTTCGATATCTAATTGGGCGTGTCTGTGGAGATAGTGACATCTCCGAAATAGTAGTGCACAGGGTGGAGGCTGTGTGTAGTAGGGACTTAGGCACCTAATGGGCGTGTGTGAGAAGATAGTGGCATCTCTGTAAAGAGTTGTGCACATGGTGGAGGCTGTGAACAGTAGGGGTTCCGACATCTAATGGGGAATGGCAGTGGAGATTGTGGCATCTCTATAAAGAATTGTACACAGGGTGGAGGCTGTGTGTAGTAGGGCCTTACCCACATAATAGGGAGTGTGTGTGGAGATAGTGACATCTCCGTGAAGAGTTGTGCACAGGGGGGAGGCTGTGTGTAGTAGGGGCTTACCCATCCAATGGGGAGTGTGTGTGGAGGTAGTGACATCTCCTTGAAGAGTTGTGCACAGGGAAAAGGCTGTGCATAGTAGGCATTTCAACATCTAATGGTGTGTGTGTGTGTGGAGATAATGGCATCTCCTTAAAGAGTTGTGCACAGAGTGGAGGCTGTGTGTAAAAGGGGTTTAGCCATCCAGAGGGGAGTGTATGGAGATAGTGGCATCTCTGTAAAGAGTTGTGCACAGGGAGGAAGCTGTGTGTAGGGGCTTAGCCACCCAATTGGGAGTGTGTGTGGAGATAGTGGCATCTCTGTGAAGAGTTGTGTACAGGGTGGAGGCTGTGAATAGTAGGGGTTTCAACATCTAATGGGGCATTACTGTGTGTGGAGATAGTGACATCTCCAAAAGAGTTGTTGACTGGGTGGAGGCTGTGCGTAGTAGGGGCTTAGCCACCCAATGGGGAGTGTGTGTGGAGATAATAACATCTCTGTAAGGGCTTGTGCACAGGGTGAAGACTTCGAATATTAGGGGTTTTGACACCTAATCAGGCGTGTCCATGGAGATATTGACATCTCAGAAAGAGTTGTGCATAGGGTGGAGGCTGTGTGTAGTAGGGGCTTAGGCACCTAATGGGGTGTGTGTGAAGGTAGTTGCATCTCCGTAAAGAATTGTGCACAAGGTTGAGGCTGTGTGTAATAGGGGCTTAGCCACCCAAAGGGGAGTGTGTGTGGAGATAGTGACATCTCTGTAAAGAGTCGTGCACAGGGTGGAGGCTTCGAATATTAGAGGTTTCGACATCTAATGGGGTGTGCCCTTGGAGATAGTGACATCTCAGAAAGAGTTGTGCACAGGGTGGAGGCTGTGTGTAGTAGGGGCTTAGGCACCTAATGGGGCGTGTGTGTGAAGATAGTTGCATCTCCGTAAAGAGTTGTGCACAAGGTTGAGGCTGTGTGTAAGAGGGGCTTAGCCACCCAATTGGGAATGTGTATGGAGATAGTGACATCTCCGTAAAGAGTTGTGGAAAGGGTGGAGGCTGTGCATAGTAGGGGTTTCGACATCTAATGGGGCGTGTCTGTGGAGATAGTGACATCTCCGAAAGAGTTGTGCACAGGGTGGAGGCTGTGTGTAGTAGGGACTTAGGCACCTAATGGGCGTGTGAGAAGATAGTGACATCTCTGTAAAGAGTTGTGCACAGGGTGGAGGATGTGAACAGTAGGGGTTCCGACATCTAATGGGGGATGGCAGTGGAGATAGTTGCATCTCTATAAAGAGTTGTGCACATGGTGGAGGCTGTGTGTAGTAGGGGCCTACTCACCTAATAGGCAGTGTGTGTGGAGATAGTGACATCTCCGTGAAGAGTTGTGCACGGGAGGAGGCTGTGTGTAGTAGGGGCTTACCCATGCAATGGGGAGTGTGTGTGGAGATAGTGACATCTCCGTGAAGAGTTGTGCACAGGGAGAAGGCTGTGCATAGTAGGCATTTCAACATCTAATGAGGCGTGTATGTGGAGATAGTGGCATCTCCCTAAAGAGGTGAGCACAGAGTGGAGGCTGTGTGTAGTAGGGGCTTACCCATCCAATGGGGAGTGTGTGTGGAGATAGTGGCATCTCTGTGAAGAGTTGTGCACAGGGTGGAAGCTGTGTGTAGGGGCTTAGCCACCCAATTGGGAGTTTGTGTGGAGATAGTGGCCTCTCTGTGAAGAGTTGTGCACAGGGTGGAGGCTGTGAATAGTAGGGGTTTCGACATCTAATGGGGCATGGCTGTGTGTGGAGATAGTGACATCTCCAAAAGAGTTGTCCACAGGGTGGAGGCTGTGTGTTGGAGGGGCTTAGCCACCCAATGGGGAGTGTGTGTGGAAATAGTGACATCTCTGCAAAGGCTTGTGCACAGGGTGAAGGCTTTGAATATTAGGGGTTTCGACATCTAATGGGGCATGTCCGTGGAGATAGTGACATCTCAGAAAGAGTTGTGCATAGGGTGGAGACTGTGTGTAGTAGGGGCTTAGGCACCTAATGGGGTGTGTGTGAAGATAGTTGCATCTCCGTAAAGTGTTGTGCACAAGGTTGAGGCTGTGTGTAATGGGGGCTTAGCCACCCAATTGGGAGTGTGTGTGGAGATAGTGACATCTACGTAACGAGTTTTGGAAAGGGTGGAGGCTGTTAATAGTAGGGGTTTCGACATCTAATGGGGCGTGTCTCTGGAGATAGAGACATCTCTGAAAGAGTTGTGCACAGGGTGGAGGCTGTGAGTAGTAGGGGCTAAGGCACCTAATAGGGAGTGTGGGTGGAGATAGTGACATCTCCTTGAAGAGTTGTGCACAGTGGGGAGGCTGTGTGTAGTAGGGGCTTACCCATCCAATGGGGAGTGTGTGTGGAGATAGTGACATCTACGTAAAGAGTTGTGCACAGGGTGGAGGCTGTGTATAGTAGGGACTTAGGCACCTAATGGTCGTGTGAGAAGATAGTGACATCTCTGTAAAGAGTTTTGCATAGGGTGGAGGCTGTGAACAGTAGGGGTTCCGACATCTAATGGGGAATGGCAATGGAGATAGTGGCATCTCTATAAAGAGTTGTTCACAGGGTGGAGGCTGTGAATAGTAGGGGTTTCGACATCTAATGGGGTATGGCTGTGTGTGGAGATAGTGACATCTCTATAAAGAGTTGTTCTCAGAGTGGAGGCTTCGAATATTAGGGGTTTCGACATCTAATGGGGTGTGTCCTTGGAGAGAGTGACATCTCAGAAAGAGTTGTGCTCAGGGTGGAGGCTGTGTGTAGTAGGGGCTTTCCCATCCAATGGGGAGTGTGTGTGTGGAGGTAGTGACATCTCCTTGAAGAGTTGTGCACAGGGAAAAGGCTGTGCATAGTAGGCATTTCAACATCTAATGAGGCGTGTATGTGGAGATAGTGGCATCTCCCTAAAGAGGTGAGCACAGAGTGGAGACTGTGTGTAAAAGGGGCTTAGCCATCCAGAGGGGAGTGTGTGGAGACAGTGGCATCTCTGTGAAGAGTTGTGCACAGGGTGGAAGCTGTGTGTAGGGGCTTAGCCACCCAATTGGGAGTGTGGGTGGAGATAGTGGCATCTCTGTGAAGAGTTGTGCACAGGGTGGAGGCTGTGAATAGTAGGGGTTTCAACTTCTAATGGGGCATGGCTGTGTGTGGAGATAGTGACATCTCCAAAAGAGTTGTCCACAGGGTGGAGGCTGTGTGTAGTCGGGGCCTAGCCACCCATTGGGGAGTGTGTGTGGAGTTAGTGACACATCTGTAAAGAGTTGTGCACAGGGTGGAGTCTGTGTATAGTAGGGGTTCCAACATCTAATGGGGGTTTGGCTGTGAAGATAGTGGCATCTCCGTAAAAAGTTGTGTACAGGATGGAGGCTATGTGTAGTAGGGGCTTAGACATCTAATGGGGTGTGTGTGTGAAGATAGTGACATCTCCGTAAAGAGTTGTGCACAGGGTGGAAGCTGTGTGTAGGGCCAAAGCCACCGAATTGGGAGTGTGTGTGGAGATAGTGACATCTCCGTAAAGAGTTGTGCACAGGGTAGAGGCTGTGAATAGTAGGGGTTTCGACATCTAATGGGACATGGCAGTGTGTGGAGATAGTAACACCTCCAAAAGAGTTGTCCACAGGGTGGAGGCTGTGTTTAGTAGGGGCTTAAACACCCAATGGGGAGTGTGTGTGGAGATAGTGACATCTCTGTAAGGGCTTGTGCACAGGGTGAAGGCTTCGAATATTAGGGGTTTCGACATCTAATCAGGCGTGTCCGTGGAGATAGTGACATCTCAGAAAGAGTTGTGCATAGGGTGGAGGCTGTGTTTAGTAGGGGCTTAGGCACCTAATGGGGCGTGTGTGAAGGTAGTTGCATCTCCATAAAGAATTGTGCACAAGGTTGAGGCTGTGTGTAATAGGGGCTTAGCCACCCAATGGGGAGTGTGTGTGTGTGGAGAAAGTGACATCTCTGTAAAGAGTCGTGCACGGGGTGGAGGCTTCGAATATTAGGGGTTTCGACATCTAATGGGGCGTGTCCTTGGAGATAGTGACATCTCAGAAAGAGTTGTGCACAGGGTGGAGGCTGTGTGTAGTAGGGGCTTAGGCACCTAATGGGGTGTGTGTGTGAAGATAGTTGCATCTCCGTAAAGAGTTTTGCACAAGGTTGGGGCAGTGTGTAAGAGGGGCTTAGCCACCCAATTGGGAATGTGTGTGGAGATAGTGACATCTCCGTAAAGAGTTGTGGAAAGGGAGGAGGCTGTGAATAGTAGGGGTTTCAACATCTAATTGGGTGTGTCTGTGGAGATAGTGACATCTCCGAAAGAGTTGTGCACAGGGTGGAGGCTGTGAATAGTAGGGGTTTCGACATTTAATGGGGCATGGCTGTGTGTGGAGATAGTTACATCTCCAAAAGAGTTGTCCACAGGGTGGAGGCTGTGTGTGATAGGGGCTTAGCCACCCAATGGGGAGTGTGTGTGGAGATAGTGACATCTCTGTAAAGAGTTGTGCACAGGGAGGAGGCTTCAAATATTAGGGGTTTCGACATCTAATGGGACGTGTCCTTGGAGATCGTGACATCTCAGAAAGAGTTGTGCACAGGGTGGAGGCTGTGTGTAGTAGGGGCTTAGGCACCAAATGGGGCGTGTGTGTGAAGATAGTTGCATCTCCGTAAAGAGTTGTGCACAAGGTTGAGGCTGTGTGTAATGGGGGCTTAGCCACCCAATTGGGAGTGTGTGTGGAGATAGTGACATCTACGTTACGAGTTTTGGAAAGGGTGGAGGCTGTGAATAGTAGGGGTTTCGATATCTAATGGGGCGTGTCTCTGGAGATAGTGACATCTCTGAAAAAGTTATGCACAGGGTGGAGGCTGTGTGTAGTAGGGATGTAGGCACCTAGTGGGCGTGTGTGCGAAGATAGTGGCATATCTGTAAAGAGTTGTGCACAGGGTGGAGGCTGTGAACAGTAGGGGTTCCGACATCTAATGGGGAATGGCAGTGGAGATAGTGGCATCTCTATAAAGAGTTGTGCACAGGGTGGAGGCTGTGTGTAGTAGGGGCTAAGGCACCTAATAGGGAGTGTGGGTTTAGATAGTGACATCTCCGTAAAGAGTTGTGGAAAGGGTGGATG
Organism: Calotriton arnoldi; assembly: GCA_963921515.1. NCBI lineage: Eukaryota > Metazoa > Chordata > Amphibia > Caudata > Salamandridae > Calotriton > Calotriton arnoldi. The sequence continues at coordinate 172,659 of CAWUFW010008096.1, read as the reverse complement.
CTGTGAATAGTAGGGGTTTCGACATCTAATGGGGCCTGTCTGTGGAGATAGTGACATCTCTGAAAGAGTTGTGCACACGGTGGAGGCTGTGTGTAGTAGGGACTTAGGCACCTAATGGGCGTGTGAGAAGATAGTGACATCTCTGTAAATAGTTTTGCATAGGGTGGAGGCTGTGAAGTGTAGGGTTTCCGACATCTAATGGGGAATGGCAATGGAGATAGTGGCATCTCTATAAAGAGTTGTGCACAGGGTGGAGGCTGTGTGTAGTAGGGACTTAGGCACCTAATGGGCATGTGAGAAGATAGTGACATCTCTGTAAAGAGTTTTGCATAGGGTGGAGGCTGTGAACTGTAGGGGTTCTGACATCTAATGGGGAATGGCAATGGAGATAGTGGCATCTCTATAAAGAGTTGTGCACAGGGTGGAGGCTGTGAATAGTAGGGGTTTCAACATCTAATTGGGTATGGCTTTGTGTGGAGATAGTGACATCTCTAAAAGAGCTGTGCACAGGGTGGAGGCTTCGAATATTAGCGGTTTCGACATCTAATGGGGTGTGTCCTTGGAGAGAGTGACATCTCAGAAAGAGTTGTGCTCAGGGTGGAGGCTGTGTGTAGTAGGGGCTTAGGCACCTAATGGGGTGTGTGTGTGAAGATAGTTGCATCTCTGTAAAGAGTTGTGCACAAGGTTGAGGCTGTGTGTAATAGGGGCTTAGCCACCCAATTGGGAATGTGTGTGGAGATAGTGACATCTCCTTAAAGAGTTGTGGAAAGGGTGGAGGCTGTGAATAGTATGGGTTTTGACATCTAATGGGGCGTGTCTGTGGAGATAGTGACATCTCCGAAATAGTAGTGCACAGGGTGGAGGCTGTGTGTAGTAGGGACTTAGGCACCTAATGGGCGTGTGTGAGAAGATAGTGACATTTCTGTAAAGAGTTGTGCACATGGTGGAGGCTGTGAACAGTAGGGGTTCCGACATCTAATGGGGAATGGCAGTGGAGATTGTGGCATCTCTATAAAGAATTGTACACAGGGTGGAGGCTGTGTGTAGTAGGGCCTTACCCACCTAATAGGGAGTGTGTGTGGAGATAGTGACATCTCCGTGAAGAGTTGTGCACAGGGGGGAGGCTGTGTGTAGTAGGGGCTTACCCATCCAACGGGGAGTGTGTGTGGAGGTAGTTACATCTCCGTGAAGAGTTGTGCACAGGGGGAGGCTGTGTGTAGTAGGGGCTTACCCATCCAATGGGGAGTGTGTGTGGAGATAGTGGCATCTCTGTGAAGAGTTGTGCACAGGGAGGAAGCTGTGTGTAGGGGCTTAGCCACCCAATTGGGAGTGTGTGTGGAGATAGTGGCATCTCTGTGAAGAGTTGTGCACAGGGTGGAGGCTGTGAATAGTAGGGGTTTCGACATCTAATGGGGCATGCCCTTGGAGATAGTGACATCTCAGAAAGAGTTGTGCACAGGGTGGAGGCTGTGTGTAGTAGGGGCTTAGGCACCTAATGGGGCGTGTGTGTGAAGATAGTTGCATCTCCATAAAGAGTTGTGCACAAGGTTGAGGCTGTGTGTAATAGGGGCTTAGCCACCCAATGGGGAGTGTGTGTGGAGATAGTGACATCTACGTAAAGAGTTGTGCACAGGGTGGAGGGTGTGAATAGTAGGGGTTTCGACATTTAATGGGGCATGGCTGTGTGTGGAGATAGTGACATCTCCAAAAGAGTTGTCCACAGGGTGGAGGCTGTGTGTAGTAGGGACTTAGGCACCTAATGGGCATGTGAGAAGATAGTGACATCTCTGTAAAGAGTTGTGCACAGGGTGGAGGCTGTGAACAGTAGGGGTTCCGAAATCTAATGGGGGATGGCAGTGGAGATGGTTGCATCTCTATAAAGACTTGTGCACATGGTGGAGGCTGTGTGTAGTAGGGGCCTACTCACCTAATAGGCAGTGTGTGTGGAGATAGTGACATCTTCGTGAAGAGTTGTGCACGGGAGGAGGCTGTGTGTAGTAGGGGCTTACCCATGCAATGGGGTGTGTGTGTGGAGATAATGACATCTCCGTGAAGAGTTGTGCACAGGGGGGAGGGTGTGTGTAGTAGGGGCTTACCCATCCAATGGGGAGTGTGTGTGGAGATAGTGGCCTCTCTGTGAAGAGTTGTGCACAGGGTGGAGGCTGTGAATAGTAGGGGTTTCGACATCTAATGGGGCATGGCTGTGTGTGGAGATAGTGACATCTCCAAAAGACTTGTCCACAGGGTGGAGGCTGTGTGTAGTAGGGGCTTAGCCACCCAATGGGGAGTGTGTGTGGAAATAGTGACATCTCTGTAAAGGCTTGTGTACAGGGTGAAGGCTTTGAATATTAGGGGTTTCGACATCTAATGGGGCATGTCCGTGGAGATAGTGATATCTCAGAAAGAGTTGTGCATAGGGTGGAGACTGTGTGTAGTAGGGGCTTAGGCACCTAATGGGGCGTGTGTGAAGATAGTTGCATCTCCATAAAGTGTTGTGCACAAGGTTGAGGCTGTGTGTAATGGGGGCTTAGCCACCCAATTGGGAGTGTGTGTGGAGATAGTGACATCTACGTAACGAGTTTTGGAAAGGGTGGAGGCTGTTAATAGTAGGGGTTTCGACATCTAATGGGGCGTGTCTCTGAAGATAGTGACATCTCTGAAAGAGTTGTGCACAGGGTGGAGGCTGTGTGTAGTAGGGACTTAGGCACCTAGTGGGCGTGTGTGTGAAGATAGTGGCATCTCTGTAAAGTGTTGCGCACAGGGTGGAGGCTGTGAACAGTAGGGTTTCCAACGTCTAATGGGGGATGGCAGTGGAGATAGTGGCATCTCTATAAAGAGCTGTGCACAGGGTGGAGGCTGTGAGTAGTAGGGGCTAAGGCACCTAATAGGGAGTGTGGGTGGAGATAGTGACATCTCCGTGAAGAGTTGTGCACAGTGGGGAGGCTGTGTGTAGTAGGGGCTTACCCATCCAATGGGGAGTGTGTGTGGAGATAGTGACATCTACGTAAAGAGTTGTGCACAGGGGCTGTGTATAGTAGGGACTTAGGCACCTAATGGGCGTGTGAGAAGATAGTGATATCTCTGTAAAGAGTTTTGCATAGGGTGGAGGCGGTGAACAGTAGGGGTTCTGACATCTAATGTGGAATGGCAATGGAGATAGTGACATCTCTATAAAGAGTTGTGCACAGGGTGGAGGCTGTGAATAGTAGGGGTTTCGACATCTAATGGGGTATGGCTGTGTGTGGAGATAGTGACATCTCTATAAAGAGCTGTCCACAGGGTGGAGGCTTCGAATATTAGGGGTTTCGACATCTAATGGGGTGTGTCCTTGGATAGAGTGACATCTCAGAAAGAGTTGTGCTCAGGGTGGAGGCTGTGTGTAGTAGGGGCTTACCCATCCAATGGGGAGTGTGTGTGGAGGTAGTGACATCTCCTTGAAGAGTTGTGCACAGGGACAAGGCTGTGCATAGTAGGCATTTCAACATCTAATGGGACGTGTGTGTGGAGATAGTGGCATCTCCTTAAAGAGTTGTGCACAGAGTGGAGGCTGTGTGTAAAAGGGGTTTAGCCATCCAGAGGGGAGTGTGTGGAGATAGTGGCATCTCTGTGAAGAGTTGTGCACAGGGTGGAAGCTGTGTGTAGGGGCTTAGCCACCCAATTGGGAGTGTGGGTGGAGATAGTGGCAACTCTGTGAAGAGTTGTGCACAGGGTGGAGACTGGGAATAGTAGGGGTTTCGACTTCTAATAGGGCATGGCTGTGTGTGGAGATAGTGACATCTCCAAAAGAGTTGTCCACAGGGTGGAGGCTGTGTGTAGTAGGGGCTTAGCCACCCAATAGGGAGTATGTGTGGAGATAGTGACATCTCTGTAAAGGCTTGTGCAGAGGGTGAAGATTTCAAATATTAGGGGTTTCAGAAAGAGTTGTGCATAGGGTGGAGGCTGTGTGTAGTAGGGGCTCAGGCACCTAATGGGGCGTGTGTAAAGATAGTTGCATCTCCGTAAAGAGTTGTGCACAAGGTTTAGGCTGTGTGTAATAGGGGCTTAGCCACCCAATTGGGAGTGTGTGTGGAGATAGTGACATCTACGTAAAGAGTTGTGGAAAGAGTAGAGGCTGTGAATAGCAGGGGTTTCGACATCTAATGGGGCGTGTCTGTGGAGATAGTGATGTCTCTGAAAGAGTTGTGCACAGGGTGGAGGCTGTGTGTAGTAGGGACTTAGGCACCTAATAGGGAGTGTGGGTGGAGATAGTGACATCTCCGTGAAGAGTTGTTCACAGGGGGGAGGCTGCGTGTAGTAGGGGCTTACCCATCCAATGGGGAGTGTGTGTGGAGATAGTGACATCTCTGTGAAGCATTGTGCACAGGAAGAAGGCTGCGCATAATAGGCATTTAAAGATCTAATGGGGCTTGTGTGGAGATCGTGGCATCTCCTTAAAGAGTTGTGCACAGAGTGGAGGCTGTGTGTAAAAGGGGTTTAGCCATCCAGAGGGGAGTGTGTGGCTATAGTGGCATCTCTGTGAAGAGTTATGCACATGGTGGAGCCTGTGTGTAATAGGGGCTTAGCCATCCAGAGGGGAGTGTGTGGAGATAGTGGCATCTCTGTGAAGAGTTGTGCACAGGGTGGAGGCTTTGTGTAATAGGGGCTTAGCTACCCAATGGGGAGTGTGTGTGGATATTGTGACATCTCCGTAAAGAGTTGTGCACAGGGAGAAGGCTGTGCATACTAGGCGTTTCGACATCTAATGGGGAGTGTGTGAGGAGATAGTGACATCTCCATTAAGAGTTGTGCACAGGGTGGAGGCTGTGTGTAAGAGGGGCTTAGCCACCCAATGGGGCGTGTCTGTGGAGATAGTGGCATCTCTGTAAAGAGTTGTACACAGGGTGGTGTCTGTGTGTGATAGGGGCTTCCTCATCTAATGGGGAGTGTGTGTGGAGATAGTGGCATCTCCGTAAGGAGTTGTGCACAGGGTAAAGGCTGTACATAGTTGGTGCTTGGCATCTAATGATGCTTGGGTGTGCAGAGAGAGTGGACACTCTTTCTAAAGAGCTTTGCACAGGGTGAAGGATCTGCATAATAGAGACTTTCAACATAATGATGCTTATCTATAGAGGGTGTGGGCTACAGTATAATTATTTTATACTAGCACATAACTGCATGTAATTTATGCTTTTCATGATTCTGTGCAATGTAGCAGTTATTTACATATTTGAAAGTCTGCACTGGTTTGTACGGTATTCAGACAAAATATCGAAGTTTTTATATCAACCTTCAGAAATATTGAGTTGGAAATATCGTCAGACAGAAATATCGTCAGCAAGAATATTGTTGACAAGAATATCGATTTTAAGGTAAGTAATATCAATGTTAGGAATATAGAAAGTGTTAATATCAATTACAAAAATCTGAACCTGAAGGCTACCTTGAAATACTGGTCATTGATGCAGGAATCGTGGAACTACATTACCTGTGTGTATATGGTTTTTAATGCACTGTCTTCAATCATCTTATTTGCTCCCTGTGAATCTGAAGGCTACCTTGTAATACTGACATTTGCTACAGGAACTTGGAACTACATTACCTTTCTGTCTACGATTGTTATGTACTTTTGTCTACATTTTACTTGCTCCTTGTGTCATTACTTTACTGCCTGGGCTTAATTTTACACTACTCACCTCTCCATGGCTCCTCACTCTTCGTTACGCCTTCACATCACTGGTCTCTAACAATGGTCGTACTCCTGTTTGTTGCACCGTCAACTGTAAACCTATCACCATTATGTCGATTACAATGCTCCCCCATAAACCTCTCGACACATCACTGGTCAGATATGGTCCTAAATCATGGACTATCAATTATCCAATAAATGTCTCAAGGAAAGCGAAGAAGAATCTCAAACACAAACTTCTGAAACAACACCTGAAAACTCTAATTGCGGATACCTATCATAATTTGTCCAATGGCACCAAGAAAACTAATTTTGTCTTCTACTCCAAACGCCCGACAAAATGGAAAAACATCTTCCTTCTCCTCCTGCAAGTGACCAAGACCATCAAGATACCCTACAGAACAAAACTGATGACAACCCCCTCCTCTTCTTTTAGAAGTGAAATTGATATATCAATTTTCAAGACAGGTAATACCCTTATACAAGCAACTGACCCTCACCTCTCCTATTCGATCATTACTTCCTGAAATTTTTCAAACCGCTATCACCTCAGGGTGATCGGGATCATTTGCCTTCATCCCCACGACCTCCGACTCCCTCCCCTGAACCGCCCCAACTTCTTCCACCCTCCAATTCACATTCCTGACCTGAGATACCCAGGGACCTGGACAGTATCCTTACTGCCCCAGCCAACACTCACTGCACACGTACGTCTTCCGGTGGGTCGACACCTCTAACCTCCCAAACCAGCAAATTCCCGGTTTCGAATCAAAACGTGGGGCACCTCTATCCTAGCAGCTCGGACCTCATTGCGAGACCGACTACTGCTATAACCGTAACCGACAAACCCCTCCCTACCATTGACTTCCCTACTAAACGCATAAGGGATAACCACAAGCCTAAACCCTATGATAAGGAACTCACACATATTAAAGCACAGTCTGCTCCGTGTCTCCAAGGACTTGACTCACATCCTCCCTCGTGCATTAATGATAGTGTCAAAAACACTTTCACTCAGAAACTTGTCTCCCTGGCTAATGACATAGATCACCTAAGACATGACATCTCTCAACTGACCAAGCTACCCAGACAGCACACCCGAGAGTGCTAAAGTACCCCTACTCACTGGCGCGCCCACCTCAGTCTCGCATTATATCACCTGGCCCTTCACTCCTTTAACTCATTTGGCCCACAGATCCATTGTGCCCAACGCACCCTTTTGGATCTTGAAGCCACTGCTCTCAGTTAATCCTACATTACGAAGCACCTGACTAAATCTTCCCAACCCCCCTCCACTATCCCAGTAATTGTGAGCACAAATAGATTACCTCAACAAAAAATGAGCCCAGACCACCAGCTCAACTCACCACCATTCAAATTCTTCCTTCCTCCAAGGATAAGCCTTGCCCTCTCTCTTGCATGCTCCTCAACTGTACATCAGCAGCAAAGCACGCTACTGATAGCGCTGAAACTATTCTCAGGGAAGAAATAGATATCGCTTCACTCACTGAATCCTGGCTTAATGACTATGCCACCCCTATACTTGACCTGCTAACCCCACCGGGTAAACTATCATTAGGCAGGACAGACCTAAAAGATCGGGTGGGGGACTAGCCATAATTCACAAAATAGGAACACAACTCACCACTTTAAGTCACGCAGAATACTGCACCTTCGAAAAGCTTGGGTGGAACTTACAAACAAAGGTTCCCATCCTATTAAATTCCACACCATCTACCATCCTCCTGGTGAACGAGCACACTTTGCAGAAGAGTTCTCAGACCCAATTACTCAGTTCGCCCTAACAGACACAAAGGATGTGTTCTTGGGAGACTTAAACATCCATTGGAACAACACAGAAGACACCTCAATCCGACTACTCATGAACCTCCTGGAAATTAACGACCTAAATCAACTCTGTAAGGAACCAACTCACATGAAAGGCTCCACCCTTGACACGATTAAAACGAAAAATAACCTTATCTCCATCAGCTCCATCTCACCTATTGACTGGTCCGACAACCATCTAATTCTTTTCAACATCAATACCCCTACCAGACCCCACCCTGATGTTATTAAGAAACCTAAGCTGTTAATCAGAAATATCAAACAAATCCCAATTCTTGAACTTGAATCCAAAATTCATGATCAACTACAGTGTCTCCCCCCCTTGTCTACCGCAGAAGAGCTCACCGTACACTACAACTCATCGATATCAGATGTTCTCGACCAAGTGGCCCCGCCTAAACTAAAGCAATTAAGATCTTCAAAATCAAAAGCTTGGTTTAACCCCGATCTCAACAGCGAAAGAAGAAAACTCAGACACGCAGAAAGGACTTGGAGGCAAAACCCCTCAACTAATAACCTAGCACTACTTAGAACAACAAGGCTGTCATACAAAAAACACATCTTTACAGAAAAAGCCTCCTTCTTCCGCAACCACTGGACCGTGCAAAAAACAGACCTAGGGAGCTCTTTAACATTGTTAAACAACAAACTACATCAGCACCCCCTCTTGCTATAATCGCCACAAATGAACGATGTGAAGAAATCACTAGCTTTTTCACTGACAAAGTCGAAAAAATTGAGCAATCCTTCTTACAAGTCTCCTTTCCCCCCGTCCTTTCCACCTACACTATCCCACTTCCACTCACGGTTGTTCCACCTCCAGTTCCCGTTGCCGACCAAACGACCAAAAAAGGAACTATAGACTTCCTGAATCTTGCCAAACAGAAAAACAATGCAAACTGGTCGGATTTCAAACCCTTGACTGAAAAGGAAGTCTTCAATATAATCAGGAATCTAAAGCCAAAAGCCCACACCAAGGATCCGCTCCCATCCACGATGGTGAAAAATCTCAACCACATCATCGCCCCGTTCTGGACTCTCATCATCAACACATCTCTCACCACAGGTTGTGTTCCGATCTCTCTTCAACTAGGACAAATCACACCTATTCCCAAAAATACCAGAGCTGACCCCAATGATCTCAACAATCTCAGACCTATATCCAACCTCCCCTTCCTTGCCAAGACCTTGGAAAAATGTGTCTTACAGCAACTTAATCATCATATATGAAAATTCTCCCTCCTTGACACTTTCCAGTCCGGGTTTAGGAAAGGCTGTAGTACTGAAACGGCCATGCTGAATATATCTGATGACATCCACAGAGCCTTAGACGATGGTGACGCTTGCCTACTTATCCTACTTGACATATCGGCGGCGTTCGATATGGAAATCATCTAATCCTGCTTGAACCTTTGAAGTTACACTTCGGTTTAAATGGTACCGTACTAAAATGGTTCTCTTCCTACCTTCAACACCGCTCGCAACAAATCAAAATCAACTCTTGCCTGTCTAATCCCACTCGGATCAATCTTGGTGTGTCTCAGGGCTCAATTCTATCCCCCTCCCTTTCAATCTCTTTATGGAACCCTTAACGGTCATCTTGAAACAGGCAGGAATCAAATACCACCTATATGCTGATGACACCCAACTTTACTACAAAATCAAATCACCCAGTGACATCCTACATCTCAACGACACACCGAACAAGTTATAATCCTGGTTTTACGCAAATCACTTAAAGCTAAACCCCATCAAGACAGAAGTTATTCTTTTCTCCCCCAAAAGTAAACACCTTCTGTTAGACCTGGCATCCTTGGCGTGGGTCTCCCTTCCATTTGTTTCGCAATGCCTCCACTGTTATTGATATGGTTTTGCTGGTCTAGATGCTTTGGGCACTTTGCCACTGCTAATCAGTGCCAAAGTGCAAGTGCTCCCTATGGTAAATTGATGTATGGATTAGTGACTCCATGATTGGTCTATTTGATTCACTGTCAGACCCTAGTACAGTGCACTGTGTGTGCCCAGGGCCTGGGAATCAAATGCTGCTGGTGGGCTTGCAGCACTGGTTGTGCCACCCACAGGAGCAGCTTGAAAAGTGTGTCTCAGGTCTGCCATTGCAGAGCCTGTGTGCAGCCTGGAGCTGCCATGTCGACTTGGTAAGCGCACCCACTTACCAGTCCCAAACCGTCCCTTTACTGCATATTAGTCACCCCTAAGGTAGACCCTAGGGCAGGGTCCATTGTATGTGTAAGGTGGGACATGCCCTGGGGTGTGTGGCATGTCCTGATAGTGCATTACAGCCAATTTCGTTTTTCACTATTGCAAGGCTACCTGTCCCCATAGGCCAGAATGGGCAGTTTGATTATAACACCTTATAATCCTAACTGACCCAGGGAACATGGTAGAAAAACGAATTTAGTATGCCTGAACTCAGAATGATAAAATACATCTTTTAGTGAAGTTGATTTTAACATTCTGTGTTTGAAAATACCACTTTTAGAAAGTAGGTATTTTCTTGCCTATCCTTCCAGCTGCCTCTGCTAAGGTTGTGTATTGTATGTCTGGTTTTGTGAGTGACAGGGGCTGGGGGATTCCAGGAGGCAGGGTGAGTCAGCACTAGGCTGAATAGGTCTGTCTGCATGAGGAGTGGTGGGAGGAGTAGCACCTGGGTCTGAATAGGGCTGTGCCTGCCTTCCACCATGCTGGCTCCACCTCCTGCCGGGCGGCTGATGACTCTGCCCCTCACTCACAAAGAGAGAAGGTGTCCACTGACAGAATGCACCGAGAACTGGTTTGGACCACGTACAGGACCCTCTGCCTGCAGAGGACAAAGGATTTATGAGTATAAATACTGGGGCCCAGACCCCATGAAATTAGATCACTTCTGGGAAATCAAGAAGAACCTTTGCTGAGGAAACCAACCAGAGAATCTGAAGGAGGAGACAGCCCCTATGCTGTGTGCTGTTTGAGGGGTTGGCCTGCAGTGGTTGCTTTATGACCAAAGAAAGGAGAAAGGAACTTTGTGTACTTTCATCATCTTGAAGAAGAATCTCCAAGGGCTTGAATTGAGCTTGCCTCCTGCTGAAGTCTCAGGGATACAAGACTTCACCATCCAGCTCCCCTGAGTTCCCTTGCTGGGAATTTGAAGTGCCTGCTGTTGTGCTGGGCCTTCTGAGGGACTGCGTGTCGCTGGGAGCTGGAAGCGCGACTCGAGAAGAAGAAGCGTGTCGCAGCAGCAGCAGTCGTCGTCACATCGCATAGTAAGCGTGCCGCTGCTGCCACCGCCGCATCACCGAAGCGCCTCGCATCCCTGGTGAAGAGTGTGTCGACGTCGCCGCAGACGCCGTCGCATCACCGGAGAAGTGTGTCACAGGGCCTGTCGCGGCTCAGAAGATTCACCGAGTCGCCGCACGCTGTAGGGCGGGCACGCATCGCATCTTCGACATCACATCGCAAGGAAGGCTCCATTTTGTTTACCGGACCGTCATCACATCTCACCGGACCACAGTAAGAAACCGTTGCATCACCTCCCCACACAGTAAGGAAGCGACGCCCCTCGCCCCTACGCCGCAGTAGGGACGACTCATCCACTCCCCTGAGTGTAAGGAACCGACGCATCACCTTCCCTGAGGCCCTTTTCGTTGTTGTGCATGACGCATCCAAAGATACATTGAACATAAGTGTCGCATTTACATCTTAAGTGAACTGAGTTATATCTACCGACCTAAAGTCTTATTTTTGATACTGTATTGTGGATTTTTGTCGTTTGGGTTTTGTGTTAAGTCTATATAAAGAATACTTATTTTTTCATACAACCTGTGTGGTGTCCATCTGTAGTGTTGTCACTATATTACTGTATGTGTTCACAAATGCTTTACACACTGCCTCTGAGATAAGGCTGCCTGCTCGTGCCAAGCTACCAAGGGGGTACGCAGGGATTATTTAAGAGTGTAGCCCCTTACCCTGACTAGAAGCAAGGGTCCCCATTTGGACAAAGGTACCTACCTCTGCCAACTAGAGACCCCCAGTTCTAACACCTTCCAATACACTAATGGCTCATCAATCTAAATGCTTTAAAGTGCTCTTACACTATCGAGCTCCGCAAAATCCCCTGGCTTCGTCCTGGACAACAGCATGCCAATGAAAGAGCACATCAAGATTACAACAAAAGGAGCACTGTACACACTCAAAAACCTCAAGAAACGTAGGGCCATATGTACCAAGCCATTTTGCGATCGCAAACACTGCGAATCGCAAAAAAGACAGTGTTTGCGATCGCAAAATAGAGGTCCACGATGTATGAAACCGAAACTTCGTGCAAAATAGCTCATCGCAAAAATACCGATTATCAAAATTGTGCGAGCAAGAACCTGCGAATAGTCATTGCGAAATCGCAATTTCCAAGACATTATTTGCAATTATCGCAAATAACGCGAATCGCAAAGTGCGAATTCGCAATGAAATGTAAGAAAAAAAATCGCAAATTGCAATTATGCGAAATTCGCAATTTTGCACCTCGCAAATACCACCAACTCAGAGCAGGTGGTAACCAGGTGCAACCTATATAAACTGGCCCATAATGCTACAGGGGGTTTCACAAAGGCTGCGCTGTACGTGATCGCTAGGAGGCTGAGAATCAGAGCTGCTGCACAGGGAAGGAGACGCCAGGAAAGGATCTTCAGGGCGCGCATCACCTTGTTCCAGCAAACTGAGGAGGAGATCCATGAGAAGTACAGGTTGCACCCAGCCAGCATCCTTGATTTAATTGAGGAGCTCAAACCCATGCTGGAACACCCCACACGCTGGACACGCACCATCCCCACCCATGTGCAGGTCCTGTGCTCACTGCACTTGCTGGCATCTGGGAGTTTTCAGGGGGTGATAGCAGCAGCAGGAGGGGTAACCCAGAGTAGCCTGTCGCGCTTTTTCCACGCGTTCCTGGATGCTATGATGCAGAGGATGCATCACCACATCCAATTCCCTAACACGCAACAGGCACTCAACCAAACCAAGCAGGAGTTCTATCAGATAGCCCAATTCCCCCACATCATTGGCTGCATCGATGGGACCCATGTCGCCCTCTCACCCCCTCCCAGACAGAATATGTGTTCAGGAACAGAAAATCATATCATTCCCTGAACATCCAGGTCGTGTGTAATGCTACGCATGTCATCACCGACATAGTAGCTAAATACCCAGGAAGCACACATGATTCCTTCATTTTCCGCCACAGTGGCCTACATCGTCGCCTCTCAGCTGGGGAGTTTGATGAGGGCTACCTGCTAGGTAACTACATGGCTAACATTCACACATAAAGTACATTCACACATACACTAAAGGTCTGAAGTGGGATGACAGTGTGTAACCTATTTTTCTCACCCTGCAGGGGATATTGCGTATGCAGTGCGGGATTTCATCCTGACACCCTACTCGAATCCAGCCACTGCAGGGGAGTGCAGATACAACAACGCCCACAGGTCGACCCGGAGTGTAATTGAGAGGACATTTGGCATCCTAAAGAGCCGGTTCAGGTGCCTACATAGGAGCGGAGGTGCCCTCCAGTACAGCCCGGAGACCTGCTGCAAGATAGTGGTCGCATGTGCCATGCTGCACAACATAGCCACCAGGAAGGGCACCCCAGTGGAGCTGACGGAATCGGAGTCATCAGATGAGGAGGGGCCAGCTCCTCGGGCCAGACCAGCAGGTGGTGTCGGGGCGGCTGCCGGGCGCCAGAGACGAGATGAGATCACACAGAACTATTTCTAGGTGAGTAATGAGGACACAATGCTACAGATTGTTATTTATTTCCTTGGGTGCAGGAACATATCTGCCACACAGCCTGACAAAACCACAATTGCTTGCACATGTTGGTGCCACAGTGCAAGAATGTCCGTCATCAATGAGTCAAGATGCAATGTGTTGCCTCACACATTGCCATGTGCCCCTGATGCCACTTCACCTCCTGTGGGCACGGCCTGTTGCCCCTCGCTCATGGTGCCTACTGCCCTCCCTGGAGTCATCGGCTGTTCTCCCCTGCCATCCACTCCGCCGTCTGTCCTGGGGAATTGGTGGAGTGATGCTGCTCCTGCTGGACTGATCATCAGTCTCCAAAGAGCTCAGGGGTCCCGTGCTACCTGTGGCAGCTGCCCGCATCTGGTCCACGGCATGCGTGACCTGCACCAGGCCCCTGGCCACATCCTGGCAGCAGTGAGCCATTTCATGCTGCATACTCACACACCGACGTGCCAGCAGGGACGTGGCAGTCGACATGCGGTTCACAGCTCTGGTGTACAAGTCCAGCCGGCTGTGGAGACGCTGTCTTTCCCTGCGCCTGGCTGCCCGGTCTTTCCTTATCTCTGTGCACAGTCCTTCCAGTGCACCTGTCATGCCCATGACACAATTCCTCATCTCAGTCATGTTGTGATTGTGTGCTGCTAACTGGCGCTGGATTGACTTTACTGCTTTCGCTTGCAGGCGCTGGACTCTGAGCATGTTGCCTTCAAGCCCGGAGAACACCATGTCTTCACCTACGGAAGCAGCATTGGTGGACGGCCGTGCCCTGCGTCTCGACCCACTCCCTTCACTAGAATGGACAGGGGACTGTGCTGTGTGCTGTCCTGGACGCTGGCTCAGGACTGGCTGAGCTCCTCCACCTGTGTCTGTTGGCCCTGCCTCCAGCAGTGGTAGTGGTGGCACTATGATGCGCCATCTGCATGGCACAGGGACTGCTGGTCTGACTTCATCCTGCTCCTCCTGCCCTGCCTGGTCCTCATTTTCGGATGCATCCTCCCCTTCTGCAATTGATTCCTGTGTTTCAGGTGGTGCTGTGAATGTAAATGCACACATTAATTTGGTGTCCTGCCTCGCATTGGTAATGCAATACAGTTCTCAGATTTTGAGTTACATGACTACTATCTGTCTGTTTTTTGACTTTTCTGAATGACTCATCCTGATTCCACCTTTTGTGTCTCACTGCTCCAATTTTTGGTGCATGTGACTACATCTCCCATAATGCATTGCTGGGTGTGCTTGTTGACATGTACTGGAGTTGCATTCATGTTTGGTGTCTGGGTGTTTCCTGAGTGTATGAGTGGGGTGGGGATGTATCAGGGGAGTAATGGCATGCATCTTACCTTGTCTGGTGTTTGGGGGGTCGGAGCTGTCCAGGTCAGCGACGCCACTCACACTCTCGGGCAGAAGGGTGCCCTCCACCAACTCCTCCATGGGTGTAGATTCAGTTGCAGTGGACGTCCCACCACCAGTCTTCTTGGCCTCTGCCAACCTTGTTGCCACCTTTTCCTTTGATCTTTTACGCATGTCGTACCACCTTTTGTGGAGGTCTTCAACAGTGCGGTGGGTCACGGCGATGGCATTCACTTTCTCCTGAATGTCATTCCAGATCTTCCTTTTGCGTGCCTCTGGCACACGTAGGGATTTCTTCCCAAACAGGAGGTCATGGCTAACTACCATTTCCTGGATGAGCACCTCCTGCTCCCTCTCACTAAATTTCTGTTTCCTCTTTCTTACATTCTCCTCCTGCTGCTTGTGTGCCTCCTGGGGATCCATTTCTCCTTCTCTCAGTTGCAGTGCACACATCTCTCACTCTCCTCCCAGCCTCTCACTCAGCTTCTGGCAATCAGGTGCAGCATGGGCAGTCACACTTCCTGGTTGTGATGTCATCAAGCTGCACCTGAATTGCCGATTCTCTAATTTGCGATTCCTTGTTTGCGAATTCGCAATTAAGGAATCGCAAATTAGGTATTCGCATTTATATTCTGTGAATGTCTAAGAATCGCTAATTTTTTGCGAACTTTTATCTACATCGGGTTTTGCGATTCTCAAAATGCGATTCGCTAAAAATCTCATTTTGAGAATCGCTAAAATGAATTTTGCTACATATGGCCCTTAAACCATTTATTCCTGCCGATGATTTCAAGAATGTGGTGCAATCTTTGGTCCTCTCTAAACTAGACTATGGTAATGCCACTCTCACTGGGACGCCTAAAACTCACCTCGCCCCCCTGAGATCAGTTCTTAACATGGCAGCCCGGCTCATCTTAGACGTTAAAAGTTTTGAGCACATCACTCCTGCACTCAAGAGCCTCAACTGGCTTCCTATTGAAGGAAGATGTACCTACAAGACTGCATGTATCATCCACAAAGCACTTCACTCTCATACACCCAACTACTTAGAAAACAAGCTGACGAAAGCAGGAACCACTAGATCATTGAGAAGCTCCAATGCTCTTATGCTCCTACCTCTGTTGTATGGCCGCTGGGGTCATTGTCGACATCGCTAAGTTAGCATGAGCTTCGCTGCCATGATGCTGCTTTTGCACACGTTAATGCACGGCTTTCGCAAGACGCTGTTTATGCCTTTCACATGAGAACTGTCTGCTTTTCACGTTCTTTGTTGAAGTTTCTGGAGCTTAGTCTGAACACAATGTGCAAGGTCGAACAACAATGCCCCTTGTTATTCTGTTCTGATCAGTCCTTAGTACCTAGACATAACATGCTACACACAGCTGCAGTGTTGGAGGCTCGTGCTATGATATTACGAAGAGGCATGTAGTTTCAACACACACTTGGAGAGATTCTTTCCAGAGAGAAGAGCTTCGCTGTTCCTATGATGTAAACCTTGCATCTAGGCTTTAAGGTATGGTATCTGCTGTCATAGCCCAGAGATCTTCCCTTTTTATAAAATAAACGTCCTACTAGCAGGGGAGGGTGGTTAGGTCTTATGGTCCTTCTTCCACTGTCTTTATAAAATGACTTCCCCCTTTGAGCTTTATGGAATTGTAACCATTCTAATTATTTTGAACTTATGCATTTTGCTGCTGGTAGTGGCTCGTATGCTGTATTACAGAGCACGGCAGTTAAAATAAACTTTTTAAACTATTCCAGTGACTCTGTCAAATCTCATTATGGACAAGTACGAGTGAGTGAGCGAAAGAGTACGTCTTGCTACCGCGATTCCTGAGAGAGTCGGGAGTGTTGTGTTCTGGGTTGTCTAATCATTGGGAGCTTCGTGATGTATGAGAAGTACTAATGAGACACTATAGCTAGTCAGTCTTGGGATTTTGGGTACTAAGGTGGTAGGTTGGTACACCCCTATGCACCGAGGTCCCGTCTTCCTGCACATAGTTCTGTGTAGGTACAGAATCCCTACAACATGGCGCCGTCAACGTTTGGTCTGGTTCTTTTCTGCGGGACGCTTGAGTAGCGCTTGTGCTTGTCCACAATCCCCTCACCTTTGTTTCCGGAGACAGTTGTGACGGTGTAGCCTCCTATATTGCGATATAGGTTTTTCAAGCTTGAATTTTAAAAGGTCTTTCTTTCTTTTAGCCCTTTGTTGCGCTGCCGCGTTTAAGTTGTCACTCTTTCTTATAAGAAATGGCGGTTAAAATTGCACCGCCTAGTCGCGCTGCAGTCACAGCATATTTGACTCAGCATGGAGTTCCTGCTGATGGGGTTGCGTTCATCTTTGTGGTGGAAGCTAATCCCGCTTTCCGATTTGACGTTTTTTATTCCTGGGTCACCTTCCTGGCGGTGGATGGGACAGATCATCTGTTCCATGAATATACTGCCACGGGTCATCCTCAACATTATCAGCCTTATAGGTCTCTTGAGATTCCGCTTACAGCTTGGCAACACCAAATTTGGTTTAATGGCGCCCTTCCTCATCCAATTACGCCGGTCCTGTTAGGCCCTTTGTCGATTGACGGGGCCACTAGGCCCGTTTTGGCTGGGTATTCCCCACACCCACGTTATATGACTGCTGCAATTACAGACCTTCGCTAGTTACATATGGCTTTGATACGTGTGCATAGAGCTGTTATACAGTTCATGTCGCGCAACTACCAGGTGGGACCACCTGGCATTGCGGCACAACCTGCGGGTCCTGGTGCTGTCACCATCAGTCCCCTTATGGTTAATTCAGTGATGGGCAAGCGCCCACAGAATAAGGATGAATTTCCTTATTGACTTGCTGAAAAATTCGGACCACTAGAAGCTGTCTTTCCCAATACTAGTCCTGTGGAAAAACACAGGATCTTGACGATAAGATTGCCTAAAGACTTACTTCCTGATTTAGCTGATTGTAACACCTGGGGCAAGGTGTTTGCAGCGGTATATTCGAAGTGTTTCGGCACTCCCTCCATGACCGTCCTACCCTCCGTAATAAAACGCGTTCAGGATGAACACGGGGCCGAAGCGGCCGTGGAATTAGGGATGAGACTGGTGGGGGTGTTCGATGTGGTTGCTGACATGGTCCTTGCAAACGTCAAGGGTGTTGCGGTCAGCTTTCAAGTGGCGAATCGCTTGGAGGCTGTCCCAGAAGCAGACAAACCACGCAAATTGCCAAAGATTATTGAAAAGGCCTATAAAACCATTGGCCGCAATAGTTTGGGACTTAAGCCTTTTGCTCAAACGCAAACTAAATCGCAATCTCAACAAGGAGCCCAGTCTGATAAGGACGGGCGTCGGTTCTTTCCTAAAAAGAACTGGAAAAATAAGAAACAGGGGCAGCAACAACAGAAGCAAGGTTCGCGCGCTGGTTCGCCGACACCGGAGCCTTCTGAGCGTACTTATGATTTGCGCAATCGCGCGAAAATGAAGTCTCCTGATCGGTTTCAAGTCCCTGGTCAGCGCTCTCCTCGTTCTTTGCAGGACAAGACGGACTCCAAATCCGGTGGAGGGGATCGCCAAGATCGTGGCAAGATACCAGCTACACAACAGGGACGTGATCAGCCTTGACAGTTTGACACAAAGCCCAAACAAGAGGAGCTGCCTCGTTTTCGACCCCCACATCAAAAGAAGAAAGTTGCTGCGGTAACAGCCCGATATGCCTCAGACGGCGAGAACACGACTCCTGAACTGGACATGGCAGTGACTCTGCTCGACAGTGCAGCGGAGGTTACCATAGTGCGGGAGGCTCTGCATCCCTTTCTGGAGGTGACAGCAACTGATACTTTCATTACTGTTGAGACAGCAGACACCCGGGTTGCCCCCTCGGATAGACTTTATGAAGTTATAATCCAGATTGAAGGTGATGTGCTACATCCAATCAAAGCGGTTTTCTGGGAACATTTTACCTCCTCATATGACATTTTGTTAGCCTGCGATGATGCGTGGTCCGGGCGGGCCGCACTGGTAGCAATGTCTTTTGTGTAATGAATTCTGCGTTAATAAGACCACATGGCGTTGACTTGTGGTGCACTGAGTTAGTGGTACCTCTGGCGGTCAGTGTGTATGCAGCCTGTGATGATGCGTGGTCCGGGCAGGCCACACTGGTAGTAATGTCTTTTGTGTAATGAATTCTGCCTTAATAAGGCCATGTGGCGTTGACTTGTGGTGCACTGAGTTAGTGGTACCTCTGGCGCTCAGCGTGTGCGGAGCCTGCGATGATGCGAGGTCTGGGTGGGCCGCACTGGTAGCAATGTCTTTTGTCTAATGAATTCTGCCTTTATAAGGCCACGTGGCATTGTCTTGTGGTGCACTGAGTTAGTGGTACCTCTGGCGCTCAGCGTGTGCGGAGCCTGCGATGATGCGTGGTCCGGGCGGGCCGCACTGGTAGCAATGTCTTTTGTCTAATGAATTCTGCCTTAATAAGGGTACGTGACGATGACTTATGGTGCAGTGAGCAAGTGGCACCTGAAGCACTGTGTCTTGCCTACTGGACTGCGTCATCTGCAATCGCGACTCGATCTGAATTGTGAGCACTGCTGTCCGCAGTGTAGATCGAAGGCAGTAGTCTGTACAGACATAACTCTGCGGTGCTGTGCCGCTGTGTTCGCAGGGGGCTTGTGTCGAGGAGGCCCGCGGTTATGGCGGCAGCCACGTGGCAGGGTGAGGGTCGCCGCTCTGGCAGACGCGTTGGCTTTCACACAAGTGAACCACGCCCAGAGCCCCGGCCTATTTATTCACACTTCTACGCTGGAGTGGCGTACGTTGGACAAGCCCACTGCGCTTCTGCTTACAGGGGACGACGACACAGGTTCATGACTGAGATCTTCCCCACTGCCTGAGGTAACATGGTTGCGTCCACTGTCCACAACAGTATAAGCACCAGCAGTATATGTACACATGGAGAGGTTTGTGCTCTGCATAGATAATCTATCCATGAACTCCCAAATACAAGCTGTGGTGGGCTCATGTTTTGGAGTGCTTAAAAGGCTTAGACAGTTCCTGCTCCTTTTGCCATTAACACATAGACAAACGGTGGTCCAGGCGTTAGTCCTGTCCAGGTTGGACTACGTCAATAGCCTTTACCTGGGAATCCCTGACTACTTGCTGACACGCTTACAGGAGGTTCAGAATGCTGCGGCAAGGGCTATTCTTATGCTAGGGCCCAGAACTAGGATGTCTTCCCACTTGAAATCTATGCATTGGCTACCGATCCGCAAGAGGATCATGGTTCTAACATTTAAATCCCTCCATGGGATGGGGGCCCCCTACCTCAGGAAGCGATTTCAATTCTATTCCCTGCGTCGTGCTCTGAGGTCGGCTGCACTTCAGTTAGCTCGCATCCCTAAATCTTCTCATGCTCGAATTGGGGGCCGCTCTTTCCAGGTGCAAGCAGCACGACTCTGGAATTGTCTCCCCCTGGCACTCAGGCTCATGCAGGATCTTCTCCCTTTTAGAAAGTCATTGAAGACCTGGCTTTTTCAGCAATAGTGTGACTTATGCAAGATAGTGCTCACGGTTAGCCCCACCCAGAATTTGTAGCGCTGGGACACTCTGTCGAGTAGCCGTGCGATTTATAAGCCTCTGGTAACATAACATAACATCACCGCTACACTTGGTATTGTGTGCATTATTATTCACACATGTTTGGTTGCAACATCTCACAACATTCACCTATTGTGTGGCTGAGGTGAACATGCTGTTTTTGGAAGGTCCGCTGTCCTGTTGTGCGCTGCCTTGGTGGTAGTGGGGGGGAGGGTCCGGGGGGGTGGAGGTACTGAGGGTGGTGGCAGTGGGTTTTGTGGCCTTCTTGGGTGTCGGAGGTGCATGATCCGTAGCTCTATGACATGTGTTGGTCTTCAGATGTGATTCTGGGCTGGGCTCCCTTTCACAGTGTAGGTAGTCATCCTACTTTACACCAGTAAAAGGCAGATGTTACATTCCTACTGCTAACGCAGCTTATCGCCTGTTTTTGGATCGCACCGCAGATTTGGCTGCTCGTTGAAAATATCGGGAAGTGGTGTTTTCATGTTATTTTTGCACAGGAACGCCTAGTCTGCATATTATTAGCGTTAGTTGTTGCTCTAATTTGTGGCGATTTTTTTTTTGAGGAAGCTATCGCTGGAAAACTGGCGATATCGGCTGTTTTCACCAGGTTGAGAATGGAATGATAATTTAAAATCACTGACAAAACTATAGGTTTAATGAACATTATAATTAGAAATTAGCATTTTAAAAACCTTTGAAATTCACTGAAAAAACCACAGGTTTTAGGGACGTTATAGTTAGAAATTAGCATTTAAAAAACCTTTGAAATTCACTGAAAAAACCATAGGTTTCAGGCACGTTACAGTTAGAAATTTGCATTTAAAAAACCTTTGAAATTCACTGAAAAAACCGTAGGTTTCAGGGACGTTATAGTTAGAAATTAGCATTTAAAAAACCTTTGAAATTCACTGAAAAAACCATAGGTTTCAGGGACGTTATAGTTAGTTGGACATTTCACTCGTACAAAACCAGAGAAATTCCCCCTTTATAGTTAGTTCAGCTAACTATAACTCGCGCCCCCGCAATTCACTGCTGATGACGTCACATATTACATCACTCATGACATGGTCAGTGACATCACTGATGACATCTCAAATGACATCACTGATTTTTGATGTCCTTAATGATGTTACTCACTAGTGCTTGTTTAATTGATTTTGCTCTTCTGAATGTGATTTGTGGGTTGCGTGGGATTCCCCTGCCTTTTTTGAACAATATCTGTTCTCTAGACTGTTTGTTTGCTTTTATTACCGCTGCATTAATGCAGTCTTCCAGATACCCACGTGCTCTGAATCGCCTTCTCAGGGTTGTGATCTCTCTGTTGGCTTCAGTCACTTCACTGCAATTCTGCAAACTTTCCCAATACGGAATGCTCTTGATTACATTTTTAGGATGGAAGCAAGTTGCGTAAAGCAATGTATTCCCTGCTGTGGTTTTTCTGAACAGCTTTGTTTTCAGTTTATTATCTTTAATATATACTGTCAGATCCAAGAAGTTTACACTTTGAGCACTGATATTGCTTGTAAAGTGTAAATTCAAGTCATTGACCCCTATTTGGTCCAAAAAACGGATGGATACGGAATTGGCTGTTTGTAATGGCACCTAAGCATTGGTGAGCAAGGCTGGTTGCAGCCAAAACGTGTTCAATGGAGGCCAGACAATAAAAGGTTTGAAGTATTTACATGTGGTGTTGTCATCCTTTTCTAGAAGGAGAGGTGGAATTACTACAAACCCTCTCTTGTGAGGTCCACTGAGGAGACGCGCCCTTCGGTCAGGAGAAGCGGCGGAGAGTAACAAGAGAACGGGCAAAAAAACCAACACATTTATATATTTCACTTCTACAAAACCAGAGAAATTCAGAGGAAATTCAGCTGAGCTAACTATAACTTGCGCCCCTGCATTGCACTGCTTATGACCTCACATATTACATCACTCATGACATGCTCAGTGAAATCACTGATGACATCTCAAATGACATCACTGATGACATCACAGAATCTCTGACGCAGCCACTCACACCCCCATGTAACCTTTCAAACACCCACTCCAACTTTTACACTAACATTCTCGAAACCATTGACACACCCATACCAGTACTTACATACCCACTCACTGATTCATAGGTCTACACACACATCCACTCAGTCACCCATACAGCCACTCATACACCAACTCACTCACTAATAAAGCCACTGATATATAGACTCATACAGCCACACAGCCACTCCCACACTCTGTCAGCCATGGAGCTACTCACATACCTACTTACTTACACATAGAGTCAATCACACAGCCGCCTATTAACCTATGCAGTTATACACACACCAACTCACTTATTCATAGAGATACTTACACATACTTACTCACCTATACAGTCACTGACACAAGCACACACTCACCCATACAGCCACTCTCACAGTCACTGATATAATCCAACAATCAACTATACTGCCTTTCACATATGCAGTTACTTACCCATATACCACTGACACATCCATTCACTCACCGACACAGCCATATGCATACTCACTCACCCATACAGCCCCTCTCAGACGCACTCATGAACCCATACAGCCAGTTATTCACCCACTCACTCATCCCACCAGGGAGTCAAACACCCCCTCACCGACACACACAGACACACATACACCCATACAGGTACTCAGACAACCAATTAATAACCTTTATAGCCACTCATGTACCTACTCACCAACCCATACAACCACTTACACACCAACTGACTGATACAGAAATTCACACAACCTAGCCACTCACCCATACATTCACTGAGACACATATAATCACTCACTTATACAGTCAGTCATGCACCCACTAAATCATCCATACAGGCACTGATTCATCAATACACCTTGGTGTATAAATATTTAACACTCAGAAATCCTGCTGAGTAGGACTTATAGAAAGTACCAGAAGGGCTTCTTGGTCATGAAGGTCCTTTAGCATCCAAGACAAATTTATTCCCCAACCAATAGTAAGCCAGGAGGCGTGTTTGCAGAATGGTGCAGAAAGGGTGTGTGGCCTCAGAACACCTCTTAGCAAACTGACTGTGTAGAACAAGCATGTCAAACTCAAAGGCTAACACAGGCCAAATAAACAAGGTTTAAGTTTATGTGGGCCACAAAAAACAAAAACTTAAATTTTCATAGAAACGTAGGTTTATTTTGAAAAGTACATTAGAAAAAAAGAACAAGAATGACGATAAAATTAATGTTTTCTTCCTGACATTCGGCATCACTTCTCTGCTACTATCTTTCCTACTTCAGGAGAAATCTTGTTCGCAGTGATTACTTTCAAAACTGACCCAAGGTGAATGTCAGTAATTCTAAATCTGACAGGAGACTTATTTCCTTTCATAAGTGTAAAAAACTGCTCGCACTGATACGTACTTCCAAACATGGAAATAATTTCATATGCAAATTTCCGAGTATTTTTAATCCTGGCTGGCAAATATTTGCAAAATTCAGGCATGCCAACTTCACTGAATTTTGCCTTCAAATCTGAATCGCACTGTATCTCAATTACCTCCATTTGCATATGATTAGGTACTGATCCTATATTTATTGAGAAAATCGAAGAAAACAAAGAAAACTTGTCTGACCACAATTTAAAATCTGCAAACCTTGTTTCAAATTCAGTTTTAAGGTTTACATTTTTTTCTGCGTGTTTTTGATATGATGCAGTTTCACCTAAACTTGATTTGTTCATTTTGCATGTCGGAAAGTGTGTTAAATCTTCATTTTCAACTGCTTTTCCCAAAGAACTAGCTTACGTTTGAATGCTTTAACTTGGTCACACATGTTCGTAGTGATATGATCTTTTCCTTGCAGTTTTAAGTTTAAAACATAGTGTTTTGTTATATGAACCATGAAGGATAAATCTTGTAACCATATTGGATCAGAAATCAAGCTTGTGTCTTGATTTATATTTATTAAAAACTGACATATTTCTCATTTCAAGTACCAGAATTGTTTAAGAACCTTGGAGCAGGATAGCCAAAGTACCTCGGTATAGTAGGACAAACCGGAATAATCGCTTTCTAAGAAAGAAGAGAACTGTGTCTGATTTAAGCCTCAAGATTTTAAGAAATTAATAATTTTTTTGATAGATGTCAACACATTTTCCATGTTTAAAAAAATATATGCGGTAGTAGTGGACCCGAATGGGAAAATTACTGCACCTTGTACAAATACTTTATATGAATCAATTCATTGGTGAGAACAACTTTCAATAGAATTGTATATAAAGAGGTGCTATCGCAGTTCTGGCACCCTACTACCAAAAGTCGCCCCTGTACGTTAGAAAACTAATGTCAAAACAAGTAAACATTCAATAGAGATGCACCCAGCACCCTCATAGAGAGTTGTTCTAACCATAACAATAATGGATATTCATAAGCATGCACACAATATTCAATATGCGTTGTCAATCCTTGTAAAGGAACAAACAGAACAACAGTAGTAAAATCCAATTGCTACTCCAGACCTTCACTGTTGGTTTATTTTGTATAATGACACTTCCAGCAAGAGATCAGCCAAAACGTGTTTCGTCTTTTTAAGACTTTTTCAAGGCTGAAAATATAGATATAATACATGTTTGTTGGTGTTTGTATACAAATGGCGACTAGAGTACAGATAGCTGTTAATGCATATATTAACATTCTGAACAAATATAGACATACTCCCTAGATACTTGTGATATTCTAATGCAAAGAAAGAGAATTAAATAAATGGAAATGAGAGTATACAAAGGATGAGAGAAAAAGAAGAGATATACCATTGACGGAATATGGCGCTGTCGTCTGTTCCACTTCCTTGAGCTGTTCACTAGTTCGACTTTCTAGATCCAATTGGGTCATATGACCATGTTGCGCTATATACGCAAAGGGAAGATGGACGTTCAGGTTTACTACCTTGAACGGACTTGCGTTTGGGACACCTTTGCGGAATACCGGGTAAGTGAACTTAGTTGTTGCTCGACTGCGGACTGTAAATGAGCCGGAAATTCTACACGTCTTAGGGTACTAGTACTTTACTGCCATTTTTATATTTATTTTATTTGCAGCGGGGGAGCTTACCATGGACTCCCTCTATAGTTAAATACGGTGGCTCGTCATTACAATTTATTCATGATTTGAGAATTGACTCATATATTTGGTATTTATACATTACATACTTATTTTTGACACTATGACATAAGACGTTAAATCTCACTTTGTTGTTTTCTCTACTGTTTGGTTTAATTCCGATCACTTTGGTTTTATACATATGATATCACTATGAATTCACTGGATTCAATAGGTGCTGTTATTATATTGGATATTATCACAATTAGAGGTGGCAAGCAGAATATTGGGCTATGCATGGGACTACTTCACGCGGTACGGCTTGCCTAATGAGGGCAATGTTTGTATTACACTCAGTTACGGTCATTCAGCAGGATCTACGGGATGATTATGGGATACCTGTGATCATTCTCTGAACAAGATATAATCTCGATCTTTTATTGTAGATAACAGTCGCCCGTCTACATATTTTTTCTTGGAATTAATCTTGGATTTACCTTTGGAATGAAGATTGTCATGCCTTGTTCTGAAGTAAGTGAACGGCTAATACTAGCATTATCGCGTGTATCTACGGGGTAACCTCTATTTTAATACTGGATATTGTTTACTCTCATTGTTCCAGATACTTGGAGTAGTATAATATTTCCTGGCGCTACGCATGGGCATTCATGGCTATTTGTAACAACACATGAAGATCATTAGGATCAAGAATACTGAACTGGTGGGCGTATGGTTATGCTATTACATTTGCCACAACCGGGTGGAATCACCGTGCAGCCTCGGTCCCTATTTTTGGTGAAGGCTTGACTTTACATTCACTGATTTCTTTAGCAAAACTTTCAGTCAATGATATCTCTTCTTTTTCTCTCATCCTTTGTATACTCTCATTTCCATTTTTTTAATTCTCTTTCTTTGCATTAGAATGGCACAAGTATCTAGGAGTATTTCCATATATGTTTGGAATGTTAATATATGCATTAACAGCTATCTGTACTCTAGTCACCATTTGTATACAAAGACCAACAAACATGTATTATAACTATATTTCCAGCTTTGAAAAAGTCTTAAAAAGACGAAACACGTGTTGGCTGATCTCTTGCTGGAAGTGTCATTGTACAAAATAAACCAACAGTGAAGGCCTGGAGTAGCAATTGGATTTTACTACTCTCGTTCATGGAAAAAAGTATCTGTTTGTTCTTTTACAAGGATTGACAACGAATATTGAATATTGTGTGCATGCTTATGAATATCCATTACTGTTATGGTTAGAATAACTGTCTATGAGGGTGCTGGGTGCAGCTCTATTGAATGTTTACTTGTGTTGACATTAGTTTTCTAATGTACAGGGGCCACCTTTGGTAGTAGAGTGCCGGAACTGCGATAGAACCTCTTTATATACAATCCTATTGAAAGTTGTTCTCACCAACGAATTGATTCATATAAAGTATTTGTACGAGGTGCGGTTATTTTCCCATTTGGGTCCACTACTACCGCATATATTTTTTGTATATTTTGTGGTTACCTGCACTCGAGTTCATTTGAATGGGAGATTTGGTATTAATAATATCAGAGTGACTAAGCCTTACATAGAGGTAGAAACTATGACAACATTTGACGATGACAGAGAAACAATATTCAGTGAAATCTTCTCTGGACAAAGTATCCAGAATAGAAATATGAATGTATCTACGGAGAGACCACAAGGGTTAAAACAATTGTTTATCAAACTAGAAAGAACACGGAAACAGGAGCTGTCCCGATGGTGGGATTTGACAATTTTGAAAAAGTACATAGAAATTAAGCAAGTACCAAGAGGCCTTCGGGTAATTATCTTTCCTTCATTTGAGGATTTAGATTCGGACTCATTAGGAGAATGGGAGAATCTGATTTTATCCTCATCATTTGGGATGCTGGATATCTTAATATGGCACGCTGAGAGAAAAAGAACCAAACCATTAAGTGAGATTGAACAGCTGGAATAGGAGATTAAATCATTAAACTTAAAAGAAGCAACAGAAAAAAACTATAAAATCTTGAGAGAAGTTCTTAGTGCACTCCAGACATATATTAGGAACAAGAAAATGCGAAAACTTAAAAGAGATGACAACGATGATAGAAATGGCAGAATCTTTACGTTTGCCAAAACGTTTGATGAATTCAAACCTATAGTGATACGAAATGTGTGGAATGAGAAAACACCTGTTGCCTCGACTTGGGCTAGTGAGTCGGATTTATCTAGTATTACTAGTGAAATAAGTGAATCTCGAGATATGACATCAGTGATTACAGTGATTACTGGGGGAGGGGCTTACTATAGAGAGGAAGGGGGACATACACAGCAAGGGTGAGGCTGACTATGGAGAGGGAGTAAACATACACAGCAAGGGAGGGTCTGACTATGGAGGGGAGGGGGACACGCACAGCGAGGGAGGGGCTGACTATGGAGAGGGAGGGGGACATACACAGCAAGGGTGAGGCTGAATATGGAGAGGGAGGGGACATGCACAGCGAGGGAGGGGCTGACTATGGAGAAGGAGGGGACATGTACAGCGAGGGAGGAGCTGACTATGGAGAGGGAGGGGGACATACGCAGTGAGGGAGGGGCTGACTATGGAGAGGAAGGGGACATGTGCAGCGAGGGAGGGGCTGGTTATGGAGAGGGAGGGGGACATGCACAGCGAGGGAGGGGCTGACTATGGAGAGGGAGGGGGACATGCACAGCGAGGGAGGGGCTGACTATGGAGAGGGAGGGGGACATGCACAGCGAGGGAGGGGCTGACTATGGAGAAGGAGGGGGACATGCACAGCGAGGGAGGGGCTGACTATGGAGAGGGGAGGGGGACATGCACAGCAAGGGAGGGTCTGACTATGGAGAGGGAGGGGACATGTGCAGCGAGGGAGGGGCTGACTATGGAGAGGGAGGGGGACATGCACAGTGAGGGAGGGGCTGACTATGGAGAGGGAGGGGGATATGCACAGCGAGGGAGGGGCTGACTATGGCAAGTGAGGGGGGACATACACAGCGAGGGAGGGGCTTACTATGGAGAAGGAGGGAGACATGCACAGCGAGGGAGGGGCTGACTATGGAGAGGGAGGGGGACATGCACAGCGAGGGAGGGGCTGACTATGGAGAGGGAGGGGACATGTACAGCGAGGAGGGTCTGACTATGGAGAGGGAGGGGACTTGCACAGCGAGGGAGGGGCTGACTATGGAGAGGGAGGGGGACATGTACAGCAAGGGTGGGGCTGACTATGGAGTGGGAGGGGACATGCACAGCGAGGGAGGGGCTGACTATGGAGAGGGAGGGGGACATACAGTGAGGGAGGGGCTGACTATGGAGAGGGAGGGGGACATGCACAGTGAGGGAGGGGCTGACTATGGAGAGGGAGGGGGCATACACAGCGAGGGAGGGAGGGGCTGACTATGGAGAGGGAGGGGACATGTACAGCAATGGTGGGGCTGACGATGGAGAGGGAGGGGACATGCACAGCGAGGGAGGGGCTGACTATGGAGAGGGAGGGGGACATACACAGCAAGGGTGAGGCTGACTATGGAGAGGGAGGAGACATGCACAGCGAGGGATGGGCTGACTATGGAGAGGGAGGGGGACATTCACAGCGAGGGAGGGGCTGACTATAGAGAGGGAGGGGGACATGTACAGCAAGGGTGGGGCTGACTATGGAGAGGGAGGGGGACATGCACAGTGAGGGAGGGGCTGACTATGGAGGGGAGGGGGACATACACAGCGAGGGAGGGAGGGGCTGACTATGGAGAGGGAGGGGGACATGCACAGCGAGGGAGGGGCTGACTATTGAGAGGGAGGGGAACATGCACAGCGAGGGAGGGGCTGACTATGGAGAGGGAGGGCGACATGCACAGCGAGGGAGGGGCTGACCATGGAGAGGGACGGGGACATGCACAGCGAGGGAGGGGCTGACTATGGAGAGGGAGGGGGACATGCACAGCGAGGGAGGGGCTGACTATGGGGAGGGAGGGGGAGATGCACAGCTAGGGAGGGGCTTACTATGGAGAGGGAGGGGGACATGCACAGCGAGGGAGGGAGGGGCTGACTATGGAGAGGGAGGGGGACATGCATAGCGAGGGAGGGGCTGGCTATGGAGAGGGGAGGGTGACATGCACAGCAAGGGAGGGTCTGACTATGGAGAGGGAGGGGACATGTGCAGCGAGGGAGGGGCTGACTATGGAGAAGGAGGGGGACATGCACAGCGAGGGAGGGGCTGACTATGGAGAGGGAGGGGGATATGCACAGCGAGGGAGGGTCTGACTATGGAGAGGGAGGGAGACATGCACAGCGAGGGTGAGGCTGACTATGGAAAGGGACGGGGACATGCACAGCGAGGGAGGGGCTTACTATGGAGAGGGAGGGGGGTCATGCACAGCGAGGGAGGGGCTGACTATGGAGAGGGAGGGTGTTGTGATCTCACAGGTAGACACCAGGAGCCAGGATGTATATTCAAGTCTTCTTTATTTCATCCATCAGTCCAAGTTACATCAATCTTAAGTCCAGCCAGCACTGGTGTGGTACCAGCCCCCCCAGGAGCAGCCTGCCTAGCTGCTCAGCCCATCTCTAACTGCCAACACTCATCCACACAGACACCCAGGCATTCGACGCATCACAGGCACACCAACATTCATAACCAACTCACACTCTGGCTGAGCAGCTAGAGGCAGCAGGGCTGGAGTACATGTTATACAACTAAGTAGGGTATAACGTTATCCCTTTTTCTTCAAAGAAAACGAAAAATGAATCTAATATAACATCAAGCAAGAACTATAAACAAGAAAAATGAATAATGGTTCAAGTCTCTCGGATGCAGCAATAAAGGCAAAACATCGCAGGAGAAAGAACAATTAAAGCAAGAAAGGATGGTAAAGATACAGCAAATAAACAATTGACCAACAATATCCCCCCATCCTCCCTAATAAGAGATTATAAAACATTTTGAAGCGTAAGCAAAAGTGTAGCATTGCAAGAAATACAGTTCAAGCATTTTGTATAATACACTGTAACTTAATGTACTATAACGCAAAGAGTAAAAGACCCTGCAACACAAATGCCAAAAAGCATAACGTAGAGTAGCGAAAGGTAGCATACCCTGCAACTTCAATCCCAAGAGTAAGGGAAACAAAAAGTAAATGGGTCGTCACCCATAAAAACGCCCGCGTAGGGATGTACCTTTGTACTGCGCGCAACTGAAAAATAGAGATAATGTCCATATTGCAACCCAGTGCAAGGGTTGCCCTAGATCCATTATAGGAACTAAACCATGCCCAAACCCCATGTAGAGGTTACCTACCCCCATGTAGGAGTAACACCATGCCCAAACCCCATGTAGAGGTTACCTACCCCCATGTAGGAGTAACACCATGCCCAAACCCCTTGTAGAGGTTACCTACCCCCAAGTAGGAGTAACACCATGCCCAAACCCCTTGTAGAGGTTACATACCCCCATGTAGGAGTAACAAACAGTGAAAAATAATGGGGGGAAAAAAAAACAGAACCAACTCTGTGTATGGGTCAACCTCGAAAATACATGTGTATGGGAACTAACCCATGACCCAAACCTCATGAAGAGGTTACTGACTGGGATTAAAACCCAACCTTATCCCTCACCAAAGGGATAAACTGTGAAGACCACCAACTAGGAGACTATGACGTCCCAACCATAAACTCTGTATACCTGTGGCATCACTACAAATAAAACTTTGAAAATTGTCAATACAATTCCAACTAGTGTAAAACACAAGTGACCAGTGCCCCACGACGGTGAGCGATCTCTCACCCGAATTGTGCTGTAAAAAAAAAAACACTCTTGCACAGGTCAACATATAGGGAACATGCCTAAGAGTAAAAATCCAATTAGAGAATAACAAAGCACGAGTCGTGACTAAAACACGTAAAGAGACAGTGACTCGTTACTCAGTTATCCCATAACAATCTTCTACATGTGGAATTTAGAGGCTAACTGGGACTCAAACAGGAGGTTGTATTACTGTAAATTGTAAATGGAGTAAATCACTGTAAACTGTAACAAATTAGACCTTCAAAATTGGCATACAAACACTGAATGGTGAGACATTGGCCAAGGAGCGTCAAGCTCGTAATGCGAGAAATTGTCACTAGATGGCAGCGTAACATAGTGCAGTGAAAAAAGAAATGCATGAAAACGAGATTTCACATTTTTAACAAAACTACGCTGCACTCAAGAAAAGAATGCCACCACCAAGAAAAGAAACGAGTCACTGATGTTTTTCTTTTCTTTTTAAAAACAAAGGTGCTCCGATATGCCCTCCAAGTATGTATTGTCCCTAAAAAAAAAATTCTTCCATGTTCAATTATCCAATAATCCTCGTGTGGAACGTGAAGAAGACACATCCTGACACCAGATGGTAGAGACTTCAGGAAAGGAATCAACCTTCACTCACCGCCGACATCCAAAACGGCATAACTTTATCCACTGACAGAAGATGCTCCGATCACAAGAAGTGGTTGGCAATAGAAACGAGCGTGGTTGGCAAAACGAAAGAAGAGCTCAGGAAGAGCGTGCCAACCACAAGATGGCGGCACGCTATATGCGTCTTGCCGGGTGGCTCACGGATACGCCAGTGCTTACAACGTCCAGAGGCAACAGAGCACCAGAGGCAAGGAACGTCACGAAGGATCCATGGTGACACATACTGCAGGTATGACTGCGCGCGCTATGTTGAGCTCAGCAAAATTTGAAATTCGAATGAAGCTCGATCCATGAATAAAACGGCAATTGAGCAGCAGTGTGAACAAGTCTCAACAAAGATCAGAGAATCAAAGACAAAAAAAAAAAATGTCTCAACAATCCCAGCGCGTAGCCGTTTTGCACACAATCACCACCATCACCACAACTTGCATCTCTGACTGGCACTTCATGTGCAGGAGTGGGTGCGGGATAGCCATTTTGCGTGTACTCTCCTTAGTCTCCACAACTGGCTTCTCTGTCAGGCAGGTAAACGAGAACAACTCTCTCAGTTTGATGTCTGAAAGGACACAGTCAATGAAGTCAAAAAGTGTCCATCCTGTTTTTTATTCAAAACTCATTTCACGCTGACGCTGCCACAACCAAGTTGATCCCATGTACTCAAGGTACATCCTCTCCAACGTCGTGTGCACACACTCATAACAGTGTATGGTAGATCACGATACTGTGCACAAGCCATAAACACACAATGCTTGTAGAGAGTGGTACCGCCACAATGTAAAAGCAATCACTTCACTAAGCCCGTTTTGCCAACATGTAAAGCCACACCGTCCCTGTGTGGTACCTGTGAATTACATTCACTGAGTTAGGGTGTAACTCACATCTTGAATAGCCTCAGTTCCTTACGCTACAGATACATCCATGCAGCACATACCAAAGGATGTGGTAGGGCAGACATACCCTAACAGACCATACCTGTGGTCAAGTCCATGGAGCAAGTACAGGCTGGTGGGAGGGCCGTCCGATGACTTGGACACTGGCGGGGCTGGCTTGCCTGTTGCTCCATAATGCTTCATGTAGTTGCTTACATTTCTTGAGGTTTCTTTGTTACTGTGTTTCAATGAGTTTTGAATAAAAAACAGGATGGACACTTTTTGACTTCATTGACTGTCCTTTCAGACATCAAACTGAGAGAGTTGTTCTCGTTTACCTGCCTGACAGAGAAGCCAGTTGTGGAGACGAAGGAGAGTACACGCAAAATGGCTATCCCATCCTCGTCGCCAAAAATATGTTGTGATCTCACAGGTAGACACCAGGAGCCAGGATGTATATTCAAGTCTTCTTTATTTCATCCATCAGTCCAAGTTACATCTGTCTTGACTCCAGCCAGCACTGGTGTGGTACCAGCCCCACCAGGAGCAGCCTGCCTAGCTGCTCAGCCCATCTCTAACTGCCAACACTCATCCACACAGACACCCAGGCATTCCACGCATCACAGGCACACCAACATTCCATAACCAACTCACACTCTGGCTGAGCAGCTAGAGGCAGCAGGGCTGGAGTACATATTATACAACTAAGGGGCATATTATCAAGGGCCGGCGATAAATATCGCAAAGCGCGCTTAGCGCTTGCATATTTATCGCCGGCTATCTCTGGAATTTATCGCCCGGTTAGCGCGTTATTAACAACGCGCATCGCCGAGGCGATAAAAATGTCAGAGATAGCGTGGATATCGCCGTTTTCCATGGGAAAACGGCGATATCCTAGATGATAGGGCCTGTGGTCTTAGCCACAGAATCCACCCCCATGTTAAGTATGCCTTAGTCAGGAATTTAACAGACGTTAAATTCCTGCGTTAAACATACTTAACGCGATTAAAATAATCGCTTCCCCGCATTGTAAATATCGCGAAGCTGCCTTCGCGATATTTACCCATGTTGTTTCCACAGACACGCCTACTTTGCATCTCATTATCGATGCGAAGTCAGGCGTGCTGGAAATGGGAGCAAAATCAGCAAAACACGCGATAGCGTGTCTTTGCTGATAAGGCGATATAATTATCGCCGCTTTTCGGCCGAAAACGGCCGCAAAAGCGGCGATAATTGTTTATCGCCGCCTTGTTGATATGCCCCTAAGTAGGGTATAACAGAGGGGGACATGCACAGCGAGGGAGGGGCTGACTATGGAGAGGGAGGGGGACATGCACACCGAGGGAGAGGCTGACTATGGAGAGGGAGGGGGACATGCACAGCGAGGGAGGGGCTGACTATGGAGAGTGAGGGGGACATGCACAGCGAGGGAGAGGCTGACTATGGCAAGTGAGGGGGGACATACACAGCGAGGGAGGAGCTGACTATGGAGAGGGAGGCGGGACATACAGTGAGGGAGGGAGGGCAGACTATGGAGAGGGAGGGGGGATGTACACAGCGAGGGAGGGAGGGGCTGACTATGGAGTGGGGGAGGGGGGGGAACATGTACAGGGAGGGACTGACTATGGAGAGGGAGGGGGACATGTACAGTGAGGGAGGGATGGACTCCCTAGAGGGAGTGGGACATGCACAGCGAGGGAGGGGCTGACTATGGAGAGGGAGGGGACATGTACAGCAAGGGTGAGGCTGACTATGGAGAGAGAGGGGACATGCACAGCAAGGAAGGGGCTGACTATGGAGAGGGAGGGGACATGTACAGCAAGGGTGAGGCTGACTATGGAGAGGGAGTGACATGCACAGCGAGGGAGGGGCTGACTATAGAGAGGGAGGGGGACATGCACAGCGAGGGAGGGACTGACTATGGAGAGGGAGGGGGACATGCACAGCGAGGGAGGGGCTGACTATGGAGAGGGAGGGGACATGCACAGCGAGGGAGGGGCTGACTATGGAGAGGGACGGGGACATGCACAGCGAGGGAGGGGCTGACTATGGAGAGGGAGGGGGACATGCACAGGGTAGGGAGGGGCTGACTATGGAGAGGGAGGGGGACCTGCAGTGAGGGAGGGGCTGACTATGGAGAGGGAGGGGGACATGCACAGCGAGGGAGGGGATGACTAATGAGAGGGAGGGAGACATGCACAGCGAGGGAGGGGCTGACTATGGAGAGGGAGGGGGACATGCACAGCGAGGGAGGCGCTGACCATGGAGAGGGAGGGGGGACATACATAGCGAGGGAGGGGCTGACTATGGAGAGGGAGGGGGACATGCACAGCAAGGGGGGGCTGACTATGGCAAGTGAGGGGGGACATGCACAGCGAGGGAGGGGCTGACTATGGCAAGTGAGGGGGGACATACACAGCGAGGGAGGGGCTGACTATGGAGTGGGAGGGGACACGCGCAGCGAGGGAGGGGCTGACTATGGAGAGGGAGGGGAACATGCACAGCGAGGGAGGGGCTGACTATGAAGAGGGAGGGGGACATGCACAGCGAGGGAGGGGCTGACTATGGAGAGGGAGGGGACATGTACAGCAAGGGTGGGGCTGACTATAGAGAGGGAGGGGACATGCACAGCGAGGGAGGGGCTGACTATGGAGAGGGAGGGGACATGCACAGCGAGGGAGGGGCTGACCATGGAGAGGGACGGGGACATGCACAGCGAGGGAGGGGATGACTATGGAGAGGGAGGGGGACATACACAGCGAGGGAGGGAGGGGCTGACTATGAAGAGGGAGGGGGACATACACAGCGAGGGAGGGAGGGGCTGACTATGGAGAGGGAGGGGGACATACACAGCGAGGGAGGAAGGGGCTGACTATGGAGAGGGAGGGGGGACATACACAGCGAGGGAGGGAGGGGCTGACTATGGAGAGGGAGGGGGGACATACACAGCGAGGGAGGAAGGGGCTGACTATGGACAGGGAGAGGGAGGGGGACATGTACAGCGAGGGAGGGAGGGACTGACTATGAAGGGGGAGGGGACATGCACAGCGAGGGAGGGGCTGACTATGGAGAGGGAGGGGGACATACACAGCGAGGAGGGGCTGACTATGGAGAGGGAGGGGGACATGCACAGTGAGGGAGGGGCTGACTATGGCAAGTGAGGGGGACATACACAGCGAGGGAGTGGCTGACTATGGAGAGGGAAGGGATATGCACAGCGAGGGAGGGGCTGACTATGGAGAGGGAGGGGGACATGCACAGCGAGGGAGGGGCTGACTATGAAGAGGGAGGGGACATGCACAGCGAGGGAGGGGCTGACTATGGAGAGGGAGGGGACATGTACAGCAAGGGTGAGGCTGACTATGGAGAGAGAGGGGACATGCACAGCAAGGAAGGGGCTGACTATGGAGAGGGAGGGGACATGTACAGCAAGGGTGAGGCTGACTATGGAGAGGGAGGGACATGCACAGCGAGGGAGGGGCTGACTATAGAGAGGGAGGGGGACATGCACAGCGAGGGAGGGGCTGACTATGGAGAGGGAGGGGGACATGCACAGCGAGGGAGGGGCTGACTATGGAGAGGGAGGGGACATGCACAGCGAGGGAGGGGCTGACTATGGAGAGGGACGGGGACATGCACAGCGAGGGAGGGGCTGACTATGGAGAGGGAGGGGGACATGCACAGGGGAGGGAGGGGCTGACTATGGAGAGGGAGGGGGACATGCAGTGAGGGAGGGGCTGACTATGGAGAGGGAGGGGGACATGCACAGCGAGGGAGGGGATGACTAATGAGAGGGAGGGAGACATGCACAGCGAGGGAGGGGCTGACTATGGAGAGGGAGGGGGACATGCACAGCGAGGGAGGCGCTGACCATGGAGAGGGAGGGGGACATACATAGCGAGGGAGGGGCTGACTATGGAGAGGGAGGGGGACATGCACAGCAAGGGGGCTGACTATGGCAAGTGAGGGGGACATGCACAGCGAGGGAGGGGCTGACTATGGCAAGTGAGGGGGACACGCGCAGCGAGGGAGGGGCTGACTATGGAGAGGGAGGGGGACATGCATAGCGAGGAGGGGCTGACTATGAAGAGGGAGGGGGACATGCACAGCGAGGGAGGGGCTGACTATGGAGAGGGAGGGGACATGTACAGCAAGGGTGGGGCTGACTATAGAGAGGGAGGGGACATGCACAGCGAGGGAGGGGCTGACTATGGAGAGGGAGGGGACATGCACAGCGAGGGAGGGGCTGACCATGGAGAGGGACGGGGACATGCACAGCGAGGGAGGGGCTGACTATGGAGAGGGAGGGGGACATGCACAGCGAGGGAGGCGCTGACCATGGAGAGGGAGGGGGACATACATAGCGAGGGAGGGGCTGACTATGGAGAGGGAGGGGGACATGCACAGCAAGGGGGGCTGACTATGGCAAGTGAGGGGGACATGCACAGCGAGGGAGGGGCTGACTATGGCAAGTGAGGGGGACACGCGCAGCGAGGGAGGGGCTGACTATGGAGAGGGAGGGGGACATGCATAGCGAGGGAGGGGCTGACTATGAAGAGGGAGGGGGACATGCACAGCGAGGGAGGGGCTGACTATGGAGAGGGAGGGGACATGTACAGCAAGGGTGGGGCTGACTATAGAGAGGGAGGGGACATGCACAGCGAGGGAGGGGCTGACTATGGAGTGGGAGGGGACATGCACAGCGAGGGAGGGGCTGACCATGGAGAGGGACGGGGACATGCACAGCGAGGGAGGGGATGACTATGGAGAGGGAGGGGGGACATACACAGCGAGGGAGGGAGGGGCTGACTATGAAGAGGGAGGGGGGACATACACAGCGAGGGAGGGAGGGGCTGACTATGGAGAGGGAGGGGGGACATACACAGCGAGGGAGGAAGGGGCTGACTATGGAGAGGGAGGGGGGGCTGACTATGGAGAGGGAGGGGGGACATACACAGCGAGGGAGGAAGGGGCTGACTATGGACTGGGAGAGGGAGGGGGACATGTACAGCGAGGGAGGGAGGGACTGACTATGAAGGGGGAGGGGACATGCACAGCGAGGGAGGGGCTGACTATGGAGAGGGAGGGGGACATACACAGCGAGGAGGGGCTGACTATGGAGAGGGAGGGGGACATGCACAGTGAGGGAGGGGCTGACTATGGCAAGTGAGGGGGACATACACAGCGAGGGAGTGGCTGACTATGGAGAGGGAAGGGATATGCACAGCGAGGGAGGGGCTGACTATGGAGAGGGAGGGGGACATGCACAGCGAGGGAGGGGCTGACTATGAAGAGGGAGGGGACATGCACAGCGAGGGAGGGGCTGACTATGGAGAGGGAGGGGGACATGCACAGCGAGGAAGGGGCTGACTATGGAGAGGGAGGGGGACATACACAGCGAGGGTGGGAGGGGCTGACTATGAAGAGGGAGGGGGACATACACAGCGAGGGAGGGAGGGGCTGACTATGGAGAGGGAGGGGGACATACACAGCGAGGGAGGAAGGGGCTGACTATGGAGAGGGAGGGGGACATACACAGCGAGGGAGGGAGGGGCTGACTATGGAGAGGGAGGGGGACATACACAGCGAGGGAGGAAGGGGCTGACTATGGACAGGGAGAGGGAGGGGGAAATGTACAGCGAGGGAGGGAGGGACTGACTATGAAGAGGGAGGGGACATGCACAGCGAGGGAGGGGCTGACTATGGAGAGGGAGGGGGACATACACTGCGAGGAGGGGCTGACTATGGAGAGGGAGGGGGACATGCACAGTGAGGGAGGGGCTGACTATGGCAAGTGAGGGGGACATACACAGCGAGGGAGTGGCTGACTATGGAGAGGGAAGGGATATGCACAGCGAGGGAGGGGCTGACTATGGAGAGGGAGGGGGACATGCACAGCGAGGGAGGGGCTGACTATGAAGAGGGAGGGGACATGCACAGCGAGGGAGGGGCTGACTATGGAGAGGGAGGGGGACATGCACAGCGAGGAAGGGGCTGACTATGGAGAGGGAGGGGGGACATACACAGCGAGGGAGGGAGGGGCTGACTATGAAGAGGGAGGGGGGACATACACAGCGAGGGAGGGGCTGACTATGTAGAGGGAGGGGGGACATACACAGTGAGGGAGGGAGGGGCTGACTATGGAGAGGGAGGGGGGACATACACAGCGAGGGAGGGAGGGGCTGACTATGGAGAGGGAGGGGGGACATACACAGCGAGGGAGGGAGGGGCTGACTATGGAGAGGGAAGGGGGACATACACAGTGAGGGAGGGAGGGGCTGACTATGGAGAGGGAGGGGGACATGTACAGTGAGGGATGGAGGGACTGACTATGAAGAGGGAGGGGACATGCTTAGCGAGGGAGGGGCTGACTATGGAGAAGGAGGGGGGACATACACAGCGAGGGAGGGGCTGACTATGGAGAGGGAGGGGGACATGCACAGCGAGGGAGGGGCTGACTATGGCGAGGGAAGGGATATGCACAGCGAGGGAGGGGCTGACTATTGCGAGTGAGGGGGGACATACACAGCGAGGGAGTGGCTGACTATGGAGAGGGAAGGGATATGCACAGCGAGGGAGGGGCTGACTATGGAGAGGGAGGGGGACATGCACAGCGAGGGAGTGGCTGACTATGGAGAGTGAGACACAGGGACGGTTAGGCTTGTGATGTGGAGTAAGCTGCAGGAGAGAGTATGAGAGGGGATGCTTAAATGCCAGCTGGAAAAACTATTAAGAAAAAGGAACTTTGTACCTGGATCTCTGGCACTGAAGTGCAATACTTAATATGTGGATGACCCCACGGTGAGAGGCAAAACTCCTTCAGTCACAGTGAGGACAGCCAATGGCTGACCAAAATGGCTATGGTGTTTACTGTGGTGGGCGGAAGTAACATGTGAATGACACTACACCAGACTAATAGATGAAGAGGGCTGACTGATACCCCCTCTATGCCAGCCAATAACAGACTTTGGCTTGCTTTGTTTTTTAAAACTTTACTGTTGGAGAAGCTGCCAGCCCTTGCCAATATTACAAAAAGCCCTAAGGGTGGCATTGGTCTCAGAGCTATTGACTTTGCCTGTGCTTGTTTCCATTGCTATACCTTCTTATAGAATTAGCCTTCCAAGATAGCCAACACATTTGAAAGCAACATTTTGTCCACCTTGTAATGGTAAAGAATGAATGAGAAGCATGGAAAAAAAACTGGGCAAGGCACCCACCTTTGTGTGCATATGAGGATGGATGCATGGACGACCATCTTGGACTGTGTTATACTTCATGTCAAAAACATCTGAAGACGATTGCTCTTGCATGTGCATGCATACACGCGCCATGGAGGCCATCTTGTAGTGCTTTTTCTCATAAAGTTTAACAAAAAGGCAATAGGTCTGGCCATATTATAATTGAAAGAGTGTCTGCATAATAAAGTTTATTTGTGTGGTTATGAGCTAGGGTGGAAAAATTAGTGATTGAGTGCAGGGATAGTGAATGTGTGAGTACATGGTTGCATGGATGAAGGGTTAAGTGATGGTTGAATATGGGAATACCTAAAGAGCTGTAAGCAGGTTTCACTAATGTTGCAGGCAAAGGCAGCACTATAAGTAAAAACAGCAAACGGCCTCTCATGGTTATAGCAGTGCAAGTATTGCCATGAGAAATGACTGCAGAAGGCTTTTATCAACTCTTCTGAAGTGCTGACAATAAGCATTTAATTAATGACCGCAGGTTTGCTGATACAGCCAGAGTGTGTTAAAAGGACTGCTCGCTGCAACACTAATGAAAACATCAAGAGCAACCTGGAACGACACCTTCTTGTGTCCTTTGAACTGTGCACCCAGGTAGGGTTCTGCTTCTTTCCACTTTTCACCAGAAGCCTCTCTGGTTCCTGGTGGTCTTCAGCTGATGGGACACCGATCCATATTCCAGCCTCTCTGGTCCCTGGTGGTCTTCAGTTGATGTGACACCGATTCATATTCCAGCTTCTCTGGCTCCTGGTGGTCTTCAGTTGATGGGACACCAATCCATATTCTAGCCTCTCTGGTTCCGGGTGGTCTTCATTTGATGTGACACCAATCCATATTCCAGCCTCTCTGGTCCGTGGTGGTCTTCAGTTTATGGGACACCGATCCATATTCCAGCCTCTCTGGTCCCTGGTGGCCTTCAGTTGATGTGACACCGATTCATATTCCAGCTTCTCTGGTTCCTGGTGGTCTTCAGTTGATGGGACACCAATCCATATTCTAGCCTCTCTGGTTCCGGGTGGTCTCCAGTTGATGGAACACCGATCCATGTTCCAGCTTCTCTGGTCCCTGGTGGTCTTCAGTTGATGTGACACCAATCCATATACCAGCCTCTCTGGTTCCGGGTGGTCTTTATTTGATGTGACACCAATCCATATTCCAGCCTCTCTGGTCCGTGGTGGTCTTCAGTTGATGGGACACCGATCTATATTATAGCCTCTCTGGTGGTCTTCAGTTGATGTGACACCGATCTATATTATAGCCTCTCTGGTCCCTGGTGGTCTTCAGTTGATGGGACACCGATCCATATTCCAGCCTCTCTGGATCCGGGTGGTCTCCAGTTGATGGAACACCGATCCATATTCCAGCCTTTCTGGTTCCAGGTGGTCTTCAGTTGATGGGACACCGCTTCATATTCCAGACTCTCTGGACCCTGGTGGTCTTCAGTTGATGGGACACTGATCTATATTATAGCCTCTCTGGTCCCTGGTGGTCTTCAGTTGATGTGACACCGATCCATATTCCAGCCTCTCTGGTTCCGGGTGGTCTTCAGTTGATGTGACACCGATCCATATTCCAGCCTCTCTGGTTCCGGGTTGTCTTCATTTGATGGGACACCGATCCATATTCCAGCCTCTCTGGTTCCGGGTGGTCTTCAGTTGATGGGACACTGATCCATATTCCAGCCTCTCTGGTTCCGGGTGGTCTTCAGTTGATGGGACACCGATCCATATTCCAGCCTCTCTGGTTCCGGGTGGTCTTCAGTTGATGGGACACCAATCCATATTCTAGCCTCTCTGGTTCCGGGTGGTCTCCAGTTGATGGAACACCGATCCATGTTCCAGCTTCTCTGGTCCCTGGTGGTCTTCAGTTGATGTGACACCAATCCATATACCAGCCTCTCTGGTTCCGGGTGGTCTTTATTTGATGTGACACCAATCCATATTCCAGCCTCTCTGGTCCGTGGTGGTCTTCAGTTGATGGGACACCGATCTATATTATAGCCTCTCTGGTGGTCTTCAGTTGATGTGACACCGATCTATATTATAGCCTCTCTGGTCCCTGGTGGTCTTCAGTTGATGGGACACCGATCCATATTCCAGCCTCTCTGGATCCGGGTGGTCTCCAGTTGATGGAACACCGATCCATATTCCAGCCTTTCTGGTTCCAGGTGGTCTTCAGTTGATGGGACACCGCTTCATATTCCAGACTCTCTGGACCCTGGTGGTCTTCAGTTGATGGGACACTGATCTATATTATAGCCTCTCTGGTCCCTGGTGGTCTTCAGTTGATGTGACACCGATCCATATTCCAGCCTCTCTGGTTCCGGGTGGTCTTCAGTTGATGTGACACCGATCCATATTCCAGCCTCTCTGGTTCCGGGTTGTCTTCATTTGATGGGACACCGATCCATATTCCAGCCTCTCTGGTTCCGGGTGGTCTTCAGTTGATGGGACACTGATCCATATTCCAGCCTCTCTGGTTCCGGGTGGTCTTCAGTTGATGGGACACCGATCCATATTCCAGCCTCTCTGGTTCCGGGTGGTCTTCAGTTGATGGGACACCAATCCATATTCTAGCCTCTCTGGTTCCGGGTGGTCTTCAGTTGATGGGACACTGATCCATATTCCAGCCTCTCTGGTTCCGGGTGGTCTTCAGTTGATGGGACACCGATCCATATTCCAGCCTCTCTGGTTCCGGGTGGTCTTCAGTTGATGTGACACCGATCCATATTCCAGCCTCTCTGGTTCCGGGTTGTCTTCATTTGATGGGACACCGATCCATATTCCAGCCTCTCTGGTTCCGGGTGGTCTTCAGTTGATGGGACACTGATCCATATTCCAGCCTCTCTGGTTCCGGGTGGTCTTCAGTTGATGGGACACCGATCCATATTCCAGCCTCTCTGGTTCCGGGTGGTCTTCAGTTGATGGGACACCGCTTCATATTCCAGACTCTCGATGGCAGCTTCTCAGATAAACTTGAACATGTCCAGGTCAGGTGCTTTCAAAGCAAAGCTGTTAATGATTGACTACATTTCAAACCCAGACACCAGATGCGCAACAAACAGAACCGTACAAAGACACAACACTGAAAGCGGGGACCAGCTGGGGAATACATGGGATGGAAGGTAGGTCTCATCCTGGAATAGTGACAAGTTTGGGGGCGCTTCTGGAATAGCAACCTCAGGACCCAGACAGAGACAAGAAGAAGGTGTGCGTCGGCGGAGTTGTCGGGGAGTGCGACCTAATTGGTTTGGTAGTCTAAAAGATAACTTCCCCATGACCTGTTTTTGTTTTGATCTGATTGGGATGAGAACACCTGACAAAACAAGGGGTACTGCATGTTTAACGTAAGGAGAGTGAAGTGCAAATTTAATTTGTGGGCCCTTTTTTTAAAGAAGAATTTTTTCACAAAGGAAGACCAATGTTGGCAGAGTAAAATAATTATACAATGAAAAACTAACGTTTGTGAAAGAAAATATGACGATTTGAGGAGTCACTCACTAGACCGAGGTCAGTAACTTTCAGGAGCACCGGCATGTGTTCCAAGGTGTGGTATTCATGGGCTTGAAGAGTAGGACAGTTATGGCCAAAGTAGTATTGTTTGAAGGATAGCGGGTGCAACTTCCATTACCTCTCTCCTTTCCAGAGTCATTCAAGTTCCTTGATGAAATCCCTTAATGCCATTGGCCAGACAGGGCTCTAATCACTCACAGACTCTGGTGCAGTAGTTCTTTGCTGTCTTTCAGACATCCCTCAAGGCAGACCCTTTCCCTCATCCCTTCAGCAGGTCCAGAGAGTCAGAAGTGTCGGAGGGTGGACGCTCGAAGCACATTGAGGCGCTCACGGGAAGCGCGAGGCACTGACTGCCCTCATCTCCTATCTGGCGCTGTGTCTGGCCAGTGTCAGGCCAGGGGGACACACAACGGGTCACACTGGCCTCAGCAGTCAGGCTCACTCACACAGGGTCCTTGTTCCTTATTTCATTTCCTGATGACGCGGAGGGCGTGCGTGTCAGGTAAG
The DNA here is from genome assembly GCA_963921515.1 of Calotriton arnoldi. Taxonomy (NCBI): domain Eukaryota; kingdom Metazoa; phylum Chordata; class Amphibia; order Caudata; family Salamandridae; genus Calotriton; species Calotriton arnoldi. Next base: position 128,725 of record CAWUFW010008096.1, on the reverse strand, counting down.
ACCTGCTACACAAATTGTTGTCTCTTTATAATGGGGCACTTGATCGGTCATGCCTTAGATGAAATTGCGCGTCATATGTAGACCTTTCACCGGGGTTATGAACATTGTGATTACTGTTGGAGACTGGTCTACCAACATATATATAACAAGGTGGTGTATATTGAATTAGAACTGGACTATAATAATTTCAAGCGATATTAGCAGTATTGCACACTCCATCTCACATGGACAGGCTTGTGTGTACTATGGCTATTTTCTCCACATTAAGTTATCTACCAGCACCATCAGGGATGGCACTCGCCATGTACATATTAGGCATTGCTGTTTGAGATATAATGTGCGATTTAAAGCCTTCCCCTCCATTCTATGTTTTTTGTAGATCAGAAGTCTGGTACATTATTTTCCACCTGACTACCTACAAGAAGTCACCAGTTTAGAAATTAACTACCACTACCTACTGACCGGGACGGAAGTACAGCCGGCGCGGAGGTAGGTTCTTTGCTCTAGGGCCATATATCATTGACTAGGTTGGCATTCTCTTTAACTGTATTTATAGATTGTAAATGAATAGCACTCACCGATTTCACTTCACAGATTACAAAGGAACTCATTACTTCAAGACAGGTAGGCTTAAGGTTACGCCTGCCCACTTAGGTTAGGCTTTCTGTGTGAATCACGCACTCTCACGGTGAGAGCCTATCGATAAGTGCACTGTTCCCACTGCCCCTATATACAATTCATTTTGTGCACACATCTGCACTTTCAAGGATATGGATAGGGGCACCACATCCCATATTTTCAAATTATCTTTACGTTTGGAATTTCCCGCTGTACACCAACTTCGTGTGAGTACAACAGGCATGAGATGTTGCAATATGAATGTTACAGATTTGGGTGACATAGATAGACATGGAAATTTGGGTCTCCACAATATTGTACATCTATGATGTATCCTTGTACCTACACATTGCAAGTGTTTGTCATTTAAATGTTTTTCCAGCCCTGAGGAAGTCGTGGGTGTACATCACCTGACCGACGGAACACGTGTCGGCTGGACCAGCAAAGAAGAAGATAAAAGCACAAGAAAACTAATATTGTGATGAGCATCTATACTGTGTACCACTAATGTTTACTTGCATATGTGTGCTCGGGCTTCGAGTTTTTTCTAAGGCTCACTCACACACATGGTCCTCCACTGTATATGAGCTACAAAAAAAATCTGCACACATCCACACACTGACAAACACAGGGTGCCAACGCAAAGTTCAGGGTGCATACAGAACAGCAGAACTTTACACAAGAGGGAGATGCAGGCCACTCTGTCAATCTCAGAAACACAGTACTGCCACCGCCACCTTAGGTGATAACCCAGGACAGGAACAGTAATGCTCAGCCCAGTGTGAGGGCATGCGTGGTGCACCCCTCCAGGTCACTGCACAGGTCCAGGACCTTTCATAGTCAGGACAAGCCTAGGCCTTGGAGCACCTTCTTAGATTAGCCTGAAGTTTACTCCAAAATAATGGCCAGGACACGATATATACATGCAAAACATTGATTTCCGTGTAGGGACATGCCCGTCACAACTAATGTGGTTTCTCTTATTGCCAGATGCTTTAGAAGGGAGTGGTACTTGGTTTGCAACTGGTTCAGTGTGAAATGATCTGGGGCCCTGGCAGAGAGGCAGAAGTTGGGGAGTCACTGGCTCTGGATTGAGACAGTGTGGCCTTACAATGGTATCATCTGGGCGGCCTGGGGCATGGTCACTTAATACCAACATTGTGGGAACTGTGAGACAAATGGCCACGCCCGGGTGACCCGACAGACAATGACTTTGTGTAGGCCATGGGGTGAAATTTATCAAATTGAGACAGGTTGGAGAAGGTTTCTTATTCTGGACCCAAGTCCTGCCCAGAAGGGTATGGTGAGGTGCCGGGAAGCCATAGGTGATCAAGAGGGAGGTGCTGTGCAATGCATAAGGGACAGAGGTGGTGTACGAGTGCCCGGTGTTGTTTTAGCATTCTGAAGTGCACCTGTATGTACTGGGACTCAGGATCGATCTTGATAAGGTAAGAGAGATGTTGGAAGTCTGGAGGTCAAGACAAGGGTGAAGGGTGGTGGGCACAAAGAACACCACGAAGGAGGGTTTCTGGTGGTGTCGTGAGGGCTGTGAGGAAGAGACTGTGACAGCCGGGAGTGAGTGGACGAACAAGTGATTGGGAACGAGGGCTAGTCCAAGAGTGGACAGGCCAGGCAAGCATCTAGAAGTGTTAGAGGCAGGTGAGAGGGCACGCAGTCTCACAGGCCAGAAGGTAACTTGATTTCGCAGACATTAAGAAGGGAGGGTGGGTAATTTAGGAGGTAGGAATTGTTTATGGGAGGGGCAGTTTTTTATTATTAGATCATTGCTGGGGTATGTTAGCATGTCGCAAAGCCAAAGGGTTGTTCACTACACTTAACACCTATAAGTCACCCCTAAGGCAGGCCTTTCAATCCTGAAGGCAGGGTGCTAGGTTATACGTGTGAGGGTGCCATGCATGAGGATACCCCTTACAAACCCCAGAGTCGATTCTCCAGGCGTAGTAAGTGCGGTCTGCCATTTAATACATATAGTGGACTTCAAGTCAATTATGGGATGTCTAACTATATATTGGCTGCACCGAAGCCAGTCATGGTTGGTATCAAACATGTTGGTATCCTACCCCAACACTGATTCCAATGTTGGGTGTAGGATCCCATGTACTAGGGGGCTCCCCTAGGGAGCCCCTCTGTATTCCTGGCACCAGCCTTTCAGGATCTAACAGCAAGCTAGTGCTGCCTGTGACCACAGACATGATTCTGCCCTCTTGCTGCTGAGCCAAGCTCAAGCAGGGGAAGGCAGAACAATAGATATCCTGTCACAGGGAGGTGTGACCACCTCCCAGGCAGGACTTCGTGTATTGGGCTGGGATGTGGGGGCACTTGCCAGCGCCACCAGACTGCTTTGAAGGGCACATTTGGTGCCCTCCTTGCATACTCCAGTTTGAGCCAGTTCAGGGAGCCGTTGGCTCCAGCTCTGGTGCGAAACTGGACAAAGGGCATGGGAGTATCCTCTTCTCTGTCCAGCCCCTCCTCTGGGAGGGATTCTTGAATCATCCCAACCCGTTCCATAGAGTACTTAAGGACTTACCTGTGGGTGGGTCTTCAGATTTGTCGTGGGGCAAGATTCAGATCTGGATCCACTTAATCTTCAACCGTCTGGGCACTTTGGACTTCGTTGGACTTTGCCTAGGAACTGAGACTGCATCAAGAAAGACTCCTTCTCCTGGTCTCGTCGTCCCGCGAGTCTTCTGCATCGTCTGTGCCTGTGCTCCATCCAGGTTCTTCCCCAGGCCTGTGGGCATCAAAGACACCCGAAGGAATCTCCCTTGGAGTGAAGGAGCCACTCGCCTGCAACTGCAGGTACTGCAACCAAGCTGACCGGTCTGCTGCTCCTGATGTCCTACAGACTCTGAGATGCTCAGCAACACAGGTGGTAGTTCTGCAACTCCCTTGAGGCCTGCACTGTCTTCTCAGCAAGTTTGAGGCCAGTATCCCTCATCAGAACTGCTGGAACAGCACCCCGTGCCCTGTGTCAACTTGTCATTGTCAAGGCTTTTTGACTCTGTCCTCCAGAGATCTTCAGTCTACAAGAAGCTCCAGCCTCCAGCATCTCTTCCTACCAAGGTCTTCATCCTCACTGCATCCTCTGCACCGTGGGCCTGCATTTTGGGTGAGCTGATCAAGGTCCTCTTCCGACTCCTGTGCCTTTGGTCTGTGGGTCCTCTTGAGGGTCTTCTTTGGCTTCAGTGGGCTCCCCTGCTTGCTCAGGCCTACTCTGACTATCCTGCACTGGGTTAGTCCCTTGGACCTTGCTGGTTCCAAAGTTGCACCTTCTTCATTTACCACGTCTGTTGCTGCTGCCAAGGCTTGTTGATGCTCCAACCGGACACCAACCCCCTGGTTCTTGACTTCCGATGTGGGACAGCTCGTGAATGGCTCCTGGTCTTCCACAGCATCGCCTGGTCATCACAGCTGCAGTGACAAGGTCGCCGTCATCACTCATGCATCTTTCGTCATCGGTGGTCATTGGTATTCCGTGCCACCTGGACACTTCCGAGTGGCATAGACTTTGTCCCCTCTGCTTGCAGGTACTCCTCTTCAAGAATCCACCCTTGGATTCCACCGGGCTCTTTCACCTTCTTCGCCAGCGGCATGTTTTCTGAAGTTCTCCATTGTGGTCTACTGCAGTTTCCGACGTCACTTCTCACCTATGCACCCGGCTTCCCTGGTGTAGGCATCCTGGTTCCTGGGGTACCCGTGGGTGGGGTGAATCTCCAACCTTCTGTCTTCCACAAGGTTTCTTCCGGGTCCACTGGGAAGGGTCTTTCTTCTTAAAAATTGCAACCGTGACTTTCCCGTTGACTTGCATTGAGCACGCTGCTGTGTTTCCCCTCTGCACACAGCCTCCGTGGGGTTCCTGTGTACTTACCTTGGGTGGTTCCTTGTGTCCCCAGCTCTTCTGAGTTTTCTGGTCCAAGTATCAACTTTGGTTGCAGTTTGCATTCCAGTTCTTTAGTATATGGGTTGGTCTCCCCCTGAAGACCACTGTGTATTTGTGCTTACTTACCTGTTTACCTTTGAAGTATTGTGTGTATTGTGTTGATGTCTCCGGGTAGGAGACATACCAATGTATTAGTGAGTGTGTATAATAAATACATACTTTTATAACTACACTGTGTGGTTGTTTTCCGTTTAACCTACACTATATGATTAGTTCTGGTAAAACAAGCTGCTTTACACTCCTTCTGGACTGAGCCTCAAGGCTGCTCTCCACAGCAACCACATAGAGAGTTTTCTATGGTTGTCTAAGACCACTAAAAACACTATAAGGGTCACCTGTATTAGTGCAAGGTGCTTCACTTAAATAAGTGCACACCATATACTAAGCCAGCCTCCTACAGTACCCTGCCGCAAAATGCTCCAGGTTGGTGCTGCACAGGCAGGCCTGGACAATGTGCAAGCAGTGGGTGGGACACTGGACAACTGAGCGAGAGATGACCTTCAAGCAGAGGTTTATACCATCGGCAGATTGGTGAATCGTGATGCTATTTTCTGTAAGTAGAACACCAAGCGGTTTCATGTAAAGGTTGAGCATGACAGGAGACAGAATGAAACACTGGGAGACTCCACAGGTGATAGGGATCTTTTGGGACCTGAAGGTGCCCATGTGAACAAGCTAGTGTTGCTGGAAAGGTAGGAGGCGAACCAATGAAGGACATTGCCGATAAATCCCATTCACACTCGAGGGTGGGATCGTTGACTGTTTCGAAGGCAGATGAGATATCCAGCAATATCAGGCGGCAGGGTCATATTTCTCTGTGGTCAAAGGGACATAATCTACGATGTGTACGGTGGCAGTCTCCATGCTACATGGTGACCTGAGGCCAGACAGGCAGTCGTGCAGGAGATGGTTAGCTTTGATGGGTCCTGGAGTTGAACAGAGACTGCTTTTTCATTGATCTTGTCAATGAATGGTAGGTGAGTGATGGGCCGGTAGTTGCAATGTCATCAGGGTCTGGGTGTAGTTTTTTCGGAGTGGGAGATCTGGCCAGTTTTGAGAGCTTCCGGGAAGATGCCTCGAATTAGGGAGGCATTGACAATGGTAAATAGGAGTGAGAGAGCATCCCCAGAGAGAGCTTTGAAGAAGGACGAAGGTAAGACATAATCTTCATAAGAAGTGGCTTTGAGTGAGTTGCGTGTGCCAGCCAGATAAGGGAGAAATAGGGCTTTAAAGGATGACCATTGCAGGATGCATCGGTAAGGGGAAGGTGTGAGAGATGAAGCAGGTTTGGTATAGTCGAAGTGCTGTGGGTCGTCTGTATTTTTGTTTACTGTAAAAGAGGTTGACGGCACCGCACTTTTCTGTGGAGAGAGGAATAGCTGGTTCTGGCAGGGGGTTGACGCAGTGCTTGATTGCCTTGAACAGGCTTCTGCTTCTGTTGATGGCTTGTTTGATTGCGATGCACAAGTAGCGCCAGTGGAGTGTGCGTTACCTCATTTGCATGTGTAGGACCCCACCACTCACCCACCATAGTAGTTTGTTGGTTCTCTATATAGTGCACTAAAACAAAGTACACTGTGCAGAGAGTCCAGTGAGACCCAGATTGGTACACAGAGGCAACAGTAGATAATACTAACGCTCTCTTTGTGGTAGTGTGGGCGAGCAGTTAGGCTTATCAGAGTAGTGCTAAGCATTTGTTGTACTTACAGAGGCAATAAATGAGACACAAATTCAAGAATAAATCCAAGACCAATTTATAAAAATAATAACCATTTTTTATCAAATTTTTCAGGCCAAGAACTTCATTGTACAGTAAGTACTTTACGAGATAGGATTTTTCAAAGTTCGCAAAAACAATCTCTTTTTTGTGCAATTGTGCACCAGTGAAGTCAATGGGAATCAATCACTCAATCAGGGATTTATAGCGAGCACTACTCACCCGTGAGGGTCTCAAGACGTTGGGAAGAAACAAGAAAAAACATATAAAAACACACAGTCTGATTTCAAGGTTCATCTTTGGGATTTAAGTTAGCAGCAAATCCAGGACCAATGTTCCACCAGCAGATTCACATGAGCATCCCGGATTCGGCCCGGAGCAGGGCTCTGAGGTCATTGTTAGCTGGTGCGCCAGGAAGAAGGGGGCCACTTGAAAACATACTCCACAAAGGGACTTAAAAGTAAACCTAAGGGTTCCCACTCGAGGGAGCAGGTAACAAGGGCCTCAGGACTATGGGAACACAGCTAGATCTTCATTACCAAGGCCAGGCGGGACGGGTGCAGAGCAGATAGGTCAGCCAGGCTGCGTGCATCAAGATGTCCTTGCAGGTAGGAACAGGCACCTCGGAGAGGCGATTCCCGGACAGCTGGGCCACTCACGAAATTGGTCACAGGGGTCTCAACGTCCCTCGATGGGTGATTGCTTCCTGGGCATTTGGAGTCCTTATTGGACTCTTGGTCTCGCTGCATGCAGTTGGGGGTTCGGTACCCCAGGTATTAGTGCAGCATGGCTCTGGTAGATCCTAGTGACTTCAAACTTGGTGAGGAGACAGATTTGATCACCTAGAGATGGTGTTTGGTTCAAATGCTGCATCGGAGTTGCTAGGGAGCAACAAGCCGACAAACTGGTCTTTCCGGGTTCGGTGCCTGAGGGCTGCAGGGGAGTAGTACCTCTACTCCAAGGGAGTTCTTTGACAATTTGTGGAAGGCAGGAGGAGCTCTGGGGTACTGGATGGCCTCACAGTGGCAGGACGAGACAGCAAGCCAAGATGGTCGAGTCCTTAAGGCAGCAGACAGGGTTTTCTGCAGCAGGGCTTCAGTCATTGGGCCAGCAGCCCTTCTTTGTTCTTTCCTTCTCTGTGTCTGTCGAATCTCAGTTCAGGGTCCAATGATGCCACCTAAATACTGAATTTAGGGGCATTAAAGGGAGTGACAGGTAGTAGCATTAGGGTGTCTACACCCTCTAAGTGACCATCTCCTGTGGGAAGGGGCACTACCCGCCCTCATTGGCTAATTCTCCCTCAATCCAAGACAAAGGGAAATGAAAAGTGGGCTCCACATCGCTTGCCTCACCTTAGGGGTGGTGCTGGCTGAATGGGGCCCACCTCCTAATTTAACTAATTTTCCCACCTGTCATCCAGTCAAATGTAGAGCAGGAAAGGACGGTTGGCATCCTCCACCAGCTAGAACTGCCTGGGTCGCATTTCAAAGGCGGCATCGCCATTGAAGCTCCCTTCCTCGGAAGGCCATCCTGTTCTGGAGGAGGTGTGAAGCACCTCCGTCCAGAGCAGGCTTTGTTCCTGGCCTCTGAGAGCGCTGGCTATCACCCCATGAGGTCAGAAACATGTCTAGTGGTGGCAGGCTGGCAACGGCTCGTCAGAGGCTACACCAGTGATTGGCAGGTTTTCAAGAAACCCTCTAAAGGGTCTCCTGTGTGCACTTATTAATAAATCCAACACTGGCATCAGTGAGGATTTATTAAGACAAGATGTCTGGTACCAAACATCTTAGGTTACAGTGAAGCCATCATAGAGCTAGGAAACTCGTAATGACAAGTATCCAGCCCGTGTACTCTCTATGGCTTCCCTGTGCCCCTACAATATCCAAGTATGGACTTGTTTTTGTAGGGTCATATCTGCTCATGGGATATAGTGCACCCTACCTTAGGGCTATAAGGCCCGCAGTAGGGGTGACTTAGTTATACATCATGCAGTGTGTGTGGGCATGGCACACAGGGATATGTGCCATGTTGACTCTTCAGTTTTCTCTACACTAAGACATGCAGCCTCAATGGCAGTTTGCATGACCTTGGTGAGGGGTCTCTGGGGTGGCACACATCTGTGCTGCAGCCCTAGAGGACCCTCTTCAGTATCAATGCCCTAGGTGCCAAGGGTACCATTTATTAGGGACGTACAGGGGTCACTGAAGTTGTGCCAATTGTGGACCAGTTTTAAGGAAAAGATACTGGTATTTGGGACCTGGTTAGCAGAGACCTAGTACAATCCAGTCAAAGTTGCATAAAAAACCAGGCAAAATGGGGGGGAGGGGCACTGCAACAAGAACCCAGTTTCCCACACAAGCCCCCCCAGCCCACAGGCCAGGAGACTCAGACAAACTTGGGAGAGTCTTCCTAGTCTGTCAGGCGAGGAAGAGTAGGGAAACAGGCTGGGTTGTTGCAGGTCCTACTCTGCCTTACATCCTCCTGTCCAGGTCAGTCCCTCTGGGGAGCGGGCCTACCTCAACAGGTTCAGGATCCAATTTATAATGCCCTTTGTCTATCTCTTAAGTGCCCATACCCAATCTTTTTAGTTTGGGATAAGAGGTGTCCACCTCTGCTAATTCTACTTTAGCCAGTGCTACCCCCAGCTTACCCAAAGGGGTTACTTACGGCTTGAGTAACTCCACCATGAGCAACAGGGTCAGGGGGCCTAATGTACTATTTGACATGGGATCAGACCACCATGTCAAGAACAGCGCAGCCATGAAGGCTAACACGCAGCAAAGGCCACTGACAGCTGTCAGTGCCCAGAACCACACCTTCAGCTCTTCACTGACAGGTAAAGGCGCTAACTTACAGGTTTCTTGGGGTTCAGGATGCCTGTCTGCTGCTTTAGAGTGGGGTGTCATACATCATGTAGTAAACACCCTTCTTCCATCCTCTGTTCAGTCAGCTGAGGAGCCAGCAACTCAAGCTGAACAGCTGCTGACTAGTCAGGATTACTTGTGGGGCGGGCGGGGCTGTACCAGTTCCAACTTTGGAGTTCTCCAATACTTGGGTAGAACCTCCCTGGCTTTCTGGAACTGTGGCTAACAGTTGCCCACCTTTCCTACACTTTTTCTTGCTCTTTTTCTTTTGGGGTTTACCTGAAATAGCTGCAGGATCAGCCCCCCCTTCCCCCCAGAATATCCTTGGGTGAAGACTGGCACTGGACCAGTAACTCTGTTTGGCTCAGACCAACCTCTGGGTGGTCATTACCAAGGAGACAGTCAAGGGGGAGGTCTTTACTGACTACCACCCGTCTCAAACTAAGGGACCCAGTTTTAATTACAGCCACAGGCCTATCAGTGACCTCCCCTGTGATAACCCTTACTCTTTTTGTCTCACCTGGGATGTACTGGTTGGAGAGAACCAGCCTGTCATGCACCACAGTGTAATTATGTTGGTGAATTGTGCACACTTGATTTTTGCGCGTGTTGGTGCTTATTACTGCAACTTATCCGATCAGTGTGCTACGCTAGTGATATGCCTGCCTAGCATATGAATAAACTAATATGAAGTGGCCAAGTCCCGGTGGGTAACTTGGACTCTAGCGTGCACAACTATATGTGTTATACACAAATTTCAACCATATATAACATTTTTCAAACAGTATTTTACTTAAACTCTTTAGACATTTCCAAATTCATGCCTTTCTCATTTTTTAGACATATACAAAACAAATCATGTTGTACATAGAATATAAAGTCAATCATTACACAATGAAGTTTAAACAATGCGACGCCCAATGCATTTCGGGACAAATGGTCCCTTCATCAGGGGCAAAACCTGTATATGTAAAGGGAAACAAATAAATTGATGTGCAGCACAGGCTAAAAAAAATTCTCTAATAAAGCCATTTTTTCAACATAGTCAAAATCATGAACCATACACCCTATGGTAATCTTAGTCTCATAAAACACCCTGGTGATCGCTTTGTGTGTGACATGCTTCAAAGAAGAACACTTACTCCTTGCACGGTCGCGGGACCTGAATTCCTGAACACTTTACAAGGTAACCTGACAATAGGAACAAGTACATGAATATCTATACTGTTTTAAGAATTGAAGTTATTCCCCTCTATTAAATCAACTACCTGCGTACCTTAGACAGAGGATCCTAATACCGAAGTCACCTGTCTTAGCCGCAACGTAGTGTATTGTGTGAAAATCAAACGGTGAAACCTGATGGCAAAAATACAATAAAGTCACTTACAGTAACACATTCTGTGACGCCGACCCAACCTTTTCTGAACACCCCTTGTACATAAACACGTACCTTGATCACAATAAGAGTCCATTCCCTAGTAACAGTATGAAGGGCACCATGAATCTGAAACATTATAGAACGCCGCGTTAAAATCGCTCGCCAGTCAAAAACAATGTATAAAGGTGTATTGATTAATTAATTAAAGGTGCTCACCTTCCTGCGTCCTCGGTTCCGGTAATGTGTATAATGCGCTGTGGCACCAATTGTCAGAAGCAAACGTAACGACGCACTAAAAAGGATGAACAACTAGCGTTACACAACATGCAATGTCCTCAACATGATGTTAACACTCCAAAGTCTAACTAAGAACCACGCTTACCGATGAAGTGCATTCCCCTTCCAAACCGCTACCGACAACCGAAACCGTTCAAACCTCACCAGTACTTATGCGTGTCATCGACGAAATACCGCGAGGATTCCACCAAATTGAAACCGCGCGCCATGTTGGAACAGTATAACGTCATTATTCGAGCTTCAACAAATGATGCTAATTAGAAAAATGCCACTCAAAACACGCACTGTGTACAATCTCAGTTCTAGAATTATGGTTATTCAAGTAAAAGTCTCTCCTCACTGTTATTAGAACCGGAAGCTGTCGTTTTTCGAAACTGACTCGTGTAACTATTTGAGGGGCTAAAACTCAGTGGCCATCTTAGAATGGTGGAGTGTTTGATGAAGTCTATACTTTAAATCCTATATACTTTGATCTTCAGTTTTTACAGACAGTCCACTAGGAACATGTAATATTCTCCCTCCTAGTTTGTCTAGTGCATGTCCAATATTATAGATTCGTTTCACCAGTAATAAAAACTAATGCATACAAATTCCTACGTGTTGATGATACAATCAAAAAATACATATCGATCACTTGGTATTCATATCATTGATGTATGAAGTATTTTTATGTAAGTATACATGTGTTTTCTGCTGACAATATATGTGAGGAAATCTAAGATGACTCTACAGGATATAGGGTGTTGTAAATTATAAAAAGCACGCCATTTCAAATTTATCGTTGAGCCCGTGGGGCATTAGAGTATTTAGCCTTTTAATCCAAAATGCCTCTCTCTGTAAAAAATTTTGGAGTTATCAATGCCTTCTGAAGATGGTACTTGTTCTATAATTTGAAACTTTAGTTGTGCAATGCTGTGTCGACTTTGCTCCCAATGTATGGCGAGACTTGAATGAATATTTTTATTTCTAATTTTGCTTTTATGTTCTGTCAGGCGAACTTTCATTTTTCTCTCCATTTTCCCTATGTAAAGAAGTCCACACGTGCATTTTATTGAGTATACAACGTTTTGAGATTTACAGTCTGTAATCCCAGTCAACCTTATTTGTTCTCCAGTTCTAGGGTGCAATAATGTTTCTCCTGTAATGGCGTTATTACAATGGATGCAGTTCCAGCATTTTTTAGTTCCGCCTTTGCCAGCTGATAATTTTTTCTTTTTTGATGCTAAAAGTTCTTTGAGGTGACTGGCACTGGTATGTCTCAGGGCAGTGGCTGGGATTCCATTCCTCAGTAGGGGGTGGAAGTGTTTACTCCCCTCTGGAATCTTCAGCTCACCTTTTGGGCCCACTTCCCAGTTAAAGGGTATGGTGACCTCCTCATCTGGGGAGTTACCCTCAAAGCTACATGTAGGACTTGGCCTTTTTGGCTAAAGTTCCCTAAACTTTTGCTTTCCCCTAGACTGTTTTCCTGACAGAGTTGCCAATTTAGATGCTTTGGGTACTTTGCCACTGCTGATCAGTGTCAAAGTACAAGTGTTCCCTGTGTAAAGTGTAATGGTAATTGGTTGGCCATGATTGGTATGTTGCCTTACTAGTAAAGTCCCTAGTGATGTGCACTGCACTAGTGGGTTTGTTTTTAGGACAGCAAGGATCCTTGGCTAGGTGTCCTGTCTTGTTACAGTTAAGGCACCAACTCTTCTTGGGGTCCCGGTACCTACTTTTATTTTGGGGTGTGTCTCGGGCCCACACTCTTGGACAGGTTTTTGAGGGCCTACTGAGGACTCCTTACTTTTATCTTTTTCCAGAGTGATTCACGTTCTTTTCTGCAGGGTCGTTTTGGCCTCTTTCTTTTGGCCACACCCCCCTCAGGTCTAGTTTTGGACACTCTGGTTCTCGCTCAGTGATCAGCCTTTCTCACTAACTCTTGAGGAGAGACTAGCCTCAAGTCCACCAGGTATTGATGCAACTTCTCATTGTGACAATTAGTAAAAAGATGTTCTTTCAGAACTAAATTATAAAGCCCATCATAATCATACAGATTGCTATCTCTTAACCAAGCACCTAGTGTTTTCACTGAAAAGTTTATAAAATCAACCCAGGACTGACTGGAGGTTTTTTCAGTCTCCTTGAAGTTAATCCTGTATTTTTCAGTGGTGAGTCCAAAGCACTCATTCTGGGTACCCTTCGTGAGGTCATAGGACTCAGCATCTTCCTCATTCAAATAATGAGAAAACACACACTCAGCAGCTGACAAAGGTCGAGCACTTAAGTTCCAACAGTTCCATAAATATCTTGCGAGTGCAGCTACTCCCGACATCCGCTGCTGAAGGATGTCAAACAGGCAACAAAGTTCATAGAAAAGGAAGGCGCACTCTGATTGCAGTCACTTAAAGAACACGTGTAGTGCCAAAATTCATCTTTTTATTAATGTTGCTTTAACTGTAAAGTAGGCACACAGCCAACGCGTTTCGTTCCCTTGTGCCAGGGGAACTTCGTCAGGGCTAATTCAAAGTTGAATGAAACACCCCTTGACAATCATGTGGGTGTTGAAACGCCTAATTGAGAATCTCTGGTGCAGTCAAGATAGAAGATATATCAATCTAAACAAGTGTGGAAAGACATCTAGTAGTGTCAAAAAAACAATCCAATGTCCACATCAAGTATCACCTGAGCAGCAGTCGCATGAGACAAAGATAACAAGGTCTTCGCACTATGAACACAAAGACCGCACAGCATGATAACTTGCTCATTCAATGTCAGGAGTCTGTCCCTGCATTTACCTGAGAAACGTTCCCACAAGAGAGAGCCCCAGTGCTTTTCAGCTAGCCTTCTGCTAATGCAGGCTCTCTCAAAAGCTGTGAACCATTTGGTGATGTCATCACCCTCTGCATATTTAGGGATAACTCCTTTTGGGAGTTTAAGGTCAGAGTATTCCACTCTCTCCCTAGGTATTAGTTATATTGCTGCCACCATAGGTCCTAGGCCCATCTCTTCTCTTTGCTTCTCTATGTCCAGGAGTTGAGCTTCTAAGTTCAACCTCTTGGGCAATCTTTCTAGGACAAGCTCCCCCTCTAGGGGAGCTTCCACTTCTGAGGCAGGGGTCTCCATCACCTCCTCAGCATCTTCTTCTGCTGTATGATTCTCCTGGGAATCATTTTCACCCGCTGAATGATCTCTCTCATGTTCTGCAAAAGCCTCATAAGCTTCTCTTTGGTAGCATGAGCTCCAGTTTTAACACCGTAAACCCTACAGAAGGCCCATAACTGGGAGTATGACAACTCCACGTATGGTGTCAGGTCGAGCTTCGGAGCTTGCTACTGTGAGGTAGTCATTTTTTTTTACTAATGTTGGGACCTTTTTCATCAAGTTAAAAAAACCTTAACACTTTTCTTTTTGTCCTAACTAGAGTAAGATTTTTAAATTCTAAAAATCGAGTACAATGACTTAACCAAGGCCCCAACAGGTAATTTAAAAATTTAGAAAAATAGACCAATCGAAAATACAACTAGTTAAAGGCAATTTTTGGATGTATTCATGTGGTGACTTATTGACAGAGTGGTATCAGCAAACGCAAAGTTGTAGACCCCACTGCTGATCCATCAATGTAGGACGCTGGCTCTATATATAGTGCACTAAAACAAAGTACACTGCGCAGAGAGTCCAGGGGATCGCTTATTGGCTTACAGCGGCAAAAGTAGCTACTACTAATGCTCTGTTTGTGGTAGTGCATAGCTGCCAAGGTCTCAGATTGCTATGTGTGACATTTTCATAATTTCAGTGTTATTATGACTGACATTCAACGACTATGAGTGACACTTTCACGCGAGTAAAATCAAGCAATGAAGGCAAGGGAAACATAAATATCATAAATTACACCCACGCGCCCCTCTAAAAGTGAATTAAATGAGTGACACAACTTTGCAGACAGACTAGTGACTGCTGAGTTTGGTGTGCCCTTGATCTCTGCCTGACTCGGAGCACTGCAGGCATCAGATCTCGGCCCTGTGTGCAGAAGTCTTCAAGCTGTCCAGCAGTTATTGAGCTGCCTTTTGGCAGCAGGCCTTACTGCCTGTGTATGAGAGACTGCAGGTTCGTTCTGTGTGTAGCAGTGGGCACCACAGAGTCTGCAGCTGTGTGATGCTGTTTGCATGCAGGAGGCTTGCGTCTGTGTGCACAGTGTAGCTGTGCGAGATGCTGTGTGTATGGAGGAAGCTTGCATCTGTGTGCACATTGTAGCTGTGCACGATGCTATGTGCATGCAGGAGGCTTGTGTCTGTGTGCACAGAGCATCTGTGTGCTATGCTGTATGGGTGAAGGAGGCTTGCATCTGTGTGCCCCGTATAGCTTTGTACAGCAGACCTTCATGCCTCAGGCCTCATCTCTCAGACTCGGCCTACATGCGGCTGGATGTCGTTGTGTAGCAAACTTCAGTCTGCATACAGTGCGCCCAGCCCTCAAACTCTGTGTGCAGCACGCCTCAGATTTGGCATCAAACTCCATGGCTCAGACTCTGCGTACACAAAACCCAGTCTCTGGCTGTAAGCTCCTGTTTAAGGCTTTCGCTGCTCAGCAGGCCTCTCTGGCTTTTTTAAGGCAGCAGGCCTCCGGCTATCTAGTGCAGCAGGCCTCCGGCTATCTAGTGCAGCAGGCCTCTGGCTATCTAGTGCAGCAGGCCTCCGGCTATCTAGTGCAGCAGGCCTCTGGCTATCTAGTGCAGCAGGCCTCTGGCTATCTAGTGCAGCAGGCCTCTGACTATCTAGTGCAGCAGGCCTCTGACTATCTAGTGCAGCAGGCCTCCGGCTATCTAGTGCAGCAGGCCGCCGGCTATCTAGTGCAGCAGGCCGCCGGCTATCTAGCGCAGCAGGCCTCATGGTGTTTAATTTTAGCATTCTGAGGTTTAGTCTCCAAGTTACACGTTTATTTATCTTTGCCATTTTCTATAGCGCAAACAAGACCCTATGGGTACCAGAACGCTATATATAACCCTAGGCACACACTTAATTGAACTTAATATGCAGCTGTATTTCCATACACAGGACGCCGGCAGCCTCAGTACTTTTCATACTGCGCGAAGAGCACCTCGCTGCCAATAAATACATGTAATCCTGTCCCCGCTATTCAGTATTTGCTGAATTAAAATACCTTTAAATGTCCACGGATCGCATTTCGTTCCAACTTAATTCAGGAAAGCACGCCTCTTTAAACCATATATTCAGCAGTGAGGGGAACAAACCTGAGACCTGCAGTGGACCGCTGATCATGCTTTTCGTAAGTGTTTCTCTACTAGCAACTGGCTCGCTTCCCTGTGGTCAGGACGGTCTCCCTCGGCAAATGAATTCGCTGGGGCGCTGGGGGTCATTGATTTTAATTGCACCTGACAGCTGAGCCACGTCGCCTCGGCCGTTGCGAGAAGGCAGTGCTGCTGCGAGCGCCATGATTAGCCGCAAATACCACTAGCCAGCCTCCCACAACTCCGGCAGCAGGATGTGACATCACCCACGCCATGGCAGGAATGAATCTCCTTTTCTCATGAAATACATTGTAGCACTACCTGAGCAGCTGCTGCTAGCTCAGCCAGCAAGCCCCAAGCCTGTTGGAGCAGCGCGCACATGCCACTGCGCGCTGCTTGCTGCCTCCCTAGTTTAGTTTTAGGCAGCGCTAGCTTAAGTGACAGCTGAGGCGCCATGCGTGACAATGCATTTCAGTGCGGTGATGCGGAGCACCACACTGAAATGCGTTAGTCTAACGCCTGTTGATTGGTACTTGGCAGGACTGGTAGTGTGGGCGGGCTGTTAGGCTTATCAGAGAGTAGTGCTAAGCATAGTGGAGAGGTGTGGTGCAGCGGCCAGGGCAGCTGACTTCAGAGCACAGGGTTCACGGTTCGATCCCCGGCTCCGGCGGCAGCTCAGCTCAGCACCATGTGACTCTGGGCAATAACTCACTTAATTTCCACTACGGCCCCCAGCGCCTTGAGACCCGTAAGGGTGAGTAGCTGCGCTATATAAAAACGGACTTACATCTGTTGTACTCACAGAGGCAATAAATGAGACTCACACTCAAGAATAAATCTGACACCAATTTATTAAAATAATATCGATTTTTTTATGTAATTTTTCAGACCAAGTACTTTGTTCAAAAGTAAATACTTTAAGAGATATGATTTTTCAAAGTTCGCGAAAGGAATTGCTTTTGTGCGCAATTACGCACCATTGAAGTCAATGGGAAGAAACAAGAAATTACATATATAATCACGCAGTTGGATTTCAAGGTTCACCTTCACGAATTAAGTTAGCAGCTAGCAGCAAGGACCCCAGATCAATATTCCACCAGTGGATTATCTGGAGCATCCCGGATTTGGCTGGGAGCAGGGTGCTGAGGTCATTGGTAGCTGGTGCGCTACGAAGATGGGGACCACTTGAAAACACACTGCACAAAAAGGCTTAAAGTTAAGTCCGAGGGGTCCCACACGAGGGAGTAGGTTTCAAGGGTCTCAGAACCATAGGAACACAGTTGGATCATCTTTACCAAGGCCGGGTGCAGAGCAGGCAGGTCAGCCGGGCAGCAGGCATGAAGATGTCCTCTTGATCAGGTGCAGGCAGCTTGGAGAGGTGATTCTGGAACAGCTGGGCCACTCACGAAGTTGATCTCAGGGGTCTCGATGTCCCTCAATTGGGTTCTTGCTTTCTGGGCAGTTGATGTCCAGATTTGACTCTTCTTCTCGCTGTCTGCAGTTGGGGTCCGATATCCCGGGTTTTGGTGTGGCATGGCTCCGGTAGATTCTGGTGTCTCCAAACTTGGTGAGGAGACACATTTTATCCTCTGTAGCAGGTATACCATGTTTGGTTTGTGTGCTGCATCGGAGTTGCTGGGGAGCAGCAATTCGACAAACTGGACTTTGCCAGTTCGATGCCTGTGGGCTGCAGGTGAGTAGTACTTTTACTCCAAGGGAGTTCTTTGGCAATTTGTGGAAGGCTGGAGGAGCTCTGGGGTTCTTGGAGGCCTCACAGTGGCAGGACGAGACAGGAGGCCACGATGGTTGTGTCCTTAAGGCAGCTGGCAGGGTTTTGCACCATTTTTCTGCAGCAGGGCTTCCGTCATCAGGTCAGCAGCTCTCCTTTGTCCTTTCTTCTTAGTGTCCATTGAATTTGAGTTCAGGGTCCAGGGATGACAGCTAAATTCTGAATTTATGGGCGTTAAAGGGAGTGAATCAAGAAAGGTACGCAGTTCCCCAAAAGAAGATAGGGTAACGAGTGTGGAGACAGGGGGGGGGGAATCCTCCTAAACGGAACTAGAGTCCTCACACACCCAGCCAGCTAGGTGTCATGCTTCATCATATGGACTCGCTCCTCGTCGGGTCGGCGGTGCAATACCCGACGGGCACCCATAAAGGGGCTCTTTAGCGGAGATCTTCTGTTCCTGCCGTATGGTGCCGTGGGTGTAAGGGCCCTAGGGGTAAGTGTAGATGTGAGTGAGTGGTTTCTTAAAAAAGGTTAGATAATCCAAAAGGAGTTTTTTAATGGAATGGTCATCCACCTTATTAAAAATATACAAAAGAGTGGCTGCTCACTGCTTTAATTATCCAGGGGAGCAATGCTCAACTCTAAAAATGTGGTCGACATGTTTCACGCTGTGTATTCATAGTTGATACAATGCATTTCTTCAGGACCTATAAAAACTATCTACACATAGTGGGTCGGTGGAAGAAAACCTACCTACCACTAATCTTACGTGCGAGCATGTAGTCCCGACAGGCCTAGTGATATCCTAGACAGGGATGACAAAAGCATGGACAATAAAATATAAACAATAAACTGTGAGTGATATTGTATAGTCATCCTCATAGCTCCACAACAAGTAGTCCATCCAATAAGTGCACGTATGTGAAAAGGAATGCACTCAACTTTCAAAACAAATGACATCTGATAAAAACACAGAATGACTGGAGGAAAAACGTGACTGAAATGAATCTAAAACAAGTGAATAGTTGATAGCCTCACCTAACTAGGTGATGGCGCTTGCTTCTATCGTATTGTCAGCTCTTAACACCTCAGTAGATGGTGTCCTAAACATGGGGGAGTAAAACAATATCGATGACAAACTAATGTCAAAAAGGTGACAATCCTAGTGGCGTATGGCACAAAAGGACCCCCACTTGGTGGACCAGCATAGCGTCAGGACGCCCCCACCCTGGCTGAGTCAGTGTATGATGCCAAAGCTCGATGCCAGGAACGAACAGGCCGATCGTGTATGTAACTAAACGGAGTCAAGTTAGCTCGACTAGAAGCCCACAGAGCAAAGAGTTGCACCAGTGTAAGCTCTGTCGTACCGCAGCAACCCGTCAGTACCTGACAAAGCCCTGAGGACACACTGATCAAAGCGTCCGGTGTGGAGGGGAAGTGCCGAAATACTGAGTCACTCAAAAATCGGGACCCACATTGTAAACAAAACGGCACGCCGAGACACACACACGCGTAGGCTGGAAACCAGCCTGCGCACTCACCTGTCCTTAGTCGGACGATCGCCTGAAAACTACCCAAGCGCCGAGCTGAGCAACCAGATCGGTTACTCATTACCGAACTGAGGTTTAAGTATACCGCTAACCTAGTCACGCCACCGGGTCAGCTGGAGTAGCACAGCGTGGCACAGCGGCAAGTCACGTGATGCGCCTGGCTGGAGTCCAACATACGCTGAGTGCTGGTCCTGTAAACATGGCCGCCATCTTGAAAAGGCTACAAAAGCTGCAAAAGTGAGCCAGTAGTTGTTAAACAAGGGAAGTTTTATCAAACCTAATTTACCAAATCAAGAGAAGGTTTTAAGTTGTGAAAAGGTAATAATAACCTTGTTGAAATGGAACCACACGCAAAAATAGGGGGAAAAGCTTAAGCGTGTGGAAGTCTAGAACGGGACGTTAATCCAAAGTAGAAATTCCGGTGTATATACAAAAAACCTTGTATTACCCGTAGGCCAAGGTACTCAAAGGACCATCATTTTTACATAGATTAACAAAAATTGTTTGCGGTACACAGAAAAAGGAGAGCAGAGGGGATAGTACATGTAGAGGGTACCACATGAAAAAACCGAAGGGAGAGATAAATCAATTATCTGTTTGTCAGTGCAGCCCAGGGTATATTATCATTGAGGCCGCATGTATCTGTAGAAAGGCGGTGTACCCATCTCTGCTCAATTCTAAAAAGAGCTTTGTGGGTAATTTTAGGGTGTGATTCAAGTATCATCCATTTCAGAGTTTCTACCTTGTGGTTGAGGTCCCTAAAATGAGTGTATAGTTTTGTTGTTGTTTTCATACACCTCACATTACTTTTATGTTCAGTAATCCGTAGTTTAATTTGTCTCATTGTCATTCCTATGTATTTCTTCCCACAGGGACATGTGATCAAGTATATACATCTTGGTGTATTACAGTTCGTGTGTCTCTTAAGCTGCCATATGAGAGTGTCAGTCAGCTTGATCTCCTTGAAAATATCTGTCTGGTCACAGACCGAACACGTCCCACAGGCTGGCTGGGTGTGTGAGGACTCTAGTTCCGTTTAGGAGGATTCCCCCCCCCCCTGTCTCCACACTCGTTACCCTATCTTCTTTTGGGGAACTGCGTACCTTTCTTGATTCACAGTATCTGGGCATGTACGCTGGACCCCGTAAAACAGCCCTACCAGTCCCTTCCTTTTGTTAAGACGTTAAAGGGAGTGACAGGTGGTAGCCAATAGGCTATCTACCTTCAGGGTATCTACACCTTGTAAGCGACCCCTTCCTGTGGGAAGGGGAACTACCCTCATTGGCTAATTCTCCCGCCATCCAAGATGGAGGGAAAGGAAAGTGGGCTCCACATCGCCTGCCCCACCTTAGGAGTGGTGCTGGCTGAATGGAGACACCTCCTAATTTAACCAGTTTTTCTGCCTGTCCTCCCACCAAATGTGGAGCAAGAAAGGGGTGTTGGTATCCACTAGATGGAGCTGCTGGGTCGCATTTCAAAGGTGGCGTCGCATTTGAAGCTCCCTGCCCTGAAAGGCCATCTGGTCCTGGAGGAGGTGTGATGCACCTCCACCCAGAGCAGGTTGTGTTCCTGGCCTCTGAGAGCGCTGGCTATCACCCCATGAGGTCAGAAACATGTCTCGTGGTGGCAGGCTGGCAACGGCTCGTCAGAGGCTACACCAGTGATTGACAGGTTTTCAGGGGACCCTCTAAAGGGACTCCTGTGTGCATTTATTAATAAATCCACATTGGGACCAGTGAGGATTTATTAAGACAAGAAGTCTGGTACCAAACATCTTAGGGTACAGTGAAGCCATCATAGAGCTAGGAAACTCGAAATGACAAGTATCCAGCTCATGTACTCTCTATGGCTTCCCTGTGCACTTACAATATCCAAGAATGGGCTTAGATATTGTAGGGACATATCTGCTCATGGGATATAGTGCACCCTGCCTTAGGGCTACAAGGCTTGCAGTAGGGGTGACTTACTTATACCTCATGCAGTATATGTGGGCATGGAACACAGGGAAGTGTGCCATCTCGACTCTTCAGTTTTCTCTGCACCAAGACATGCTGTCTGAAGTGGCAGTTTACATGACCTCGGTGAGGGGCTTCTGGGGTGGCGCTCTTCAGTCCCAATGCTCTAGGTACCAAGGGTACCATTTACTAGGGACTTACAGGGTTTACTGAAGTTGTGCCAATTGTGGTACAGTTTGAGGGAAAGAACACTGGTCCTGGGGACCTGTTTAGCAGGGGCCCAGTACACCACAGTCAAAGTGCATCACAAACCATGCAAAAAGTGGGCTGTACTGCAACAAAACCAGGTGCATGGTAGCATGGCAGACCCCTTCCCTCTCTCAGCAGGACGGAATCTGGGCACTAAGCACTAGCCATACACTCAGGTCCTCTAGTAGAAAGTGCAAACTTATGGTCATGTCCCCCATCCGCAGGAAGACTGACTGTCAGGCATACCCCAGCCTGTGATGCACAGCAGTCTTCTGAGAATTAAGTGGATCACTCTCTTCCTTGGGCATAGAGTACTTGAAACTTGACAGCACATTGGGTAGTGGGGGTCCCACTTATGTACACAACAGTCAGACAGGAGATGTGTATCCACCTAAACTACAGAACTCTCCTCCAGACACAGCCTTTTTGTAGAGTGATGCTTCTTACAGCAGGACTGTGTCCATCCTGGACCCACAACAGAGTTACAAAGAAGGGTGCGGCCATCAGCCCAAGTGGAGGAGTAATCAGAAAAAACGTCCTCATCTTTCACAACACACTGCAGCCCCTTCACCACTACCGTCCATCAAACTGAGGTAATCAGGATGACCAGTCAACAGCTCCAGCACCAAATCTAATGCCCTGCTTTCAGAGTCTAGATCTTCTCCCTCTGACTGCACCAATGTGACCAATACAACTCTACAGTCGGGGACACGTCCTCACCCTCCATAGTGTGTCAGGTCAAGCCAGGGTCATCCCAAAAAGATCCAGCTAACAGGCATTTCTCAGGCTTACTCATGCACAGCAAGCATGTACCACACAAGGGAAACACAACAATACACTTATTAAACACGCAGAATGTTAGTGCAAAGGACCAGGCCAGTGCACACAAGCAGAACATCACACAAGTGGGTCTGTTGGCCTCTACTTAGTGATCCAGACAACGGATTCATTAAACTCATATGCTGCCGCCACGGCTCAGCATACTAAATGCACTGACAGGCCCAGGAGTCTCTGCGGAGTAAATGGGAATGCTTGGCGTGTTTCTCCAGGTCACAGGCCCTCAAAGTCAAGGGCAGACCTAGGCCTCTGCACATATGCTTAGATTAGAGTGATGCTAGGGCCAAAATAAAAAGTCAGGACACCGGATACATGCAGTCAACACTCGAGCAGGGGAACAAGCTGTTTACCAAGCTGGGGACGTTCCCCTCCCAACACAAAGCAAGACTGATTTTTAGCTTCCATAGATATGAAAATGTCACTGCCTAGTTGCAGCAGCTGCTCTGGCTTCCAGTCCAGAAACTGAATACTATTAAAGCTGCGTGCTTGGTTCATGACACATTTAAAGCTGCGTGCTTGGTTCATGACACATTTAAAGCTGCGTGCTTGGTTCACGACACATTTAAAGCTGCGTGCTTGGTTCACGACACATTTAAAGCTGCGTGCTTGGTTCACGACACATTTAAAGCTGTGTGCTTGGTTCATGACACAATAAATGGCAGTGGCCCTTTCCTTCTGGTGAAAGAGAATCCAAATCTGGTTGAACAATTCTTATCGGCCGGCTTCCATTGAAAAGCCTTGAACGCTGTTGCTGGAGTTGAATCAATGGCCGTGATCTTTGTCTCTTTAGACCCATGTTAGTGTTTTCTGCTGGAGATTTTTAGGTTTAGTGCCAAGAAAAAACGGGGTGATGTACATGTGATTTAGAATTCATCCAACCAATCAATCAATCAATATCTGCCTGAGACTCATCCTTGCAATACTTTCCTCCTTTGAATTTATGAAACTGAGACGGGATATCGGGCCAACCTCAGCTATGGATGAAGGGAAGGGGAGCAGACAGGACCTGGGGGCTGAGGTTCCCTTTTTGATGCTTGATTACGGGGACCATCGTAAGCTGGAGTTTGGAGGCTGGACATTTCTGTGCTAAAAGGGACTAAAGGATACCTTTTTACCTGAACGTGTATTTTCGTAACAAGAACGGAGCCATGCTACTACCGAACATAGGAAGGTGAAACCCGGGGTCATCACCAATTGATACTTAGGGCCTGATTACGATATTGGCGGATGGGATACTCTGTCAGAAACGCAACGGATCTCCCGCCCGCCGTAGTACAAGTTCTATAGGATATAATGGAATTGTAATATGGCAGACGGGAGATCTGTCACATTTGTGATGGAGTGTCCCGCCCGCCGTAGTACAAGTTCTATAGGATATAATGGAATTGTAATACGGCAGACGGGAGATCTGTCACGTTTGTGATGGAGTGTTTCATCCGCCTAGATTGTAATCAGACCCTTACTCTTATCCTTTGATTTACCCAGGTTGACCCATTCCCAGGACAGAAAAGCCCGAAACAAATAAAGCAGGGAAGATTTCCCCGCTTCCTGCGGGGAATTCCTGTCTGCCTGACAGAGGTCTGGAGACAGGCATCTTTGGGTCCAGAAACCTGATCCAGGACAACTGCATAACTTCTCTCCGGTGGCTGGGGAATGCAGACGATCCTGCATACAGAGAACATGGCGACCTGCGTGGAAAAAAATAGGTAGACCATTTACAACTGAACCTTTTCCTTTCTGCCCTATTGGACTGACGTATGTGGCAGGGCTTTCCTGACAACATATACATGTTACACACAAATCAGGTCTAATTGTCTGGCAAACATAAGACACGCCAACTCTTAAGAGAGAGTGTGTGTGTGGGAGGGGTGTATGTGTGTGTGGGAGGGGTTTATGTGTGTGTGTGTGTGTGGGAGGGGTGTGTGTGTGTGGGAGGGGTGTGTGTGTGTGGGAGGGAGGAAGAAGGGTGTATGTGTACATGGGAGGGAGGGGTGTTTGTGTGTGTATGTGTGAAGGCCTAGGGAACTAAGGCTCTGAATGGTGAAGACAGCTAACAGAGTCTGCAAGAGAGACATATTTTAGTAGAAGGTTGATATTAGTTGCGCTAATAAAACTAACAAAAGTAGCAAAGAGGAATCTTCCGCTCTTCTGTCTGGAGAGCTATATGTACTTGGTGTAAATAAGTTCAGTAGTTTTTGTAAAGTTAGCATTTAAAAAGCTTGGGTTGGCATGGAGCGGCTAACCACCAGAAACAGTTAGCAATATCGGGACAGTTGGTGTCCAGATATTTTATGATTGGCTAGTTTAAAGAGGACTGATCAGTCCTGATTGGCTCACCACAAAATAAACAATATTTTGTCACAGCCACTACAGAACTCAGGGACATAGTCTCTGCATCATGAAAATTAATTAAAACAAATACAAGAGGGGAGGGGGAGGGTGAGCACACTGCTCCCGCATGTGGGGGAGGGGTCCAAAAAAAACCCCGCCCTTCATTAGCTGGCCACAGCATGGACAATATATTGTCGCTGCTTTTACAGCGCCCAGGGGTAAGGACCCTACTGAATGAAGGTAGTGAAAGCCAGGTTTGGAGGGTCAAAGAAATTCACACATATGAAGGCATTCTATATTTAATCACAATACTAATTGTTTGTTGGTGATACCAATCTAATTTTAGGACTTTTGGTGTGTTCTAAGGTGATTTTACCCTGTGTAAAATGTTGATCCGCTGCTGGGATCCAATGACCCATGTTTGAGAGAAGTCTGTTTCCTCTCATGATTTTCTCAGACTAACTTCCTCAGCCATGTGAGAATAAAGTTCAATGTTCCCTCTAATGTTATTCCTCTGTGTGCGGTGGTGCAACATCTCTGTGTGCTGCAGTCATGGCTGTGTGCGCCAAGGAACTGATTGTGCTTTGAAGCGCTGCTCTCAGCAATATAAATCTTCGGTACTTACCACTCAAAACTGTTGTTTACAACAAGAGCAAAAACAAGCATTGGCATAGCCAATAGGTCTCGCTTTTGGGACCTTATAAGTATTTAGTTATGCAGCACAATATCCTTGGTGCAACAACATCAACCGTTGCATGGCTAAACACTTATAAGGTCCCTAAGGCGAGACCTATTGGCTATGCCAATGCTTGTTTAACATGTGTCTACTTTATGCTGCTTAGTTTGCCAGTTTAGAAAATCAACAGACTGATTGCGTTTCAGCTGCAAAACAGCCTAATTCCCAGGTAAGTGATTTGTCCGAAGTTAATATGAAGCACTTAGGATGTATTGTTTGATGTAAAAACTAGTTCAAATAAAATGACGCCCAAGGACTCGTTACCCAATCTGCAGCACCCTATTTGTGTTGGCCTGCTCTGGACGTACTTGAATCCAGTATGATATAACACATCCTCTTTAGGCAGACACAAAAATGGATACAAATAACAAGCTTAAGTAGAAAAACTTAAATTATGAATTACATACAAGAACAAATTAAAATATATGGTATTTGGGGTGGACGCAAATAATGGTCGTTAAAAAAATAGCAAAACAAGTAAAATATTATCCCAACACTGTAACCAAAAATAGCATGCTAGGATGTTAAGTTAACTCCTACAAAGCTACGTCCAGATCGTGTTTGATAACAACAGACACAGAATGTAACAGTTGATATCACGGATATCACGATTTGGGTGTCGTCGGCGTACGACACCACAGAGTACCCATATGATGTAATCAATTTCACCAATGGTGCCACATATACATTGAAAAGCGTAGGGCTCAGGGAGGAGCCTTGCGGAACCCAAATGGGGAGAGTGGGGGATGGTGATTTGAAATTCTCCAAAGCCACAAATTGTTCTCTCTCGCAACTTGCACACATTTACTGTTAATAATATTTAAGAATGCATACCTTCCTTGTTAGATAGGCCCGTTCTCATGCTATCAGTGGCGGGCATGGACAGAGTAACCTTGAGGCAGAGATAACATGTACCCGATCCCAGGAGTGTAGCTCATCTTCTGTGTCTCCTTTGTTAACCTGCTCCAACTGGAAATTTCCAGTTCTGGGCGGGTCTTGCTGGGCATTGGAAATGTATAACAACTGATGTAATGTTGGTGAGGGTCAGTCCCCTCGGTAGCATCTTAGGAGGCTAGTCAGACTGGACTCCGCTCGAGCGAAAACTAATAAATAACTTGGTTTGTATTCTCTACTATCTGACTGACTATTTATTTGTATGGAATGCTGAGAGGTGGTCGTGAGTGACCTGGGTGACCCTAATCGGGTCACTTCCTTCATTTGGCACCCAAACAGGGACTCCATCGGGTGTGACCCATCCTCGCCTGCGGACGGGTGGGGGGGACAGGGCCACGGTGGGTCGGATGGGCGGATCGGGGATCCCTTCATGATAGAGCCTAGTACTCGCAGCTGCCCCGCCTGTCTGATCGGGCGGTGCCTCGCCCAGTGATCATCCCGGCTGGGGTCCTGAAAGGCGAAACCCTTGGATCTGACCGTTTGGTCTGAAAAGTTGGCAGTGGAGAATAAATTTGTTTGTCCTGTGTGCACCAGGTGAGTTTGCTTTGGTTCTTTGTGGTTGTGGTGCTACATTGGTTTGAATTGGATATGGTCTGCGGATCGTTTTTGGACAAGCGCTTGATTTTGTTTGGGCTCTTTTTGAATATGGTACCATTTGAGAATTGCATTTGACAAGGTATGTGGCCCAATTTGGGTGAAACTATTTTGCAAATATTTGTTTGGTATACATAGTGAGCGTGCGTCTGTGGGAGAGAATGCCTTGTTTGAGCAAGTTGTTTTGTGTGGGATGTCGTTGTTGTTCTACTGATGCTCGATTGGAAGAGAGTCAGCCAGCGCCTCCTGAAGGCACGCCGAATTTTGAAATGTATGTAAAGCATGGCATTGGCCCTATTATGTTTAGTACATTATGACACAAATATACGAGGGACAATGCCGAGTTACAGCGGCCACTGTAACTCGGCATTGTCCCTCGTACATACATTTCAAAAACTGAATTCTTGCAGGATAAGTTATTCGCAAAAAGAAGTAGACAGTCAATGTTTGATTCACTCCAAACCTGGCAGAAAGAGGCTAAAAGGAGGCGGATGAAGGCAGAAATAGAGGCTCGAAAAGGGAGGACGCAGACAGTGACTCAGAAAGCTGTAGCGTATGATAGACAGAAAATAGAGAAAGGAATAGAGTGTGTGGATAGGAAGTTTTGATTACAATGCGATAAGTCTTATGTTTCTAGAGAGGAAGATGATTCGTTCGTGGAGGAACTATTGGAGACCCGACCTCCACCTCCGTATGCCCCTCAGAGAATATATCCTGCTATCCCGCAGCCTTAGCCATCTGCTCCTTCTGTCTCAGTGGCTCCTGCTTCTTCTGCTAACGATCGGGCTGCTTTGGTCACTGTCTCTCCAATCTCTCTTTCAGCTTCTCTCCCTGCGGCTACTATGACTCCCAGTCTTCCTGCTATGCCTGTTGCTTTGGCATCTCTTTCCCCAGCTCTTGTACCTACTTCACAGCCTTTGATAACTTTAGTACCGGATACTTCGGTTGCTACTGCCTCCCCGCTCTCCCATACCCCAACATCCTTGAGTATCGGAATGCCAGTGCGTGGATTTGGAAATGGGGACTTGGCGGCTGCTAAGGAACGATTGGGATGGGTATTGATCCGATGGGATGTGGGAGAGGAGGAGAAGAAAATGGTGGCTAATCAAGCCGTCCAGTGGGCTCGTAACCCAATCCATAGCATAGAGGATGTGTGGAGTGTGTTAAAGGACTACGAGCCATTTGTGCAGCAACATGCCCTCAAACACGTCGACTACTCTGATTGGGTTATGGGAGCAGTGTTTTGGTGGTGTGGCTCCTCAGGTCATTTATGATATTAGGGACCATGTATATGTAGCGGACATGGCACCTGATCAGGTTTTTGGTAATGTTGCAGTGTTACTCGGTTATCGAGGTAGGCTGATTCAGAAAAGTTCAAAGGCGATACTTCAGTTCCCGATGAGGGAAGTCCACCCTTTGTATCACCCCGAAATACCGGAGGTAAGAAATGCACAAGATGTTGTTGTACGGCAGCGAGTGGAAGGCCGTTTTCAGGAGCAATGGATTTATACCCTGTGGAAGAGAAGTGAGGTTCTGTCCCTCAAGAGTCAGTTACCCGATCCTAGGAAAAACCCTACTGCATATTATAAAGAATTGACAGAGGCCGCATCGTCGACAGTGATGATGTTGGCAGACATTGAGATGTTTTTTGGTTTGTTGGTACCAGTTGATATTTGGCGGCAGGTGCATACACAGGACCATGTTGTGGAATTGGGTGGCACTTGGGACGAGATCAGAGCATGGGATAAGGGGAGGAAGCCTGGTGAGAAGGCTTAGGCTGAGATACTAGCTTTGCCAGGTCGAATGATTACCTACATGCACTCTCTTAATTCACCTAGAAGAGTAGATTGGGACAAGTTAACAGCATGTTGTCAGAAGAAAGATGAAAGTGTATCTGATTTTTTTACTTGGTTTGAAGGTGTGTTTTTGGACTTCAGTGGACAGGATTTGTCAATGGAAGGAGGTTTCCGATTGTTCGTTAACAGATTTGTTACGAACCTGGTTCCTGAGATCGCGACTCGGTTACAGGCTTCGGAGAGCACTTGGACTACCTCCTCCCCATCAGTGATATTGAGTATGGCACAGTATTATGAGCATAGAGAGACCGAAGAGAAGGAGAAGGTGGAGAAGAAATACAAGGAGTTAAAAAGGAAGGTGTTGATGCAGCAGGTATCTAGGGGGAATGGAAGAGGACGCAGCACTGGTCCGGCCCGACAGCTGCCCCGTACTAGCAGAAATGCTGCGCCAGTGGGGCCAAATTAGTGTGCATATTGTAAGGAGGAGGGACACTGGGGCAGTGAGTGCCCGGCGTTGTTGCAGAAAGTTGCGAACCCTATAGGACGGGGTTCTCGTGGATGGGGTTGTGGAACAGGTGATCATGACGGGCTTCAGGCAGATGAGGCGTCGCAGGGCCGCTCTGATCAGAACTATTTTGATGACCCTCGAGGGAAACAGTATTATCATGATGACTATGATTTGGACGAAGTGACGGGGTTGTCCCACAGTTAGGACAGCCAGGGACAGGGCGAGGGACCAGTTCAGATACCTGTAGATCAACGCGGACCTTATGTTACTGCTGACTTGCTGGGCTCAGCTAAGCAATTCTTGGTGGATACAGGTGCGATGAACAGCTCTGTTTCTCATTCACTGGTCCCCAGGGCAGCCCTGTCTGGCCATAATAATGTTTCGGTAGGCTTTTCTGGTGTGCCGGTTGTGAGCCCCATATCCAAACCCCTTGCCCTGACCGTTGGTCCTTTTACTGTTGATTCGCCATTTTTGCTGACATCCAATTGCGGTGAGAATCTGATGGGAGTGGATTTATTAAAGAAGTTGTATGCTACAAGTTATTGTTCCCCGGCAGGTGTCTATATGAAAATGGGTCTTAATGTGGTAGTACCAAGCAGTGTTTGTCCAAAGATGCACCCCTCCCTGCTGAATTCAAGGATGTGCCGCCCATGTTGTGGGCTACAGGTGACACAGAAGTAGGGCTGTTGCAGATGCCTCCAGTTTCTATTAAGATCAAAGAAAATGCTGTTTTGCCTCGTATTCCCCAAGACAAAATACTGCAAGCAGGGGAGCGAGCTCTATTGCAGATTATACAGGACCTGATTAAGTCAGGGGTTGTTGAGGAGACGACTGCGAACGTGTGTAATAGCCCTATCCTTCCCATTCTTAGGAGGGCACCCACGGGCTCCTCTGATGACCATCCTGATGTAACTGGTTTTGTGATTGATTTGCGTGAGGTTAATAAGATTGTGGTCCCTCAGTTCCCAGTGGTCCCCGACATCACTGCCCTTCTGACAATGATTCTTTCATCTGCCAAATTCTTTTCTGTTATCGATTTAAAAAATGCATTCTTTAGCATTCCCATTCATCCAGATAGCAGGCACCTGTTTGGATTCGCCCTGGCCGGCAGTAGCTTTAGGTTCTGTTGAGCTCCTCAGGGCTATACTGAAAGACCTAGCATATATATTCAAGCTTTAAAAGGCCAATTGGATTCCCTCACACGTCCCCCTGGTAATGTGTTACTGCAGTACGTGGACGATCTCTTGATTGCTTCTGACACTGAAGAAGGTTGCAAAGATGCAACGGTTAAATTGTTGCTACATTTGGCACATCACAGACATAAAGTGTCCCTTTCAAAATTCCAATATTGTCGACAGGAGGTCACCTACCTAGGTCACCTACTGTCGAAGGAGGGAAGGAGACTAACACCTGAACGCATTAGTGCTATTGTTAAAATGCCCATCCCTAAGACTCAGCGGGATGTGCGAGCTTTCATTGGCATTACTTCGTATTGTCGGCACTGGATTCCTAACTTTTCCTTACTAACAAAGCTGCTGTTGCAGCTAACCACTAAAGATGTGCATTAACCCTTGCCCTGGATGCCTGAATGTCAACAAGCTTTTGAGCAATTGAGGAAACTAAAACCTTGGACCTACAAATGGCAGTCCAGGCATTATTTATCTCCAGAATTGAATACGGATGCTCAACCCTTTCTGGCCTGCCCAATATCTCCACGTCCCCCCAAAAGCTTGCCTCAACTCCGCCGCCAGACTCTTAACAGGCTCAAAAAAATGCAATCACATCTCACTGCATCTAAAGGCGCTGAACTGGCTTCCGATTGAAGCCAGAATCCAACTCAAACTGGCATGTATCACCCACAAAGCGCTACCCACGAAATCCCCTGCATATCTTGCCCAGAAAATCATGGTTTCTGGAGGAGCCAAAAACTCCTGGTCTGAGAGACTTTGTGCTCCAGCCACCCCGCTTCCGAAAGGAAAAAACTTGCAATTGTGCTTTCTCTGGGGCCGCACCAAGAATCTGGTACTTGCTGCCGTCTTTCATCAGAAGAATTCCACCTCTGTCAATATTTAAAAGGGAAGCCAAAACCTTCCTGATGGGCAAGTTTCTCCCTTAAATCATGCACTGCACACACCGCTCAGCGGCTTTGCTTAATTATGCTGCTGCTAGAGTTTGGACTGGCTGGCTGCTATCTACCTTGTACTCCCACAAGTGTAATTGCTGGATTTCTCTGCATTATGATCTAAACATTGTATACACAATGTTATTCCCCAAATGTTTCACTTCCTTCTACCCCTACTTATGTTTTTTTTTCTTTTTTACTATTTCATACTTGTATACAATGTGTTATCCCTGTAAAGCGCTCTGATAACCTAACGGGTCACGTTCGCACTGTATAAAACACTAAATAAATTAATTAATAAATAAATAGGTCGAAGCTTGGACTTTTGGTCTAACTTTACCTTTGTGAATCAGGCTCAGAGTGTTCACAATTGCTTGAGCTCAATTCTCCTATACAAGGGTGGGATAGGAACTCAGCACGACACACATGTACCATCCAGCACACACACCATATCAATATCTGCAAAAGGAACAAGGTAGCACACATTTCAACAGATCAGTGGCTGATAGTTGGAAAATGGACTTTTGGAGGCAGCACAAGCAAGCTAGAATCAAAGTACACAGAACATCTGGACATGTCATATTACTGTACCTGAAAGAGCTCTTTCTTCTCCACGTGGACTCCAAGCCCTAGGAAAAGAAATAAACAAGAGCATGTTGGCCACTGAAGTCGTTTTATCTAATAGCAGCCCTCACACACACCTTCCTTCTAGGCCCTCTGTGGCTCAGGTTCACCATGTGCAAAAAACAGTATATTTAAACATGTTTTACTTCTCCTGTCCACTCCCTGGCTACTATTGCCAAAAGAGACAAAGGTCATAGGTGAGTGCCAGCTTGAACCATTGTCAGCTAGATCAGATGAATGACACTCGCTCCAGGTGATGGTGAAGTGTCTGGCATGAAACCACGTGTTGTTGCAAAGGCTCTTGGTGTGGCTGACATCAGGCAAGCTTACCAGGGGAGATTACCTGAACATGAAAGAAGCATGCCTTGCCAGAGGCCCTAGTTAGAGCTGAATGTCATGTGCGTGACATCAGCATCTACTGACAAAGATACCAGGCAAAGAGAGCTGGACGGACAGTGCATCATCATCTACTGGCAAAGACTCCAGGTAAAGACAGTCTGACATGGCATCAGCATCTACTGGCAAAGACTCCAGGTAAAGACAGGCTGACATGGAATCAGCATCTACTGGCAAAGACTTCGGGTAAAGACAGCCTGACGTGGCATCAGCATTTACTGGCAAAGACTCCAGGTAAAGACAGTCTGACATGGCATCAGCATCTACTGGCAAAGACTCCAGGTAAAGACAGCCTGACATGACATCAGCATTTATTGGCAAAGACTCCAGGTAAAGACAGCCTGACATGACGTGACATCAGCATCTAGTAGCAAAGACTCCAGGTAAAGACAGACTGACATGACATCAGCTTCTACTGGTAAAGACACCAGGTAAAGACAGCCTGACATGATGTGACATCAGCATTTCCTTGCAAAGGCTCCAGTTAAAGACAGCCTGATGTGGCATCAGCATCTACTTGCAAAGACTCCAGGTACAGACAGACTAACATGACATCAGCATCTACTGGCAAAGACTCCAGGTAAAGACAGCCTGATGTGACCATCAGAATCTACTGGCATAGAATGCAGGTAAAGACAGCCTGACATGGCATCAGCATCTACTGGCAGAGACTGCAGGTAAAGACAGACTGACATGGCATCAGCATCTAATGGCAAAGACTCCAGCTGAAGACAGCCTGAAGTGGCGTGACATCAGCATCTACTGGGAAAGACTCCTGGCAAAGACTCCAGGTAAAGACAGCCTGGCATGGCTTCAGCATCTACTGGTAAAGACTGCAGGTAAAGGCAACTTGACATGGCATCAGCATCTACTGACAAAGACTCCAGGTAAAGACAGCCTGACGTGGCATCAGCATCTACTGGCAAAGACTGCAGGTAAAGGTAGCCTGACATGGCATCAGCATCTACTGGTAAAGACTCCAGGTACAGACAGCCTGACATGGCATCAGCATCTACTGGCAAAGACTCCAGGTAAAGACAGCCTGACGTAACATCAGCCTCTACTGGCAAAGACTGCAGGTAAAGTCAGCCTGACATGGCATCAGCTTCTACTGGCAAAGACTTCAGGAAAAGACAGCCTGATGTGGCATCAGCATCTACTTGCAAAAACTGCAGGTAAACACAGACTGACATGGCATCAGCATCTACTGGCAAAGAGTCCAGGTAAAGTCAGCCTGACATGGCATCAGCATCTACGGGCAAAGACTTCAGGAAAAGACAGCCTGATGTGGCATCAGCATCTACTTGCAAAAACTGCAGGTAAACACAGACTGACATGGCATCAGCATCTACTGGCAAAGAGTCCAGGTAAAGACAGCCTGACATGGCACCAGCATCTACTGGCACAGACTGCAGGTAAAGACAGCCTGACATGACATGACATCAGCATCTACTGGCAAAGATTCCAGGTAAAGACAGCTTGACATAACATCAGCATCTACTGGTAAAGACTCCACATAAAGAGAGCCTGACGTGGCATCAGCATTTACGGGCAAAGAATTCAGGTAAAGACAGCCTGACGTGGCATTAGCATCTACTGGCAAAGACTCCAGGTAAATACAGCCTGACATGGCATCAGCATCTATGGGCAAAGACTGCAGGTAAATACAGCCTGACATGGCATCAGCATCTATGGGCAAAGACTGCAGGTAAATACAGCCTGACATGGCATCAGCATCTAATGGCAAAGAGCCAAGGTAAAGACAGCATGACATGGCATCGGCATCTACTGGCAAAGACTCCAGGTAAAAAATGCTGGCATGACATGGCATCAGCATCTACGGGCAAAGACTCCAGGTAAAGACAGCCTGACATGGCATCAGCATCTACTTGCAAAGACTCCAGGTAAATACAGCCTGACATGTCATCAGCATTTGCTGGCACATACTGCAGGTAAAGACAAGACAGCCTGACATGGTATCAGCATCTATTGGAAAAGACTCCAGGTAAAGACAGCCTGACATGGCATCAGCATCTACTGGCAAAGACTTCAAATAAAGATAGCGTGACATGGCATCAGCATCAACAGGGAAAGATTCCAGGTAAAGACAGCCTGACGTGGCATCAGCATCTATTGGCAAAGACTGCAGGTAAAGGCAGCCAGACAAGGCATCAGTATGTACTGGTAAAAATTCCAGGTAAAGACAGCCTGACATGGCATCAGCATCTACTGGCAAAGACTCCAGGTAAAGACAGCCTGACGTGACATCAGCATCTACTGGCAAAGACTGCAGGTAAAGACAGCCTGACATGGCATCAGCATCTACGGGCAAAGACTTCAGGTAAAGACAGCCTTATGTGGCATCAGCATCTAGTGGTGAAAACTCCAGGTAGAGACAGACTGACATGACATCAGCATCTACTGGCAAAGACTCTAGGTAAAGACAGCTTGACATGATGTGGCATCAGCTTCTACTTGCAAAGACTCCAGGTAAAGACAGCCTAACGCGGCATCAGCATGTACTGGCAAAGACTCCAGGGAAAGACAGACTGACATGACATCAGCATCTACTGGCAAAGACTCCAGGTAAAGACAGCCTGACATGACGTGAAATCAGCAACTCATGGCATAGACTCCAGGTAAAAGACAGCCTGACGTGGCATTAGCATCTATTGGAAAAGACTTCAGGTAAAGAGAGCCTGACATGGCATCAGCATCTACTGGCAAAGACTCCAGATAAAGACAGACTGACATGGCATCAGCATTTACTGGCAAACTATACAGGTAAAGACAGCCTGACTTGACATCAACATCTGCTGGCAACGACTCCAGGTAAAGACAGCCTGACGTGGCATCAGTATCTACGGGCATAGACTGAAGGTAAAGACAGCGTGACTTGGCATCAGCATCTACTGGCAAAGACTCCAGGTAAAGACAGCCTGACAAAACGTGAAATCAGCATCTAGTGGCGAAAACTCCAGGTAAGGACAGACTGACATGACATCAGTTTCTACTGGCAAAGACTCCAGGCAAAGACAGCCTGACATGTTGTGGCATCAGCATATACTGGCAAAGACTCCAGTTAAAGACAGCCTGAAATGGCATCAGCATCTACTGGCAAAGACTCCAGGTAAAGACAGACTGACATGTCATCAGCATCTAATGGAAAAGACTCCAGGTGAAGACAGCCTGGCATGACATCAGCATCTACTGGGAAAGACTGCAGGTCAAGGCAACCTGACATGGCATCAGCATCTACTGACAAAGACTCAAGGTACAGACAGCCTGACGTGGCATCAGCATCTACTGGCAAAGACTGCAGGTAAAAGCAGCCTGACATGGCATCAGCATCTACTGCCAAAGACTGCAGGTAAAGACAGCCTGACATGGCATCAGCATCTACGGGCAAAGACTTCAGGAAAAGACAGCCTGATGTGGCATCAGCATCTACTTGCAAAGACTGCAGGTAAAGACAGACTGATGTGGCATTAGCATCTACTGACAAAGACTCCAGGTAAAGACAGCCTGACATGGCATCAGCATCTACTAGCAAAGACTGCAGGTAAAGACAGACTGACATGGCATCAGCATCTACTGGCAAAGACTCCAGGTAAAGACAGCCTGATGTGGCATCAGAATCTACTGGCATAGACTGCAGGTAAAGACAGCCTGACATGGCATCAGCATCTAATGGCAGAGACTGCAGGTAAAGACAGACTGACATGGCATCAGCATCTAATGGCAAAGACTCCAGGTGAAGACAGCCTGAAGTGGCGTGACATCAGCATCTACTGGGAAAGACTCCTGGCACAGACTCCAGGTAAAGAAAGCCTGGCATGGCTTCAGCATCTACTGGTAAAGATTGCAGGTAAAGGCAGCCAGACAAGGCTTCAGTATCTACTGACAAAGATTCAAGGTAAAGACAGCCTGACGTGGCATCAGCATCTACTGGCAAAGACTGCAGGTAAAGGCAGCCTGACATGGCATCAGCATCTACTGGCAAAGACTTCGGGAAAAGACAGCCTGATGTGGCATCAGCATCTACTTGCAAAGACTGCAGGTAAAGACAGACTGACGTGGCATCAGCATCTACTGACAAAGACTCCAGGTAAAAACAGCCTGACATGGCATCAGCATCTACTAGCAAAAGCTGCAGGTAAAGACAGACTGACATGGCATCAGCATCTACTGGCAAAGACTCCAGGTAAAGACAGCCTGACATGGCATCAGCATCTACTGGCACAGACTGCAGGTAAAGACAGCCTGACCTGACGTGGCATCAGCATCTAGGGGCAAAGACTTCAGGTAAAGACAGCCTGACATGGCATTAGCATCTACTGGCTAAGACTTCAGGTAAAGACAGCCTGACATGGCATCAGCATCTACTGGCAAAGACTCCAGGTAAAGATAGCCTGATGTGGCATCACCATCTACTGGCAAAGAATCCAAGTAAAGACATCCTGACATGGCATCAGCATCTACTGGCAAAGACTGCAGGTAAAGACAGCCTGACATGGCATCAGCATCTAATGGCAAAGAGGCAAGGTAAAGACAGCATGACATGGCATCGGCATCTACTGGCAAAGATTCCAAGTAAAGAAACACTGGCATGACATGGCATCAGCATCTACGGGCAAAGACTCCAGGTAAAGACAGCCTGACATGGCATCAGCATCTATTTGCAAAGACTCCAGGTAAAGACAGCCTGACATGTCATCAGCATCTCCTGGCAAAGACTGCAGGTAAAGACAAGACAGCTTGACATGGTATCAGTATCTATTGGAAAAGAGTCCAGGTAAAGACAGCCTGACATGGCATCAGCATCTACTGGCAAAGACTTCAAATAAAGATAGCATGACATAGCATCAGCATCAACAGGGAAAGATTCCAGGTAAAGACAGCCTGACGTTGCATCAGCATCTACTGGCAAAGACTCCAGGTAAAGACAGCCTGACGTGACATCAGCATCTACTGGCAAAGACTCCAGGTAAAGACAGCCTGACGTGGCATCAGCATCTACTGGCAAAGACTCCAGGTAAAGACAGCCTGACGTGACATCAGCATCTACTGGCAAAGACTGCAGGTAAAGACAGCCTGACATGGCATCAGCATCTACGGGCAAAGACTTCAGGAAAAGACAGCCTTATGTGGTATCAGCATCTAGTGGCGAAAACTCCAGGTAGAGACAGACTGACATGACATCAGCTTCTGCTGGCAAAGACTCAAGGTAAAGACAGCCTGACATGATGTGGCATCAGCATCTACTTGCAAAGACTCCAGTTAAACACAGCCATACATGGCATCAGCATCTACTGGCAAAGACTGCAGGTAAAGACAGCCTGACGTGGCATCAGCATCTACTGGCAAAGACTGCAGGTAAAGACAGACTGACATGCCATCTGCATCTACTGGCAAAGACTGCAGGTAAAGGCAGCCTGACAAGGCATCAGCATCTACTGGTAAAGACTCCAGGTCAAGACAGCCTGACGTGGCATCAGCATCTACTAGCAAAGACTCCAGGTAAAGACAGCCTGATGTGACATCAGCATCTACTGGCAAAGACTTCAGGTAAAACAGCCTTATGTGGCATCAGCATCTAGTGGCGAAAACTCCAGGTAAAGACAGCCTGATGTGACATCAGCATCTACGGGCAAGGACTTCAGGTAAAACAGCCTTATGTGGCATCAGCATCTAGTGGCGAAAACTCCAGGTAAGGACAGACTGACATGACATCAGTTTCTACTGGCAAAGACTCCAGGCAAAGACAGCCTGACATGTTGTGGCATCAGCATATACTGGCAAAGACTCCAGTTAAAGACAGCCTGAAATGGCATCAGCATCTACTGGCAAAGACTCCAGGTAAAGACAGACTGACATGTCATCAGCATCTAATGGAAAAGACTCCAGGTGAAGACAGCCTGGCATGACATCAGCATCTACTGGGAAAGACTGCAGGTCAAGGCAACCTGACATGGCATCAGCATCTACTGACAAAGACTCAAGGTACAGACAGCCTGACGTGGCATCAGCATCTACTGGCAAAGACTGCAGGTAAAAGCAGCCTGACATGGCATCAGCATCTACTGCCAAAGACTGCAGGTAAAGACAGCCTGACATGGCATCAGCATCTACGGGCAAAGACTTCAGGAAAAGACAGCCTGATGTGGCATCAGCATCTACTTGCAAAGACTGCAGGTAAAGACAGACTGATGTGGCATTAGCATCTACTGACAAAGACTCCAGGTAAAGACAGCCTGACATGGCATCAGCATCTACTAGCAAAGACTGCAGGTAAAGACAGACTGACATGGCATCAGCATCTACTGGCAAAGACTCCAGGTAAAGACAGCCTGATGTGGCATCAGAATCTACTGGCATAGACTGCAGGTAAAGACAGCCTGACATGGCATCAGCATCTAATGGCAGAGACTGCAGGTAAAGACAGACTGACATGGCATCAGCATCTAATGGCAAAGACTCCAGGTGAAGACAGCCTGAAGTGGCGTGACATCAGCATCTACTGGGAAAGACTCCTGGCACAGACTCCAGGTAAAGAAAGCCTGGCATGGCTTCAGCATCTACTGGTAAAGATTGCAGGTAAAGGCAGCCAGACAAGGCTTCAGTATCTACTGACAAAGATTCAAGGTAAAGACAGCCTGACGTGGCATCAGCATCTACTGGCAAAGACTGCAGGTAAAGGCAGCCTGACATGGCATCAGCATCTACTGGCAAAGACTTCGGGAAAAGACAGCCTGATGTGGCATCAGCATCTACTTGCAAAGACTGCAGGTAAAGACAGACTGACGTGGCATCAGCATCTACTGACAAAGACTCCAGGTAAAAACAGCCTGACATGGCATCAGCATCTACTAGCAAAAGCTGCAGGTAAAGACAGACTGACATGGCATCAGCATCTACTGGCAAAGACTCCAGGTAAAGACAGCCTGACATGGCATCAGCATCTACTGGCACAGACTGCAGGTAAAGACAGCCTGACCTGACGTGGCATCAGCATCTAGGGGCAAAGACTTCAGGTAAAGACAGCCTGACATGGCATTAGCATCTACTGGCTAAGACTTCAGGTAAAGACAGCCTGACATGGCATCAGCATCTACTGGCAAAGACTCCAGGTAAAGATAGCCTGATGTGGCATCACCATCTACTGGCAAAGAATCCAAGTAAAGACATCCTGACATGGCATCAGCATCTACTGGCAAAGACTGCAGGTAAAGACAGCCTGACATGGCATCAGCATCTAATGGCAAAGAGGCAAGGTAAAGACAGCATGACATGGCATCGGCATCTACTGGCAAAGATTCCAAGTAAAGAAACACTGGCATGACATGGCATCAGCAT
Source organism: Calotriton arnoldi (assembly GCA_963921515.1). Classification (NCBI taxonomy): domain Eukaryota; kingdom Metazoa; phylum Chordata; class Amphibia; order Caudata; family Salamandridae; genus Calotriton; species Calotriton arnoldi. Next base: position 88,926 of record CAWUFW010008096.1, on the reverse strand, counting down.
CTACGGGCAAAGACTCCAGGTAAAGACAGCCTGACATGGCATCAGCATCTATTTGCAAAGACTCCAGGTAAAGACAGCCTGACATGTCATCAGCATCTCCTGGCAAAGACTGCAGGTAAAGACAAGACAGCTTGACATGGTATCAGTATCTATTGGAAAAGAGTCCAGGTAAAGACAGCCTGACATGGCATCAGCATCTACTGGCAAAGACTTCAAATAAAGATAGCATGACATAGCATCAGCATCAACAGGGAAAGATTCCAGGTAAAGACAGCCTGACGTTGCATCAGCATCTACTGGCAAAGACTCCAGGTAAAGACAGCCTGACGTGACATCAGCATCTACTGGCAAAGACTCCAGGTAAAGACAGCCTGACGTGGCATCAGCATCTACTGGCAAAGACTCCAGGTAAAGACAGCCTGACGTGACATCAGCATCTACTGGCAAAGACTGCAGGTAAAGACAGCCTGACATGGCATCAGCATCTACGGGCAAAGACTTCAGGAAAAGACAGCCTTATGTGGTATCAGCATCTAGTGGCGAAAACTCCAGGTAGAGACAGACTGACATGACATCAGCTTCTGCTGGCAAAGACTCAAGGTAAAGACAGCCTGACATGATGTGGCATCAGCATCTACTTGCAAAGACTCCAGTTAAACACAGCCATACATGGCATCAGCATCTACTGGCAAAGACTGCAGGTAAAGACAGCCTGACGTGGCATCAGCATCTACTGGCAAAGACTGCAGGTAAAGACAGACTGACATGCCATCTGCATCTACTGGCAAAGACTGCAGGTAAAGGCAGCCTGACAAGGCATCAGCATCTACTGGTAAAGACTCCAGGTCAAGACAGCCTGACGTGGCATCAGCATCTACTAGCAAAGACTCCAGGTAAAGACAGCCTGATGTGACATCAGCATCTACTGGCAAAGACTTCAGGTAAAACAGCCTTATGTGGCATCAGCATCTAGTGGCGAAAACTCCAGGTAAAGACAGCCTGATGTGACATCAGCATCTACGGGCAAGGACTTCAGGTAAAACAGCCTTATGTGGCATCAGCATCTAGTGGCGAAAACTCCAGGTAGAGACAAACTGACATGACATCAGCTTCTACTGGCAAAGACTCCTGGTAAAGACAGCCTGACATGATGTGGCATCACCATCTACTTGCAAAGACTCCAGTTAAAGACAGCCTCACATGGCATCAGCATCTACTCGCAAAGACTCCAGGTAAAGACAGCCTGACATGGCATCAGCATCTACGGGCATAGACTGCAGGTAAAGACAGCCTGACATGGCATCAGCATCTACTGGCAAAGACTGCAGGTAAAGACAGACTGACATGCCATCAGCATCTACTGGCAAAGACTGCAGGTAAAGGCAGCCTGACATGGCATCAGCATCTACTGGCAAAACCTCCAGGTGAAGACAGCCTGACGCGGCATACGCATCTACTGGCGAAGACTCCAGGTAAAGACAGCCTGAAATGGCATCAGCATCTACTCGCAAAGACTCCAGGTAAAGACAGCCTGACATGGCATCAGCATCTACTGGCACAGACTGCAGGTAAAGACAGCCTGACATGACATGATAGCAGCATCTACTGGCAAAGACTCCAGGTAAAGACAGCTTGACATGACATCAGCATCTACTGGTAAAGACTCCACATAAAGATAGCCTGACGTGGCATCAGCATCTACGGGCAAAGACTTCAGGTAAAGACAGCCTGACAAGGCATTAGCATCTACTGGCAAAGACTCCAGGTAAAGACAGCCTGACATGGCATCAGAATCTAATGGCAAAGAGCCAAGGTAAAGACAGCATGACATGGCATCGGCATCTACTGGCAAAGACTCCAGGCAAAGAAACGCTGGCATGACATGGCATCAGCATCTACGGGCAAGGACTCCAGGTAAAGACAGCCTGACATGGCATCAGCATCTATTTGCAAAGACTCCAGGTAAAGACAGCCTGACATGTCATCAGCATCTCCTGGCAAAAAGTGCAGGTAAAGACAAGACAGCTTGACATGGTATCAGTATCTATTGGAAAAGACTCCAGGTAAAGACAGCCTGACATGGCATCAGCATCTACTGGCAAAGACTTCAAATAAAGATAGCGTGATATGGCATCAGCATCAACAGGTAAAGATTCTAGGTAAAGACAGCCTGACGTGGCATCAGCATCTACTGGTAAAGACTGCAGGTAAAGGCAGCCTGACAAGGCATCAGCATCTACTGGTAAAGACTCCATGTAAAGTCAGCCTGACATGGCATCAGCATCTACTGGCAAAGACTGCAGGTAAAGACAGCCTGACATGGCATCAGCATCTACGGGCAAAGACTTCAGGTAAAGACAGCCTGACGTGACATCAGCATCTACTGGCAAAGACTGCAGGTAAAGACAGTCTGACATGGCATCAGCTTCTACTGGCAAAGACTCCAGGTAAAGACAGCATGACAAGATGTGGCATCAGCATCTACTTGCAAAGACTCCAGTTAAACACAGCCTCACATGGTATCAGCATCTACTGGCAAAGACTCCAGGTAAAGACAGCCTGACGTGGCATCGGCATCTACGGGCATAGACTGCAGTTAAAGACAGCCTGACACGGCATCAGCATCTACTGGCAAAGACTGCAGGTAAAGACAGACTGACATAGCATCAGCATTCACTGGCAAAGACTGCAGGTAAAGACAGACTGACATGCCATCAGCATCTACTGGCAAAGACTGCAGGTAAAGACAGCCTGACATGGCATCAGCATCTACTGGCAAAGACTCCAGGTGAAGACAGCCTGAAGCGGCATCAGCATCTACTGGCGAAGACTCCAAGTAAAGACAGCCTGACATGGTATCAGCATCTACTGGAAAAGACTCCAGGTAAAGACAGCCTGACATGGCATCAGCATCTACTGGCAAAGACTTCAAATAAAGATAGCGTGACATGGCATCAGCATTAACAGGGAAAGATTGCAGGTAAAGAGAGCCTGAAGTGGCATCAGCATCTACTTGCAAAGACTGCAGGTAAAGGCAGCCTGACAAGGCATCAGCATCTACTGGTAAAGACTCCAGTTAAAGACAGCCTGACATGGCATCAGCATCTACTGGCAAAGACTCCAGGAAAAGACAGCCTGACGTAGCATCAGCATCTACTGGCAAAGACTGCAGGTAAAGACAGCCTGACATGGCATCAGCATATACTGGCAAAGACTGCAGGTAAAGACAGACTGACATGGCATCAGCATCTAATGGCAAAGACTCCAGGTGAAGACAGCCTGAAGTGGCGTGACATCAGCATCTACTGTGAAAGACTCATGGCAAAGACTCCAGGTAAAGACAGCCTGACATGACGTGACATCAGCATCTACTTGCAAAGACTCCAGGCAAAGACAGACTGATATGACATCAGCATCTACTGGCAAAGTATACAGGTAAAGACAGCCTGAAATAGCATCAGCATCTACTGGCAAAGACTCCAGGTAAAGACAGACTGACATGACGTGACATAAGCATCTAGTGGCAAAGATTCCAGTTAAAGACAGACTGATATGACATCAGCATCTACTGGCAAAGTATGCAGGTAAAGACAGCCTGACGTGACATCAGCATCTACTGGCAAAGAATCCAGGTAAAGACAGCCTGACATGGCATCAGCATCTTTTGGCAAAGACTCCAGGTAAAGACAGACTGACATTACATCAGCTTCTACTGGGAAAGACTCAGGTAATGTCAGCCTGACATGATGTGGCATCAGCATCTACTGGCAAAGACTGCAGGTAAAGACAGCCTGACATGGCATCAGCATCTACTGGCAAAGACTTCAGGTAGAGACAGCCTGACATGGCATCAGCATCTAATGGGAAAGAGCCAAGGTAAAGAAAGCCTCACATGACATCAGCATCTACTGGTAAAGACTCCACATAAAGACAGCCTGACGTGGCAGCAGCATCTACGGGCAAAGACTTCAGGTAAAGAAAGCCTGACATGGCATTAGCATCTACTGGTAAAGACTCCAGGTAAAGACAGCCTGACATGACATGGCATCAGCATCTACGGGCAAAGACTCCAGGTAATGACAGCCTGACATTGCATCAGCATCTACTGGCAAAGACTGCAGGTAAAGACAAGACAGCCTGAAATGGTATGAGCATCTACTGGCAAAGACTCCAGGTAAAGACAGCCTGACATGGCATCAGCATCTACTGGCAAATACTTCAGGTAAATATAGCGTGACATGGCATAAACATCTACAGGGAAAGATTCCAGGTAAAGACAGCCTGATGTGGTGTCAGTATGTACTGGCAAAGACTCCAGGGAAAGACAACCTGACATGGCATCAGCATCTACTGGTAAAGACTCCACATAAAGAGAGCCTGACGTGGCATCAGCATCTACGGGCAAAGACTTCAGGTAAAGACAGCCTGACAAGGCATTAGCATCTACTGGCAAAGACTCCAGGTAAAGACAGCCTGACGTGGCATCACCATCTACTGGCAAAGATTTCAAATAAAGATAGCGTGACATGGCATCAGCAACTATGGGCAAATACTGCAGGTAAATACAGCTTGATTTGGCATCAGCATCTACAGGCAAAGACTGCAGGTAAAAACAGCCTGACATGGCATCAGCATCTAATGGCAAAGAGCCAAGGTAAAGACAGCATGACATGGCATCGGCATCTACTGGCAAAGACTCCAGGCAAAGAAACGCTGGCATGACATGGCATCAGCATCTAGGGGCAAGGACTCCAGGTAAAGACAGCCTGACATGGCATCAGCATCTATTTGCAAAGACTCCAGGTAAAGACAGCCTGATATGTCATCAGCATCTCCTGGCAAAGAGTGCAGGTAAAGACACGACAGCTTGACATGGTATCAGTATCTATTGGAAAAGACTCCAGGTAAAGACAGCCTGACATGGCATCAGCATCTACTGGCAAAGACTTCAAATAAAGATAGCGTGATATGGCATCAGCATCAACAGGGAAAGATTCTAGGTAAAGACAGCCTGACGTGGCATCAGCATCTACTGGTAAAGACTGCAGGTAAAGGCAGCCTGACAAGGCATCAGCATCTACTGGTAAAGACTCCATGTAAAGACAGCCTGACATGGCATCAGCATCTACTGGCAAAGACTCCAGATAAAGACAGCCTGACGTGACATCAGCATCTACTGGCAAAGACTGCAGGTAAAGACAGCCTGACATGGCATCAGCATCTGCTGGCAAAGACTCCAGGTAAAGACAGCCTGACAAAACATGAAATCAGCATCTAGTGGCGAAAACTCCAGGTAAGGACAGACTGACATGACATCAGTTTCTACTGGCAAAGACTCCAGGCAAAGACAGCCTGACATGTTGTGGCATCAGCATATACTGGCAAAGACTCCAGTTAAAGACAGCCTGAAATGGCATCAGCATCTACTGGCAAAGACTCCAGGTAAAGACAGACTGACATGGCATCAGCATCTAATGGAAAAGACTCCAGGTGAAGACAGCCTGAAGTGGCATGACATCAGCATCTACTGGGAAAGACTCCTGGCACAGACTCCAGGTAAAGAAAGCCTGGCATGGCTTCAGCATCTACTGGTAAAGACTGCAGGTCAAGGCAACCTGACATGGCATCAGCATCTACTGACAAAGACTCAAGGTATAGACAGCCTGACGTGGCATCAGCATCTACTGGCAAAGACTGCAGGTAAAAGCAGCCTGACATGGCATCAGCATCTACTGCCAAAGACTGCAGGTAAAGACAGCCTGACATGGCATCAGCATCTACGGGCAAAGACTTCAGGAAAAGACAGCCTGATGTGGCATCAGCATCTACTGACAAAGACTCCAGGTAAAGACAGCCTGACATGGCATCAGCATCTACTAGCAAAGACTGCAGGTAAAGACAGACTGACATGGCATCAGCATCTACTGGCAAAGACTCCAGGTAAAGACAGCCTGATGTGGCATCAGAATCTACTGGCATAGACTGCAGGTAAAGACAGCCTGACATGGCATCAGCATCTAATGGCAGAGACTGCAGGTAAAGACAGACTGACATGGCATCAGCATCTAATGGCAAAGACTCCAGGTGAAGACAGCCTGAAGTGGCGTGACATCAGCATCTACTGGGAAAGACTCCTGGCACAGACTCCAGGTAAAGAAAGCCTGGCATGGCTTCAGCATCTACTGGTAAAGATTGCAGGTAAAGGCAGCCAGACAAGGCTTCAGTATCTACTGACAAAGATTCAAGGTAAAGACAGCCTGACGTGGCATCAGCATCTACTGGCAAAGACTGCAGGTAAAGGCAGCCTGACATGGCATCAGCATCTACTGGCAAAGACTGCAGGTAAAGACAGCCTGACATGGCATCAGCATCTACGGGCAAAGACTTCAGGAAAAGACAGCCTGATGTGGCATCAGCATCTACTTGCAAAGACTGCAGGTAAAGACAGACTGACGTGGCATCAGCATCTACTGACAAAGACTCCAGGTAAAAACAGCCTGACATGGCATCAGCATCTACTAGCAAAAGCTGCAGGTAAAGACAGACTGACATGGCATCAGCATCTACTGGCAAAGACTCCAGGTAAAGACAGTCTGACATGGCATCAGCATCTACTGGCAAAGACTCCAGGTAAAGACAGCCTGACATGACATCAGCATTTATTGGCAAAGACTCCAGGTAAAGACAGCCTGACATGACGTGACATCAGCATCTAGTAGCAAAGACTCCAGGTAAAGACAGACTGACATGACATCAGCTTCTACTGGTAAAGACACCAGGTAAAGACAGCCTGACATGATGTGACATCAGCATTTCCTTGCAAAGGCTCCAGTTAAAGACAGCCTGATGTGGCATCAGCATCTACTTGCAAAGACTCCAGGTACAGACAGACTAACATGACATCAGCATCTACTGGCAAAGACTCCAGGTAAAGACAGCCTGATGTGACCATCAGAATCTACTGGCATAGAATGCAGGTAAAGACAGCCTGACATGGCATCAGCATCTACTGGCAGAGACTGCAGGTAAAGACAGACTGACATGGCATCAGCATCTAATGGCAAAGACTCCAGCTGAAGACAGCCTGAAGTGGCGTGACATCAGCATCTACTGGGAAAGACTCCTGGCAAAGACTCCAGGTAAAGACAGCCTGACGTGGCATCAGCATCTACTGGCAAAGACTGCAGGTAAAGGCAGCCTGACATGGCATCAGCATCTACTGGTAAAGACTCCAGGTACAGACAGCCTGACATGGCATCAGCATCTACTGGCAAAGACTCCAGGTAAAGACAGCCTGACGTAACATCAGCCTCTACTGGCAAAGACTGCAGGTAAAGTCAGCCTGACATGGCATCAGCTTCTACTGGCAAAGACTTCAGGAAAAGACAGCCTGATGTGGCATCAGCATCTACTTGCAAAAACTGCAGGTAAACACAGACTGACATGGCATCAGCATCTACTGGCAAAGAGTCCAGGTAAAGTCAGCCTGACATGGCATCAGCATCTACGGGCAAAGACTTCAGGAAAAGACAGCCTGATGTGGCATCAGCATCTACTTGCAAAAACTGCAGGTAAACACAGACTGACATGGCATCAGCATCTACTGGCAAAGAGTCCAGGTAAAGACAGCCTGACATGGCACCAGCATCTACTGGCACAGACTGCAGGTAAAGACAGCCTGACATGACATGACATCAGCATCTACTGGCAAAGATTCCAGGTAAAGACAGCTTGACATAACATCAGCATCTACTGGTAAAGACTCCACATAAAGAGAGCCTGACGTGGCATCAGCATTTACGGGCAAAGACTTCAGGTAAAGACAGCCTGACGTGGCATTAGCATCTACTGGCAAAGACTCCAGGTAAATACAGCCTGACATGGCATCAGCATCTATGGGCAAAGACTGCAGGTAAATACAGCCTGACATGGCATCAGCATCTAATGGCAAAGAGCCAAGGTAAAGACAGCATGACATGGCATCGGCATCTACTGGCAAAGACTCCAGGTAAAAAAATGCTGGCATGACATGGCATCAGCATCTACGGGCAAAGACTCCAGGTAAAGACAGCCTGACATGGCATCAGCATCTACTTGCAAAGACTCCAGGTAAATACAGCCTGACATGTCATCAGCATTTGCTGGCACATACTGCAGGTAAAGACAAGACAGCCTGACATGGTATCAGCATCTATTGGAAAAGACTCCAGGTAAAGACAGCCTGACATGGCATCAGCATCTACTGGCAAAGACTTCAAATAAAGATAGCGTGACATGGCATCAGCATCAACAGGGAAAGATTCCAGGTAAAGACAGCCTGACGTGGCATCAGCATCTATTGGCAAAGACTGCAGGTAAAGGCAGCCAGACAAGGCATCAGTATCTACTGGTAAAAATTCCAGGTAAAGACAGCCTGACATGGCATCAGCATCTACTGGCAAAGACTCCAGGTAAAGACAGCCTGACGTGACATCAGCATCTACTGGCAAAGACTGCAGGTAAAGACAGCCTGACATGGCATCAGCATCTACGGGCAAAGACTTCAGGTAAAGACAGCCTTATGTGGCATCAGCATCTAGTGGTGAAAACTCCAGGTAGAGACAGACTGACATGACATCAGCATCTACTGGCAAAGACTCTAGGTAAAGACAGCTTGACATGATGTGGCATCAGCTTCTACTTGCAAAGACTCCAGGTAAAGACAGCCTAACGCGGCATCAGCATGTACTGGCAAAGACTCCAGGGAAAGACAGACTGACATGACATCAGCATCTACTGGCAAAGACTCCAGGTAAAGACAGCCTGACATGACGTGAAATCAGCAACTCATGGCATAGACTCCAGGTAAAAGACAGCCTGACGTGGCATTAGCATCTATTGGAAAAGACTTCAGGTAAAGAGAGCCTGACATGGCATCAGCATCTACTGGCAAAGACTCCAGGTAAAGACAGACTGACATGGCATCAGCATTTACTGGAAAACTATACAGGTAAAGACAGCCTGACTTGACATCAGCATCTGCTGGCAACGACTCCAGGTAAAGACAGCCTGACGTGGCATCAGTATCTACGGGCATAGACTGAAGGTAAAGACAGCGTGACTTGGCATCAGCATCTACTGGCAAAGACTCCAGGTAAAGACAGCCTGACAAAACGTGAAATCAGCATCTAGTGGCGAAAACTCCAGGTAAGGACAGACTGACATGACATCAGTTTCTACTGGCAAAGACTCCAGGCAAAGACAGCCTGACATGTTGTGGCATCAGCATATACTGGCAAAGACTCCAGTTAAAGACAGCCTGAAATGGCATCAGCATCTACTGGCAAAGACTCCAGGTAAAGACAGACTGACATGGCATCAGCATCTAATGGAAAAGACTCCAGGTGAAGACAGCCTGAAGTGGCATGACATCAGCATCTACTGGGAAAGACTCCTGGCACAGACTCCAGGTAAAGAAAGCCTGGCATGGCTTCAGCATCTACTGGTAAAGACTGCAGGTCAAGGCAACCTGACATGGCATCAGCATCTACTGACAAAGACTCAAGGTACAGACAGCCTGACGTGGCATCAGCATCTACTGGCAAAGACTGCAGGTAAAAGCAGCCTGACATGGCATCAGCATCTACTGCCAAAGACTGCAGGTAAAGACAGCCTGACATGGCATCAGCATCTACGGGCAAAGACTTCAGGAAAAGACAGCCTGATGTGGCATCAGCATCTACTTGCAAAGACTGCAGGTAAAGACAGACTGATGTGGCATTAGCATCTACTGACAAAGACTCCAGGTAAAGACAGCCTGACATGGCATCAGCATCTACTAGCAAAGACTGCAGGTAAAGACAGACTGACATGGCATCAGCATCTACTGGCAAAGACTCCAGGTAAAGACAGCCTGATGTGGCATCAGAATCTACTGGCATAGACTGCAGGTAAAGACAGCCTGACATGGCATCAGCATCTAATGGCAGAGACTGCAGGTAAAGACAGACTGACATGTCATCAGCATCTAATGGCAAAGACTCCAGGTGAAGACAGCCTGAAGTGGCGTGACATCAGCATCTACTGGGAAAGACTCCTGGCACAGACTCCAGGTAAAGAAAGCCTGGCATGGCTTCAGCATCTACTGGTAAAGATTGCAGGTAAAGGCAGCCAGACAAGGCTTCAGTATCTACTGACAAAGATTCAAGGTAAAGACAGCCTGACATGGCATCAGCATCTACTGGCAAAGACTGCAGGTAAAGGCAGCCTGACATGGCATCAGCATCTACTGGCAAAGACTGCAGGTAAAGACAGCCTGACATGGCATCAGCATCTACGGGCAAAGACTTCAGGAAAAGACAGCCTGATGTGGCATCAGCATCTACTTGCAAAGACTGCAGGTAAAGACAGACTGACGTGGCATCAGCATCTACTGACAAAGACTCCAGGTAAAAACAGCCTGACATGGCATCAGCATCTACTAGCAAAAGCTGCAGGTAAAGACAGACTGACATGGCATCAGCATCTACTGGCAAAGACTCCAGGTAAAGACAGCCTGACATGGCATCAGCATCTACTGGCACAGACTGCAGGTAAAGACAGCCTGACCTGACGTGGCATCAGCATCTAGGGGCAAAGACTTCAGGTAAAGACAGCCTGACATGGCATTAGCATCTACTGGCTAAGACTTCAGGTAAAGACAGCCTGACATGGCATCAGCATCTACTGGCAAAGACTCCAGGTAAAGATAGCCTGATGTGGCATCACCATCTACTGGCAAAGAATCCAAGTAAAGACATCCTGACATGGCATCAGCATCTACTGGCAAAGACTGCAGGTAAAGACAGCCTGACATGGCATCAGCATCTAATGGCAAAGAGGCAAGGTAAAGACAGCATGACATGGCATCGGCATCTACTGGCAAAGATTCCAAGTAAAGAAACACTGGCATGACATGGCATCAGCATCTACGGGCAAAGACTCCAGGTAAAGACAGCCTGACATGGCATCAGCATCTATTTGCAAAGACTCCAGGTAAAGACAGCCTGACATGTCATCAGCATCTCCTGGCAAAGACTGCAGGTAAAGACAAGACAGCTTGACATGGTATCAGTATCTATTGGAAAAGAGTCCAGGTAAAGACAGCCTGACATGGCATCAGCATCTACTGGCAAAGACTTCAAATAAAGATAGCATGACATAGCATCAGCATCAACAGGGAAAGATTCCAGGTAAAGACAGCCTGACGTTGCATCAGCATCTACTGGCAAAGACTCCAGGTAAAGACAGCCTGACGTGACATCAGCATCTACTGGCAAAGACTCCAGGTAAAGACAGCCTGACGTGGCATCAGCATCTACTGGCAAAGACTCCAGGTAAAGACAGCCTGACGTGACATCAGCATCTACTGGCAAAGACTGCAGGTAAAGACAGCCTGACATGGCATCAGCACCTACGGGCAAAGACTTCAGGAAAAGACAGCCTTATGTGGTATCAGCATCTAGTGGCGAAAACTCCAGGTAGAGACAGACTGACATGACATCAGCTTCTGCTGGCAAAGACTCAAGGTAAAGACAGCCTGACATGATGTGGCATCAGCATCTACTTGCAAAGACTCCAGTTAAACACAGCCATACATGGCATCAGCATCTACTGGCAAAGACTGCAGGTAAAGACAGCCTGACGTGGCATCAGCATCTACTGGCAAAGACTGCAGGTAAAGACAGACTGACATGCCATCTGCATCTACTGGCAAAGACTGCAGGTAAAGGCAGCCTGACAAGGCATCAGCATCTACTGGTAAAGACTCCAGGTCAAGACAGCCTGACGTGGCATCAGCATCTACTAGCAAAGACTCCAGGTAAAGACAGCCTGATGTGACATCAGCATCTACTGGCAAAGACTTCAGGTAAAACAGCCTTATGTGGCATCAGCATCTAGTGGCGAAAACTCCAGGTAAAGACAGCCTGATGTGACATCAGCATCTACGGGCAAGGACTTCAGGTAAAACAGCCTTATGTGGCATCAGCATCTAGTGGCGAAAACTCCAGGTAGAGACAAACTGACATGACATCAGCTTCTACTGGCAAAGACTCCTGGTAAAGACAGCCTGACATGATGTGGCATCACCATCTACTTGCAAAGACTCCAGTTAAAGACAGCCTCACATGGCATCAGCATCTACTCGCAAAGACTCCAGGTAAAGACAGCCTGACATGGCATCAGCATCTACGGGCATAGACTGCAGGTAAAGACAGCCTGACATGGCATCAGCATCTACTGGCAAAGACTGCAGGTAAAGACAGACTGACATGCCATCAGCATCTACTGGCAAAGACTGCAGGTAAAGCAGCCTGACATGGCATCAGCATCTACTGTCAAAACCTCCAGGTGAAGACAGCCTGACGCGGCATACGCATCTACTGGCGAAGACTCCAGGTAAAGACAGCCTGAAATGGCATCAGCATCTACTCGCAAAGACTCCAGGTAAAGACAGCCTGACATGGCATCAGCATCTACTGGCACAGACTGCAGGTAAAGACAGCCTGACATGACATGATAGCAGCATCTACTGGCAAAGACTCCAGGTAAAGACAGCTTGACATGACATCAGCATCTACTGGTAAAGACTCCACATAAAGATAGCCTGACGTGGCATCAGCATCTACGGGCAAAGACTTCAGGTAAAGACAGCCTGACAAGGCATTAGCATCTACTGGCAAAGACTCCAGGTAAAGACAGCCTGACATGGCAACAGAATCTAATGGCAAAGAGCCAAGGTAAAGACAGCATGACATGGCATCGGCATCTACTGGCAAAGACTCCAGGCAAAGAAACGCTGGCATGACATGGCATCAGCATCTACGGGCAAGGACTCCAGGTAAAGACAGCCTGACATGGCATCAGCATCTATTTGCAAAGACTCCAGGTAAAGACAGCTTGACATGTCATCAGCATCTCCTGGCAAAAAGTGCAGGTAAAGACAAGACAGCTTGACATGGTATCAGTATCTATTGGAAAAGACTCCAGGTAAAGACAGCCTGACGTGGCATCAGCATCTACTGGTAAAGACTGCAGGTAAAGGCAGCCTGACAAGGCATCAGCATCTACTGGTAAAGACTCCATGTAAAGTCAGCCTGACATGGCATCAGCATCTACTGGCAAAGACTGCAGGTAAAGACAGCCTGACATGGCATCAGCATCTACGGGCAAAGACTTCAGGTAAAGACAGCCTGACGTGACATCAGCATCTACTGGCAAAGACTGCAGGTAAAGACAGCCTGACATGGCATCAGCTTCTACTGGCAAAGACTCCAGGTAAAGACAGCATGACAAGATGTGGCATCAGCATCTACTTGCAAAGACTCCAGTTAAACACAGCCTCACATGGTATCAGCATCTACTGGCAAAGACTCCAGGTAAAGACAGCCTGACGTGGCATCAGCATCTACGGGCATAGACTGCAGTTAAAGACAGCCTGACACGGCATCAGCATCTACTGGCAAAGACTGCAGGTAAAGACAGACTGACATAGCATCAGCATTCACTGGCAAAGACTGCAGGTAAAGACAGACTGACATGCCATCAGCATCTACTGGCAAAGACTGCAGGTAAAGACAGCCTGACATGGCATCAGCATCTACTGGCAAAGACTCCAGGTGAAGACAGCCTGAAGCGGCATCAGCATCTACTGGCGAAGACTCCAAGTAAAGACAGCCTGACATGGTATCAGCATCTACTGGAAAAGACTCCAGGTAAAGACAGCCTGACATGGCATCAGCATCTACTGGCAAAGACTTCAAATAAAGATAGCGTGACATGGCATCAGCATTAACAGGGAAAGATTCCAGGTAAAGAGAGCCTGAAGTGGCATCAGCATCTACTTGCAAAGACTGCAGGTAAAGGCAGCCTGACAAGGCATCAGCATCTACTGGTAAAGACTCCAGTTAAAGACAGCCTGACATGGCATCAGCATCTACTGGCAAAGACTCCAGGAAAAGACAGCCTGACGTAGCATCAGCATCTACTGGCAAAGACTGCAGGTAAAGACAGCCTGACATGGCATCAGCATATACTGGCAAAGACTGCAGGTAAAGACAGACTGACATGGCATCAGCATCTAATGGCAAAGACTCCAGGTGAAGACAGCCTGAAGTGGCGTGACATCAGCATCTACTGTGAAAGACTCATGGCAAAGACTCCAGGTAAAGACAGCCTGACATGACGTGACATCAGCATCTACTTGCAAAGACTCCAGGCAAAGACAGACTGATATGACATCAGCATCTACTGGCAAAGTATACAGGTAAAGACAGCCTGAAATAGCATCAGCATCTACTGGCAAAGACTCCAGGTAAAGACAGACTGACATGACGTGACATAAGCATCTAGTGGCAAAGATTCCAGTTAAAGACAGACTGATATGACATCAGCATCTACTGGCAAAGTATGCAGGTAAAGACAGCCTGACGTGACATCAGCATCTACTGGCAAAGACTCCAGGTAAAGACAGCCTGACATGGCATCAGCATCTTTTGGCAAAGACTCCAGGTAAAGACAGACTGACATTACATCAGCTTCTACTGGGAAAGACTCCAGGTAATGTCAGCCTGACATGATGTGGCATCAGCATCTACTGGCAAAGACTGCAGGTAAAGACAGCCTGACATGGCATCAGCATCTACTGGCAAAGACTTCAGGTAGAGACAGCCTGACATGGCATCAGCATCTAATGGGAAAGAGCCAAGGTAAAGAAAGCCTCACATGACATCAGCATCTACTGGTAAAGACTCCACATAAAGACAGCCTGACGTGGCAGCAGCATCTACGTGCAAAGACTTCAGGTAAAGAAAGCCTGACATGGCATTAGCATCTACTGGTAAAGACTCCAGGTAAAGACAGCCTGACATGACATGGCATCAGCATCTACGGGCAAAGACTCCAGGTAATGACAGCCTGACATTGCATCAGCATCTACTGGCAAAGACTGCAGGTAAAGACAAGACAGCCTGAAATGGTATGAGCATCTACTGGCAAAGACTCCAGGTAAAGACAGCCTGACATGGCATCAGCATCTACTGGCAAATACTTCAGGTAAATATAGCGTGACATGGCATAAACATCTACAGGGAAAGATTCCAGGTAAAGACAGCCTGATGTGGTGTCAGTATGTACTGGCAAAGACTCCAGGGAAAGACAACCTGACATGGCATCAGCATCTACTGGTAAAGACTCCACATAAAGAGAGCCTGACGTGGCATCAGCATCTACGGGCAAAGACTTCAGGTAAAGACAGCCTGACAAGGCATTAGCATCTACTGGCAAAGACTCCAGGTAAAGACAGCCTGACGTGGCATCACCATCTACTGGCAAAGATTTCAAATAAAGATAGCGTGACATGGCATCAGCAACTATGGGCAAATACTGCAGGTAAATACAGCTTGATTTGGCATCAGCATCTACAGGCAAAGACTGCAGGTAAAGACAGCCTGACATGGCATCAGCATCTAATGGCAAAGAGCCAAGGTAAAGACAGCATGACATGGCATCGGCATCTACTGGCAAAGACTCCAGGCAAAGAAACGCTGGCATGACATGGCATCAGCATCTAGGGGCAAGGACTCCAGGTAAAGACAGCCTGACATGGCATCAGCATCTATTTGCAAAGACTCCAGGTAAAGACAGCCTGATATGTCATCAGCATCTCCTGGCAAAGAGTGCAGGTAAAGACACGACAGCTTGACATGGTATCAGTATCTATTGGAAAAGACTCCAGGTAAAGACAGCCTGACATGGCATCAGCATCTACTGGCAAAGACTTCAAATAAAGATAGCGTGATATGGCATCAGCATCAACAGGGAAAGATTCTAGGTAAAGACAGCCTGACGTGGCATCAGCATCTACTGGTAAAGACTGCAGGTAAAGGCAGCCTGACAAGGCATCAGCATCTACTGGTAAAGACTCCATGTAAAGACAGCCTGACATGGCATCAGCATCTACTGGCAAAGACTCCAGATAAAGACAGCCTGACGTGACATCAGCATCTACTGGCAAAGACTGCAGGTAAAGACAGCCTAACATGGCATCAGCATCTGCTGGCAAAGACTCCAGGTAAAGACAGCCTGACAAAACGTGAAATCAGCATCTAGTGGCGAAAACTCCAGGTAAGGACAGACTGACATGACATCAGTTTCTACTGGCAAAGACTCCAGGCAAAGACAGCCTGACATGTTGTGGCATCAGCATATACTGGCAAAGACTCCAGTTAAAGACAGCCTGAAATGGCATCAGCATCTACTGGCAAAGACTCCAGGTAAAGACAGACTGACATGGCATCAGCATCTAATGGAAAAGACTCCAGGTGAAGACAGCCTGAAGTGGCATGACATCAGCATCTACTGGGAAAGACTCCTGGCACAGACTCCAGGTAAAGAAAGCCTGGCATGGCTTCAGCATCTACTGGTAAAGACTGCAGGTCAAGGCAACCTGACATGGCATCAGCATCTACTGACAAAGACTCAAGGTACAGACAGCCTGACATGGCATCAGCATCTACGGGCAAAGACTTCAGGAAAAGACAGCCTGATGTGGCATCAGCATCTACTGACAAAGACTCCAGGTAAAGACAGCCTGACATGGCATCAGCATCTACTAGCAAAGACTGCAGGTAAAGACAGACTGACATGGCATCAGCATCTACTGGCAAAGACTCCAGGTAAAGACAGCCTGATGTGGCATCAGAATCTACTGGCATAGACTGCAGGTAAAGACAGCCTGACATGGCATCAGCATCTAATGGCAGAGACTGCAGGTAAAGACAGACTGACATGGCATCAGCATCTAATGGCAAAGACTCCAGGTGAAGACAGCCTGAAGTGGCGTGACATCAGCATCTACTGGGAAAGACTCCTGGCACAGACTCCAGGTAAAGAAAGCCTGGCATGGCTTCAGCATCTACTGGTAAAGATTGCAGGTAAAGGCAGCCAGACAAGGCTTCAGTATCTACTGACAAAGATTCAAGGTAAAGACAGCCTGACGTGGCATCAGCATCTACTGGCAAAGACTGCAGGTAAAGGCAGCCTGACATGGCATCAGCATCTACTGGCAAAGACTGCAGGTAAAGACAGCCTGACATGGCATCAGCATCTACGGGCAAAGACTTCAGGAAAAGACAGCCTGATGTGGCATCAGCATCTACTTGCAAAGACTGCAGGTAAAGACAGACTGACGTGGCATCAGCATCTACTGACAAAGACTCCAGGTAAAAACAGCCTGACATGGCATCAGCATCTACTAGCAAAAGCTGCAGGTAAAGACAGACTGACATGGCATCAGCATCTACTGGCAAAGACTCCAGGTAAAGACAGCCTGACATGGCATCAGCATCTACTGGCACAGACTGCAGGTAAAGACAGCCTGACCTGACGTGGCATCAGCATCTAGGGGCAAAGACTTCAGGTAAAGACAGCCTGACATGGCATTAGCATCTACTGGCTAAGACTTCAGGTAAAGACAGCCTGACATGGCATCAGCATCTACTGGCAAAGACTCCAGGTAAAGATAGCCTGATGTGGCATCACCATCTACTGGCAAAGAATCCAAGTAAAGACATCCTGACATGGCATCAGCATCTACTGGCAAAGACTGCAGGTAAAGACAGCCTGACATGGCATCAGCATCTAATGGCAAAGAGGCAAGGTAAAGACAGCATGACATGGCATCGGCATCTACTGGCAAAGATTCCAAGTAAAGAAACACTGGCATGACATGGCATCAGCATCTACGGGCAAAGACTCCAGGTAAAGACAGCCTGACATGGCCTCAGCATCTATTTGCAAAGACTCCAGTTAAAGACAGCCTGACATGTCATCAGCATCTCCTGGCAAAGACTGCAGGTAAAGACAAGACAGCTTGACATGGTATCAGTATCTATTGGAAAAGAGTCCAGGTAAAGACAGCCTGACATGGCATCAGCATCTACTGGCAAAGACTTCAAATAAAGATAGCATGACATAGCATCAGCATCAACAGGGAAAGATTCCAGGTAAAGACAGCCTGACGTTGAATCAGCATCTACTGGCAAAGACTCCAGGTAAAGACAGCCTGACGTGACATCAGCATCTACTGGCAAAGACTCCAGGTAAAGACAGCCTGACGTGGCATCAGCATCTACTGGCAAAGACTCCAGGTAAAGACAGCCTGACGTGACATCAGCATCTACTGGCAAAGACTGCAGGTAAAGACAGCCTGACATGGCATCAGCATCTACGGGCAAAGACTTCAGGAAAAGACAGCCTTATGTGGTATCAGCATCTAGTGGCGAAAACTCCAGGTAGAGACAGACTGACATGACATCAGCTTCTGCTGGCAAAGACTCAAGGTAAAGACAGCCTGACATGATGTGGCATCAGCATCTACTTGCAAAGACTCCAGTTAAACACAGCCATACATGGCATCAGCATCTACTGGCAAAGACTGCAGGTAAAGACAGCCTGACGTGGCATCAGCATCTAACGGCATAGACTACAGGTAAAGACATCCTGACATGATATCAGCATCTACTGGCAAAGACTGCAGGTAAAGACAGACTGACATGCCATCTGCATCTACTGGCAAAGACTGCAGGTAAAGGCAGCCTGACAAGGCATCAGCATCTACTGGTAAAGACTCCAGGTCAAGACAGCCTGACGTGGCATCAGCATCTACTAGCAAAGACTCCAGGTAAAGACAGCCTGATGTGACATCAGCATCTACTGGCAAAGACTTCAGGTACAACAGCCTTATGTGGCATCAGCATCTAGTGGCGAAAACTCCAGGTAAAGACAGCCTGATGTGACATCAGCATCTACGGGCAAGGACTTCAGGTAAAACAGCCTTATGTGGCATCAGCATCTAGTGGCGAAAACTCCAGGTAGAGACAAACTGACATTACATCAGCTTCTACTGGCAAAGACTCCTGGTAAAGACAGCCTGACATGATGTGGCATCACCATCTACTTGCAAAGACTCCAGTTAAAGACAGCCTCACATGGCATCAGCATCTACTCGCAAAGACTCCAGGTAAAGACAGCCTGACATGGCATCAGCATCTACGGGCATAGACTGCAGGTAAAGACAGCCTGACATGGCATCAGCATCTACTGGCAAAGACTGCAGGTAAAGACAGACTGACATGCCATCAGCATCTACTGGCAAAGACTGCAGGTAAAGGCAGCCTGACATGGCATCAGCATCTACTGGCAAAACCTCCAGGTGAAGACAGCCTGACGCGGCATACGCATCTACTGGGGAAGACTCCAGGTAAAGACAGCCTGAAATGGCATCAGCATCTACTCGCAAAGACTCCAGGTAAAGACAGCCTGACATGGCATCAGCATCTACTGGCACAGACTGCAGGTAAAGACAGCCTGACATGACATGATAGCAGCATCTACTGGCAAAGACTCCAGGTAAAGACAGCTTGACATGACATCAGCATCTACTGGTAAAGACTCCACATAAAGATAGCCTGACGTGGCATCAGCATCTACGGGCAAAGACTTCAGGTAAAGACAGCCTGACAAGGCATTAGCATCTACTGGCAAAGACTCCAGGTAAAGACAGCCTGACATGGCATCAGAATCTAATGGCAAAGAGCCAAGGTAAAGACAGCATGACATGGCATCGGCATCTACTGGCAAAGACTCCAGGCAAAGAAACGCTGGCATGACATGGCATCAGCATCTACGGGCAAGGACTCCAGGTAAAGACAGCCTGACATGGCATCAGCATCTATTTGCAAAGACTCCAGGTAAAGACAGCCTGACATGTCATCAGCATCTCCTGGCAAAAAGTGCAGGTAAAGACAAGACAGCTTGACATGGTATCAGTATCTATTGGAAAAGACTCCAGGTAAAGACAGCCTGACATGGCATCAGCATCTACTGGCAAAGACTTCAAATAAAGATAGCGTGATATGGCATCAGCATCAACAGGTAAAGATTCTAGGTAAAGACAGCCTGACGTGGCATCAGCATCTACTGGTAAAGACTGCAGGTAAAGGCAGCCTGACAAGGCATCAGCATCTACTGGTAAAGACTCCATGTAAAGTCAGCCTGACATGGCATCAGCATCTACGGGCAAAGACTTCAGGTAAAGACAGCCTGACGTGACATCAGCATCTACTGGCAAAGACTGCAGGTAAAGACAGCCTGACATGGCATCAGCTTCTACTGGCAAAGACTCCAGGTAAAGACAGCATGACAAGATGTGGCATCAGCATCTACTTGCAAAGACTCCAGTTAAACACAGCCTCACATGGTATCAGCATCTACTGGCAAAGACTCCAGGTAAAGACAGCCTGACGTGGCATCAGCATCTACGGGCATAGACTGCAGTTAAAGACAGCCTGACATGGCATCAGCATCTACTGGCAAAGACTGCAGGTAAAGACAGACTGACATAGCATCAGCATTCACTGGCAAAGACTGCAGGTAAAGACAGACTGACATGCCATCAGCATCTACTGGCAAAGACTGCAGGTAAAGACAGCCTGACATGGCATCAGCATCTACTGGCAAAGACTCCAGGTGAAGACAGCCTGAAGCGGCATCAGCATCTACTGGCGAAGACTCCAAGTAAAGACAGCCTGACATGGTATCAGCATCTACTGGAAAAGACTCCAGGTAAAGACAGCCTGACATGGCATCAGCATCTACTGGCAAAGACTTCAAATAAAGATAGCGTGACATGGCATCAGCATCAACAGGGAAAGATTCCAGGTAAAGAGAGCCTGAAGTGGCATCAGCATCTACTTGCAAAGACTGCAGGTAAAGGCAGCCTGACAAGGCATCAGCATCTACTGGTAAAGACTCCAGTTAAAGACAGCCTGACATGGCATCAGCATCTACTGGCAAAGACTCCAGGAAAAGACAGCCTGACGTAGCATCAGCATCTACTGGCAAAGACTGCAGGTAAAGACAGCCTGACATGGCATCAGCATATACTGGCAAAGACTGCAGGTAAAGACAGACTGACATGGCATCAGCATCTAATGGCAAAGACTCCAGGTGAAGACAGCCTGAAGTGGCGTGACATCAGCATCTACTGTGAAAGACTCATGGCAAAGACTCCAGGTAAAGACAGCCTGACATGACGTGACATCAGCATCTACTTGCAAAGACTCCAGGCAAAGACAGACTGATATGACATCAGCATCTACTGGCAAAGTATACAGGTAAAGACAGCCTGAAATAGCATCAGCATCTACTGGCAAAGACTCCAGGTAAAGACAGACTGACATGACGTGACATAAGCATCTAGTGGCAAAGATTCCAGTTAAAGACAGACTGATATGACATCAGCATCTACTGGCAAAGTATGCAGGTAAAGACAGCCTGACGTGACATCAGCATCTACTGGCAAAGACTCCAGGTAAAGACAGCCTGACATGGCATCAGCATCTTTTGGCAAAGACTCCAGGTAAAGACAGACTGACATTACATCAGCTTCTACTGGGAAAGACTCCAGGTAATGTCAGCCTGACATGATGTGGCATCAGCATCTACTGGCAAAGACTGCAGGTAAAGACAGCCTGACATGGCATCAGCATCTACTGGCAAAGACTTCAGGTAGAGACAGCCTGACATGGCATCAGCATCTAATGGGAAAGAGCCAAGGTAAAGAAAGCCTCACATGACATCAGCATCTACTGGTAAAGACTCCACATAAAGACAGCCTGACGTGGCAGCAGCATCTACGGGCAAAGACTTCAGGTAAAGAAAGCCTGACATGGCATTAGCATCTACTGGTAAAGACTCCAGGTAAAGACAGCCTGACATGACATGGCATCAGCATCTACGGGCAAAGACTCCAGGTAATGACAGCCTGACATTGCATCAGCATCTACTGGCAAAGACTGCAGGTAAAGACAAGACAGCCTGAAATGGTATGAGCATCTACTGGCAAAGACTCCAGGTAAAGACAGCCTGACATGGCATCAGCATCTACTGGCAAATACTTCAGTTAAATATAGCGTGACATGGCATAAACATCTACAGGGAAAGATTCCAGGTAAAGACAGCCTGATGTGGTGTCAGTATCTACTGGCAAAGACTCCAGGGAAAGACAACCTGACATGGCATCAGCATCTACTGGTAAAGACTCCACATAAAGAGAGCCTGACGTGGCATCAGCATCTACGGGCAAAGACTTCAGGTAAAGACAGCCTGACAAGGCATTAGCATCTACTGGCAAAGACTCCAGGTAAAGACAGCCTGACGTGGCATCACCATCTACTGGCAAAGATTTCAAATAAAGATAGCGTGACATGGCATCAGCAACTATGGGCAAATACTGCAGGTAAATACAGCTTGATTTGGCATCAGCATCTACAGGCAAAGACTGCAGGTAAAGACAGCCTGACATGGCATCAGCATCTAATGGCAAAGAGCCAAGGTAAAGACAGCATGACATGGCATCAGCATCTACTGGCAAAGACTCCAGGCAAAGAAACGCTGGCATGACATGGCATCAGCATCTACGGGCAAGGACTCCAGGTAAAGACAGCCTGACATGGCATCAGCATCTATTTGCAAAGACTCCAGGTAAAGACAGCCTGATATGTCATCAGCATCTCCTGGCAAAGAGTGCAGGTAAAGACACGACAGCTTGACATGGTATCAGTATCTATTGGAAAAGACTCCAGGTAAAGACAGCCTGACATGGCATCAGCATCTACTGGCAAAGACTTCAAATAAAGATAGCGTGATATGGCATCAGCATCAACAGGGAAAGATTCTAGGTAAAGACAGCCTGACGTGGCATCAGCATCTACTGGTAAAGACTGCAGGTAAAGGCAGCCTGACAAGGCATCAGCATCTACTGGTAAAGACTCCATGTAAAGACAGCCTGACATGGCATCAGCATCTACTGGCAAAGACTCCAGATAAAGACAGCCTGACGTGACATCAGCATCTACTGGCAAAGACTGCAGGTAAAGACAGCCTGACATGGCATCAGCATCTACGGGCAAAGACTTCAGGTAAAGACAGCCTGATGTGACATCAGCATCTACTGGCAAAGACTGCAAGTAAAGACAGCCTGACATGGCATCAGCTTCTACTGGCAAAGACTCCAGGTAAAGACAGCATGACATGATGTGGCATCAGCATCTACTTGCAAAGACTCCAGTTAAACACAGCCTCACATGGCATCAGCATCTACTGGCAAAGACTCCAGGTAAAGACAGCCTGACGTGGCATCAGCATCTACGGGCATAGACTGCAGGTAAAGACAGCCTGACATGGCATCAGCATCTACTGGCAAAGACTGCAGGTAAAGACAGACTGACATAGCATCAGCATTCACTGGCAAAGACTGCAGGTAAAGACAGACTGACATGCCATCAGCATCTACTGGCAAAGACTGCAGGTAAAGAAAGCCTCACATGGCATCAGCATCTAATGGCAAGGACTCCAGGCAAAGACGGCCTGACATGGCATCAGCATCTACTTGCAAAGACTCCAGGTAAAGACAGCCTTAAATGGCATTAGCATCTACTGGCAAAAACTGCAGGTAAATACTGCCTTACATGGCATCAGCATTTACTGGCGAAGACTCCAGGTAAAGCCAGCCTGACATGGCATTAGCAACTACTAGCAAAGACTGCAGGTAAAAACAGCCTGATATGACGTGACATCAGCATCTACTGTCAAATACTCCAGTTAAAGACAGCTTGACATGACATCAGCATCTACTGGTAAAGACTCTACATAAAGACAGCCTGACGTGGCAGCAGCATCTACGGGCAAAGACTTCAGGTAAAGAAAGCCTGACGTGGCATTAGCATCTACTGGTAAAGCCTCCAGGTAAAGACAGCCTGACATGACATGGCATCAGCATCTACTGGCAAAGACTCCAGGTAATGACAGCCTGACATTGCATCAGCATCTACTGGCAAAGACTGCAGGTAAAGACAAGACAGCCTGACATGGTATGAGCATATACTGGCAAAGACTACAGGTAAAGACAGCCTGACATGGCATCAGCATCTACTGGCAAAGACTTCAGGTAAATATAGCGTGACATGGCATAAACATCTACAGGGAAAGCCTCCAGGTAAAGACAGCCTGACATGACATGGCATCAGCATCTACTGGCAAAGACTCCAGGTAATGACAGCCTGACATTGCATCAGCATCTACTGGCAAAGACTGCAGGTAAAGACAAGACAGCCTGACATGGTATGAGCATATACTGGCAAAGACTACAGGTAAAGACAGCCTGACGTGGTGTCAGCATCTACTGGCAAAGACTCCAGGGAAAGACAGCCTGACATGGCATCAGCATCTTTTGGCAAAGACTCCAGGTAAAGACAGCCTGACATGACATAAGAATCTACTGGCAAAGTATACAGGTAAAGACAGCCTGACGTGACATCAGCATCTACTGGCAAAGAGTCCAGGTAAAGACAGACTGACATGACGTGACATCAGCATCTACTGGCAAAGACTCCAGGTAAAGACAGACTGATATGACATCAGCATCTACTGGCAAAGTATACAGGTAAAGACAGCCTGACATGACATCAGCATCTACTGGCAAAGACTCCAGGTAAAGTCAGCCTGACATGGCATCAATATCTATTGGCAAAGACTGCAGGTAAAGACAGCCTGATATGGCATCAGAATCTACTGGCAAAGTATACAGGCAAAGACAGTCTGACATGGCATCAGCATCTACTGGCGAAGACACCAGGTAAAGATAGCCTGACATGGCTTCAGCATCTACTGGCAAAGTCTACAGGTAAAGATAGCCTGACATGGCATCAGCATCTACTGGCAAAGACTCCAGGTAAAGATAGCCTGACGTGGCATCAGCATCTGCTGGCAATGACTGCAGGTAAAGACAGACTGACATGGCATCAGCATCTAATGGCAAAGTCTCCAGGTGAAGACAGCCTGAAGTGACGTGACATCAGCATCTACTGGGAAAGACTCCTGGCAAAGACTCCAGGTAAAGACAGCCTAGCATGCCTTCAGCATCTACTGGTAAAGACTGCAGGAAAAGGCAGCCTGACATGGCATCAGCATCTACTGGCAAAGACTCCAGGTAAAGACAGACTGACATGACGTGACATCAGCATCTACCGGCAAAGACTCCAGGTAAAGACAGACTGATATGACATCAGCATCTACTGGCAAAGTATACAGGTAAAGACAGCCTGACATGACATCAGCATCTACTGGCAAAGACTCCAGGTAAAGTCAGCCTGACATGGCATCAATATCTATTGGCAAAGACTGCAGGAAAAGGCAGCCTGACATGGCATCAGCATCTACTGGCAAAGAGTCCAAGTAAAGACAGCCTGACATGGCATCAGCATCTATTGGCAAACACTGCATGTAAAGACAGCCAGCCATGGCATGAGAATCTACTGGCAAAGTATACAGGTAAAGACAGCCTGACATGGCATCAGCATCTACTGGCGAAGACTCCAGGTAAAGATAGCCTGACATGGCATCAGCATCTTTTGGCAAAGACTCCAGGTAAAGACAGCCTGACATGGCATCAGCATCTTTTGGCAAAGACTCCAGGTAAAGACAGCCTGACATGGCATCAAAATCTACTGGCAAAGTATACAGTTAAAGACAGCCTGACGTGACATCAGCATCAACTGGCAAAGACTCCAGGTAAAGACAGCCTGAAATGTCATCAGCATCTACTGGCAAAGACTCCAGGTAAAGACAGACTGACATGACGTGACATCAGCATCTACTGGCAAAGTATACAGGTAAAGACAGCCTGACGTGACATCAGCATTTACTGGCAAAGACTCCAGGTAAAGACAACCTGACATGGCATCAGCATCTTTTGGCAAAGACTCCAGGTAAAGAAAGACTGACATTACATCAGCTTCTACTGGCAAAGACTCCAGGTAAAGCCAGCCTGACATGATGTGGCATCAGCATCTACTTGCAAAGACTCCAGTTAAAGACAGCCTGACATGGCATCAGCAACTACTAGCAAAGACTGCAGGTAAAAACAGCCTGACATAACGTTACATCAGCATCTACTGTCAAATACTCCAGTAAAGGACAGCTTGACATGACATCAGCATCTAATGGTAAAGACTCTACATAAAGACAGCCTGACGTGGCAGCAGCATCTACGGGCAAAGACTTCAGGTAAAGAAAGCCTGACGTGGCATTAGCATCTACTGGTAAAGACTCCAGGTAAAGACAGCCTGACATGACATGGCATCAGCATCTACGGGCAAAGACTCCAGGTAATGACAGCCTGACATTGCATCAGCATCTACTGGCAAATACTGCAGGTAAAGACAAGACAGCCTGACATGGTATGAGCATATACTGGCAAAGACTCCAGGTAAAGACAGCCTGACATGGCATCAGCATCTACTGGCAAAGACTTCAGGTAAATATAGCGTGACATGGCATAAACATCTACAGGGAAAGATTCCAGGTAAAGACAGCCTGACGTGGTGTCAGCATCTACTGGCAAAGACTCCAGGGAAAGACAACCTGACATGGCATCAGCATCTATTGGCAAAGACTGCAGGTAAAGACAGCCTGCCATGGCATCAGAATCTACTGGCAAAGTATACAGGTAATGACAGCCTGAAATGGCATCAGCATCTACTGGTGAAGACTCCAGATAAAGACAGCCTGACATGGCATCAGCATCTTTTGGCAAAGACTCCAGGTAAAGACAGCCTGACATGGCATAAGAATCTACTGGCAAAGTATATAGGTAAAGACAGCCTGACGTGACATCAACATCTATTGGCAAAGACTGCAGGTAAAGACAGCCTGATATGGCATCATAATCTAGTGGCAAAGACTCCAGGTAAAGACAGACTGACATGACGTGACATCAGCATCTACTGGCAAAGACTCCAGGTAAAGACAGACTGATATGACATCAGCATCTACTGGCAAAGACTCCAGGTAAAGTCAGCCTGACATGGCATCAACATCTACTGGCAAAGACTGCAGGTAAAGACAGCCTGATATGGCATCAGAATCTACCGGCAAAGTATACAGGTAAAGACAGTCTGACATGGCATTTGCATCTACTGGCGAAGACACCAGTTAAAGATAGCCTGACATGGCTTCAGCATCTACTGGCAAAGTCTACAGGTAAAGATAGCCTGACGTGGCATCAGCATCTGCTGGCAATGACTGCAGGTAAAGACAGACTGACATGGCATCAGCATCTAATGGCAAAGACTCCAGGTAAAGACAGCCTGAAGTGACGTGACATCAGCATCTACTGGGAAAGACTCCTGGCAAAGACTCCAGGTAAAGACAGCCTAGCATGGCTTCAGCATCTACTGGTAAAGACTGCAGGTAAAGGCAGCCTGACATGGCATCAGCATCTACTGGCAAAGACTCCAGGTAAAGACAGACTGATATGACATCAGCATCTACTGGCAAAGTATACAGGTAAAGTCAGCCTGACATGACATCAACATGTACTTGCAAAGAGTCCATGTAAAGACAGCCTGACATGGCATCAGCATCTATTGGCAAAGACTGCAGGTAAAGACAGCCAGCCATGGCATGAGAATCTACTGGCAAAGTATACAGGTAAAGACAGCCTGACATGGCATCAGCATCTACTGGCGAAGACTCCAGGTAAAGATAGCCTGACATGGCATCAGCATCTTTTGGCAAAGACTCCAGGTAAAGACAGCCTGACATTGCATCAAAATCTACTGGCAAAGTATACAGTTAAAGACAGCCTGACGTGGCATCAGCATCAACTGGCAAAGACTCCAGGTAAAGACAGCCTGAAATGTCATCAGCATCTACTGGCAAAGACTCCAGGTAAAGACAGACTGACATGACGTGACATCAGCATCTACTGGCAAAGATTCCAGGTAAAGACAGACTGATATGACATCAGCATCTACTGGCAAAGTATATAGGTAAAGACAGCCTGACGTGACATCAGCATTTACTGGCAAAGACTCCAGGTAAAGACAACCTGACATGGCATCAGCATCTTTTGGCAAAGACTCCAGGTAAAGAAAGACTGACATTACATCAGCTTCTACTGGCAAAGACTCCAGGTAAAGCCAGCCTGACATGATATGGCATCAGCATCTACTTGCAAAGACTCCAGTTAAAGACAGCCTGACATGGCATCAGCATCTACTGGCAAAGACTGCAGGTAAAGACAGCCTGATATGGCATCAACATCTACTGGCAAAGACTTCAGGTAAAGACAGCCTAACATGGCATTAGCATCTAATGGGAAACAGCCAAGGTAAAGACAGCCTGACATGGCATCAGTATCTAATGGCAAGGACTCCAGGCAAAGACAGCCTGACATGGCCTCAGCATCTACTTGCAAAGACTCCAGGTAAAGACAGCCTGAAGTGGCGTGACATCAGTATCTACTGGGAAAGACTCATGGCAAAGACTCCAGGTAAAGACAGCCTGACATGACGTGGCATCAGCATCTACTGGCAAAGACTGCAGGTAAAGACAGGCTGGCATGACGTGACATCAGCATCTACCGGCAAAGACTGCAGGTAAAGACAGTCTGACATGACATCAGCATCTCTGGGCAAAGACTCCAGGTAAAGACAGCCTGACATGGCATCAGCATCTACTGGCAAAGACTCCAGGTAACGACAGCCTGACATGGCATCAGCATCTCCTGGCAAAGAGCCAAGGTAAAGACAACCTGACATGGCATCAGCATCTACTGAGAAAGACTGCATGTAAATACAGCCTGACATGGCATCAGCATCTACTGGCAAAGACTCCTGTTAAAGAGAGCCTGACGTGACATCAGCATCTACTGGCAAAGACTGCAGGTAAAGACAGCCTGACGTGACAACAGCATCTAGTGGCAAATATCCAGGTAAATACAGACTGACATGAGATCAGCATCTACTGGCAAAGACTCTAGGTAAAGACAGACTGACATGATATCAGCATCTACTGGCAAAGTATCCAGGTAAGGACAGACTGACATGACGTCAGCATCTACTGGCTAAGACGCCAGGTAAAGACAGCCTAACGTGACATCAGCATCTACTGACAAAGACTGCAGGTAAAGACAGCCTGAGATGATGTGACATCAGAATCTACTGGCAAAGACTCCATGTAAAGACAGCCTGACATGGCATCAGCATCTACTGGCAAAGACTGCACGTAAAGACAGCCTGACATGGCATCTGCATCTCCTGGCAAAGACTCCAGGTAAAGACAGCCTGACTTGAGAACAGCATCTACTGGAAAAGACTTCAGGTAAAGAGAGTCTGACGTGGCATGAGCATCTACTGGCAAAGACTCTAGGTGAAGACAGCCTGACATAGGATCAGCATCTACTGCCAAAGTATTGAGGTTAAGACAGCCTGACGTGGCATCAGCCGCTACTGGCAAAGACTTCAGGTATAGACAGCCAGAAGTGTCATGAGCATCTACTGGCAAAGACTCCAGGTAAAGACAGCCTGACATGGCATCATCATCTACGGGCAAAGACTCATGGTGAAGATAGCCTAACGCAGCATCAGCATCTACTGGCAAAGACTCCAAGTAAAGTCAGCCTGACATGGCATCAGCTTCTACTGCCGAAGACTCCAGGTAAAGACAGCCTGACGTGGCATCAGCATCTACTGGAAAAGACTCCAGGTAAAGGCAGCCTGACATGACGTGACATCAGCATCTAGTGGCGACGACTACAGGTAAAGACAGCCTGACGTGGCATCAGCATCTGCTGGCAAAGACTGCAAGTAAA
The DNA here is from genome assembly GCA_963921515.1 of Calotriton arnoldi. Taxonomy (NCBI): domain Eukaryota; kingdom Metazoa; phylum Chordata; class Amphibia; order Caudata; family Salamandridae; genus Calotriton; species Calotriton arnoldi. Next base: position 59,192 of record CAWUFW010008096.1, on the reverse strand, counting down.
GACAGGATGACATGACGTGACATTAGCATCTACCGGCAAAGATTGCAGGTAAAGACAGACTGACATGACATCAGCATCTACGGGCAAAGACTCCAGATAAAGACAGCCTGACATGGCATCAGCATCTACTGAGAAAGACTGCAGGTAAAGACAGCCTGACATGGCATCAGAATTTACTGGCAAAGAGCCAAGGTAAAGACAGCCTGACATGGCATCAACATCTACTGGCAAAGACTGCAGGTAAAGACAGCCTGACATGGCATCAGCATCTACTGGCAAGGACTGCAGGTAAAGACAGCCTGACGTGACATCAGCATCTACTGGCAAATATCCAGGTAAAGACAGACTGACATGACATCAGCATCTACTGGCAAAGACTCCAGGTAAAGACAGACTGACATGACATCAGCATCTACTGGCAAAGTATCCAGGTAAGGACAGAATGACATGACATCAGCATCTACTGGCAAAGACAGCAGGTAAAGACAGCCTGACATGACGTGACATCAGCATCTACTGGCAAAGACTCCAGGTAAAGACAGCCTGACTTGGCATCAGCATCTACAGGCAAGGACTCCAGGTAAAGAAAGTCTGACATGACGTGACTTCAGCATCTACTGGCAAAGACTCCAGGTAAATACAGCCTGACATGATGTGACATCAGCTTAAAAGGCAAAGACTCCAGGTAAGGACAGCCTGACATGACTTGGCATCAGCATCTACTGGCAAAGACTCCAGGTAAAGACAGCCTGACATGACTTGGCATCAGCATCTACTGGCAAAGACTCCATGTAAAGACAGCCTGACATGACGTGACATCAGCATCTACTGGCAAAGACTCCAGGAAAAAACAGCCTGACATAACATGACGTCAGCATCTACTGGAAAAGACTCCAGGTAAAGACAGCCTGACATGACGTGACATCAGCATCTAGTGGCGAAGACTACAGGTAAAGACAGCCTGACGTGGCATCAGCATCTACTGGCAAAGACTCCAGGAAAAAACAGACTGACATAACATGACGTCAGCATCTACTGGAAAAGACTCCAGGTAAAGACAGCCTGACGTGGCATCAGCATCTGCTGGCAAAAACTGCAAGTAAAGACAGGCTGACATGATGTGACATTAGCATCTACCGGCAAAGACTGCAGGTAAAGACAGTCTGACATGACATCAGCATCTACGGGCAAAGACTCCAGGTAAAGACAGCCTGACATGGCATCAGCATCTACTGAGAAAGACTGCAGGTAAAGACAGCCTGACATGGCATCAGAATTTACTGGCAAAGAGCCAAGGTAAAGACAACCTGACATGGCATCAACATCTACTGGCAAAGACTGCAGGTAAAGACAGCCTGACATGGCATCAGCATCTACTGGCAAAGACTGCAGGTAAAGACAGCCTGACGTGACATCAGTATCTACTGGCAAATATCCAGGTAAAGACAGACTGACATGAGATCAGCATCTACTGGCAAAGTATCCAGGTAAGGACAGACTGACATGACATCAGCATCTACTGGCAAAGACTCCAGGTAAAGACAGCCTAACGTGGCATCAGCATCTACTGACAAAGACTGCAGGTAAAAACAGCCTGACATGATGTGATATCAGCATCTACTGGCAAAGACTCCAGGTAAAGACAGCCTGACATGGCATCAGCATCTACTGGCAAAGACTGCAGGTAAAGACAGCCTGACATGGCATCAGCATCTCCTGGCAAAGACTCCAGGCAAAGACAGCCTGACGTGACATCAGCATCTACTGGCAAAGACTTCAGGTAAATAGAGTCTGACGTGGCATCAGCATCTACTGGCAAAGACTCCAGCTAAAGACAGCCTGATGTGGCATCAGCATCTACTGGCAAAGACTCTAGGTAAAGACAGCCTGACATAGGATCAGCATCTACTGGCAAAGTATCGAGGTTAAGACAGCCAGACGTGGCATCAGCTTCTACTGGCAAAGACTTCAGGTTAAGACAACCAGAAGTGTCATGAGCATCTACTGGCAAAGACTGCAGGTAAAGACAGCCTGATATGGCATCAGAATCTACTGGCAAAGTATACAGGTAAAGACAGTCTGACATGGCATCAGCATCTACTGGCGAAGACACCAGGTAAAGATAGCCTCACATTGCTACAGCATCTACTGGCAAAGTCTACAGGTAAAGATAGCCTGACATGGCATCAGCATCTACTGGCAAAGACTGCAGGTAAAGATAGCCTGAGTGGCATCAGCATCTGCTGGCAATGACTGTAGGTAAAGACAGACTGACATGGCATCAGCATCTAATGGCAAAGACTCCAGGTGAAGACAGCCTGAAGTGACGTGACATCAGCATCTACTGGGAAAGACTCCTGGCAAAGACTCCAGGTAAAGACAGCCTAGCATGGCTTCAGCATCTACTGGTAAAGACTGCAGGTAAAGGCAGCCTGACATGGCATCAACATCTATTGGCAAAGACTGCAGGTAAAGACAGCCTGATATGGCATCAGAATCTACCGGCAAAGTATACAGGTAAAGACAGTCTGACATGGCATTAGCATCTACTGGCGAAGACACCAGTTAAAGATAGCCTGACATGGCTTCAGCATCTACTGGCAAAGTCTACAGGTAAAGATAGCCTGACGTGGCATCAGCATCTGCTGGCAATGACTGCAGGTAAAGACAGACTGACATGGCATCAGCATCTAATGGCAAAGACTCCAGGTAAAGACAGCCTGAAGTGACGTGACATCAGCATCTACTGGGAAAGACTCCTGGCAAAGACTCCAGGTAAAGACAGCCTAGCATGGCTTCAGCATCTACTGGTAAAGACTGCAGGTAAAGGCAGCCTGACATGGCATCAGCATCTACTGGCAAAGACTCCAGGTAAAGACAGACTGATATGACATCAGCATCTACTGGCAAAGTATACAGGTAAAGACAGCCTGACATGGCATCAGCATCTACTGGCGAAGACTCCAGGTAAAGATAGACTGACATGGCATCAGCATCTTTTGGCAAAGACTCCAGGTAAAGACAGCCTGACATGGCATCAAAATCTACTGGCAAAGTATACAGTTAAAGACAGCCTGACGTGGCATCAGCATCAACTGGCAAAGACTCCAGGTAAAGACAGCCTGAAATGTCATCAGCATCTACTGGCAAAGACTCCAGGTAAAGACAGACTGACATGACGTGACATCAGCATCTACTTGCAAAGATTCCAGGTAAAGACAGACTGATATGACATCAGCATCTACTGGCAAAGCATATAGGTAAAGACAGCCTTACGTGACATCAGCATTTACTGGCAAAGACTCCAGGTAAAGACAACCTGACATGGCATCAGCATCTTTTGGCAAAGACTCCAGGTAAAGAAAGACTGACATTACATCAGCTTCTACTGGCAAAGACGCCAGGTAAAGCCAGCCTGACATGATATGGCATCAGCATCTACTTGCAAAGACTCCAGTTAAAGACAGCCTGACATGGCATCAGCATCTACTGGCAAAGACTGCAGGTAAAGACAGCCTGATATGGCATCAGCATCTACTGGCAAAGACTTCAGGTAAAGACAGCCTAACATGGCATTAGCATCTAATGGGAAACAGCCAAGGTAAAGACAGCCTGACATGGCATCAGTATCTAATGGCAAGGACTCCAGGCAAAGACAGCCTGACATGGCCTCAGCATCTACTTGCAAAGACTCCAGGTAAAGACAGCCTGAAGTTTCGTGACATCAGTATCTACTGGGAAAGACTCATGGCAAAGACTACAGGTAAAGACAGCCTGGCATGGCTTCAGCATCTACTGGTAAAGACTGCAGGCAAAGGCAGCCTGACATGACGTGGCATCAGCATCTACTGGCAAAGACTGCAGGTAAAGACAGGCTGGCATGACATCAGCATCTCTGGGCAAAGACTCCAGGTAAAGACAGCCTGACATGGCATCAGCATCTACTGGCAAAGACTCCAGGTAACGACAGCCTGACATGGCATCAGCATCTCCTGGCAAAGAGCCAAGGTAAAGACAACCTGACATGGCATCAGCATCTACTGAGAAAGACTGCAGGTAAATACAGCCTGACATGGCATCAGCATCTACTGGCAAAGACTCCTGTTAAAGAGAGCCTGACGTGACATCAGCATCTACTGGCAAAGACTGCAGGTAAAGACAGCCTGACGTGACAACAGCATCTAGTGGCAAATATCCAGGTAAATACAGACTGACATGAGATCAGCATCTACTGGCAAAGACTCTAGGTAAAGACAGACTGACATGATATCAGCATCTACTGGCAAAGTATCCAGGTAAGGACAGACTGACATGACGCCAGCATCTACTGGCTAAGACTCCAGGTAAAGACAGCCTAACGTGACATCAGCATCTACTGACAAAGACTGCAGGTAAAGACAGCCTGAGATGATGTGACATCAGCATCTACTGGCAAAGACTCCATGTAAAGACAGCCTGACATGGCATCAGCATCTACTGGCAAAGACTGCACGTAAAGACAGCCTGACATGGCATCTGCATCTCCTGGCAAAGACTCCAGGTAAAGACAGCCTGACTTGACAACAGCATCTACTGGAAAAGACTTCAGGTAAAGAGAGTCTGACGTGGCATGAGCATCTACTGGCAAAGACTCTAGGTGAAGACAGCCTGACATAGGATCAGCATCTACTGCCAAAGTATTGAGGTTAAGACAGCCTGACGTGGCATCAGCCGCTACTGGCAAAGACTTCAGGTATAGACAGCCAGAAGTGTCATGAGCATCTACTGGCAAAGACTCCAGGTAAAGACAGCCTGACATGGCATCATCATCTATGGGCAAAGACTCATGGTGAAGATAGCCTGACGCAGCATCAGCATCTACTGGCAAAGACTCCAAGTAAAGTCAGCCTGACATGGCATCAGCTTCTACTGCCGAAGACTCCAGGTAAAGACAGCCTGACGTGGCATCAGCATCCACTCGAAACACTCCAGGTAAAGACAGCCTGTCGTGTCATCAGCATTCACTCGAAACACTCCAGGTAAAGACAGCCTGATATGGCATCAGCATCTACGTGCAAATACTTCATGTAAAGACAGCCTGGATGGCATCAGCATCTACTGGCAAAGCCTCCAGGTAAAGACAGCCTGACGTGGAATCAGCATCTACTGGCAAAGACTGCAGGTAAAGACAGCCTGACATGACGTGACATCAGCATCTTCTGGCAAAGACTCCAGGTAAAGACAGCCTGACTTGGCATCAGCATCTACAGGCAAAGACTCCAGGTAAAGACAGCCTGACATGATGTGACATCAGCATCTACAGGCAAAGACTCCAGGTAAGGACAGCCTGACATGACTTGGCATCAGCATCTACTGGCAAAGACTCCAGGTAAAGACAGCGTGACATGACTTGGCATCAGCATCTACTGGCAAAGACTCCAGGTAAAGACAGCCTGACATGACGTGACATCAGCATCTACTGGCAAAGACTCCAGGAAAAAACAGCCTGACATAACATGACGTCAGCATCTACTGGAAAAGACTCTAGGTAAAGGCAGCCTGACATGACGTGACATCAGCATCTAGTGGCGACGACTACAGGTAAAGACAGCCTGACGTGGCATCAGCATCTGCTGGCAAAGACTGCAAGTAAAGACAGGCTGACATGACGTGACATTAGCATCTACCGGCAAAGACTGCAGGTAAAGACAGACTGACATGACATCAGCATCTACGGGCAAAGACTCCAGATAAAGACAGCCTGACATGGCATCAGCATCTACTGAGAAAGACTGCAGGTAAAGACAGCCTGACATGGCATCAGAATTTACTGGCAAAGAGCCAAGGTAAAGACAGCCTGACATGGCATCAACATCTACTGGCAAAGACTGCAGGTAAAGACAGCCTGACATGGCATCAGCATCTACTGGCAAGGACTGCAGGTAAAGACAGCCTGACGTGACATCAGCATCTACTGGCAAATATCCAGGTAAAGACAGACTGACATGACATCAGCATCTACTGGCAAAGACTCCAGGTAAAGACAGACTGACATGACATCAGCATCTACTGGCAAAGTATCCAGGTAAGGACAGAATGACATGACATCAGCATCTACTGGCAAAGACAGCAGGTAAAGACAGCCTGACATGACGTGACATCAGCATCTACTGGCAAAGACTCCAGGTAAAGACAGCCTGACTTGGCATCAGCATCTAAGGGCAAAGACTCCAGGTAAAGAAAGTCTGACATGACGTGACTTCAGCATCTACTGGCAAAGACTCCAGGTAAATACAGCCTGACATGATGTGACATCAGCATCTACAGGCAAAGACTCCAGGTAAGGACAGCCTGACATGACTTGGCATCAGCATCTACTGGCAAAGACTCCAGGTAAAGACAGCCTGACATGACTTGGCATCAGCATCTACTGGCAAAGACTCCAGGTAAAGACAGCCTGACATGACGTGACATCAGCATCTACTGGCAAAGACTCCAGGAAAAAACAGCCTGACATAACATGACGTTAGCATCTACTGGAAAAGACTCCAGGTAAAGTCAGCCTGACATGACGTGACATCAGCATCTAGTGGCAAAGACTACAGGTAAAGACAGCCTGACGTGGCATCAGCATCTACTGGCAAAGACTCCAGGAAAAAACAGACTGACATAACATGACCTCAGCATCTACTGGAAAAGACTCCAGGTAAAGACAGCCTGACATGACGTGACATCAGCATCTAGTGGCGAAGACTACAGGTAAAGACAGCCTGACGTGGCATCAGCATCTGCTGGCAAAGACTGCAAGTAAAGACAGGCTGACATGATGTGACATTAGCATCTACCGGCAAAGACTGCAGGTAAAGACAGTCTGACATGACATCAGCATCTATGGGCAAAGACTCCAGGTAAAGACAGCCTGACATGGCATCAGCATCTACTGAGAAAGACTGCAGGTAAAGACAGCCTGACATGGCATCAGAATTTACTGGCAAAGAGCCAAGGTAAAGACAATCTGACATGGCATCAACATCTACTGGCAAAGACTGCAGGTAAAGACAGCCTGACATGGCATCAGCATCTACTGGCAAAGACTGCAGGTAAAGACAGCCTGACGTGACATCAGTATCTACTGGCAAATATCCAGGTAAAGACAGACTGACATGACATCCGCATCTACTGGCAAAGTATCCAGGTAAGGACAGACTGACATGACATCAGCATCTACTGGCAAAGACTCCAGGTAAAGACAGCCTAACGTGGCATCAGCATCTACTGACAAAGACTGCAGGTAAAAACAGCCTGACATGATGTAATATCAGCATCTACTGGCAAAGACTCCAGGTAAAGACAGCCTGACATGGCATCAGCATCTACTGGCAAAGACTGCAGGTAAAGACAGCCTGACATGGCATCAGCGTCTCCTGGCAAAGACTCCAGGCAAAGACAGCCTGACGTGACATCAGCATCTACTGGCAAAGACTTCAGGTAAAGAGAGTCTGACGTGACATCAGCATCTACTGGCAAAGACTTCAGGTAAAGAGAGTCTGACGTGGCATCAGCATCTACTGGCAAAGACTCTAGGTAAAGACAGCCTGACATAGGATCAGCATCTACTGGCAAAGTATCGAGGTTAAGACAGCCAGACGTGGCATCAGCTTCTACTGGCAAAGACTTCAGGTTAAGACAACCAGAAGTGTCATGAGCATCTACTGGCAAAGACTGCAGGTAAAGACAGCCTGATATGGCATCAGAATCTACTGGCAAAGTATACAGGTAAAGACAGTCTGACATGGCATCAGCATCTACTGGCGAAGACACCACGTAAAGATAGCCTCACATTGCTACAGCATCTACTGGCAAAGTCTACAGGTAAAGATAGCCTGACATGGCATCAGCATCTACTGGCAAAGACTCCAGGTAAAGATAGCCTGAGTGGCATCAGCATCTGCTGGCAATGACTGTAGGTAAAGACAGACTGACATGGCATCAGCATCTAATGGCAAAGACTCCAGGTGAAGACAGCCTGAAGTGACGTGACATCAGCATCTACTGGGAAAGACTCCTGGCAAAGACTCCAGGTAAAGACAGCCTAGCATGGCTTCAGCATCTACTGGTAAAGACTGCAGGTAAAGGCAGCCTGACATGGCATCAACATCTACTGGCAAAGACTCCAGGTAAAGACAGACTGACATGACGTGACATCAGCATCTACTGGCAAAGACTCCAGGTAAAGACAGACTGATATGACATCAGCATCTACTGGCAAAGTATACAGGTAAAGACAGCCTGACATGACATCAACATGTACTGGCAAAGAGTCCAAGTAAAGACAGCCTGACATGGCATCAGCATCAATTGGCAAAGACTGCAGGTAAAGTCAGCCAGCCATGGCATGAGAATCTACTGGCAAAGTATACAGGTAAAGACAGCCTGACATGGCATCAGCATCTACTGGCAAAGACTCCAGGTAAAGATAGCCTGACATGGCATCAGCATCTTTTGGCAAAGTCTCCAGGTAAAGACAGCCTGACATGGCATCAAAATCTACTGGCAAAGTATACAGTTAAAGACAGCCTGACGTGGCATCAGCATTTACTGGCAAAGACTCCAGGTAAAGACAACCTGACATGCCATCAGCATCTTTTGGCAAAGACTCCAGGTAAAGAAAGACTGACATTACATCAGCTTCTACTGGCAAAGACTCCAGGTAAAGCCAGCCTGACATGATGTGGCATCAGCATCTACTTGCAAAGACTCCAGTTAAACACAGCCTGACATGGCATCAGCATCCTCTGGCAAAGACTGCAGGTAAAGACAGCCTGATATGGTATCAGCATCTAATGGGAAACAGCCAAGGTAAAGACAGCCTCACATGGCATCAGCATCTAATGGCAAGGACTCCAGGCAAAGACAGCCTGACATGGCCTCAGCATCTACTTGCAAAGACTCCAGGTAAAGACAGCCTGAAGTGGCGTGACATCAGCATCTACTGGGAAAGACTCATGGCAAAGACTCCAGGTAAAGACAGCCTGAAATGGCATCATCATCTACGGGCAAAGACTCTAGGTGAAGACAGCCTGACGCAGCATTAGCATCTACTGGTAAAGACTCCAGGTAAAGTCAGCCTGACATGGCATCAGCATCTACTGCCGAAGACTCCAGGTAAAGACAGCCTGATATGGCATCAGCATCTATGTGCAAAGACTTCTTGTAAAGACAGCCTGGCATGGCATCAGCATCTACTGGCAAAGACTGCAGGTAAAGACAGCCTGACATGACGTGACATCAGCATCTACTGGCAAAGACTGCAGTTAAAGACAGCCTGACAAGGCATCAGCATCTACTGGCAAAGACTGCACGTAAAAACAGCCTGACATGGCATCAGCATCTCCTGGCAAAGACTCCAGGTAAAGACAGCCTGACGTGACATCAGCATCAACTGGCAAAGACTTCAGGTAAAGAGAGTCTGACGTGGCATCAGCATCTACTGGCAAAGAATACAGGTAAAGACAGCCTGACGTGGCATCAGCATCTACTGGCAAAGACTCTAGGTAAAGACAGCCTGACATGATGTGACATCAGCATCTACTGGCACAGTATCGAGGTTAAGACAGCCTGACGTGGCATCAGCTTCTACTGGCAAAGACTTTAGGTATAGACAGCCAGAAGTGTCATGAGCATCTACTGGCAAAGACTCCAGGTAAAGACAGCCTGACGTGGCATCAGCATCTACTGCCGAAGACTCCAGGTAAAGACAGCCTGACGTGGCATCAGCATCCACTTGAAACACTCCAGGTAAAGACAGCCTGTCGTGTCATCAGTATCCACTCGAAACACTCCAGGTAAAGACAGCCTGATATGGCATCAGCATCTACGGGCAAAGAGTCCAGGTAAGGACGGCCTGACATGACTTGGCATCAGCATCTACTGGCAAAGACTCCAGGTAAAGACAGCGTGACATGACTTGGCATCAGCATCTACTGGCAAAGACTCTAGGTAAAGACAGCCTGACATGACGTGACATCAGCATCTACTGGCAAAGACTCCAGGAAAAAACAGCCTGACATAACATGACGTCAGCATCTACTGGAAAAGACTCCAGGTAAAGGCAGCCTGACATGACGTGACATCAGCATCTAGTGGCGACGACTACAGGTAAAGACAGCCTGACGTGGCATCAGCATCTGCTGGCAAAGACTGCAAGTAAAGACAGGCTGACATGACGTGACATTAGCATCTACCGGCAAAGACTGCAGGTAAAGACAGACTGACATGACATCAGCATCTACGGGCAAAGACTCCAGATAAAGACAGCCTGACATGGCATCAGCATCTACTGAGAAAGACTGCAGGTAAAGACAGCCTGACATGGCATCAGAATTTACTGGCAAAGAGCCAAGGTAAAGACAGCCTGACATGGCATCAACATCTACTGGCAAAGACTGCAGGTAAAGACAGCCTGACATGGCATCAGCATCTACTGGCAAGGACTGCAGGTAAAGACAGCCTGACGTGACATCAGCATCTACTGGCAAATATCCAGGTAAAGACAGACTGACATGACATCAGCATCTACTGGCAAAGACTCCAGGTAAAGACAGACTGACATGACATCAGCATCTACTGGCAAAGTATCCAGGTAAGGACAGAATGACATGACATCAGCATCTACTGGCAAAGACAGCAGGTAAAGACAGCCTGACATGACGTGACATCAGCATCTACTGGCAAAGACTCCAGGTAAAGACAGCCTGACTTGGCATCAGCATCTAAGGGCAAAGACTCCAGGTAAAGAAAGTCTGACATGACGTGACTTCAGCATCTACTGGCAAAGACTCCAGGTAAATACAGCCTGACATGATGTGACATCAGCATCTACAGGCAAAGACTCCAGGTAAGGACAGCCTGACATGACTTGGCATCAGCATCTACTGGCAAAGACTCCAGGTAAAGACAGCCTGACATGACTTGGCATCAGCATCTACTGGCAAAGACTCCAGGTAAAGACAGCCTGACATGACGTGACATCAGCATCTACTGGCAAAGACTCCAGGAAAAAACAGCCTGACATAACATGACGTTAGCATCTACTGGAAAAGACTCCAGGTAAAGACAGCCTGACATGACGTGACATCAGCATCTAGTGGCAAAGACTACAGGTAAAGACAGCCTGACGTGGCATCAGCATCTACTGGCAAAGACTCCAGGAAAAAACAGACTGACATAACATGACCTCAGCATCTACTGGAAAAGACTCCAGGTAAAGACAGCCTGACATGACGTGACATCAGCATCTAGTGGCGAAGACTACAGGTAAAGACAGCCTGACGTGGCATCAGCATCTGCTGGCAAAGACTGCAAGTAAAGACAGGCTGACATGATGTGACATTAGCATCTACCGGCAAAGACTGCAGGTAAAGACAGTCTGACATGACATCAGCATCTATGGGCAAAGACTCCAGGTAAAGACAGCCTGACATGGCATCAGCATCTACTGAGAAAGACTGCAGGTAAAGACAGCCTGACATGGCATCAGAATTTACTGGCAAAGAGCCAAGGTAAAGACAATCTGACATGGCATCAACATCTACTGGCAAAGACTGCAGGTAAAGACAGCCTGACATGGCATCAGCATCTACTGGCAAAGACTGCAGGTAAAGACAGCCTGACGTGACATCAGTATCTACTGGCAAATATCCAGGTAAAGACAGACTGACATGACATCCGCATCTACTGGCAAAGTATCCAGGTAAGGACAGACTGACATGACATCAGCATCTACTGGCAAAGACTCCAGGTAAAGACAGCCTAACGTGGCATCAGCATCTACTGACAAAGACTGCAGGTAAAAACAGCCTGACATGATGTAATATCAGCATCTACTGGCAAAGACTCCAGGTAAAGACAGCCTGACATGGCATCAGCATCTACTGGCAAAGACTGCAGGTAAAGACAGCCTGACATGGCATCAGCGTCTCCTGGCAAAGACTCCAGGCAAAGACAGCCTGACGTGACATCAGCATCTACTGGCAAAGACTTCAGGTAAAGAGAGTCTGACGTGACATCAGCATCTACTGGCAAAGACTTCAGGTAAAGAGAGTCTGACGTGGCATCAGCATCTACTGGCAAAGACTCTAGGTAAAGACAGCCTGACATAGGATCAGCATCTACTGGCAAAGTATCGAGGTTAAGACAGCCAGACGTGGCATCAGCTTCTACTGGCAAAGACTTCAGGTTAAGACAACCAGAAGTGTCATGAGCATCTACTGGCAAAGACTGCAGGTAAAGACAGCCTGATATGGCATCAGAATCTACTGGCAAAGTATACAGGTAAAGACAGTCTGACATGGCATCAGCATCTACTGGCGAAGACACCACGTAAAGATAGCCTCACATTGCTACAGCATCTACTGGCAAAGTCTACAGGTAAAGATAGCCTGACATGGCATCAGCATCTACTGGCAAAGACTCCAGGTAAAGATAGCCTGAGTGGCATCAGCATCTGCTGGCAATGACTGTAGGTAAAGACAGACTGACATGGCATCAGCATCTAATGGCAAAGACTCCAGGTGAAGACAGCCTGAAGTGACGTGACATCAGCATCTACTGGGAAAGACTCCTGGCAAAGACTCCAGGTAAAGACAGCCTAGCATGGCTTCAGCATCTACTGGTAAAGACTGCAGGTAAAGGCAGCCTGACATGGCATCAACATCTACTGGCAAAGACTCCAGGTAAAGACAGACTGACATGACGTGACATCAGCATCTACTGGCAAAGACTCCAGGTAAAGACAGACTGATATGACATCAGCATCTACTGGCAAAGTATACAGGTAAAGACAGCCTGACATGACATCAACATGTACTGGCAAAGAGTCCAAGTAAAGACAGCCTGACATGGCATCAGCATCAATTGGCAAAGACTGCAGGTAAAGTCAGCCAGCCATGGCATGAGAATCTACTGGCAAAGTATACAGGTAAAGACAGCCTGACATGGCATCAGCATCTACTGGCAAAGACTCCAGGTAAAGATAGCCTGACATGGCATCAGCATCTTTTGGCAAAGTCTCCAGGTAAAGACAGCCTGACATGGCATCAAAATCTACTGGCAAAGTATACAGTTAAAGACAGCCTGACGTGGCATCAGCATTTACTGGCAAAGACTCCAGGTAAAGACAACCTGACATGCCATCAGCATCTTTTGGCAAAGACTCCAGGTAAAGAAAGACTGACATTACATCAGCTTCTACTGGCAAAGACTCCAGGTAAAGCCAGCCTGACATGATGTGGCATCAGCATCTACTTGCAAAGACTCCAGTTAAACACAGCCTGACATGGCATCAGCATCCTCTGGCAAAGACTGCAGGTAAAGACAGCCTGATATGGTATCAGCATCTAATGGGAAACAGCCAAGGTAAAGACAGCCTCACATGGCATCAGCATCTAATGGCAAGGACTCCAGGCAAAGACAGCCTGACATGGCCTCAGCATCTACTTGCAAAGACTCCAGGTAAAGACAGCCTGAAGTGGCGTGACATCAGCATCTACTGGGAAAGACTCATGGCAAAGACTCCAGGTAAAGACAGCCTGAAATGGCATCATCATCTACGGGCAAAGACTCTAGGTGAAGACAGCCTGACGCAGCATTAGCATCTACTGGTAAAGACTCCAGGTAAAGTCAGCCTGACATGGCATCAGCATCTACTGCCGAAGACTCCAGGTAAAGACAGCCTGATATGGCATCAGCATCTATGTGCAAAGACTTCTTGTAAAGACAGCCTGGCATGGCATCAGCATCTACTGGCAAAGACTGCAGGTAAAGACAGCCTGACATGACGTGACATCAGCATCTACTGGCAAAGACTGCAGTTAAAGACAGCCTGACAAGGCATCAGCATCTACTGGCAAAGACTGCACGTAAAAACAGCCTGACATGGCATCAGCATCTCCTGGCAAAGACTCCAGGTAAAGACAGCCTGACGTGACATCAGCATCAACTGGCAAAGACTTCAGGTAAAGAGAGTCTGACGTGGCATCAGCATCTACTGGCAAAGAATACAGGTAAAGACAGCCTGACGTGGCATCAGCATCTACTGGCAAAGACTCTAGGTAAAGACAGCCTGACATGATGTGACATCAGCATCTACTGGCACAGTATCGAGGTTAAGACAGCCTGACGTGGCATCAGCTTCTACTGGCAAAGACTTTAGGTATAGACAGCCAGAAGTGTCATGAGCATCTACTGGCAAAGACTCCAGGTAAAGACAGCCTGACGTGGCATCAGCATCTACTGCCGAAGACTCCAGGTAAAGACAGCCTGACGTGGCATCAGCATCCACTTGAAACACTCCAGGTAAAGACAGCCTGTCGTGTCATCAGTATCCACTCGAAACACTCCAGGTAAAGACAGCCTGATATGGCATCAGCATCTACGGGCAAAGAGTCCAGGTAAGGACGGCCTGACATGACTTGGCATCAGCATCTACTGGCAAAGACTCCAGGTAAAGACAGCGTGACATGACTTGGCATCAGCATCTACTGGCAAAGACTCTAGGTAAAGACAGCCTGACATGACGTGACATCAGCATCTACTGGCAAAGACTCCAGGAAAAAACAGCCTGACATAACATGACGTCAGCATCTACTGGAAAAGACTCCAGGTAAAGGCAGCCTGACATGACGTGACATCAGCATCTAGTGGCGACGACTACAGGTAAAGACAGCCTGACGTGGCATCAGCATCTGCTGGCAAAGACTGCAAGTAAAGACAGGCTGACATGACGTGACATTAGCATCTACCGGCAAAGACTGCAGGTAAAGACAGACTGACATGACATCAGCATCTACGGGCAAAGACTCCAGATAAAGACAGCCTGACATGGCATCAGCATCTACTGAGAAAGACTGCAGGTAAAGACAGCCTGACATGGCATCAGAATTTACTGGCAAAGAGCCAAGGTAAAGACAGCCTGACATGGCATCAACATCTACTGGCAAAGACTGCAGGTAAAGACAGCCTGACATGGCATCAGCATCTACTGGCAAGGACTGCAGGTAAAGACAGCCTGACGTGACATCAGCATCTACTGGCAAATATCCAGGTAAAGACAGACTGACATGACATCAGCATCTACTGGCAAAGACTCCAGGTAAAGACAGACTGACATGACATCAGCATCTACTGGCAAAGTATCCAGGTAAGGACAGAATGACATGACATCAGCATCTACTGGCAAAGACAGCAGGTAAAGACAGCCTGACATGACGTGACATCAGCATCTACTGGCAAAGACTCCATGTAAAGACATCCTGACTTGGCATCAGCATCTAAGGGCAAAGACTCCAGGTAAAGAAAGTCTGACATGACGTGACTTCAGCATCTACTGGCAAAGACTCCAGGTAAATACAGCCTGACATGATGTGACATCAGCATCTACAGGCAAAGACTCCAGGTAAGGACAGCCTGACATGACTTGGCATCAGCATCTACTGGCAAAGACTCCAGGTAAAGACAGCCTGACATGACTTGGCATCAGCATCTACTGGCAAAGACTCCAGGTAAAGACAGCCTGACATGACGTGACATCAGCATCTACTGGCAAAGACTCCAGGAAAAAACAGCCTGACATAACATGACGTTAGCATCTACTGGAAAAGACTCCAGGTAAAGACAGCCTGACATGACGTGACATCAGCATCTAGTGGCAAAGACTACAGGTAAAGACAGCCTGACGTGGCATCAGCATCTACTGGCAAAGACTCCAGGAAAAATAGACTGACATAACATGACCTCAGCATCTACTGGAAAAGACTCCAGGTAAAGACAGCCTGACATGACGTGACATCAGCATCTAGTGGCGAAGACTACAGGTAAAGACAGCCTGACGTGGCATCAGCATCTGCTGGCAAAGACTGCAAGTAAAGACAGGCTGACATGATGTGACATTAGCATCTACCGGCAAAGACTGCAGGTAAAGACAGTCTGACATGACATCAGCATCTATGGGCAAAGACTCCAGGTAAAGACAGCCTGACATGGCATCAGCATCTACTGAGAAAGACTGCAGGTAAAGACAGCCTGACATGGCATCAGAATTTACTGGCAAAGAGCCAAGGTAAAGACAATCTGACATGGCATCAACATCTACTGGCAAAGACTGCAGGTAAAGACAGCCTGACATGGCATCAGCATCTACTGGCAAAGACTGCAGGTAAAGACAGCCTGACGTGACATCAGTATCTACTGGCAAATATCCAGGTAAAGACAGACTGACATGACATCCGCATCTACTGGCAAAGTATCCAGGTAAGGACAGACTGACATGACATCAGCATCTACTGGCAAAGACTCCAGGTAAAGACAGCCTAACGTGGCATCAGCATCTACTGACAAAGACTGCAGGTAAAAACAGCCTGACATGATGTAATATCAGCATCTACTGGCAAAGACTCCAGGTAAAGACAGCCTGACATGGCATCAGCATCTACTGGCAAAGACTGCAGGTAAAGACAGCCTGACATGGCATCAGCGTCTCCTGGCAAAGACTCCAGGCAAAGACAGCCTGACGTGACATCAGCATCTACTGGCAAAGACTTCAGGTAAAGAGAGTCTGACGTGACATCAGCATCTACTGGCAAAGACTTCAGGTAAAGAGAGTCTGACGTGGCATCAGCATCTACTGGCAAAGACTCTAGGTAAAGACAGCCTGACATAGGATCAGCATCTACTGGCAAAGTATCGAGGTTAAGACAGCCAGACGTGGCATCAGCTTCTACTGGCAAAGACTTCAGGTTAAGACAACCAGAAGTGTCATGAGCATCTACTGGCAAAGACTGCAGGTAAAGACAGCCTGATATGGCATCAGAATCTACTGGCAAAGTATACAGGTAAAGACAGTCTGACATGGCATCAGCATCTACTGGCGAAGACACCACGTAAAGATAGCCTCACATTGCTACAGCATCTACTGGCAAAGTCTACAGGTAAAGATAGCCTGACATGGCATCAGCATCTACTGGCAAAGACTCCAGGTAAAGATAGCCTGAGTGGCATCAGCATCTGCTGGCAATGACTGTAGGTAAAGACAGACTGACATGGCATCAGCATCTAATGGCAAAGACTCCAGGTGAAGACAGCCTGAAGTGACGTGACATCAGCATCTACTGGGAAAGACTCCTGGCAAAGACTCCAGGTAAAGACAGCCTAGCATGGCTTCAGCATCTACTGGTAAAGACTGCAGGTAAAGGCAGCCTGACATGGCATCAACATCTACTGGCAAAGACTCCAGGTAAAGACAGACTGACATGACGTGACATCAGCATCTACTGGCAAAGACTCCAGGTAAAGACAGACTGATATGACATCAGCATCTACTGGCAAAGTATACAGGTAAAGACAGCCTGACATGACATCAACATGTACTGGCAAAGAGTCCAAGTAAAGACAGCCTGACATGGCATCAGCATCAATTGGCAAAGACTGCAGGTAAAGTCAGCCAGCCATGGCATGAGAATCTACTGGCAAAGTATACAGGTAAAGACAGCCTGACATGGCATCAGCATCTACTGGCAAAGACTCCAGGTAAAGATAGCCTGACATGGCATCAGCATCTTTTGGCAAAGTCTCCAGGTAAAGACAGCCTGACATGGCATCAAAATCTACTGGCAAAGTATACAGTTAAAGACAGCCTGACGTGGCATCAGCATTTACTGGCAAAGACTCCAGGTAAAGACAACCTGACATGCCATCAGCATCTTTTGGCAAAGACTCCAGGTAAAGAAAGACTGACATTACATCAGCTTCTACTGGCAAAGACTCCAGGTAAAGCCAGCCTGACATGATGTGGCATCAGCATCTACTTGCAAAGACTCCAGTTAAACACAGCCTGACATGGCATCAGCATCCTCTGGCAAAGACTGCAGGTAAAGACAGCCTGATATGGTATCAGCATCTAATGGGAAACAGCCAAGGTAAAGACAGCCTCACATGGCATCAGCATCTAATGGCAAGGACTCCAGGCAAAGACAGCCTGACATGGCCTCAGCATCTACTTGCAAAGACTCCAGGTAAAGACAGCCTGAAGTGGCGTGACATCAGCATCTACTGGGAAAGACTCATGGCAAAGACTCCAGGTAAAGACAGCCTGAAATGGCATCATCATCTACGGGCAAAGACTCTAGGTGAAGACAGCCTGACGCAGCATTAGCATCTACTGGTAAAGACTCCAGGTAAAGTCAGCCTGACATGGCATCAGCATCTACTGCCGAAGACTCCAGGTAAAGACAGCCTGATATGGCATCAGCATCTATGTGCAAAGACTTCTTGTAAAGACAGCCTGGCATGGCATCAGCATCTACTGGCAAAGACTGCAGGTAAAGACAGCCTGACATGACGTGACATCAGCATCTACTGGCAAAGACTGCAGTTAAAGACAGCCTGACAAGGCATCAGCATCTACTGGCAAAGACTGCACGTAAAAACAGCCTGACATGGCATCAGCATCTCCTGGCAAAGACTCCAGGTAAAGACAGCCTGACGTGACATCAGCATCAACTGGCAAAGACTTCAGGTAAAGAGAGTCTGACGTGGCATCAGCATCTACTGGCAAAGAATACAGGTAAAGACAGCCTGACGTGGCATCAGCATCTACTGGCAAAGACTCTAGGTAAAGACAGCCTGACATGATGTGACATCAGCATCTACTGGCACAGTATCGAGGTTAAGACAGCCTGACGTGGCATCAGCTTCTACTGGCAAAGACTTTAGGTATAGACAGCCAGAAGTGTCATGAGCATCTACTGGCAAAGACTCCAGGTAAAGACAGCCTGACGTGGCATCAGCATCTACTGCCGAAGACTCCAGGTAAAGACAGCCTGACGTGGCATCAGCATCCACTTGAAACACTCCAGGTAAAGACAGCCTGATATGGCATCAGCATCTACGGGCAAAGAGTCCAGGTAAGGACGGCCTGACATGACTTGGCATCAGCATCTACTGGCAAAGACTCCAGGTAAAGACAGCGTGACTTGACTTGGCATCAGCATCTACTGGCAAAGACTCTAGGTAAAGACAGCCTGACATGACGTGACATCAGCATCTACTGGCAAAGACTCCAGGAAAAAACAGCCTGACATAACATGACGTCAGCATCTACTGGAAAAGACTCCAGGTAAAGGCAGCCTGACATGACGTGACATCAGCATCTAGTGGCGACGACTACAGGTAAAGACAGCCTGACGTGGCATCAGCATCTGCTGGCAAAGACTGCAAGTAAAGACAGGCTGACATGACGTGACATTAGCATCTACCGGCAAAGACTGCAGGTAAAGACAGACTGACATGACATCAGCATCTACGGGCAAAGACTCCAGATAAAGACAGCCTGACATGGCATCAGCATCTACTGAGAAAGACTGCAGGTAAAGACAGCCTGACATGGCATCAGAATTTACTGGCAAAGAGCCAAGGTAAAGACAGCCTGACATGGCATCAACATCTACTGGCAAAGACTGCAGGTAAAGACAGCCTGACATGGCATCAGCATCTACTGGCAAGGACTGCAGGTAAAGACAGCCTGACGTGACATCAGCATCTACTGGCAAATATCCAGGTAAAGACAGACTGACATGACATCAGCATCTACTGGCAAAGACTCCAGGTAAAGACAGACTGACATGACATCAGCATCTACTGGCAAAGTATCCAGGTAAGGACAGAATGACATGACATCAGCATCTACTGGCAAAGACAGCAGGTAAAGACAGCCTGACATGACGTGACATCAGCATCTACTGGCAAAGACTCCAGGTAAAGACAGCCTGACTTGGCATCAGCATCTACAGGCAAAGACTCCAGGTAAAGAAAGTCTGACATGACGTGACTTCAGCATCTACTGGCAAAGACTCCAGGTAAATACAGCCTGACATGATGTGACATCAGCATCTACAGGCAAAGACTCCAGGTAAGGACAGCCTGACATGACTTGGCATCAACATCTACTGGCAAAGACTCCACGTAAAGACAGCCTGACATGACTTGGCATCAGCATCTACTGGCAAAGACTCAAGGTAAAGACAGCCTGACATGACTTGACATCAGCATCTACTGGCAAAGACTCCAGGAAAAAACAGCCTGACATAACATGACGTCAGCATCTACTGGAAAAGACTCCAGGTAAAGACAGCCTGACATGACGTGACATCAGCATCTAGTGGCGAAGACTACAGGTAAAGACAGCCTGACGTGGCATCAGCATCTACTGGCAAAGACTCCAGGAAAAAACAGACTGACATAACATGACGTCAGCATCTACTGGAAAAGACTCCAGGTAAAGACAGCCTGACATGACGTGACATCAGCATCTAGTGGCGAAGACTACAGGTAAAGACAGCCTGACGTGGCATCAGCATCTGCTGGCAAAGACTGCAAGTAAAGACAGGCTGACATGATGTGACATTAGCATCTACCGGCAAAGACTGCAGGTAAACACAGTCTGACATGACATCAGCATCTACGGGCAAAGACTCCAGGTAAAGACAGTCTGACATGGCATCAGCATCTACTGAGAAAGACTGCAGGTAAAGACAGCCTGACATGGCATCAGAATTTACTGGGAAAGAGCCAAGGTAAAGACAACCTGACGTGGCATCAACATCTACTGGCAAAGACTGCCGGTAAAGACAGCCTGACATGGCATCAGCATCTACTGGCAAAGACTGCAGGTAAAGACAGCCTGACGTGACATCAGTATCTACTGGCAAATATCCAGGTAAAGACAGACTGACATGACATCAGCATCTACTGGCAAAGTATCCAGGTAAGGACAGACTGACATGACATCAGCATCTACTGGCAAAGACTCCAGGTAAAGACAGCCTAACGTGGCATCAGCATCTACTGACAAAGACTGCAGGTAAAAACAGCCTGACATGATGTGATATCAGCATCTACTGGCAAAGACTCCAGGTAAAGACAGCCTGACATGGCATCAGCATCTACTGGCAAAGACTGCAGGTAAAGACAGCCTGACATGGCATCAGCGTCTCCTGGCAAAGACTCCAGGCAAAGACAGCCTGACGTGACATCAGCATCTACTGGCAAAGACTTCAGGTAAAGAGAGTCTGACGTGGCATCAGCATCTACTGCCAAAGACTCTAGGTAAAGACAGCCTGACATAGGATCAGCATCTACTGGCAAAGTATCGAGGTTAAGACAGCCAGACGTGGCATCAGCTTCTACTGGCAAAGACTTCAGGTTAAGACAACCAGAAGTGTCATGAGCATCTACTGGCAAAGACTGCAGGTAAAGACAGCCTGATATGGCATCAGAATCTACTGGCAAAGTATACAGGTAAAGACAGTCTGACATGGCATCAGCATCTACTGGCGAAGACACCAGGTAAAGATAGCCTCACATTGCTACAGCATCTACTGGCAAAGTCTACAGGTAAAGATAGCCTGACATGGCATCAGCATCTACTGGCAAAGACTCCAGGTAAAGATAGCCTGAGTGGCATCAGCATCTGCTGGCAATGACTGTAGGTAAAGACAGACTGACATGGCATCAGCATCTAATGGCAAAGACTCCAGGTGAAGACAGCCTGAAGTGACGTGACATCAGCATCTACTGGGAAAGACTCCTGGCAAAGACTCCAGGTAAAGACAGCCTAGCATGGCTTCAGCATCTACTGGTAAAGACTGCAGGTAAAGGCAGCCTGACATGGCATCAACATCTACTGGCAAAGACTCCAGGTAAAGACAGACTGACATGACGTGACATCAGCATCTACTGGCAAAGACTCCAGGTAAAGACAGACTGATATGACATCAGCATCTACTGGCAAAGTATACAGGTAAAGACAGCCTGACATGACATCAACATGTACTGGCAAAGAGTCCAAGTAAAGACAGCCTGACATGGCATCAGCATCTATTGGCAAAGACTGCAGGTAAAGACAGCCAGCCATGGCATGGGAATCTACTGGCAAAGTATACAGGTAAAGACAGCCTGACATGGCATCAGCATCTACTGGCGAAGACTCCAGGTAAAGATAGCCTGACATGGCATCAGCATCTTTTGGCAAAGTCTCCAGGTAAAGACAGCCTGACATGGCATCAAAATCTACTGGCAAAGTATACAGGTAAAGACAACCTGACATGCCATCAGCATCTTTTGGCAAAGACTCCAGGTAAAGAAAGACTGACATTACATCAGCTTCTACTGGCAAAGACTCCAGGTAAAGCCAGCCTGACATGATGTGGCATCAGCATCTACTTGCAAAGACTCCAGTTAAACACAGCCTGACATGGCATCAGCATCCTCTGGCAAAGACTGCAGGTAAAGACAGCCTGATATGGCATCAGCATCTACTGGCAAAGACTTCAGGTAAAGACAGCCTAAAATGGTATCAGCATCTAATGGGAAACAGCCAAGGTAAAGACAGCCTCACATGGCATCAGCATCTAATGGCAAGGACTCCAGGCAAAGACAGCCTGACATGGCCTCAGCATCTACTTGCAAAGACTCCAGGTAAAGACAGCCTGAAGTGGCGTGACATCAGCATCTACTGGGAAAGACTCATGGCAAAGACTCCAGGTAAAGAGAGCCTGAAATGGCATCATCATCTACGGGCAAAGACTCTAGGTGAAGACAGCCTGACGCAGCATTAGCATCTACTGGTAAAGACTCCAGGTAAAGTCAGCCTGACATGGCATCAGCATCTACTGCCGAAGACTCCAGGTAAAGACAGCCTGATATGGCATCAGCATCTATGTGCAAAGACTTCTTGTAAAGACAGCCTGGCATGGCATCAGCATCTACTGGCAAAGACTGCAGGTAAATACATCTTGACATGGCATCAGCATCTACTGGCAAAGACTTCAGGTAAAGACAGACTGACATGACATCAGCATCTACTGGCAAAGTATCCTTGTAAGGACAGACTGACATGACATCAGCATCTACTGGCTAAGACTCCAGGTAAAGACAGCCTAACGTGACATCAGCATCTATTGAGAAAGACTGCAGGTAAAGACAGCCTGACATGATGTGACATCAGCATCTACTGGCAAAGACTCCAGGTAAAGACAGCCTGACATGGCATCAGCATCTACTGGCAAAGACTGCACGTAAAGACAGCCTTACATGGCATCAGCATCTCCTGGCAAAGACTCCAGGTAAAGACAGCCTGACGTGACATTAGCATCTACTGGCAAAGACTTCAGGTAAAGAGAGTCTGACGTGGCATCAGCATCTACTGGCAAAGACTACAGGTAAAGACAGGCTGACGTGGCATCAGCATCTACTGGCAAAGACTCTAGGTAAAGACAGCCTGACATGATGTGACATCAGCATCTACTGGCAAAGTATCGAGGTTAAGACAGCCTGACGTGGCATCAGCTTCTACTGGCAAAGACTTCAGGTATAGACAGCCAGAAGTGTCATGAGCATCTACTGGCAAAGACTCCAGGTAAAGACAGCCTGACGTGACATCAGCATCTACTGCCGAAGACTCCAGGTAAAGACAGCCTGACGTGGCATCAGCATCCACTCGAAACACTCCAGGTAAAGACAGCCTGTCGTGTCATCAGCATCCACTCGAAACACTCCTGGTAAAGACAGCCTGATATGGCACCAGCATCTACGGGGAAAGACTCCAGGTGAAGACAGCCTGACACAGCATCAGCATCTACTGGCAAAGACTCCAAGTAAAGTCAGCCTGACATGGCATCAGCATCTACTGCCGAAGAATCCAAGTAAAGTCAGCCTGACATGGCATCAGCATCTACTGCCGAAGACTCCAGGTAAAGACAGCCTGACGTGGCATCAGCATCCACTCGAAACACTCCAGGTAAAGACAGCCTGACGTGTCATCAGCATCCAATCGAAACACTCCAGGTAAAGACAGCCTGATATGGCATCAGCATCTATGTGCAAAGACTTCATGTAAAGAAAGCCTGGATGGCATCAGCATCTACTGGCAAAGACGCCAGGTAAAGACAGCCTGACGTGGAATCAGCATCTACTGGCAGAGACTGCAGGTAAAGACAGCCTGACATGGCATCAGCATCTACTGGCAAAGACTCCAGTTAAAGAAAGCCTGACTTGGCATCAGCATCTACAGGCAAAGCCTCCAGGTAAAGAAAGTCTGACATGACGTGACTTCAGCATCTACTGGCAAAGACTCCAGGTAAGGACAGCCTGACATGACGTGACATCAGCATCTACTGGCAAAGACTCCAGGTAAGGACAGCCTGACATGACGTGACATCAGCATCTACTGGCAAAGACTCCAGGTAAGGACAGCCTGACATGACTTGGCAGCAGCATCTACGGGCAAAGACTCCAGGTAAAGATAGTCTGACATGACGTGACATCAGCATCTACTGGCAAAGACTCCAGGTAAAGACAGCCTGACATGACGTGACATCAGCATCTACTGGCAAAGACTCCAGGTAAGGACAGCCTGACATGACTTGGCGGCAGCATCTACGGGCAAAACTACAGGTAAAGACAGCCTGACATAACATGACGTCAGCATCTACTGGAAAAGACTCCAGGTAAAGACAGCCTGACATGACGTGACATCAGCATCTAGTGGCGAAGACCAATCAAAGACTAGCAAGGTAGTGTTCCCTCAAGACCTCAATTTCTTTGAATAGCGGCTTCTCAAAGCTCAAACATGGGGCATAAGAAACATTCTTCTCCACACAGAATGGTTACTTGTTATTGCATCTTTATTTCATTTTTTCTTTCTTTTTAAAACTTTTAGTATTTCACATCTTATAAAAAATGTTTTTGGGGTATATGTATATATTTTTCAATTACAACACAGTGACTATCATCATTTGTCCAATAATGCGGTACATTAAATACACAATATTACAACACTTTTAAGGTCACATTTAGTGAGATAATAACAATATAGTTCAACGCATCCCCACACACAAACGCACCTCTCACAACTCTGCAATCATATCTCTTGCACTCAATACAATCACACTATACACCCCAGGGCAACACTGCATGCACAGATGGAAAAGCCGGGTGATAAAATCAACCCTCGGTTGCTGTGCTGGTAGCTGGGGTGTCACACTCTCTCTCTGGTCGACGTACGTTTCAATGGTATAATAATTTCAAAACCATCTTCTTCAGGACCTATTACTTAATACTTTGTAACGGGTGGAAGGAGTGGGAAGAAAGTGCTGCAAAAATAAAAGGAGAAAAATAAACAATCTTTAGCTACTATTATAGGAGCCCCTAGGAGATATCTTACATTTCTCCAAAACAAACCAACAAAACAAGCAAATGTGCCACTTCAAAGCATTTATCATAAGTAAGACTTTAACCTCCATTGCATAAGGTTAGTGGTGTGCATATCCGAGTGAGAAGGGAGAATTCTGGTGGATTAAGGGTGAGGACGTAGCAATACATACACAGCATACCTCACTTATAGGTGAGACAGGGGTGAGTCGATATACTATCTACATTTGACAACTCCAAGGATGTAACTCACACTATACGCCGCACGTTCCTCTCCTCTTTGCTTCGGCATCAACAGGCGGACTAATTCCATGCAAACATGCGTGCTCACTATCTATTCTAGCAACCTAAGCACCACACAACAGACAGTGGTGTTGATCTACATCAGGACTCCCAAAACATTGTAGGATACCACAATACAAGGTAATTGTATGCCAAGCTATGTATACAGTTTATGCAAACAGGCCATTAAGAGCAAGAGTATTAGTTCTGTGGAACGACTGACAGTATTTAACCTTTTTGTTTACCCACCACAGATGCTTGATAGACCGTTCTTTAGAAGCGAGGTCCAACCCTAGTATTGTTTCTACTAATTGCCTATCTGAGTCCATCAGTATCTCCATATAACACAATACGGATAGCAGTGACAGGTAACCATCAGTCTTATGACCATATGGTGATGAACCATACTGGCACTTAGGGGTCTTCATCTCAGCACATTACTTAAAGCTACATTGAACATACTGGGTCTGGGTCTGTCATGTATGCTTAAGGGATATTTTTGCTAACTTTTTGCAACTACATATGCATTGCTAGCAAAAGGAGAACTACTGATTACATCCTATTTCTTGCTTTCCTCTCTAAACTAAACTCACCCTTAATCCACCAGAATTCTCCCTTCTCACTCGGATATGCACACCACTAACCTTATGCAATGGAGGTTAAAGTCTTACTTATGATAAATGCTTTGAAGTGGCACATTTGCTTGTTTTGTTGGTTTGTTTTGGAGAAATGTAAGATATCTCCTAGGGGCTCCTATAATAGTATAGTGCTTTTATTTTTGCAGCACTTTCTTCCCACTCCTTCCACCCGTTACAAAGTATTAAGTAATAGGTCCTGAAGAAGATGGTTTTGAAATTATTATACCATTGAAACGTACGTCGACCAGAGAGAGAGTGTGACACCCCAGCTACCAGCACAGCAACCGAGGGTTGATTTTATCACCCGGCTTTTCCATCTGTGCATGCAGTGTTGCCCTGGGGTGTATAGTGTGATTGTATTGAGTGCAAGAGATATGATTGCAGAGTTGTGAGAGGTGCGTTTGTGTGTGGGGATGCGTTGAACTATATTGTTATTATCTCACTAAATGTGACCTTAAAAGTGTTGTAATATTGTGTATTTAATGTACCGCATTATTGGACAAATGATGATAGTCACTGTGTTGTAATTGAAAAATATATACATATACCCCAAAAACATTTTTTATAAGATGTGAAATACTAAAAGTTTTAAAAAGAAAGAAAAAATGAAATAAAAGATGCAATAACAAGTAACCATTCTGTGTGGAGAAGAATGTTTCTTATGCCCCATGTTTGAGCTTTGAGAAGCCGCTATTCAAAGAAATTGAGGTCTTGAGGGAACACTACCTTGGTAATCTTTGTTTGGTGTTTTTTCCCCCTGCTCCCTGACCTGTCAAGTTCTCTAGGGGGGTGCCTTTCTATTTCTAGTGGCGAAGACTACAGGTAAAGACAGCCTGACGTGACATTAGCATCTACCGGCAAAGACTGCAGGTAAAGACAGCCTGACATGGCACCAGCATCTCCTGGCAAAGACTCCTGGTAAAGACAGCCTGACGTGACATCACCATCTACTGGCAAAGACTCTAGGTAAAGACAGCCTGACATAGGATCAGCATCTACTGGCAAAGTATCAAGGTTAAGACAGCCTGACGTGGCATCAGCATCTACTGGCAAAGACTTCAGGTATAGACAGCCAGAAGTGTCATGAGCATCTACTGGCAAAGACTCCAGGTGAAGACAGCCTGACGCAGCATCAGCATCTACTGGTAAAGACTTCAGGTAAAGTCAGCCTGACATGGCATCAGCATCTACTGCCAAAGACTCCAGGTAAAGACAGCCTGACATGATGTGTCATCAGCATCCACTCGAAACACTCCAGGTAAAGACAGCCTAATATGGCATCAGCGTCTATGTGCAAAGACTTCATGTAAAGACAGCCTTGCATGGCATCAGCATCTACTGGCAAAGACTGCAGGTAAAGACAGCCTGACATTACGTGACATCAGCATCTACTGGCAAAGACTGCAAGTAAAGACAGCCTGACATGGCATCAGCATCTACTGTCAAAGACTCCAGGTAAAGACAGCCTGACTTGGCATCAGCATCTACAGGTAAAGACTCCAGGTAAAGAAAGTCTGACATGACGTGACTTCAGCATCTACTGGCAAAGACTCCAGGTAAGGACAGCCTGACATGACGTGACATCAGCATCTACTGACAAAGACTGCAGGTAAAGACAGCCTGACATGGCATTAGCATCTACGGGCAAAGACTCCAGGTAAAGACAGCCTGACATAACATGACGTCAGCATCTACTGGAAAAGACACCAGGTAAAGACAGCTTGACATGGCTTCATCATCTACTGGCAAAGACTGAGGGTAAAGACAGCCTGACATGGCATTAGCATCTACAGGCAAAGACTCCAGGTAAAGACAGCCTGACATAACATGACGTCAGTATCTACTGGAAAAGACTCCAGGTAAAGACAACCTGACATGACGTGACATCAGCATCTAGTGGCGAAGACTACAGGTAAAGACAGGCTGACATGACGTGACATCAGCATCTACCGGCAAAGAATGCAGGTAAAGACAGTCTGACATGACATCAGCATCTCTGGGCAAAGACTCCAGGTAAAGACAGCCTGACATGGCATCAGCATCTACTGACAAAGAGCCAAGGTAAAGACAACCTGACATTGCATCAGAATCTACTGAGAAAGACTGCAGGTAAATACAGCTTGACATGGCATCAGCATTTACTGGCAAAGACTCAAGGTAAAAACAGTCTGACATGGCATCTTCATCTACTGGCAAAGACTGCGGGTAAAGACAGTCTGACATGGCATCAGCATCTACTGGCAAAGACTCCTGGTAAAGAAAGCCTGATGTGACATCAGCATCTACTGGCAAAGACTGCAGGTAAAGACAGCCTGACGTGACAACAGCATCTACTGGCAAATCTCCAGGTAAATACAGACTGACATGAGATCAGCATCTACTGGCAAAGACTCCAGGTAAAGACAGACTGACATGACATCAGCATCTACTGGCAAAGTATCCAGGTAAGGACAGACTGACATGACATCAGCATCTACTGGCTAAGACTCCAGGGAAAGACAGCCTAACGAGACATCAGCATCTACTGACAAAGACTGCAGGTAAAGACAGCCTGACATGATGTGACATCAGCATCTACTGGCAAAGACTCCAGGTAAAGACAGCCTGACATGGCATCAGCATCTACTGGTAAAGACTGCACGTAAAGATAGCCTGACCTGGCATCAGCATCTCCTGGCAAAGACTCCAGGTAAAAACAGCCTGACGTGACATCAGCATCTACTGGCAAAGACTTCAGGTAAAGAGAGTCTGACGTGGCATCAGCATCTACTAGCAAAGACTCTAGGTAAATACAGACTGATATGAGATCAGCATCTACTGGCAAAGACTCCAGGTAAAGACAGACTGACATGACATCAGCATCTAATGGCAAAGTATCGAGGTTAAGACAGCCTGACGTGGCATCAGCCGCTACTGGCAAAGACTTCAGGTATAGACAGCCAGAAGTGTCATGAGCATCTACTGGCAAAGACTCTAGGTAAAGACAGCCTGACATGGCATCATCAGCTACGGGCAAAGACTCCAGGTAAAGACAGCCTGACATGGCATCAGCATCCACTCGAAACACTCCAGGTAAAGACAGCCTGTCGTGTCATCAGCATCCACTCGAAACACTCCAGGTAAAGACAGCCTGATATGGCATCAGCATCTATGTGCAAAGACTTCATGTAAAGATAGCCTGGATGGCATCAGCATCTACTGGCAAAGACTCCAGGTAAAGACAGCCTGACGTGGAATCAGCATCTACGGGCAAAGACTGCAGGTAAAGGCAGCCTGACATGACTTGACATCAGCATCTACTGGCAAAGACTGCAGGTAAAGACAGTCTGACATGATGTGACATCAGCATCTACTGGCAAAGACTCCAGGTAAAGACAGCCTGACATGCCATCAGCATCTACTGAGAAAGACTGCAGGTAAAGACAGCCTGACATGGCATCAGCATTTACTGGCAAAGAGCCAAGGTAAAGACAGCCTGACATGGCATCAACATCTACTGCCAAAGACTGCAGGTAAAGACAGCCTGACATGGCATCAGCATCTACTGGCAAAGACTCCTGGTAAAGAGAGCCTGACGTGACATCAGCATCTACTGGCACAGACTGCAGGTAAAAACAGCCTGACATGATGTGACATCAGCATCTACTGGCAAAGACTCCAGGTAAAGACAGCCTGACATGACGTGACATCAGCATCTACGGGCAATGACTCCAGGTAAAGACAGCCTGACATGATGTGACATCAGCATCTACTGGCAAAGACTCCAGGTAAACGCAGCCTGACATGACGTGACCTCAGCATCTACGGACAAAGACTTCAGGTAAAGAGAACCTGACATGACATCAGCATCTACTGGCAAAGACTCCAGGTGAAGACAGCCTAACATGACGTGACATCAGCATCTACTGGCAAAGACTGCAGGTAAAGACAGCCTGACATGGCATCAGCATCTACTTGCAAAGACTCCAGGTAAAGACAGCCTAACGTGTCATCAGCATCTACTTGCAAAGACCCAAGGTAAAGACAGCCTGAAATGGCGTGACATCAGCATCTACTGGCAAAGACTCCAGGTAAAGACAGCCTGACTTGGCAGCAGCATCTACGGGCAAAGACTCCAGGTAAAGACAGCATGACATAACATGACGTCAGCATCTACTGGAAAAGACTCCAGGTAAAGACAGCCAGACATGGCATCAGCATTTACTGGCAAAGAGCCAAGGTAAAGACAGCCTGACATGGCATCAACATCTACTGGCAAAGACTGCAGGTAAAGACAGCCTGACATAACATGACGTCAGCATCTACTGGAAAAGACTCCAGGTAAAGACAGCCAGACATGGCATCAGCATTTACTGGCAAAGAGCCAAGGTAAAGACAGCCTGACATGGCATCAGCATCTACTGGCAAAGACTCCTGGTAAAGAGAGCCTGACGTGACATCAGCATCTACTGGCAAAGACTCCAGGTGAAGACAGCCTAATATGACGTGACATCAGCATCTACTGGCAAAGACTCCAGGTAAAGATAGCCTAACGTGTCATCAGCATCTACTTGCAAAGACCCAAGGTAAAGACAGCCTGAAATGGCGTGACATCAGCATCTACTGGCAAAGACTTCAGGTAAAGACAGCCTGACGTGGCATCAGCATCTACTGGCAAAGACTGCAGGTAAAGACAGCCTGACGTGACATCAGCATCTACTGGCAAAGTATCCAGGTAAAGACAGCCTGACATGATGTGTCATCAGCATCCACTCGAAACACTCCAGGTAAAGACAGCCTAATATGGCATCAGCGTCTATGTGCAAAGACTTCATGTAAAGACAGCCTTGCATGGCATCAGCATCTACTGGCAAAGACTGCAGGTAAAGACAGCCTGACATTACGTGACATCAGCATCTACTGGCAAAGACTGCAGGTAAAGACAGCCTGACATGGCATCAGCATCTACTGGCAAAGACTCCAGGTAAAGACAGCCTGACTTGGCATCAGCATCTACAGGTAAAGACTCCAGGTAAAGAAAGTCTGACATGACGTGACTTCAGCATCTACTGGCAAAGACTCCAGGTAAGGACAGCCTGACATGACGTGACATCAGAATCTACTGACAAAGACTGCAGGTAAAGACAGCCTGACATGGCATTAGCATCTACGGGCAAAGACTCCAGGTAAAGACAGCCTGACATAACATGACGTCAGCATCTACTGGAAAAGACACCAGGTAAAGACAGCTTGACATGGCTTCATCATCTACTGGCAAAGACTGCAGGTAAAGACAGCCTGACATGGCATTAGCATCTACAGGCAAAGACTCCAGGTAAAGACAGCCTGACATAACATGACGTCAGTATCTACTGGAAAAGACTCCAGGTAAAGACAGCCTGACATGACGTGACATCAGCATCTAGTGGCGAAGACTACAGGTAAAGACAGGCAGACATGACGTGACATCAGCATCTACCGGCAAAGAATGCAGGTAAAGACAGTCTGACATGACATCAGCATCTCTGGGCAAAGACTCCAGGTAAAGACAGCCTGACATGGCATCAGCATCTACTGACAAAGAGCCAAGGTAAAGACAACCTGACATGGCATCAGAATCTACTGAGAAAGACTGCAGGTAAATACAGCTTGACATGGCATCAGCATTTACTGGCAAAGACTCAAGGTAAAAACAGTCTGACATGGCATCAGCATCTCTGGGCAAAGACTCCAGGTAAAGACAGCCTGACATGGCATCAGCATCTACTGACAAAGAGCCAAGGTAAAGACAACCTGACATGGCATCAGAATCTACTGAGAAAGACTGCAGGTAAATACAGCTTGACATGGCATCAACATCTACTGGCAAAGACTGCGGGTAAAGACAGTCTGAAATGGCATCAGCATCTACTGGCAAAGACTCCTGGTAAAGAAAGCCTGATGTGACATCAGCATCTACTGGCAAAGACTGCAGGTAAAGACAGCCTGACGTGACAACAGCATCTACTGGCAAATCTCCAGGTAAATACAGACTGACATGAGATCAGCATCTACTGGCAAAGACTCCAGGTAAAGACAGACTGACATGACATCAGCATCTACTGGCAAAGTATCCAGGTAAGGACAGACTGACATGACATCAGCATCTACAGGCTAAGACTCCAGGGAAAGACAGCCTAACGAGACATCAGCATCTACTGACAAAGACTGCAGGTAAAGACAGCCTGACATGATGTGACATCAGCATCTACTGGCAAAGACTCCAGGTAAAGACAGCCTGACATGACATCAGCATCTACTGGTAAAGACTGCACGTAAAGATAGCCTGACCTGGCATCAGCATCTCCTGGCAAAGACTCCAGGTAAAAACAGCCTGACGTGACATCAGCATCTACTGGCAAAGACTTCAGGTAAAGAGAGTCTGACGTGGCATCAGCATCTACTAGCAAAGACTCTAGGTAAATACAGACTGACATGAGATCAGCATCTACTGGCAAAGACTCCAGGTAAAGACAGACTGACATGACATCAGCATCTACTGGCAAAGTATCGAGGTTAAGACAGCCTGACGTGGCATCAGCCGCTACTGGCAAAGACTTCAGGTATAGACAGCCAGAAGTGTCATGAGCATCTACTGGCAAAGACTCTAGGTAAAGACAGCCTGACATGGCATCATCAGCTACGGGCAAAGACTCCAGGTAAAGACAGCCTGACATGGCATCAGCATCCACTCGAAACACTCCAGGTAAAGACAGCCTGTCGTGTCATCAGCATCCACTCGAAACACTCCAGGTAAAGACAGCCTGATATGGCATCAGCATCTATGTGCAAAGACTTCATGTAAAGATAGCCTGGATGGCATCAGCATCTACTGGCAAAGACTCCAGGTAAAGACAGCCTGACGTGGAATCAGCATCTACTGGCAAAGACTGCAGGTAAAGGCAGCCTGACATGACTTGACATCAGCATCTACTGGCAAAGACTGCAGGTAAAGACAGTCTGACATGATGTGACATCAGCATCTACTGGCAAAGACTCCAGGTAAAGACAGCCTGACATGCCATCAGCATCTACTGAGAAAGACTGCAGGTAAAGACAGCCTGACATGGCATCAGCATCTACTGGCAAAGACTCCTGGTAAAGAGAGCCTGACGTGACATCAGCATCTACTGGCACAGACTGCAGGTAAAAACAGCCTGACATGATGTGACATCAGCATCTACTGGCAAAGACTCCAGGTAAAGACAGCCTGACATGACGTGACATCAGCATCTACGGGCAATGACTCCAGGTAAACGCAGCCTGACATGACATGACATCAGCATCTACGGACAAAGACTTCAGGTAAAGAGAGCCTGACGTGACATCAGCATCTACTGGCAAAGACTCCAGGTGAAGACAGCCTAACATGACGTGACATCAGCATCTACTGGCAAAGACTGCAGGTAAAGACAGCCTGACATGGCATCAGCATCTACTTGCAAAGACTCCAGGTAAAGACAGCCTAACATGTCATCAGCATCTACTTGCAAAGACCCAAGGTAAAGACAGCCTGAAATGGCGTGACATCAGCATCTACTTGCAAAGACTCCAGGTAAAGACAGCCTGACTTGGCAGCAGCATCTACGGGCAAAGACTCCAGGTAAAGACAGCATGACATAACATGACGTCAGCATCTACTGGAAAAGACTCCAGGTAAAGACAGCCAGACATGGCATCAGCATTTACTGGCAAAGAGCCAAGGTAAAGACAGCCTGACATGGCATCAACATCTACTGGCAAAGACTGCAGGTAAAGACAGCCTAACATGGCATCAGCATCTACTGGCAAAGACTCCTGGTAAAGAGAGCCTGACGTGACATCCGCATCTACTGGCAAAGACTCCAGGTGAAGACAGCCTAATATGACGTGACATCAGCATCTACTGGCAAAGACTGCAGGTAAAGACAGCCTGACATGGCATCATCATCTACTTGCAAAGACTCCAGGTAAAGATAGCCTAACGTGTCATCAGCATCTACTTGCAAAGACCCAAGGTAAAGACAGCCTGAAATGGCGTGACATCAGCATCTACTGGCAAAGACTTCAGGTAAAGACAGCCTGACGTGGCATCAGCATCTACTGGCAAAGACTGCAGGTAAAGACAGCCTGACGTGACATCAGCATCTACTGGCAAAGTATCCAGGTAAAGACAGCCTGACATGATGTGTCATCAGCATCCACTCGAAACACTCCAGGTAAAGACAGCCTAATATGGCATCAGCGTCTATGTGCAAAGACTTCATGTAAAGACAGCCTTGCATGGCATCAGCATCTACTGGCAAAGACTGCAGGTAAAGACAGCCTGACATTACGTGACATCAGCATCTACTGGCAAAGACTGCAGGTAAAGACAGCCTGACATGGCATCAGCATCTACTGGCAAAGACTCCAGGTAAAGACAGCCTGACTTGGCATCAGCATCTACAGGTAAAGACTCCAGGTAAAGAAAGTCTGACATGACGTGACTTCAGCATCTACTGGCAAAGACTCCAGGTAAGGACAGCCTGACATGACGTGACATCAGCATCTACTGACAAAGACTGCAGGCTAAAGACAGCCTGACATGGCATTAGCATCTACGGGCAAAGACTCCAGGTAAAGACAGCCTGACATAACATGACGTCAGCATCTACTGGAAAAGACACCAGGTAAAGACAGCTTGACATGGCTTCATCATCTACTGGCAAAGACTGCAGGTAAAGACAGCCTGACATGGCATTAGCATCTACAGGCAAAGACTCCAGGTAAAGACAGCCTGACATAACATGACGTCAGTATCTACTGGAAAAGACTCCAGGTAAAGACAGCCTGACATGACGTGACATCAGCATCTAGTGGCGAAGACTACAGGTAAAGACAGGCTGACATGACGTGACATCAGCATCTACCGGCAAAGAATGCAGGTAAAGACAGTCTGACATGACATCAGCATCTCTGGGCAAAGACTCCAGGTAAAGACAGCCTGACATGGCATCAGCATCTACTGACAAAGAGCCACGGTAAAGACAACCTGACATGGCATCAGAATCTACTGAGAAAGACTGCAGGTAAATACAGCTTGACATGGCATCAGCATTTACTGGCAAAGACTCAAGGTAAAAACAGTCTGACATGGCATCAACATCTACTGGCAAAGACTGCGGGTAAAGACAGTCTGACATGGCATCAGCATCTACTGGCAAAGACTCCTGGTAAAGAAAGCCTGATGTGACATCAGCATCTACTGGCAAAGACTGCAGGTAAAGACAGCCTGACGTGACAACAGCATCTACTGGCAAATCTCCAGGTAAATACAGACTGACATGAGATCAGCATCTACTGGCAAAGACTCCAGGTAAAGACAGACTGACATGACATCAGCATCTACTGGCAAAGTATCCAGGTAAGGACAGACTGACATGACATCAGCATCTACTGGCTAAGACTCCAGGGAAAGACAGCCTAACGAGACATCAGCATCTACTGACAAAGACTGCAGGTAAAGACAGCCTGACATGATGTGACATCAGCATCTACTGGCAAAGACTCCAGGTAAAGACAGCCTGACATGGCATCAGCATCTACTGGTAAAGACTGCACGTGAAGATAGCCTGACCTGGCATCAGCATCTCCTGGCAAAGACTCCAGGTAAAAACAGCCTGACGTGACATCAGCATCTACTGGCAAAGACTTCAGGTAAAGAGAGTCTGACGTGGCATCAGCATCTACTAGCAAAGACTCTAGGTAAATACAGACTGACATGAGATCAGCATCTACTGGCAAAGACTCCAGGTAAAGACAGACTGACATGACATCAGCATCTACTGGCAAAGTATCGAGGTTAAGACAGCCTGACGTGGCATCAGCCGCTACTGGCAAAGACTTCAGGTATAGACAGCCAGAAGTGTCATGAGCATCTACTGGCAAAGACTCTAGGTAAAGACAGCCTGACATGGCATCATCAGCTACGGGCAAAGACTCCAGGTAAAGACAGCCTGACATGGCATCAGCATCCACTCGAAACACTCCAGGTAAGACAGCCTGTCGTGTCATCAGCATCCACTCGAAACACTCCAGGTAAAGACAGCCTGATATGGCATCAGCATCTATGTGCAAAGACTTCATGTAAAGATAGCCTGGATGGCATCAGCATCTACTGGCAAAGACTCCAGGTAAAGACAGCCTGACGTGGAATCAGCATCTACTGGCAAAGACTGCAGGTAAAGGCAGCCTGACATGACTTGACATCAGCATCTACTGGCAAAGACTGCAGGTAAAGACAGTCTGACATGATGTGACATCAGCATCTACTGGCAAAGACTCCAGGTAAAGACAGCGTGACATGCCATCAGCATCTACTGAGAAAGACTGCAGGTAAAGACAGCCTGACATGGCATCAGCATCTACTGGCAAAGACTCCTGGTAAAGAGAGCCTGACGTGACATCAGCATCTACTGGCACAGACTGCAGGTAAAAACAGCCTGACATGATGTGACATCAGCATCTACTGGCAAAGACTCCAGGTAAAGACAGCCTGACATGACGTGACATCAGCATCTACGGGCAATGACTCCAGGTAAACGCAGCCTGACATGACATGACATCAGCATCTACGGACAAAGACTTCAGGTAAAGAGAGCCTGACGTGACATCAGCATCTACTGGCAAAGACTCCAGGTGAAGACAGCCTAACATGACGTGACATCAGCATCTACTGGCAAAGACTGCAGGTAAAGACAGCCTGACATGGCATCAGCATCTACTTGCAAAGACTCCAGGTAAAGACAGCCTAACGTGTCATCAGCATCTACTTGCAAAGACCCAAGGTAAAGACAGCCTGAAATGGCGTGACATCAGCATCTACTGGCAAAGCATCCAGGTAAAGACAGCCTGACTTGGCAGCAGCATCTACGGGCAAAGACTCCAGGTAAAGACAGCATGACATAACATGACGTCAGCATCTACTGGAAAAGACTCCAGGTAAAGACAGCCAGACATGGCATCAGCATTTACTGGCAAAGAGCCAAGGTAAAGACAGCCTGACATGGCATCAACATCTACTGGCAAAGACTGCAGGTAAAGACAGCCTGACATGGCATCAGCATCTACTGGCAAAGACTCCTGGTAAAGAGAGCCTGACGTGACATCAGCATCTACTGGCAAAGACTCCAGGTGAAGACAGCCTAATATGACGTGACATCAGCATCTACTGGCAAAGACTGCAGGTAAAGACAGCCTGACATGGCATCATCATCTACTTGCAAAGACTCCAGGTAAAGATAGCCTAACGTGTCATCAGCATCTACTTGCAAAGACCCAAGGTAAAGACAGCCTAAAATGGCGTGACATCAGCATCTACTGGCAAAGACTTCAGGTAAAGACAGCCTGACATGGCATCAGCATCTACTGGCAAAGACTGCAGGTAAAGACAGCCTGACGTGACATCAGCATCTACTGGCAAAGTATCCAGGTAAAGACAGACTGACATGACATCAGCACCTACATGTCAAAGATTCCAGGTAAAGACAGACTGACATGACATCAGCATCTACTGGCAAAGACTCCAGGTAAAGACAGCCTGACATGACGTGACATCAGCATCTACTGGCAAAGACTCCAGGTAAAGACAGCCTGACATGATGTGACATCAGCATCTACAGGCAAAGACTCCAGGTAAAGACAGCCTGACATGGCATCAGCATCTAAGGGCAAAGACTCCAGGTGAGAACAGCCTGATGCGGCATCAGCATCTACTGGTGAAGACTACAAGTGGAGCCGGAGCATGTTGGCATGACACCAGCATGTTTTCAATGGGTGCTGGCATGTTAAGGCCAAATCAAGCATCCAGATAAACCCCAATAAAAGTATAAACAATACATGTCATGCAAGAATGGCCTAAATTAGCACATGGTTGTGTTTAATATTTGATGCACCAAGTGTTTCACATCCACCACAACACAGTAACCCAGCATGGTGTCTTTATCAAGATAGCGCCAAGCAAAGGCTAAACACCAGTGTTGTCAAGAACAGTGCAAGCACTGCAATACAGCAGATGCGTGCATGTACGCTGTGTGCCTGTGCAGTCTAAGGGTGTGTCTGCATTATCTGGGGTAAGGGGAAACTTGACTGGTCCAGCTCAGATATGAGGAGATCCCAAACATACACAAGTGAGGGTTACCTGGAAGCAGGATGGTGGACAGCGGAAGCAGCTCCACGCCATAGAGCGGGTAACTCAGCGGGGAGTTCGGCTGAGCGGTGAGCACCCCTTGGGGAACAGTCCTGT
This sequence comes from Calotriton arnoldi, assembly GCA_963921515.1. Lineage (NCBI taxonomy): Eukaryota > Metazoa > Chordata > Amphibia > Caudata > Salamandridae > Calotriton > Calotriton arnoldi. The sequence continues at coordinate 20,747 of CAWUFW010008096.1, read as the reverse complement.
ACCTGCGAAGAGAAAAGACATGGGGGCTGCAGGGAAGGCACTTGTACCCAGAAGCAGGAGAAACAGATCTACTTTTCAAAGTGAATGAAGAGGGTGTCAGTAATCAGCAGGAGACATCAAGTGAAAGAGCAGAAAAGAACAGAGCGTTCGTGGGAGACCAGTTTCAGCTGGTGGGGGGTCCTGCTCTGGGGAACCCAGCTGTTTTTTAAGATGATGGCACTGAAAAGCAGCTTGTTATAATGTCACACTCCACCAGGCCCAGTAAGAGAGAGGGGCGGCTGGCGTGCCAACCCCCCCCCCACACACCCACAAGGTGATCCGCTGGCCAACCGAAGTCCACTCACAGGAGGGAAGTCATGTTTGTTCTTTTGTGCTCTGCTTCTGGTGGTGCAGAAGCACTCCCTACCCCACTGGCTAAAAGGAAGGCCTCGGGCAGTGTAAGGCCCCAGCGGTAGGTGTGACATAAGTGTTGCATCCTGCTGGACACAGTCGAGTGTTCTACCAGCCTCTCCCATGAGGGCTGGCTCATACACCCACCCCACACCCATCCAACACAGGCGTCACCGTCAGGGGAGTAGCCAGAAAATTAAAATAGCCCCCACTTGATCCATATCTCTAATGTCTAGGGGTGAGGGAAGCCAGTAAGCCTTAATCATACTATACTTTTGCCCTTCATTCCACCTTCTGTCCATCTTTCATGCTTCCTTCCTTCATTTTTTTATCATTCGGTCTATGCACCCTCTCATCATCCCTCTTCCACCCATCCTTCAATCCTTCTACTCACACTTCCAGCCATTCATTCATCATTTCTCATCCATACATCCCTTCTTTTTCATCTTCCAACATTTCACTCTCCATTTATCAATTCACCCATCCATCCACACTTCCATTCATCCATCTACCCATTCATCCAGCCTTTCATCATTCCAGCCATTCTTTCGTTCACCCACCAGTGCAATGTTGTTTTACATTTCATCCATCAATTCTTTCTCCCTTGCATCCATCTTTTCATGCTTTTTTCCCTTCCTAGTTGTCACAGTTTCTTCCTTCTTTTCATATGTTCTTCATTTGATTCTTCTTTCTATCCATCTCTCTCTCACTCTCAGTACCGTAGCCGCACTGTAAGGTACTAAAATACAGCTATAAACAGGGTTCAGTGTGCTGCTGCCAGCGCTGCCTCTGGGTCCTGGTGCCGCTGCACCTGCTGCACCAATTGAAGCTACGCCCCCACACACTCTTTCATTCTCTTTCTCTAATCATTTCTCCTTTAAGGCCTCCTTTACTGTTACTGGTGTCCCACCCCTGACCTCTGTTATGGCTTTCCCTTCTTCTCTCCTGCAGACAGAACAGGCTCATAAATAATTACAGGTGTCCACCCCCCCTCCCCCTCTTCAGCTGTGAAGGCGGGGGGAGCTGGGGGAGGTGGGGGCAGAGGTTCAGGATCCCCCCCCCCCGGCCACCGGTCAGGTGACCCTGCCAATAAAAGCGCCAGAGTACAATACCTGAGTGTGTGGGCGTCTCTACAAAGTATGGGGGCCGAGAGGCCACAACTTTACAATCAGCAAAGATGGAGCTGCTGAGATCACGTGTCCTACCAGCCTCCACTGTGAGAAGAGAGAGTGGAACCTCCCAGCAAGAGGGACTCGGAGACAGAACCAGACACGTGACAGAAACCATCTCAGCATGGCTCTTCCTTCAGAAGAAAGGCTGAGTAACATGCAGTGGTGGCTGGTCCATAGGGGCGCCAGGGCAGCGCCCCACTAGACAATCAACAGGAAAAGCTGCTCACTAATCGGGCAGCAAGAAATGTAAGCAGACGAATTGACAGCTTTGACAATTCGTCTGTTTACATTTCCGGCCTGTGCTGGCAGCTGCTTCACAGCCTCAAGTGCGCATGACAGTCAACAACAAACGCACATCGCACGCAGGCGAGAGCAGCAGGCTCTCGCCTGCGTGCGAGAGCCTGCTGCGCATCTGCGAGAAGAGCGCTTTTTCTTTCAGCTCCCCACTCCATTGACATTACATTAGGTATGCTGCGCATGCCTAGTGTAGTGCAGGAGTGTGAAGCTAGGATCCTGCTCGGGCGGTGACGTACAGTCGCCCTATGCCCTGTAAAATGCCAGAATACAGCCGAGTAGCCGCCCCCAGTCTTCTGATTTGCCACTTAAGCAAAAGAGCGGGGAGAAGTTAGTTCCACGTCTGTGGGAGGAGACGTGATGCGACGCGTGACCGACGGAGGAGATGCCTGGTAAAGTGGTAAGTTTGTTTTTTATTTTATATTAAACGCCTCCCCCACCCCCCTCCCCGCGCGTACCCCCGAGTCATGCCGGCCGGGACTGCTTCATGCTGGGCGTCGAGTTCGATGAGGATCTGGGCGCTATCGACGGGCGCAAGTGCAAGGTGAGTGCGACCAAAGCGCCTCTGGCTACTCAACCTTTTCTAGCAGCTAGGATATCAGTTGGGTGTTTGTGTTTTAGGGGCTGGGGCCAATTGAACATCGGAAGAACCTAAAGTGAGGGCTCGGAGAGACCCCACTCACTTCTAGAAGCTAGAATGCAAACTAACCACTACTGACCACTGTTTATGAATGCCAGGGTTCGGAATAAGCCACGTCTCGGCGCTAATGAGATTGACTTGGAACAGCGGTCACTCTAGCACTGATATAGCAAGGTGCCAGGAGCCACAAAACAGGCAAAGAACACCCCCCCCACCCCCATCCCTACAGTTGGGTAGAACGGGGACGCCTTTAAATGGGTCCACAGCGGCGCTGACACCACTGGAAATCGCTATACCTGCTGTTGGATGCGCACCTTCTCGGCACCGTTGGCCTTCACTGAGGTTTGTAGAGCACAGCCTTAGGGTAGTGACCAGTGTACAGAAATGCTGGCATGAGTGTGCGTCCTAAATTAGTGCACTGTGCAAAACAAAATCATTCAGAGTGAGACAATTTATAAACCCAACAGCGGGCAGTGTGAACACCTTCTAGGCGCTTCCAGCCTGAGGTAGAAGTTTCAGTTTTTAGTGAATAGCGCATATTACTAAGAAGACCACTTAATGCTGTAAATCTGTGCTTTCTAGCACTTCGAAAACACGCACAATAGGAATAACCTGTGCGCTGCTCGGATAATTTACTGTTTCTCACTACGGAAACGAGGTACCAAATAAAGCAATCAGTCCTCTTGCTTTAGCATTTCTCACCTCCCCTCCTTTGCGCAGATACACCATTCCCTAAGGTAAGTTTCAAAGTCGAGGGACATACCGATATCATTGCACTGGTGCTGGCCTCTCCTCTCTCTCGTGCTTATACTGTCCCTCTCTCTCGTGCTTATACTGTCCCTCTCTCTCGTGCTTATAACCTCTCCTCTCTCTCGTGCTTACAGTCTCTCCTCTCTCTCGTGCTTACACTCTCTCCTCTGTCATGCTTATACCCTCTCCTCTCTCTCGTGCTTACACTCTCTCCTCTCTTTTGTGCTTATGCTCTCTCCTCTCTCTCGTACTTAAACTCTCTCCTCTCTTTTGTGCTTACACTGTATCCTCTCTCTCGTGGTTACACTCTTTACTCCTTACACTCTCTCCTCTCTGTCGTGCTTACACTCTCTCCTCTCTCCCGTGCTTACTCTCTCCTCTCTTTCGTGATTCAACCCTCTCCTCTCTCTTGTGCTTCCACGCTCACCTCTCTCGTGCTTTCACTCGCCCTCTCTCTCTCGTGCTTTTACTCTCTCTCGTGCTTACACTCTCTCCTCTCTTTTGTGCTTATGCTCTCTCCTCTCTCTAGTACTTAAACTCTCTCCTCTCTTTTGTGCTTACACTGTATCCTCTCTCTCGTGGTTACACTCTTTACTCCTTACACTCTCTCCTCTCTGTCGTGCTTACACTCTCTCCTCTCTCCCGTGCTTACTCTCTCCTCTCTCTCGTGATTCAACCCTCTCCTCTCTCTCATGCTTACACTCTCTCCTCTCTCTCATGCTTCCACCCTCTCCTCTCTCTTGTGCTTCCACGCTCACCTCTCTCGTGCTTTCACTCGCCCTCTCTCTCGTGCTTTTACCCTCTCCTCTCTCTCGTGCTTACACTCTCCCTCTCTCTCGTGCTTTTGAACATAGCACCACACACTAGCGCTTTGCCATCCTAGGCACATCCCCATGTACACTGCATCTCACAAGAGAGTGACAGTCAGCTATCACCACGAGCGTCGGATCAACATCCTGTGATTTCATTCCGGCCAAATGTCTTAATCTCTCCGTGCCTACGAACAGGAATGTGACCTTGGTCTGTAATGTCATCTGGTGCTGATGTAAAGCACTTCAATGCCATTGGGCAGAGTTTGCGCTATAATAAAACTGCAAAAAAAAAAAAATCATCCCAATGTCTGCTGTCTCTTTGAACACCTTCCGACTTCTGTCGCGCAATCTTTTAGTTGCTCAATGAATGAGTCCGCAAGAGAATGGGGGTGCACGCCATGGCACTGCTTCTACCATATGGGTGGAATGAAGAGTGGAATGAAGAGAATCTCAAGCAGCTGGAAGTGTTCCAACCCCTGCCTCGGCGGTATAATCATAAATCCCTGTGACAGTGAGAACATTCCTCTCATTAGGACACGCTGATAGAGCAGGTTGAGTTGGCGACACTGTTGTTGCACACACGGGTGACATTGTGCAAAGGGCGGCACACCTTTTCCTGAGAATTGTAAGAACAAAAGTGCATATTGCTGTGTACTTGGCCCGACAGAGATGACATGCTCAGGTGTACTGCGAGCGTCACATCCGCCCTCACCTCCTGCTTCGGGAAGTTGTGATCTTGGGCAATACACTTTGAGGAGACGTGGCTGCCTCGTGGCTGGAGCCTGTGGCGCACACCTCCTGCTTTCAAACCAGTACCGGCGGCAGCCGTATAAACCTTCTCCTAGAGACCTAGACTCAGCGCGGCATAGGAAGTTTGTCATGGGCCCCAGTTCAAGCAGGGGATTCTCTGTTCAAGTCTGTGTCACGAGGGGCAAATAACATTGTCATAGGAGGCCATCAGTGTAGCTCAGTGGGCTGCTTGCAAGTTGGAGCTAAGTGGCTGCGACTGACACAGTCGGGTCCAGCCTGCTCTTTCCCAGCACTGTACAGCACTGCACAGTCAATGAATGTATTTATTGTATAGTTAAAACCATTACAAGTGTATCAGTGTTCAAAGGTTAATATGGGCAAATGATAACATCAGCAAAGATTGTCCTCTATAGCTCATAAAAATTGGCAATTTCTTAAATGATAAATAATTCAATCTTATTGCTTTATTAACCTTCCTGCTTACTCAAATTTGCTTGAAAATGCACCATTTGCCCACTCTTTTTTCAAAATTTTCACGGGTATCCCCCTTAGGTTGTTCGGGCTTGCTCGCTACGCTCGCTTGCTGCAGTGCAATACGACAATAATTTTACGCCTCACCACTTTCAAATGTCACCAGCTGCCACTGGTAACATGTACATGCAGTTAGAACACGTGGATCTCAGGGGGGGGGCTTGTTTCCCCTCCTTCTGGGTGTAAGGCCATTCCGAACACCACAGTGAAACAAGCTGAGTATTCTAGTAGGACATAGCGCACTTCGGCGGTTTCTAAGCACTGAAAAGAACAAGAGAAGGGATGGGTTCACATCCTACACACTTCAAAGAGACGGAACAAGGAGTCTGTCTAAAGCAAGCAAGAGCTCATGAAATGTTGCATCCATAAATCAGGTTAAATAAAGACATGGGTGACCCCACATGCCAGCATTGTGCGCTCTACAGAAAACCACGTGTAACTCCAGGGCACTAACGTTGACTCCTATAAGAGTATCTCAGCATTTCATCCCTCTAAAATTGATGAAATGGGTGCCAAAGAGTCAATTAATAGGAACATTTGTCAATCACTGTTCTACAAGGTGGCAGTTATACTGTCCCAAGCGCCACACGTGGTTATATGTTTTATTGTAAACAAGAAAACTTTCAACGGAAATGACGGCTGCACGAATGTAGGTTACACACCGTGAGAGAACAAGGCTCACATGTACTGTATGTAACACACCAGGCGCGGTGCCTTTTACTATGAAGAGAACACATGATCCCGGCACACTAGTAGAATCTAACAGCACCAGCCTCACATGTACTGTATGTAACACACCAGGCGCGGTGCCTTTTACTATGAAGAGAACACATGATCCCGGCACAGTAGAATCTAACAGCACCAGCGTCACATGTACTGTATGTAACACACCCGGCGTGGTGCCTTTTAAAAGAACACATGATCCCAGCACAGTGGAATCTAACAGCACCAGGCTCAGATGTACTGTATGTAACACACCAGGTGCGGTGCTTTTTAAAAGAACACATGATCCCGGCACAGTGGAATCTAACAGCACCAGGCTCACATGTACTGTATGTAACACACCAGGTGCGGTGCTTTTTAAAAGAACACATGATCCCGGCACAGTGGAATCTAACAGCACCAGGCTCACATGTACTGTATGTAACACACCAGGCGCGGTGCCTTTTAACATGAAGAGAACACATGATCCCGGCACAGTGGAATCTAACAGCACCAGGCTCACATGTACTGTATGTAACACACCAGGCGCGGTGCCTTTTAACATGAAGAGAACACATGATCCTGGCACAGTGGAATCTAACAGCACCAGGCTCACATGTACTGTATGTAACACACCCGGCGCAGTGCTTTTTAAAAGAACACATGAACCCAGCACAGTGGAATCTAACAGCACCAGGCTCACATGTACTGTATGTAACACACCAGGTGCGGTGCCTTTTAACATGAAGAGAACACATGATCCCGGCACATGTACACCACATGTAACACAGCAGGCACGTTGCCTTTTACGATGAAGAGAACACATAATCCCAGCACAGTGGAATCTAACAGCACCATGCTCACATGTACTGTATGTAACACAGCAGGCGCGGTGCCTTTTAAAAGAACACATGATCCTAGCACAGTGGAATCTAACAGCACCAGGCTCACATGTACTGTATGTAACACACCAGGCGCGGTGCATTTTAACATGAAGAGAACACATGATCCCTGCACAGTGGAATCTATCAGCACCAGGCTCACATGTACTGTATGTAACACACCAGGCGCGGTGCCTTTGAACATGAAGAGAACCTATGATCCCGGCACAGTGGAATCTAACAGCACCAGGCTCACATGTACTGTATGTAACACACCAGGCGCGGTGCCTTTTAACATGATGAGAACACATGATCCCGGCACAGTGGAATCTATCAGCACCAGGCTCACATGTACTGTATGTAACACACCAGGCGCAGTGCCTTTGAACATGAAGAGAACCTATGATCCCGGCACAGTGGAATCTAACAGCACCAGGCTCACATGTACTGTATGAAACACACCAGGCGCGGTGCCTTTGAACATGAAGAGAACCTATGATCCCGGCACAGTGGAATCTATCAGCACCAGGCTCACATGTACTGTATGTAACACACCAGGCGCGGTGCCTTTTAACATGAAGAGAACACATGATCCCGGCACAGTGGAATCTAACAGCACCAGGCTCACATGTACTGTATGTAACACACCAGGCGCGGTGCCTTTGAACATGAAGAGAACCTATGATCCCGGCACAGTGGAATCTAACAGCTGCTCATGAGCAGCGCAGGGGCAGACGGTGGAGCAGGGGGTTGGCTGGGATCAGTCAAGCACTTCTGCCGCCTGTATTTGTTTTCAGGAGCACTGCTGTACTTCAGTTCCCTTGAGCTCGGCTTCACAAGGGTTCTAGTCTGTTGCATCCTCGCCTCCCTCCGGCTGACAACTTCCGGGTGCACCCACTCTACACACAGGTCTTCCCTCAGAGGGGGGAGATGGGCTTTACTATTCTTTAACCTGGAGGGGCGGGGCAAGACGGAGGCAGCTCTGGGAATGCGGTTTATGGATTTCAGTGGATTGAGTGAGCGGCTGCCAGGGCGCCCTGACCCAGGGTCTAACCCTCCAGCAGTGAGGACTTTACAATCTCAAGTTCATTGTGAAATGAAGGCAGGGCTTGCTTTAAACACAAAGGCAGAGGGTGAGGCCAAGAACCTGCTCCACAGAAGAAAAATGTGTGGCCACATAACCAGGAGCTCCTGAGCCGCAGAACTTTTGGATACACCAAGGCGCTCAATAACTGGACTTTGGGGCAGAGCAGAGCAGCAAGGCGCCTTCCTGCGCTGCCCTATGTCAAACTGAAAGGGCAGGAGTGAACCAAGCTTATGCAATACAATGCACTCCTGTCCTTTCTCCCTGCGCTGGTGCCGTTTCAGCTGGCTAGCCCCAATGCAGGCACCCTTACACCATGGTGCAAGGGTGCCTGTGTTGTCGGCAGGATTGTTTTTGTGCCTGAAGGGGCACCTTCCTGCACAGAAATAATCCTGAAATGTGTTTCTCTTTCTATGTGTGCTGCAGAATGAAACAAGCATTTGCAATGCAATAGATCTCGCATTACTGAAAGTTTGAGCTATTTAAAAAAAAAAAAAAAATTTTTAAGAGTTTTATATAGCGCGAACTAGACCCGAGAAATCGGGTATCAGAGCGCTTTACATGAGCACCAGTTTCGTTACAGAAGGACACATTCATTTTTTTGTTAGGCACAGGGAGATTAAGTGATTTGCCTAGAATCACAGGATGTTGAGCGTCGTTGCCGAGACTCGAACCCGGTTCCCCAGCTTCGAGGTCGACCGCTCTAGCCGTAAGCTATTGGTGTTGCATTATTAGCCAATGGCTCAAGCTGTCAGTAATGCAAGGCGTATTGCATTGCAAATGTTTTTTTTTTTAAGGCCAGTGTTAAAGACATGATGCTGCATAATTTCTTTTTAACAATGAACGAGTTTTACTTTTGAAATAGCTTTGCAGCAATCATTCCAAAGCGGTGTTATCTTCCTCTACTTGTAAACCTTGACAGTTTGCTCTGCCTAAGGAGGCTGGCAAAAGATTCGGTGAGAGAGGCATTAATATCTCAAGCTGTCAATTTATTTACTTTCAAGAACACTTGCATGGTGATTTTGGCAGGCCACACCCTCCCAGCAGCACTCCTGCACAGATCATTAACCCCCCACATCATGTGCACAATAGGTTTTATACTAGCATCGCTGAGCCCCAGTGAACACAGTGTCAGCCGCTTTCACCCAGAACCTTTAGTTTTCTCAAATGCCCTCTGCCCTGCCTCATATGAACACGACCACGTCCACCAACACTGAAAAGCCTTTCCTTCTGCCCTAGACGCATGCCCACATAATGTGCACTATTAGCATAGTACACTTCACATGCTGGGTGCATATGTGGTAAAATGAGTTTGACGGGCTGTGGTTCACCGCCAGGCAGCATCTTATACTGAGAGCATGTACTAGTGTGCTGTCAAAGAACATCATACTTATGCCCTAGATAAAATAGCACCCACCGCTGCCATCTGCACAAGGTGGCAAAAGCAGCATAGTGAGGATTGTACAGCAGTGGCCAGAACAATACACTGATGGGGGACGAGGCAAGTAGCACACCATAGTCGCAATCCCCAGCTTGCTGCACATGCTGCAGCATCTTGCCATCTTGGGAGAAGGGAATTCACATCATGCCATTGTGAGCTATACCAGCCCTGCTTCTGTCGGCATCCATGCTTTCACTGTTTTTCAGCAGCGGGTGTAATGGCATACGGCCCCTGCCATCTCGCTGCAGCGACTCGGCCCTGCCACTTATTGCCAGCCTGGTCACGAGGCGGGCGATGAATGGGCAGACACCGCCGCCGTGGCCCCTCACTAACTGGGAGTCTAGAGGACAGCTAATGCAATTTACAACCACCTCAGGCAATATTCAAAGAACACACGCTCACAGCAGTGCCAGGAAAAGGAGCAGAGAAGGCAAAAGCGGGCGCCGTGTTGTGAAAATAAAGCGGGGTATGAAGTAGAGTTGGGCGAGCCGTGCAGCCGCCATTTTCACTTCGTTTCCCGGTCAAGCAGTGCCGTTGCTACTGTAAATTTAAACAAGCATTTGCAACAGGCCCGGCTCCAGGAATTTTTATTTGGGTGGGGCAAGGGTGCATTCGGGTGGGCCACTGCGGGCCCAATTTGTCGCTTCTGGAGGTAGCCTACATGCCCTAGATTACATCATATGTACTTGCAAAAAGTCACCATAATGCAACGGATTGCTTCTGTGTGTATACAGAGCATGTGGAGAGTTATTTGAAAGTAAGAGCAATGTCTGGAACTAACTGCAAACCCTCGAATTCCAGCAGGCCAGGCGTCAACACAAGTACTTTCATGACAAGCATATTATAATAGCTCAAGATTAAGGAAGTCCCGATTACCACACGAAAGCCTTGACATCATTGTAGTAGAAAGGCTGGCTATTTACTCGTTGCAATTTGTCCAACACTTATTTCTCTGCACAAATCCCTCATGACCTCCTCCTCAGACTCCTTCACTACCACCCTCCACCAGTGCCCCTTATCTCTCCGTAGCTTCCCCCCTCCACCCCATGACCTCCTCCTCGGATTCCCTCAGTACCACTCTCCACCAGTGCCCCTCATCGCTCCATAGCCCCTCCCCTCATGACCTCTTCCTTTGATTCCCTCACTTCCACCCTCCAACAGTGACCTTCATCTCTCCGTAGCCTCTCCCCCTCATGACCTCCTCCTCAGACTCCCTCCCTACCACTAGCATTGGATTGGTAACGCGGGCACTCGGGAAATGCCCGAGGGGCCGGTATCCGTATTCCAGCTGTGGGCTGCTTTTTTTAGCAGCTGCGGGGCTGATTTGGGTGGTTTCTGCATTGTTCGATGCCGCCAGCGGCCCAGTGGGTGCCTGAGTGGCCTTTCTGGAGGTAGATGGGCGTCCATTACCTCCCTTTTATTAACGGCAGGGGTGTCACTCCCTTTCTCTTGCTGGGCCGGCCCATTAATATATGCATATTGAGCGGGGGCAGGGGGCCTGAGCAAAAGTGGCCTCACTTGTTTTCAGGTGTGTTTCACCAGTGTAAACTAATCAGTGCATTTTTTTTAATCCCCCACCCCCTTTTTTATAAAATTTTGCTGAAGCAGTGTTTTGTGGTAAGGCAATATGCAAATGTGGCCCACTTTTTTTTTAGCGAGTCCGGGCCGATTTTTAATCCCAATCCAACCCTGCCTACCACCCTCCACCAGTGCCCCTCAATGCTTTAAAGCCCTCCCCTCATGTCCTCCTCGGATGCCCTCACTGCCACGCTCCACCAGTACCCCTCATCTATCCATAGCCCCTGCCCTCATGACCTCCTCCTCGGATGCCCTCACTGCCATGCTCTACCAGTGCCCCTCATCTATCCATAGCCTCTCCCCCTCATGACCTCCTCCTCGGATTCCCTCATTGCCACCCTCCACCAGTGCCCCTCACTGCTCCATAGCCCCTCCCCAATTACCACCTCCTCTGGTTCCCTCACTGCCACCCTCCACCAGTGCCCCTCATCTCTCTGTAGCCCCTCTCTCATATGCATTTCATTTATTGTATAGCGCTACTCGTAGTGTAGGGTGTCACAGTACTTCACATCACGCACACATTATGCAGAGACAATGAATCATACACATATGTAAATCAGCCTATAGGAATGTCACATAAGCTAATGAGGATTACCAGGTGTAGGAATCACATGTTATCCATAATGGTGGGCAGTATTGTTTTAAAATAGTTTGGTCGGGAGAAGCACAAACACAGGATTTAAAGCATACCCCAGTGGTTGGCTTTACTGATTAAAATGTACATCTGCCCAAACAAACTCTTTATAGCAACATTAAAATAATGAAAGACTGGGGAAATTCTAACTATATCGCAACACAAAAAGAAAAAACAAGAAGTTCTAATTATACCATTCATAATATACAGGATTGTAACTTCTGAACTGCAAGTATCACAAGAATCTCTGTGACAAAGGCAGTAACCCACTGAGCTATCCACATAAACTACAGTTTATCTGCATTTCAAAACTACAAACAGACAAAAGATTGCTCTCCAGCAGCATCATTAATCACCAGAGTTATCTGGACATTTTAATAGTGGTCTTGCATCCTTGGCAGAGCCAGTAATGATAATGATACAAACGATTTAAATTAAATATATACGGCATACACAAAGTATGTTTCTTGCTGGGCCAGCATAATATTTTAAAATATGAACAAATAGCCACACATTCTCCAAGAATGCACGAAGTATGTATCTTGCTGGGCCTTTGCAGATTTAAAAAACGGAAGAATCGCCACACATTCTCTTACCTGCTCAGTTGGAACTCTGTGTCACAGCCCGATCTGATAAGGAGCTGAAGGGGCCAGGAAAGGTGAATCAGCATAAACAAACTCCTTTTCGCTGAAAAGAAGGAAATATCCACGCAGCAGGACAGTACGCAAACCCGGTGCCAAAGAAAGGATTTGACCTCTTCGCCAAGCCCCTATTGTAGCTGCACCAGTGAGCGGGGACACAGCCCACCTTCCTAAAAGGAGATGCGTGATTGGGGGTGCCTGTGAGAAAGAGCCTAGGCCCAATCATGCAACTCCTAGAAAAAGAAGAAAATAACGTTCAGAGGAACGTTTTAAATTGCAGTGGCCATTTCCTGTTGTCCTTCCTGAAGACACTGCAAGGGCCAAGGTTCATGTTTGGGTGGGCCAGGCTCATGTTTGGGTGGGCCAGGCTCATTTTTGGGTGGGCCAGGCTCATGTTTGGGTGGGCCAGGCTCATGTTTGGGTGGGCCAGGCTCATGTTTGGGTGGGCCTGGCCCACCCGGCCCACCCGCTAGAACCGGGCCTGATTTGCAATGCAATAGGTCTCGCATTTACGCGAGTTTGAGCTATTGACATTGCAAATAACAATGCCTTTTATTTTTGTTTTCGTTTTTAAAACATAAATAAAAGGCGTTGACATTTACAATGCCAATAGCTTAAACTCGCGTAAATGCGAGACTTATTGCATTGCAAATGCTTGTTAATTACATGGGCCTCTGCCACACTCCCCGCCTCTGTGTCTCTCTACATAGATTGGAACTGAATTGGACCGTGGCTGCAACCCCAGCCCGCCCGTCTATTGATCTGCTGGCTGCTACATGGGGAGCTGCATCAGGTAGGCAAAAATATCCGCCATTTGTTAATGTTTTAGGAGTCTACAAGGGCTCGCACAATGTCCTTAAAGAGAACTTATATTAATTTGTAAAGTGACATTTCTGCTTACTTAGTGATCATTATCGCTGGGTCGGAAGCACAGAATATTCCTGCTCTGCCCTCAAGTAGCACTTCCCAGGGGGTCGTCATTAGCGCAGCCTCCAGAGCTCCTGCAGCCTCTTGGTCCCATGACTTGTTCCTCTGCTTGTCCTCCATGAAAACACCCTCCTTGCCCAACACACTGCAGGCGGAGTACTCCTACTGGACTCTGCTTGAGTGGGTGAGGGGCAGAGAGGGTTTAGAGCTGCTGCAGCTTGGGGTCTGGGTCTGCATGGAGGGTGCATGGTGACGGATGTTCCTGTATGTCTGGAGAGTGAGTGGTGTGACTTAACGAGTGTGGGAGTGATTTGTGCATGTATGAGTGCAGGGTGAGTAATGAGTAGTAAGACTGTATGAGTGCAGGGTGTGCCTTTATGAGTGTTGTGAATGGTGTGCTTGCCTGAGCGAAAAGTGAGTTGTGTGACTGTAGGAATACAAAGTAATAAGCCTTCATGAGTGTAGGGCGATTGGTGTGAATGCACTAGATGAGAGGTGTGCCCTTGTGGGCAGTATGCTTGTGTGAGTGTAGGGTGAGCAGAGGAGTGCACGTGTGTGATTGCTGGCTGAACTGAGCAATGTGTGTGAGTCATATAACTGTGAGTGCAGGGAGATTGGAGTCTTTGTGAGTCCATTTGCACCTTTTTTCCACGTTTTCTTGAAATATATGCTGTAAATGCACCATTTGCACCCATTTTCTCTCACATTTTCTTGCAGGGGAAGAACTCCCTCACTGCCCCGCTGCCTGTACGATTCTAGCTCACTCGCATTTTATAATCAACTTAAGGCTTTCTGCCCACCAGTTTTCAAATGCACCAGCCGCCATTGCTGCTAACATCAGCAATCAAAAATAGTCTCACCGTTCACGTGTGTTGTTAGTGACAGACTAATGTCACTGGTTAAAGAGGTTCAGTGCACAAAGATTTGGAAAATAAAGAAGTAGTCACTTTAAAATATATTTTTTTACTGTGTGTTTTGTAATTTCAGCCTTAGGTTTTTTGCCCCTGTTATTGTGGGAGGAAGAGCACAATATACAGGGATGGAATTTCCGAGCACATTAAATGCTGTTCCAATAACGTCATCATAGCACAGCTGAGCCCTTGTCTCGCGCTATTTCAGCTCAGATGACACAGCCTCGAGCACTGGGCCCCATTCCTCAGCGTGCTAGCAAGCGACTCTCCACTGCCTCTGTCGCCGCCCTACTTATCCAGTGACAGATTGGTCTGGCAAGCGGGAGACATTCATACAATATCACGTTACTTCTCCTTTCTGGACCAATAAGACGTGCCGACACTACTGTATCCACGCCATTTTTAAAATGTTGGTCAGAATGGGTTACCGTTTTCTTTCGCCATCTTGTTTATGTTTGTCAAAACGAATTTCAAATATATTCTTCATGTGTCGTTTCGTTCTATTACCATGCCAATGTCTTCCTTTGGCACAACAAAGGAGTAGAATTGTGAATTCAGAATTACACAGATAGTATACAAAAGATAATACTCGTACCCTGTCCCTGGGGAGGTGTCTGGCCACAACCATTCTGCTTTTCACAGACTGCGGGTGTTTGTTCCATGGATGAGTCACTTATTTTGAACAACGTCTTTTCTTTAAGCAAGACAATGTGTCACGTTAAAAATGAAAGTCTGCAGACACGCTGGCTTTCACAGCACCATGCTGATGTAATTCCCAGCTCCCTATCGCCCAAGTAGAGGCCAGGGAGCCGCTCTTCCTCGGCTACAGGGCTCCAGTGTAATTTCGTCTCTGTCATCTGTGCTTGACAGCAGCCGCAGCAGTGAGCACGGCGATGACTGTCCTGCGAAAAGTGAGGTTATTAAACAAGAGGGAAAGCAAAACCAGCGCAGCACTCATGAAAGGGCACTGCGCAGATACAAAGAGCCTGCCTTCCAGAAGATCGATGCGCCGCTGCTAATTAAAACAAGTGCGAGCGGACGAAAACTGTAATTAGTCGCCGCTGCTTCCGGACTACACGGAAGTTACTATCGGATCAACAGCCAACAGAAAGCAAGATAAGAACAGCAATGCCACAGTTAAACGAATCGCAAGCGGTAGGACAAATTACACGGAGTTTCACCCAACATAGAGATTACTTTATGTCTCGCTGAGATAGCACATGCAGCGCATGCGCTGCCAAGGCGAGACCTAAAAATGCAAAGTGGATGTAATGGGTGATTGAAGCAAGGCGCCGGTGCTGGTAATATAAAAGCGGGCGCCGTGCCTGCTCCTTTCAAAACCAGCTGAGGCAGCGCACGTCGTGCCTGCAGTAAAAAACTCACTAAAGAAAATAGTGCTTCCAGACTAACTTAACACGAATGGTGTAAAAGCCGAAGTAAAGGGGCCTGTCGCCATGGGAGGTTACAAATAAAGACAAGGCAGTACTAAGGTGGGACTAACACGCCTGTTGATGAATCAGAAGCCAGCATTTACGAAGGACAATGATGCAAGCAAATTAAAAATATTGGCGGAGAGTGGGCGGGGCTTCAACTGCATACTCTACAACAACAAGTCTCACAGAGCAGCGCATGCCCGCTGACTCAGGCTCGACCTAAAAATGAGGAGATATAAACATTTCTCTTTGTTACGCTTCACCTCAGGAGGCGTAAGGATATGGCACTTCCCCAGGTTTACATGATCTTGTAAATCTGGGGCAGTGTCAAAATCCAAGGGTGTTGCGTGGGAAAATCCACTGCAATGCCCATGGAACAGGAAACATCATTTACAACGCATGCGATACATCACATGCCATTACAACGCGGTCATTACAACGACTGCGTTGTTACATTGCAAACCATTACAACGCAAGTTGTTACAACGACTTGCTGTAGGGGGCAGAAGGTGTTGGATTTAAAATCCCTACTGTTGCACAGACTGGAGTTGGAATAGTAAATTATACTATAACAAAATCCAGCGCCCCCTACAGCAAGTCATTGTAACGACTTGCATTGTAATGGTATGCAATGTAACAACGCGGTCGTTGTAATGACCGCGTTGTAATGGTATGCGATGTATCGCATGCGTTGTAACGTGGCCTATTCCCATGGAGCGTCTCCTGAGCGCAGAGTAGGGCGCTTTGCGCTGCCTTGCCTTACTCCATACCTACGAGGCCATTCAAAGCTACACATAGTGGCTTTGCGAGGCCTCATAGACATGATTTTGTAATCTGCGGTGCAGGGGGCTCGTAAATATGCTGCATCATGATGAGCTGCGCTGAGTTTCTATGCACCTTCAACCTGAATGAGACATAAGGTCTGAGTGATACAAAAGGGGATGATGGACGGAACGTTTGAGCCAATCAAACACTCACCCCCAGTCAACTGATCTGGGTTTAATCCATCATCATTCTTTAGCTCACTCCACCACCCCAGTTCAGACATGGCCATATGCAAATCAGTCTGACCCTGTGCCTCATGGGAACAGTCCAGCACGAACTGCCAAGCCATGTCTTCCCTGGACCGGAAACAAGCATCCTAGGACCGGTTTCTGGCATTCCAGCCGTCATCAGCCAGGCTTGCTTGAATCCAGTGGCAAAGTGAGCAAGGGACCCACGTCTGGGCATACCCCCGCCAACTTAGGGCGAACAAAACGATACAAAAGGGGATGATGGACGGAACGTTTGAGCCAATCAAACACTCACCCCCAGTCAACTGATCTGGGTTTAATCCATCATCATTCTTTAGCTCACTCCACCACCCCAGTTCAGACATGGCCATATGCAAATCAGTCTGACCCTGTGCCTCATGGGAACAGTCCAGCACGAACTGCCAAGCCATGTCTTCCCTGGACCGGAAACAAGCATCCTAGGACCGGTTTCTGGCATTCCAGCCGTCATCAGCCAGGCTTGCTTGAATCCAGTGGCAAAGTGAGCAAGGGACCCACGTCTGGGCATACCCCCGCCAACTTAGGGCGAACAAAACGATACAAAAGGGGATGATGGACGGAACGTTTGAGCCAATCAAACACTCACCCCCAGTCAACTGATCTGGGTTTAATCCATCATCATTCTTTAGCTCACTCCACCACCCCAGTTCAGACATGGCCATATGCAAATCAGTCTGACCCTGTGCCTCATGGGAACAGTCCAGCACGAACTGCCAAGCCATGTCTTCCCTGGACCGGAAACAAGCATCCTAGGACCGGTTTCTGGCATTCCAGCCGTCATCAGCCAGGCTTGCTTGAATCCAGTGGCAAAGTGAGCAAGGGACCCACGTCTGGGCATACCCCCGCCAACTTAGGGCGAACAAAACGATACAAAAGGGGATGATGGACGGAACGTTTGAGCCAATCAAACACTCACCCCCAGTCAACTGATCTGGGTTTAATCCATCATCATTCTTTAGCTCACTCCACCACCCCAGTTCAGACATGGCCATATGCAAATCAGTCTGACCCTGTGCCTCATGGGAACAGTCCAGCACGAACTGCCAAGCCATGTCTTCCCTGGACCGGAAACAAGCATCCTAGGACCGGTTTCTGGCATTCCAGCCGTCATCAGCCAGGCTTGCTTGAATCCAGTGGCAAAGTGAGCAAGGGACCCACGTCTGGGCATACCCCCGCCAACTTAGGGCGAACAAAACGATACAAAAGGGGATGATGGACGGAACGTTTGAGCCAATCAAACACTCACCCCCAGTCAACTGATCTGGGTTTAATCCATCATCATTCTTTAGCTCACTCCACCACCCCAGTTCAGACATGGCCATATGCAAATCAGTCTGACCCTGTGCCTCATGGGAACAGTCCAGCACGAACTGCCAAGCCATGTCTTCCCTGGACCGGAAACAAGCATCCTAGGACCGGTTTCTGGCATTCCAGCCGTCATCAGCCAGGCTTGCTTGAATCCAGTGGCAAAGTGAGCAAGGGACCCACGTCTGGGCATACCCCCGCCAACTTAGGGCGAACAAAACGATACAAAAGGGGATGATGGACGGAACGTTTGAGCCAATCAAACACTCACCCCCAGTCAACTGATCTGGGTTTAATCCATCATCATTCTTTAGCTCACTCCACCACCCCAGTTCAGACATGGCCATATGCAAATCAGTCTGACCCTGTGCCTCATGGGAACAGTCCAGCACGAACTGCCAAGCCATGTCTTCCCTGGACCGGAAACAAGCATCCTAGGACCGGTTTCTGGCATTCCAGCCGTCATCAGCCAGGCTTGCTTGAATCCAGTGGCAAAGTGAGCAAGGGACCCACGTCTGGGCATACCCCCGCCAACTTAGGGCGAACAAAACGATACAAAAGGGGATGATGGACGGAACGTTTGAGCCAATCAAACACTCACCCCCAGTCAACTGATCTGGGTTTAATCCATCATCATTCTTTAGCTCACTCCACCACCCCAGTTCAGACATGGCCATATGCAAATCAGTCTGACCCTGTGCCTCATGGGAACAGTCCAGCACGAACTGCCAAACCATGTCTTCCCTGGACCGGAAACAAGCATCCTAGGACCGGTTTCTGGCATTCCAGCCGTCATCAGCCAGGCTTGCTTGAATCCAGTGGCAAAGTGAGCAAGGGACCCACGTCTGGGCATACCCCCGCCAACTTAGGGCGAACAAAACGATACAAAAGGGGATGATGGACGGAATGTTTGAGCCAATCAAACACTCACCCCCAGTCAACTGATCTGGGTTTAATCCATCATCATTCTTTAGCTCACTCCACCACCCCAGTTCAGACATGGCCATATGCAAATCAGTCTGACCCTGTGCCTCATGGGAACAGTCCAGCACGAACTACCAAGCCATGTCTTCCCTGGACCGGAAACAAGCATCCTAGGACCGGTTTCTGGCATTCCAGCCGTCATCAGCCAGGCTTGCTTGAATCCAGTGGCAAAGTGAGCAAGGGACCCACGTCTGGGCATACCCCGCCAACTTAGGGGCGAACAAAACGATACAAAAGGGGATGATGGACGGAATGTTTGAGCCAATCAAACACTCACCCCCAGTCAACTGATCTGGGTTTAATCCATCATCATTCTATAGCTCACTCCACCACCCCAGTTCAGACATGGCCATATGCAAATCAGTCTGACCCTGTGCCTCATGGGAACAGTCCAGCACGAACTGCCAAGCCATGTCTTCCCTGGACCGGAAACAAGCATCCTAGGACCGGTTTCTGGCATTCCAGCCGTCATCAGCCAGGCTTGCTTGAATCCAGTGGCAAAGTGAGCAAGGGACCCACGTCTGGGCATACCCCCGCCAACTTAGGGCGAACAAAACAATACAAAAGGGGATGATGGACGGAACGTTTGAGCCAATCAAACACTCACCCCCAGTCAACTGATCTGGGTTTAATCCATCATCATTCTTTAGCTCACTCCACCACCCCAGTTCAGACATGGCCATATGCAAATCAGTCTGACCCTGTGCCTCATGGGAACAGACCAGCACGAACTGCCAAGCCATGT
Source organism: Calotriton arnoldi (assembly GCA_963921515.1). Lineage (NCBI taxonomy): Eukaryota > Metazoa > Chordata > Amphibia > Caudata > Salamandridae > Calotriton > Calotriton arnoldi. The sequence goes on along the minus strand of CAWUFW010008096.1, from coordinate 1,090 downwards.
CTTCCCTGGACCGGAAACAAGCATCCTAGGACCGGTTTCTGGCATTCCAGCCGTCATCAGCCAGGCTTGCTTGAATCCAGTGGCAAAGTGAGCAAGGGACCCACGTCTGGGCATACCCCCGCCAACTTAGGGCGAACAAAACGATACAAAAGGGGATGATGGACGGAACGTTTGAGCCAATCAAACACTCACCCCCAGTCAACTGATCTGGGTTTAATCCATCATCATTCTTTAGCTCACTCCACCACCCCAGTTCAGACATGGCCATATGCAAATCAGTCTGACCCTGTGCCTCATGGGAACAGTCCAGCACGAACTGCCAAGCCATATCTTCCCTGGACCGGAAACAAGCATCCTAGGACCGGTTTCTGGCATTCCAGCCGTCATCAGCCAGGCTTGCTTGAATCCAGTGGCAAAGTGAGCAAGGGACCCACGTCTGGGCATACCCCGCCAACTTAGGGCGAACAAAACGATACAAAAGGGGATGATGGACGGAACGTTTGAGCCAATCAAACACTCACCCCCAGTCAACTGATCTGGGTTTAATCCATCATCATTCTTTAGCTCACTCCACCACCCCAGTTCAGACATGGCCATATGCAAATCAGTCTGACCCTGTGCCTCATGGGAACAGTCCAGCACGAACTGCCAAGCCATGTCTTCCTGGACCGGAAACAAGCATCCTAGGACCGGTTTCTGGCATTCCAGCCGTCATCAGCCAGGCTTGCTTGAATCCAGTGGCAAAGTGAGCAAGGGACCCACGTCTGGGCATACCCCTCCAACTTAGGGCGAACAAAACGATACAAAAGGGGATGATGGACGGAACGTTTGAGCCAATCAAACACTCACCCCCAGTCAACTGATCTGGGTTTAATCCATCATCATTCTTTAGCTCACTCCACCACCCCAGTTCAGACATGGCCATATGCAAATCAGTCTGACCCTGTGCCTCATGGGAACAGTCCAGCACGAACTGCCAAGCCATGTCTTCCCTGGACCGGAAACAAGCATCCTAGGACCGGTTTCTGGCATTCCAGCCGTCATCAGCCAGGCTTGCTTGAATCCAGTGGCAAAGTGAGCAAGGGACCCA